>CM057339.1:6492188-7692188 GCA_030015575.1 Agapanthus africanus
GGCCGGTCTCACAAGCCACTGGTGTCAGTTGGTTCACCTAAGATGTATACAGGTGCTCATTGGGTTATGAGTACACCGGACAGGACTCGCCGGGAACATGCTAGTTGGTCTTATACCTGACGTCAGATAGCAGTTCCCAGGTGACATGTGTACAGGTTAGTTCATCGACCTGGGGATCGTCATTTGTCTCGTGTGAGTTCCCACTGTACTTTGATTACTACCCTACCACGGCTCAAAGGAGTCGTGCAAACAGGTTTTAGTTGGGTACAGTCCCGAGCCACATGGAGGCAGTGAGCGGATCTTCGGGGGTTCGTCTCTCCCGGTATTGGGGGTGAGGTCGCGCTGTGTCTAGGAGAGCCATTACACAAAGTCCTTGGCCAAGGCAGGAGATTTACTGGTAGGTATTCTAGTAGTATCTCAGGGTGTTCTGGGCTACACTCCGACACGACTTGTACCGCTTTTGGGGGTCTGACTTTTACCCACCCCCTAGGCCCGACATGCGATGCTCATAGACGAACGGACCGGACTGTACGGATATTGTCACTGACAGGCTCAGTAGGGTGTCAGGATGAGTTCGCTCATCGACGTCCCTTTTAGTCAATAGCTGGTGGCCCGTTACGTATTGGCTTATCCCTCTGACGTGCTAGTGGTTAAATCCACAGCCATAGTATTGACGAGTCTTTAGAGTCCACCACACTTTCAGTTACTCAAGCTTTCGGGCGAAACGCTGTAGAGGCCGTATGGAGATATGGCAGGGTCCGATCAGATACGTGCGGTATTGCACGGATCAGGATCGGACGGTTTGTACTAGTGGCCGTATGGTTATATGGCAGGGTTCGATCAGATACGTGCGGTATTGTACGGATCAGGATCGGACGGATATTACTAGCCGGCTTTGGTTTAAGCCGGATCCTAGTATAGTACAGTGTAGTTTTGTCTCATTGCATTTGTATCCGGACGGAATACAGATGCGGGTGTGTATGCACGGTATCGAGGTTTTCCTGTAATTTATTACGGGACCAGTTTTCTGGAGTTGCCAGTTTGCATTCCGTTCCGGCCGGTTTTCCTTTGTTCTTTCCCGGCCGGACTTTTCCGATGGAGGGTGTTATTTGCAAGTTTGCAAATAACACATTGTGGAGGGGTTTCTTGCAAATGTATTAATTATGAAAGCATCTTTTGATACCATTCTTTTCTATCATCATCACTTGCTTTTTGGTGATTTGAGGTGATTAGAGGTTGATGTGAATTTGTTATGATGATATTTTGGATGTGGTCACCACTTGTGCTCCTACCATCACCTCCCTTCATGCTTCATATTCTTTCCTCCACCATTTTCTAAAAAAAAAAAAGTTTTTCATACTTGAGAGAAGAAGAAGAGAGGATCATTTTCAAGAGGGAAAATTTGTTCATCTCTTTTCATGCTAGAAAAATGCAAGAACCATTTTTCTTATCTTGATTCCTCCATCATCTACAAAGGCAACAAACCCCAAATGAGACATAAGCTCTACACTACACTTTCTACAGCAAATCTTGGATGCGTCGACTCGCCAGCTTCGCGCCCGAGTTGCCTCGGTATTGAGGTGAGAGCCCGTAAAAGATGCAGGCGATGTGGTGCCCTTCCGGCGAAGAGGCGACAACGAGGAGATGACGGACGAAGCATCCGCGGGAGATCGGAGTGGAGACGAAGACCGAAGGACTCGGATCATTCGGTATATCTCTTCCTTATCTTGTTAGTTAGCTAGGACAAGTTTAATGGCCCGATCCGGGGTTTAGTGCGCGGTGGTGCCGGTTTGCTAAGTCCGCAAAAATTTAAGTTTATCACCGCTTCCGCATTTGGCCGTCGGTTTGACGGCCGGGGCGCCGCCGTGCACTTACACTTTTAATCTTGCTTTATACGAGTTGATTAGGAATAGGGGAGAGTGATTCTAGATCTATGTTGAACACGGATGTAGAATATATAATAAGAGGGCTTGTAGAGTTCGTTAGAATTTAGTAGTAATGGATGATTAAATAAAGATGAATCCTTTTATTTTTTAATAGATTAAAACTAGATCGATAGTGATGAATGAAAATTATGGTTTTTGGAGGGAATAGGATTCCCACTCTTGACCCTTATCTTTTCATTGACCTCTATTCATGTCTAGCCTCTACCAAAACAATTGTTAATCTGATCTCAAATCGCGGCCGAGACTATCAATAAATTGATAGCGCGCCCTATTAGGATATTAACGATTTTTTTGATAAAATTTATAAACTTTATAAGATGTAAAAGAAGTTAAGGGATTTTATCATCCATTGATCTACTCTAATCCTACGAACCCTATCAAGCGGAGAATTACTCACGCATGTTTGGAGGAGAAGAAGAAGAAGACTGGATAGAGAAGGAAATCATAATGCAGAAATTTAAATGCGGAAAGTAAATGCGAAATAATTAAACAAATGATCTTCCTTTATTAATCAACGTTACAAGTACAAATCCTTCGAATTTAGATTACAAGAGGAAGAAGTTGCTCTCGATCTCTACCTCGTAGGAAGTATTTGCTTCGTCGATATTCACGTCGCTCTATCACATCGAATCACGGACCTGTCGTGGATCTCTTGTTCTTTGACGGTGATTTGCTTCATGTTAAAGGGGATAGCTTCTAAGTTTAGCCCCCAGTCCTTTATATAGCCCTCAAAAGCAGAAACCCTAGTTGCCTAATATGGTGATTTCCTATTGCGATTATACTGAGAAAATATCAGATCCTACGGCCACGATACGGCCGCGGATCCGCCACATATAGGGGTATTTGGCCGCGCAACCGCCGCGGTTTGGTGGAGTTAGGGTTTGAAATTTCTTCTGTGGCCTCATGTTGACAAGTGGAGATTATTAGGATGTCTTGATTCTTCATATCTTCTATGTTGATTTTACGATTTTATTGGCAGATTTTTTATCCGGACACCTCGAATATCTCAATCTCCCGACCTGAGCTAAATCTGCACAATATCTCCATGAATAATGTTAATAATATTTGTTATATTAGAGATATAATCTTAATCATTTTATATGGTAATAAATTTTTAAGAAATTTGATTAAGAATATTTGATATAATATGCATATTTAAATTATCAAAATATCTTACAAATATTATATGCATATATTTTCCTTCATAATGTTAATTATAAAATATAAACATATGGTAAAGAGTAAATTTGCAGATAAACCCACATATGTTCTATATTTATAATAAACACCTTTAAATATTTAAGAAATGTAAGAAAAATGTTATATCAAATGTGCAATATTTTCGACTGAACAAATCTCCACGATTCCTAAGGAGTAAATACAGCTACGAGATTCTCACGATTCGTAGGGAGAAATACCTTCATGAGACCCTTACGGCTCATAAAGTCAAAAAGCCTTAGCCGATAGGATCCTAACCCTGTTTTCTAAGCCACCTTTGTTCAAATCGACAAAGGCAAATAATAATTCGCTCCTGGCAATATTCCAATGGTAGCAATGCTGATGCCTAAATAGGCGTCAAATTTCAAGTTCTCTCATGGCAAATGATGATTCGCTTATGGCAATATTCTAGTTGTAGCGATACTGATGCCATGATTGGTATCAGATCTCAAGTTCCCAACTCGCAATAAAAAAAAATAGCGAGTAAAAATAAAAAATAGCCGAAATGATTGGGCACCGCGAAAAATAGCTGAAATGATTGGGCAATCGCGACTTTCGCGATATAAAAAGCTAAAAAGATAGAGCATCGCGGAAATACAAAATAAAATAAGTATGTCCATATTGACTCTTGTATACGATCCATAGGCACAAATGAAAGAAAGGGAACCATATTTTCCCACCAGGCTCCGTCAAAGAGAGAGCCAGATCTCGATGGAAACATCTACAGCCTAGAGATCAGCTCGACATTCTTCTCATTCCAACGGGGTGCAGACATGACGTCAAACAAAGCTCCAAGGAGCCAAATCAAAGTGGAGTAATGGCATATTCCTAACTCCAGATCTCGATGGCAACAATTACAGCCTAGAGATCAGCTCGACGTTCTTCTCATTCGAACAGGGTGCGGACGTGACATCAAACAAAGCTCCAAGGAGACAAATCAAAGTGGAGTAATGGCATATTCCTAGCTCCAAATCTTGATGGTAACATTTACAGCCTAGAGATCGGCTCGACGCTCTTATCATTCCAATAGGGTGCCAACGTGACGTTAACAAAGCTCCAAGGAGCTAAATAAAAATGGAGTAATGGTAAAATCCTAGCTCCGACTTGACTTCCTTCTTATTCCAGCAAGGTGCAGATGTGACGTCTATAAAGACCCAAGTGTCGAAGAAAAAAGGAGTAATGGCAAAATCCTAGCTCCAAGTCTTGACGGTTCATATACAACCTAGAGACTATCTCGGCGTTCCCCCTCATTTCAGCAAGATGCGGACGCGACTATCAAATGAAATTGGAGCAAGGGTATATTCCTAGCTCCGGACTTCAATTGCAATACATACAGCATAGTGGTCCTACAGATGTCTACCCTATTTCAGCAAAGAATCGGTGCGACATTGTCAAAGCAAAAAACGAAGTGATGTTATATTCCCAGCTTCGGGTCTTGACGGCAACGCATATAAAGCCTAAAGACTATTGGAGATCATCGTACCCCAGAAGAGTGCGGTTGTGACTCATCGGAGCTCCAAATTGATCCTAACCTCAAGTAAAAAGCATCATGGCAAATCCCTAACGCTTGCTCTTCCGACGGTAATATAACCTAAGGAGATTACTTGAAGACGTCTTGTCCAGTCCCCGAAGGGATCAGAGACACGACAGTTGCAGGGTTACTCGAATAACGGCTTAAAGACTGCATATCGAGGAATATATCAGCCAACGCGACGGTACCATGGACTAAAACCCTAGTACCACAAACTTAACGGACCTCTATCGTAAAGAATGAGGGTTATCTACATACAACGTTATGACAAGTTTGCCTATAAACCCAAGGGGGGTAAACTAAAGAGACTCTGAAATGAGTGAATAAACTACAACTCCGAGATGAGTACATAAATGAGAGACTCCGAAACGAGTGAATAAACTACAAACTCCGAGATGAGTGAATAAACTAGAGACTCCGAAAGGAGTGAATAAACTAATTAGCGTTAAATTAAGACATCAAGCACAGAGGAGCGCATGCAAAAAAAAAGTGTATTCATTATTCATAAATCGAAATGTTTGCAAGATACAATTTACATTTATATAAAAAATAGAGAGGGGAATATAATTCTAGCTGTTAAGAAGGCGGGGCATTCAATAAAATAGCAACCCTTTCACTCTCTTGCTGCAGCTCCTCCTCACGCGCCACTATAATAGCCATCATCGCTTCGACTTGAGCCCGTTATTGCAAGCATGATGAAAGCTTCTCAGCAATTTCCTGCTTAGTAACTTCGCAATCTCGCATTCTCCACTCGGTAGAGTCGAGGTTTTGCCTCAGCGCCATTCCCTTAGAAATGCAATGTTGGAGATTTTCAAAAATAACTTGCAGCTGCGCGGCATTCGCTTCGACCTGGGCATGCAACTGGCTGGATTCGCCAAGAGTCATCTCATGCTCATTTTGCTTCAGAACCAACTTCTGCTCGAAGTATTGAATTGAATCGGCACTTTGTTCGATCCAGGCGATCAGTTGAGCTTTCGAGGTTAATGTTTCAGGCGCAAGATGCTTGTGCTCAATCTCATGGATGTAAGTCTATGTCGCTCACCCCGCAAGCTAGCGAGGAGGCGGAACAAGTAAAAATCAAAACTTTCTTACATAGCAACATAGACTAACGCTAAAGGATCTTTTCCAAACCATTAATAACGAACTACAGGAGGTTTAATCTACTATGATAGACGATTATACCTCATGATTCTAGTCCTTCAGTTCTTTTCTCCGCTGTCCTTCTTGTCTATGTGCGCTCCGATGATCGATCCGGATCTTGGTCACCTCCACGGCCTCCTTGAGTCGAAGACGATCCACCCGAGAGTCTATAGTCCGAGCTCCACCTCAAGCCGAGGTAATTAGGACAACAAGTTTGTTATGCTTGATGTCCTAGGTGATGTAGAGGAGAAGATGGATTTGTTTTTCTATTTAGATCCTTATTTTCTCAATACATGAGATCTAAAGGATTTTGTAGTGAGGAGGAAGAAAAACCATGGGAGCTCTCTTTTGATGAGAGAGAATGAGAAGGAGATAATGATCCATATGAAAAATAATTACATATCTTTTATTATGATAATAGTGATGGCAACCTTTGATTTGACCATTATCATGTCAAGGTAAATCTAAAGCCATGGAAGTATCTAGTGCTCACAAAAATATCTAAGTCAAACAATGGTCAATTAGGTCAAATGGTCAACATGGTCAAACCAATTAGCCATAGCACAATTATCATTAAAAAGAATAGTAAACATTTTCCTCCACCTCATAATGGCTTTGACCAAGTCAATGGTCAAAACCCTAATGAGGCATCTCCTTCTTCGCTCCTCACAACCGTGCATACACACCCACATCCTCATTCCATAGAACATGAATACTAGAAGACAAAAACTAATCCATCTATACAATACTAGGATCCGGCTTAAATCAAAGCCCACTAGTATTGTCCGCCCGAACATCATACGTGCACAAGTGCACGTAAGTGATCGTAGCCCTGCCGTAAAACCATACGGCCTCTACACCTTTTGCCCAGTGCAGGGAAACTCTCTGTGTGGGACTCTAAAGACTCGACACTACGCTAGCAGTGGGTTTAACCAAAGACCGCAAGCGGCACTAGCTGTACGTAACGGTCCCCAGGTAGATGTCGATAAGAAGGCCGATGAGGAAAACCCATCCGAACTCCTACTGAGCCTGAATGTGACAATCTCCGTACAGTCCAGCCTGTTCGTCTGTGAGTATCGCATGTCGGGCCTAGGTGGCGGTAAACGTCAGACCCCTAATAGCGGTACAAGTCATGTCGGAGTGTAGCCCAGAACACCCTGAGAAACTACTGGAAACACTACCAGTAAATCTTGCTTGCTCTGGCCAGGGACTTTGTGTAATGGCTCTCCTAGAAACAACGCGATATCAACCCCCAATATCGGGAGAGACGAATCCTGTCTAACCGCTACTGCTTCCAAGTGCTTTGGGAATGCACCCAACTACTACCTGTTTGCACGACTCCTTTGAGCCGTGGTAGGGTAGTAATCAAAGTACAGTGGGAAGACACTCGAGGCGAAGTAGCAGTGTCAAGTCAACAGACTAAGCTGTACTCATGTCACCTGGAAACTGTTATCTGACGATAGGTATAGTACCAACCAACAGTTCCCGACGAGTCTTGTCCGGTGTACTCGTAACCTAATGAGCACTTGCATACTATCTCCAGTACGACGTACTAATGGCTGTGGGACAGACCATCTCCCCTGCTGGGATGAGAAGCGTATACACTAGTCTACTCCGGAGTATCGATGCCCTGTCTCGATTATCCTATGAATAGGGACCTGTATAAGGATGTGCTTGTAGATTACCCAGCCCCCACTAGTGTGACTGCCATCACATCGCTGGTAATCAAACAAAGATCCTAAGGGCTCCACCAATATGTATCAGCGATATGCTAAAAAAAACACATGCACATATTAAAGTAGAAACAAACCAAGTAGCATACTACCATTTTGAGCAAGACTGTCTATACAACCGTGAATATCCCAAGCTTCCATTAAGTAATATACAAACTAGTATGATACAGTAATGGCCTCTAGGGCATATACACTAACAATCTCCCACTTGCACTAGGGTCATGTACTGGCGTATCGAAGACCTATCATCTCGATCAGCCGCTCGAACTAAGTCTGGGGTATGGCTTTCGTGAGTGGATCTGCAGTGTTATTTTCCGAATCTACTCTCCTCACCTCGATCTCCCGGCGATCTACGATCTCCCTGATTAGGTGGTACCGCTTCAAAATGTGTCTGGACTTCTGATGGGACCTGGGTTCCTTCGCTAAAGCTATAGTGCTGTTGTTGTCGGAATATAGCGGTATTGGATCAACAATGGTAGGAACCACCTGAAGTTCTGTGAGGAACTTCTTCATCCAGACAACTTCTTTTGCGGCATCGCAAGCAGCTATGTACTCCGCTTCTATTGTCGAGTCAACAACGGTTTCCTGCTTGGAGCTCTTCCAACAAACCGCCCCTCCATTGAGAGTAAAGACATAACCCGACATGGACTTGGAGTCATCCTTGTCACTCTGGAAGCTGGAGTCAGCAAAAGCCTCGATCTGGAGGTCTTTTCCGCCATACACCAAAAACATCTCCTTAGTCCTTCTCAGGTACTTGAGAATGTTCTTTACTGCTATCCAGTGCTTCTCCCCTGGGTCCGACTGATACCGGCTTACAACGCTCAATGCGTATGCTACATCTGGTCAGGTACACAATATCGCATACATTATAGAGCCTACCGTAGATGCGTAGGATATAGATGACATGCGAGCCCTTTCCAAATCAGTCTTGGGAGACATCTCTTTGGAGAGGGTGATTCCGTAACAAACTGATAGATTACCGCGCTTTGAATCTTCCATACTGAATTGTTTCAGTATGGTGTCGATGTACCTGGACTGCGAAAGTCCCAACATCCTCTTAGATCTATTACGATAGATCTGGATCCCCAGAATGTAGGAGGCATCACCCAGGTCCTTCATAGAGAACCTCTGTGACAAGAATCCTTTGACTGACTGTAATATAGGAATGTCATTTCCTATTAAGAGAATGTCGTCCACATACAAGAAGAAAAATACCACAGTTCTCCTTACAATCTTACTGTAAATGCATGGTTCATCTGGATTTTTGATAAAGTCGAATTCTTTGACAGTATCATTAAAGCAGATGTTCCAACTCCATGATGCCTGCTTTAGTCCATAAATAGACTTAAGCAACTTGCACACTTTACCGCTGCTCCCACTCTGAATGAAACCCTCCGGCTGATCCATATAGACGTACTCTTCTAAATTTCCATTTAGAAAAGCCGTCTTTACGTCCATCTGCCAGATCTCAAAATCGTGGAAGGCAGCAATAGAAAGAAGGATCCGAATGGATTTGAGCATAGCCACTGGAGAAAAGGTTTCGTCATAGTCCAATGTTAGTTATATGTGTGCCCTAGAGGCCATTATTGTACATATGATGTATATTGTAGTGGATGCTTGGACATATATAGGGAGGACTTTCTTGCTCGACATGATAGTACGCTATCTGGTTGTACTTTATCTTAACATGTACTCTGATTGTCTCTTTTGTTACATGTTGATAAAGCCCTTAGGATTTGTACTCGACTACTGGGACTATGATGAGATCATACTAGTAGGGCCACGGTAGTCTATGAGTACATCCTATAACTGTTCCTAGTCGAGGGTGTGTCGAGACACGGCATCGATACACCAGAGTAGACTAGCGTATACGCATCTTGACCCATATGATGGGCGATGGATGATCCCATATCCATCGGTGTGTGACATCAAGGATGGTGTACGGGTGCTCAGTGGAGACTGGGTACACTGGACGGACTCGCCGAGAACTCCTAGATGGTATATATACCTATTGTCAGATAGCAGTTCTCTGGTGACACTTGTACAGGTTAGTCTGTAGACCCGAGATCGTCATAGAGTCTTGTGTGATTCCCACTGTACTTTGATTTCCTCCCTACCACGGCTCTACTGAGTTGTGCAAACAGGTGGATTTTGGGTACACTCCCGAATCATATGGAGACAGTGAGCGATAGGAGGGGTTTCGTCTCTCCCGGTATAGGGAGTTGATGTCGCGCTATGTTTGATCGGCTATAACACCTAAATCCCTGGCCAGGGTTCTCGAGGTTTACTGATAAGTGTTATCAGTAGTTCCTCGACCTGTTATTAGCCATAAATCAACATGACTTATAAAGTTACCGGGGTCTGACATTTACCACCCTTGGACTTCATATGCGACGTATTAGACGAAGAGACCGGACTGTACGGTAAGTGTTGCTTATAGGCTCGTAAGGGTTGTGATGAGTTCGCTCGTCGGCCACCTTTTCGTCATGTACCTGGGTAGCCGTTACGTACAGCTAGTGCCACTGACGTGCTTGTGGTTAAACCCATTGCCAGCGTACTGACGAGTCATTAGAGTCCCACACAGAGGGTTCCCTCGTTCAGGCAAAAGATGTAGAGACCGTAAGTTGTTACGGCAGCCGTAAGGTGTTGCGGCAGGTTTTCGATTATGTTCGTGTAATTGTTACAGGAATAATAATCGGAAGAATAATACTGGCCGGATACCGGTATTATATTATTGGATTAATGGTATTCGTATTTTTTAGAATTCGGATGCGGGTATACAGTATACGGTATACGGAGGAGGGGTATTTTTGTAATTGTTACAAGAATACCTTCTAGAAGGTGCCACCTCATAATGACATAATTATGACATCATTTATTTTGTGAAAATAAATTAGTGAGGTGTAAATTAAAAGTTATAAGCATGATAGTGTGGTTGTTGAAGTGGATGTACTATTAAAGCATGATACTTCTTTCATAATACATGCTTTAGTTAGTGCTATTTTTCTTTTTATCATGCTTAAACTTTTTAATTATGAAATGCACTTATTCTCTCCTCCACTTCTTCTTATAAATACCTTCATATAAGATGTGAAATCAAGACATTCCAATCCTACACAAAATTATGATAAGTGTATCATAACAAGTGTATAAGAAGAAAGAAAGAAAATGATGATTATCATTCTTCCTAGCTTAAACCCTCACATGAGATGTGAATCCAAAGCTTAGGATTTCAAGTTAATCCAATACACTTATCTCTACATCATCCTAGTGACCTCTTCTAGCAAATTTGGTCTCTCGGTTAAACTCTTGAGAAGAGTTTCTAGCTTGCACGAAAATTCTCGGGTGGATCATCTAGGTCTTCGGTGGCCGGAGATCGAAATCGTCGGCAACATCTAAAAGAGCCAAGGAGTTCACCAAAAGAGGAGAAAGGAGCAAAGGAGTTGCATCTAAGAGAAGACCCGAAGGACCGTATCATCAAGGTATAATCCCTAACATAATAGATAAGATCTCTAGTTAGGGTTTACTAGTTGTGGTTTAGACAAGATCTTCGGTTAAGTGCGTGTTGTATGCAAAGAAAAATTTCGTTCACCGCTTCCGCCGCGCCACAAGAGTTGTGGGAGCATGCAGCACTCACCAACATGGTATCATAGCCGAGTCGACTCAATTTTCTGCACTGTTCCTAGACTGAATAATTAGGATTTTTGGGATATGTGGAATTGTATAAAGATGTTTGTACAGGAACATGTCAAGTGTTGGCATGCTTTAAAAATTATCGATCGAAATTCTAAAGTGCTTGGCTAATCGGGTTTTCATTTTTGTTATATGTGTTTGAAACGTCCGCTAATTGCTATATGACGATTAGTGGGGGTTGCACATATGGATATCATGAGATGGTATGTGTATATGAATGTGTTGGATCGTTGTGATGAATGGACGGGGGGTGTGAGAAGAGTGTTTTTTTCTTTTCTATCATTCCATGTAATTTGTAAAAAGCAAAGTTATATTGTATAATTTCTTTTTATTGTTTTTGCTCCTAGGATAGACCCAAGGTGGGGTGCATAAACTACCGGGTTCTCCAAGTGCCGAGTGGCCTACTCAATTGTTGAGGGAGGTTGCTACACTTCGGTAATTTGGCGGGTAGTTTGCCGCACCCGTAGGGGTCTAGAGGGGGTTTTGGCTATTCATCACGACCGTGGAACCCGTTTTTCATTAAGGGCTTGAATGAAATACGGAATTCCTAGTATATCCAATGCATTCATCTGTGATCTGAAATGGTTATATTTATATATGAGATATATATAATAAACGTTGCTTATGTTTTGCACCCGCACTAGTCCAGCCCCCGCTCTGCCGTTAGTTAAGTAACCTAACGGTGCATGACGGGGCCCAGTGGCAAATGCGGATGGCATAAGCGTACGTTCTATTTGCGTTTCTTTTCTGAGATGTTTAGGAAACGTAAATGATGGGACCACATTAATGTGATTAATGTTAAGAGAAAGAAACCTAAAGATGTTGTAGAATCAAACTTTTTGAAAAAGGGTAACTCTAGCTTTCGTTTTGCATAGTGGTATTCTTGAATATCCTGCACCTCATTCGATGAGGAAAGGGTCGAGATCCCTTCACCGGGAGTGACCCCTTTAGCGAAACTAGAAAATGTTACAAAAAACTCGATTTGATTTTATAGTTGATCTAACTTTGCTTTGCATCGTGGTATTTACATATCCAGCACCTTATTCGATAAGGAAAGAGCCGAGATCCCTTCACCGGGAGTGACCTCTTTAGCAAAATTAGAAAGATACTACAAAACCATTCGATTTTTAAAACTGGAGCTTAAACCACTCCTTCCCACTTGATTCTACAACGATATCAAGTTCAAAACGTTAAAGGTTTTCATAAAAACCATCCGCTGCCCTCTGTCATTTTAGGAAGCAGAGTACTTAGTATTCGTGCTACGTATGTCGACCATAGCCGAGGCGTAGTGTACGGTAGCTAAGTGATGTATTCCTACAAAGCATATGATGCGATTAGTTAGGACATTCATGTGATTATGTTGATCATAGTCAAGGGTCATATGGGTGGGTCTGGCTAATCACGAAATGACGGGCAGAACTTGACTAGTACTTATGATATGTTGACCATAGCTAAGGTCATAAGTGACTAGGGGTAAAAACCATATCGGGAATTTCAAGAGTTGAAATTTGCAATGAGATTGCATACCTTCTATATGATAGTTGGATCCCGATCTCGCTGCGAGTAAAAGTTACTCCTGGGAAAGTTTTACACAAGACAATTTGACGAAATTATAGGGTGTAATTATTCCCGGCTAATCTTACCTTTTAGGGTTTGAAGGAAGATTTGATAAAAATAGTGGGAGACATCTGGATTAGATAATAACCAATCTAATCTTGCAAGAGCATACGCTAAAGTGTTTTCTTCTCTCTCTCTCCAGATAGCGACCATATCATGCCTTAATCAAGATAATAAATACGGATATATTGACTGAACCCGCTTGTTATACCGAGCTAGGGAACGTTGGTCCCGCTTCAACCTATAATTGTTATAAGACAGAGCAGGAAATTAGGGATTACCAGAATCCCATGCTACCCAAACGAAGATAGTACATGTTGATGCATGATCTTCGGGTGTGTCTATTACAAAGAACTGTTTCTCAGTATTTTTTACGTCCTGGGTATAATGATACCGGATCAGGATCCCATAAATGTAATCTGTTACATGGGCTACAGAAAGGTAAATGACTGAGAACGGGTGAAAAGTTTCATGAGACAGAAAACGGGGCAAGTGTTGCAGCCAAGTCTGTTGGTCACTGTCACCCTGTATTAAGAATACATTGATTCTGAACAAATGCTATTAGATACCGAACCTGATATACAAAATCATGTCAATATCTTTATTAGTAAAGAAATGATAAAATTTTGTATTGATGGATAATGTTTTGAACATTTCCTATATCAAGTGTTGATCGGTTCAGGCACGTTATCTAAAAGCATAGACGTTCTAAATCAAACTACAGTTCTCAGTATACAGAACACACACAAGAGGATAAGTTCAGAAATGAACGAATCCTTCTTGAGGCATTGTAGACTAGGTCATATCAATGTGACCCGACTAGCTGAAGTTACATCTAGATGCATATTTAAATTAGTTTAAATTTACATCTTGTGAAACTTGCCGGTCATGTCACATAGATAAGATGACCATAGCTCTGTTTATTGGAAACAGAGAGAGTTAGTGAACTCTAGGGATTGATACATGATGATGTATGAAAGGTCCCCTGTCTACATATGCCATGACCGGTTCTTTGTACTTCATTACTTTCTTTGATGATCTCTCAAGATTTAGACAAATGTTCCTGTTGAAACACAAGTCCGAAGCTTTTGAGATATTCACAGAATATAAGTTAGAAGTAGAGAACCAAAAACGGGTATAAGTATTATGTCCTTTGATGAGATCAAGGAGAAAATACTTTAGCATGGAAATCCTGGACTATTCTAAAGGAGAATGAGATTCTCTCTCAGCATTACTCCTCCGTATACACCATAGCACGATGGTATATCGGGACGGAGCAATTGCACCCTATGAGATATGGTGTGCTCCATGATGAGTACTAATGAGTTTTCTATTTTCCTTTTGGGAGTTATGCACTTGCGAAGCTGCATACCTATTGAATAGGGTTCCAATCAAATCAGGTGCCTACTACTCCATATGTGATATGGTATGGGAAGAGCCCATATCTTAAAAAATGTTAAGATTTGGGGTTGTCAGGCCTATGTCTAAAAACCAAAATCCGGACAAGCTCGAGGCAAAGTCAAAACTGTGGAAGTTTGTTGGATATCCCAAGCATTAGCAAGGGAATATCTTCTACCTAACCGAGGAACAAAAGTTGTTTTGTTTCTCAGCATACCACCTTTGTGAAAGAGAATTTCTTGTGAAGAAATTAGTGGTCATAAGGTAGAACTGGAAGGCGTTCCAGCTATACAAACTACAACAGATGACCTAACCGAGGAACTAAAGTTGTTTTGTTTCTCAGCATGCCACATTTGTGAAAGGGAATTTCTTGTGAAGAAATTAGTGGTCATGAGGTAGAACTGGAAGGAGTTCCAGCTACAGCAGATGATTTGGTAGAACAAAAGAATTCAATAGACTCTAACGAACCTCAGCCTCTCCGCCGATCTAGTAAGTTTCCTCACCCACCTAAGAGATACTTCGGTTTCTCTATGACAGTGGGAGCGAGGATTTCATATTACCCCAGCATGTCCCGAGACCGGAAGGTGTTCCGACGGGTTGTAGTCCTCGCAAGGGGGCATGCGTAGAAAGTAGTTGCTGAGGGACCTTTTGGTGCCACGGCGACCCTATGTGATGGGGTTGTTGCCTGACCAAAGTGGTATGACCTAACTAGTTTCGATCAGGCCATCAGGAGTGGGACTCTGTGAGAATGGCTGGATGCTTAGCGATCTGAGATGGAATCCTTATACACCAACAAAGTATGGACTTTGGTTGCTTTGTCTGAAGGGTTAAATCCCCATCAGGAGCAAGTGTATCTTGAGAAGATTACTTGGTGTACATGAAAAAGTTGAGACTTTCAAAGCTATGCTTAAGTCCATCCAGATCCTACTTGCCACTGCTACATACTTTGACTACGATATCTGGTGGTTGGGTGTCATGACAGCTTTTCTAAAATGAAGTTTTAGAAGAGAGCGTCTATAAGTACACAGCCAGAGGGCTTCCTAGACAGTGGGAGCAGCGGAAAAGTGTGCAAGATGTTTTATGCGATAAAACAGGCATCGCGGAGTTGGAACATCTGTTTTGATGTGGTAGTCAAAGAGTTTGACTTCATCAAAATAATAGATGAACCTTGTATATACATAAAAGGTAGTAGGGAGTATGGTGGTGATCCTCGTAGAGTACGTGGATGACATACTCTTGATAGGGAAGGAGTTTCCTATGCTACGCTCAGTCAATCTCCTCTTATTATAAATATTCTCCATATAGGATCAAAGGTGATACCTCCTAAATCCGGGGTTTTGGATCTATGAGATAGATCTAAATGGATATTAGGATACTCACTAGTTGTAGTGAGATAGTATCAATTGATCCTGGGGAGAATCACAGCGGAGTTGAAACATTTGTTTTGATGTGGTAGTCAAAGAGTTTGACTTCATCAAAATGGTAGAACCTCATGGTGTGGAGTATGGTGGTGATCCTCGTAGAGTACGTGGATGACATACTCTTGATAGGGAAGAAGTTTCCTATAATACACTCGGTCAATCTCCGCTTATCACATAAGATTCTCCATATAAGATCAAGGTGATACCTCCTAAATCCTGGGTTTTGGATCTATGAGATAGATCTAATTGGATGTTAGGATTTTCACTAGTTGTAGTGAGATGGTATCAATCGATCCAGGGGAGAATCACTGGAAAGGTTCCAGGGTGATAAGGACGACTGAATGCCAGTCGCAGTCATTGTCTTTACCCTTAGTAGAGGGACGGTATGTTGGAAGAGTTCCAAGCTAGATACCGTGACATACTAGAAAGGCAAGATACGTCATTACTAAGGATGCTACCAAATATAAAGTCTGGATATATAAAAGTTCATAAGATGAACTTCGTTCCTACCATTGTGTGACAATGGGGCTGTGGCTTTAGCCAAGGAACTACCGTCCCATCAGAAATCCAGATATAATTCTTAGGCAGCACCACCTGATCATGGAGATAGTTGATCTCCAGGAAGATCGAGGTTAGGAGAGTAGATATAGAGGACAATAGAGCGGATCCACTCACTAAGGCTTTTTCCCAGTAGAGACTTTTATGGGATGGTTGAGTATGAGATACTTAAACCACAGCTGATTGTTTGGTATGTGATACCATAACAGATGGCCCTAGTGCAAGTGGGAGATTGTTAGTTATATGTGTGCCCTAGAGGCCATTACTGTACATATGATGTATATTGTAGTGGATGCTTGGACATATATAGGGAGGACTTTCTTGCTCGACTTGATAGTACGCTATCTGGTTGTACTTTATCTTAACATGTACTCTGATTGTCTCTTTTGTTACATGTTGATAAAGCCCTTAGGATTTGTACTCGACTACTGGGACTATGATGAGATCGTACTAGTAGGGCCACGGTAGTCTATGAGTACATCCTATAACTGTTCCTAGTCGAGGGTGTGTCGAGACAGGGCATCGATACACCAGAGTAGACTAGCGTATACGCATCTTGACCCATATGATGGGCGATGGATGATCCCATATCCATCGGTGTGTGACATCAAGGATGGTGTACGGGTGCTCAGTGGAGACTGGATACACTGGACGGACTCGCCGAGAACTCCTAGATGGTATATATACCTATTTTCATATAGCAGTTCTCTGGTGACACTTGTACAGGTTAGTCTGTAGACCCGAGATCGTCATAGAGTCTTGTGTGATTCCCACTGTACTTTGATTTCCTCCCTACCACGGCTCTACTGAGTGGTGCAAACAGGTGGATTTTGGGTACAGTCCCGAATCATATGGAGACAGTGAGCGATAGGAGGGGTTTCGTCTCTCCCGGTATAGGGAGTTGATGTCGCGCTATGTTTGATCGGCTATAACACCTAAATCCCTGGCCAGGGTTCTCGAGGTTTACTGATAAGTGTTATCAGTAGTTCCTCGACCTGTTATTAGCCATAAATCAACATGACTTATAAAGTTACCGGGGTCTGACATTTACCACCCTTGGACTTCATATGCGACGTATCAGACGAAGAGACCGGACTGTACGGTAAGTGTTGCTTATAGGCTCGTAAGGGTTGTGATGAGTTCGCTCGTCGGCCACCTTTTCGTCATGTACCTGGGTAGCCGTTACGTACAGCTAGTGCCACTGACGTGCTTGTGGTTAAACCCATTGCCAGCGTACTGACGAGTCTTTAGAGTCCCACACAGAGGGTTCCCTCGTTCAAGCAAAAGATGTAGAGACCGTAAGTTGTTACGGCAGCCGTAAGGTGTTGCGGCAGGTTTTCGATTATGTTCGTGTAATTGTTACAGGAATAATAATCGGAAGAATAATACGGGCCGGATACCGGTATTATATTATTGGATTAATGGTATTCGTATTTTTCAGAATTCGGATGCGGGTATACAGTATACGGTATACGGTATACGGAGGAGGGGTATTTTTGTAATTGTTACAAGAATACCTTCTAGAAGGTGCCACCTCATAATGACATAATTATGACATCATTTATTTTGTGAAAATAAATTAGTGTGGTGTAAATTAAAAGGTATAAGCATGATAATGTGGTTGTTGAAGTGGATGTACTATTAAAGCATGATACTTCTTTCATAATACATGCTTTAGTTAGTGCTATTTTTCTTTTTATCATGCTTAAACTTTTTAATTATGAAATGCACTTATTCTCTTCTCCACTTCTTCTTATAAATACCTTCACATGAGATGTGAAATCAAGGCATTCCAATCCTACACAAAATTATGATAAGTGTATCATAACAAGTGTATAAGAAGAAAGAAAGAAAATGATGGTTATCATTCTTCCTAGCTTAAACCCTCACATGAGATGTGAATCCAAAGCTTAGGATTTCAAGTTAATCCAATATACTTATCTCTACATCATCCTAGTGACCTCTTCTAGCAAATTTGGTCTCTCGGTTAAACTCTTGAGAAGAGTTTCTAGCTTGCACGAAAACTCTCGGGTGGATCATCTAGTTCTTCGGTGGCCGGAGATCGAAATCGTCGGCAACATCTAAAAGAGCCAAGGAGTTCACCAAAAGAGGAGAAAGGAGCAAAGGAGTTGCATCCAAGAGAAGACCCGAAGGACCGTATCATTAAGGTATAATCCCTAACATAATAGATAAGATCTCTAGTTAGGGTTTACTAGTTGTGGTTTAGACAAGATCTTCGGTTAAGTGCGTGTTGTATGCAAAGAAAAATTTCGTTCACCGCTTCCGCCGCGCCACAAGAGTTGTGGGAGCATGCAGCACTCGCCAACATCCAAACCAGGTCTTTGACGAAAACCATTTGCAACAAGTCTAGCTTTATAGGTTTCAACCTGCCCATCTACACCATTCTTCTTTCTGAAGATCCATTTGCAGCCTACGGGTTTTAGCCCTTCTGGAGCAATGTCCAAAGTCCAAACTTTGTTGGTTTACATGGACTCTATTTCGGTCCGCATTGCATCCAGCCATTTTACTGAGTCGCCGCTCTGAATGGCTTGCTGTAAGCTAGTAGGCTCATCATTTTCAATGATGCAATCCTCTCTATCCCCGTCTATGAGAAAACCGTAGTATCTCTCGGGCGGATGAGACTGCCTACTACTCCTGCGGATTGGCGCTGGGATGTCCGGTTCTTTTGAAACCTCTGGTTCTACCAAGCTTTTAGTAATAGTTTGTGGTTCTGGAATTTCTTCCAGTTCTATTGCGCTCCCACTTATCTGATTTTCTAAAATTTAGTTTCCAAGAAGCGGGCATGAAGAGAAACAAAAACCTTTTGCTCCTCTGTGTAATAGAACAGATACCCCTTGGAGTTCTTTGGGTATCCCACAAACTTACACTGTACTGAGGGTGCCTCGAGCTTGTCCGCATGTTGCTTTTTAACAAAAGCTGGACATCCCCATGTCTTAAAGTTTTTAAGACAGGGTTTCTTCCCACTCCACATCTGATATGATGTGGTAGGCACTGACTTAGTAGGAACTTGGTTCAAAAGATATGCAGCTGATTCTAGTGCATAACCCCAGAAGGATCGCGGTAACTCAACCTTACTCATCATGGAACGAACCATATCCAATAGGGTTCGATTCCGCCTTTCCGATACACTATTGTGTTGTGGTGTGTGTGGAGGAGTAAGCTGAGAGAGAATTTCATTCTCTTTTAAGTAGCCCAGGAACTCGGTACTCAAGTATTCACCACCTCGATCGGATCTCAGTGTCTTGATACTTTTGCATGTTTGTTTTTCCACTCCATTCTTGTATTCCCAGAATTTCTCAAAAGCCTTGGATTTATGCTTCATCAAGAAGAAATATCCATACCTGGAGAAATCATCCGTAAAAGTAATGAAATAGGAAAAACCACTTCGTGCATTGTAGACATTGGACCGCATACATCGCTGTGTACAAGTCCTAAGAGCTCGCTTGCTCTTACTCCGTGTCCAGTGAACGGAGTCTTTGTCATCTTTCCCATGAGACAAGATTCACAAGTAGCATAAGATTGATATTCGAACGGATCCAAATATCCTTCTCTATGTAACTTCGTCAACCGTGTTCCATTGATGTAACCCAGTCTACAATGCCATAAGAAAGCATGATTTGTTTCCGGAGACTTTCTTTTAAGTGTGTTCTGGATACTGAAAACCTGAGCTTGATTTAATACGTACATTCCGTTTTGTAATGTACCTGACCCAATCAGAACTTGATTTAGGTGGATGTGGACCACATCGCTTACAAATAAAAAATCATATCCTTCCTTAGAAAGTAAGGATACGTATATAAGATTACAAGTCATACTCGGTACATACAAACAATTACATAGAATCAATATCTGCCCACTTGTCAATCCTAGATGATATTCCCCTACGGATTCAGCGTCCACGCTCATTCCGTTCGCAACTCTGAGGGTCATATCACCTACCCTGATAACTCTACGGTTTCTCAAAGCCTATAATGAATTACAGATATGAGATCCTGATCCGGTATCTAGTACCCAGGAAGTCGAGTTAATTGACATACAGTTTTCTATTACAAACACACCCGAAGCCGAAGCCACAACATGCTTCGAATCCTGGCTACTGGCTTTACAAGCCCTGCAATCCTTCTGCCAATGTCCTTTCCTGTAACAATAGGGATGTCCCTCCTTCGCTACATCTAGTCCCGAAACTTTTGCCCTTCCCCTACCTTCTTTCTCCCTGGTTTCCTTCAGGGTGCATGTAGAGGGTAGGGACTGTAGAAACAAGTCAGCATATAACCTGTTTCCTAACGTGGTCTTCAGGTCCGTGAGCTGATCAATACATCTAGTCATTGTAAGGATGTTGTCCCCTAAAGATGACCCGACAGCCAACCTCGCTTGAAGCAATTCCTTATAGGTCTCATATCTTGCGATACGAGATTGCTCTCCATATAAATCTTTGTTATGGAGGAAGATGGAAGCTAAGTCCATCTCCTCGTGCTGCCTCTGGTTTGCACCATCAACTGAGGCCAACACAAGACACTTGACATTCACACGGTCTTTTTCCGTTGTCTTACGAATATCAATATCCGTGACGTTGGAAACTGGTCCTGAGACGGCGGGGTTTTGAGTAGTGAAGAGGGTTCCTATCTTGTCATGGGTAATGGGCATCTGGACAGACCTTTGCCAGTCATTACAGTCGGATTCAGTCGTTTTATTATCTAGATGTAATCTATGTCTGGTCACTAGGTCGCTGCAATTAAGAGAGAGAGAGAAGAAAACTCTTAGCATGATGCTCTTGCAAGTTTAGATTGGTTTTTAATTTATCTAAACAGGATGACTCCCACTATTTCTCGAATCCTTCCTCAAACCATAAAAGAAGAATTAGTCAAAGTTAATCTCACTGTACAATGCTTTCTTAACCGTTCAGCCAGGCTAGTGTTGGTACTTTGAGAGAGATTTTACGACGCTTTCGCGAAGTTCCTTAATTAAATAACCTCTTTTCCCTGGAAGCGTAGCCCCGCTAACACTGTTTTAGAAACCTACTTGGTTTATAGCATTGATCGTTAAGTGAAAAAATCTCCCAAGGAGTAGCAGATACTCACAGTAGGATCGGGATCCAAATATCATTGTATGATAATGCTGAAGGAATCCTACCAACATTATCAAACTCTAAATGGTATGCAGAACTAGCAAGTTTCAATTTCCTTAGAAACTCCCGATGTGGATTTTTGCCCCATGCTCTTATGACCTTGACGAAGGTCAATAAATCATAAGTCACATGTCAAGTTCTACCCATCATTGTCCAGGTTAATTTGAACCCATCCGTATATATCCTTGACGAAGGTCAACAAGGTAATACGACTGTCCCAAACCAACGCATCTATCTATGCTACATATGAACACCCAACAGCTACCAATCACTATGCCTTGACGAAGGTCAACAAACATAGCTTGAATACTATTGAATATTCATATGAAATGACGGAGGGCTACGACTGGTTTTGGCGAAACCGTGAACGTAGTGAACTTGATATAATCGAAGGAACCTGATAGCTTTTAAAAGGAGTGGTTTAAGCTCCGCATTTAAAAGTTTTGCTGTTTTGAAAAAAACCGAGTGGTTTTGAAATTGTTCCAACGATTCAACTTTGGTTTGTTTTCTTTGCATTAGTATAATGCGTCCCATCATTTAATCTTACCATTGCAGAAAACAACGAAAATACGACGTACGCTTATGCCATCCGCATTCGCCACTGGGCCCCGTCATCACCCGTTAGGTTACTTAACTAACGACAGAGCGGGGGCTGGACTAGCACGGATGCAAAACATAAGCAACGCCTACTAGATATCATATATAGATATATACATTCGTCAGACGCAATGATAGTCATTCCAGATCACAGATGAACACATTGGATATGCTAGGAATCCGCGTTTCGTTTGAGCCTGCAACGAAAGATGGATTACACGGTCGCGATGAATAGCCAAACCCCACCCTAGACCCCTACGGGTGCGGCAAACTACCCGCCAAGTACCCGAAGTAAAGCAGTCTCCCTCAACAACGTGAGTAGGTCACTTAGCACTTCAAAGTACCCGGTAGTTTGTGCACTCCACCTTGGGTCTATCCTAGGAGCAAAAATAGTAAAAGAAATAATATACAATAGTGGCTACAACCTCAACCCGGATGTGCGACCATAAAATAATATTACATCAATTTACATTTTACATCGAATGAAAAATGAAAACCCTCATCTCACATCCCCGGCTATTCATCACGACGATCCAACAAGTTCATATCCACAAACCAACATCACAGATTACAGATATGTACAACCCTCACTAATCGACGTATAGCGATTAGTAGACGTTCAGTACATATATCATTTCACAAACACGGAAACATTAAACGACGTTAAATTTACGACTTCGAAACACCCGCAATGCCACAGTGAACAACTTTCAATAAAATCAAAATTGGCAACAACAAACAACTCCTGAAACCCAAGATATAAAACAAAAAGCCACATACAAAAAATGAACCAATTCGTTCAATACCTAACCGACCTCGCCGGAAAAATGAGTGAAGTGGCTGGCCCAATTTACGAGGAAGTGACCCAAATTTGTTCTGTGCCTTTTTAACTGCTCAAATAACACTCTGTACTTGTTTAAATAATTTTCAGAGTGCATTAAAAAATCGACAGAAACTTAAGTTTTGGGTTCGTTGTTTTCGGGCTGTTTCGGTTTCGTAGTTTAACGCGTCATTTAAACTGTTAGTTTATGATTTAGCGAGGATCTGATACCACTGTAAGTCTATGTCGCTCACCCCGCAAGCTAGCGAGGAGGCGGAACAAGTAAAAATCAAAACTTTGTTACATAGCAACATAGACTAACGCTAAAGGATCTTTGCCAAACCATTACTAACGAACTACAGAAGGTTTAATATACCATGATAGATGATTATACCTCACGATTCTATTCCTTCGGTTCTTTTCTCCGCTGTCCTCCTCGTCCATGTGAGCTCCGAGGATCGATCCGGATCTTGGTCACCTCCATGGCCTCCTTGAGTCGAAGACGATCCACCCGAGAGTCTATAGTCCGAGCTCCACCTCAAGCCGAGGTAACTAGGGCAACAAGTTTGCTATGCTTGATGTCCTAGGTGATGTAGAGGAAGAAGATGGATTTGTTTGTCTATTTAGATCCTTATTTTCTCAACACGTGAGATCTAAAGGATTTTGTAGTGAGGAGGAAGAAGAAGAACCATGGGAGCTCTCTTTTGATGAGAGAGAATGAGAAGGAGATAATGATCCATATGAAAAATAATTACATATCTTTTATTATGATAGTAGTGATGGCAACCTTTGATTTGACCATTATCATGTCAAGATAAATCCAAAGCCATGGAAGTTTCTAGTGCTCATAAAAATATCTAAGTCAACAATGGTCAACTAGGTCAAATGGTCAACATGGTCAAATGGTCAATCCAATTTGCCATAGCACAATTATCATTAAAAAGATTAGTAAACATTTTCCTGGTTTTGACCAAGTCAATGGTCAAAACCCTAATGAGGCATCTTCTTCTTTGCTTCTCACAACCGTGCATACACACCCGCATCCGCATTCCATAGAACACGAATACTAGAAGACAAAAACTGATCCATCTATACAATACTAGGATCCGGCTTAAACCAAAGCCCGCTAGTATTGTTCGCCCGAACATCATCGCGCACAAGCGCACGTAAGTGATCGTAGCCCTGCCGTAAAACCATACGGCATCTACACCTTTTGCCCCGTGCAGTGAAACTCTCTATGCGGGACTCTAAAGACTCAACACTACGCTGGCAGTGGGTTTAACCACAGACCGCAAGCGGCACTAGCTGTACGTAACGGTCCCCAGGTAGATGTTGATAAGAAGGCCGATGAGGAAAACCCATCCGAACTCCTACTGAGCCTGAATGTGACAATCTACGTACAGTCCGGTCTGTTCGTCTGTGAGTATCGCATGTCGGGCCTAGGGGGCGGTAAACGTCAGAACCCTAATAGCGGTACAAGTCGTGTCGGAGTGTAACCCAGAACACCCTGAGAAACTACTGGAAACACTACCAATAAATCTCACTTTCCCTGGCCAGGGACTTTGTGTAATGGCTCTCCTATACACAACACGATATCAACCCCCCATACCGGGAAAGACGAATCCTGTCTAACCGCTACTACCTCCAAGTGCTTCGGGACTGCACCAAACTACTACCTGTTTGCACGACTCCTTTGAGCTGTGGTAGGGTAGTAATCAAAGTACAGTGGGAACACACTCGAGGCGAAGTAGCATTGTCAAGTCAACGGACTAAGCTGTACTCATGTCACCTGGGAACTGTTATCTGACGATAGGTATAGTACCAACCAACAGTTCCCGACGAGTCCTGTCCGGTGTACTCGTAACCTAATGAGCACCTGCATACTGTCTCTAGTACGACGTACTAATGGCCATGGGACAGACCATATCCCCTGCTGGGATGAGAAGCGTATACACTAGTCTACTCCGGAGTATCGATGCCCTGTCTCGATAATCCTACGACTAGGGACCTGTATAAGGATGTGCTTGTAGATTACCCAACCCCCACTAGTGTGACTGCCATCACAACGCTGGTAATCAAGCAAAGATCCTAAGGGCTCCACCAATATGTATCAGCGATATGCTAAAAGAAACACATGCACATATTAAAGTAGAAACAAACCAAGTAGCATACTACTATTTTGAGCAAGACTATCTATACAACTGTAAATATCTAAAGCGTTCATTAAGTAATATACAAACTAGTATGATACAATAATGGCCTCTAGGGAATATACACTAACAATAGAGACATGCCTCGATTTGTTTACAATAGTTAACCTAAATGCCGACGAAATCTTCATTATGGAAAGTCCCAAGCGTCGCCAGTAGAGGATTGACCTCATCCGCAAAATCCGCAGCAGAGGTGAGAGCTTCAATGTTAAGGTCTTCAATGAACCCACTTAGCATCCGCCTACTATTTGCCGCACCCCTGGAATATTGACGCTTAGCAAAGAGCCCTGCGGGCATGGAGATGCGAGACTCAAGAGGAGCCAAAGCCGGTGTAGCTGCTGCAGAATAAAGCATGCATAAAGAGGGGCCAGATTTCAACCTAAGTATAAAAAGAATGATGATGAATGGAATTTAACATACCAGTAGTCAAAAGTGGTAAATCAGGGAGCATAGGAGGCTCGGCTATTCCTTCGTTCTCTCCCTCGAGCTGTAAGACTGCGGTCAATACGAGAAAAGCTTAGCAATAGAAAGATTACTCGTATAAAGATGAATTAAGAGGTGAAGAATATACTATCCAATGCCTGAAGGGGGGACAAATTCCGATTGGAAGGCGAAGTACGAGCTTAACATCTGATGTAAGCGGTCAAAAAGCACTTCTGCAAGATTGCAACAATATATGGTAAAGAAATTAATCCAAGAAATAATATCTACACTGAAACAAGGAAATGAAGAATCTTTACCTTCCTTTATTAAACCCGAGAGAACTCGGGGGGGGGGGATACGAAAGAGATAAGAGGAGCAGTAACAGTCATGGTAACGACTGATGGTGATTCTTCAACCAGCACAGCGCCGGGGTTTACTGCACCTATATTCAGAATAAAGAAGATACCAGCGGAGATGTCTAGCAGGACTGAGAATCCAGAAATAATGGCTCGAGGAATACCTGATAGGGCAGAAACCATAACTGTGTCTAGAGAGTCACTGGCTATGACGGCTTCCTCAATTTCCACCATCACCGAGAAAGTGGATTCAGCGTCCATACCTTCGTCCCCCGAATCGATAAAGGCTTTCGTCATGCTCACATCACTCGCCGATGCTGGGGATCTATAAGGGGAGGAAGCGCCGGTTGGAACAGTCCCTGATTCGACATGAAGGCCCCAGACTCTTCAAACACAGGCACGTCACCCGCTACGTTACCACCTAAACTCGGCCCTGTTGCACCATTCAAGGACAAATGCGTTATAATTCGAGAAAAAGACCGCTACTAGGTTTCAATAAGGGATTGTACGCTATTTTTACCTTGAAGTAACCACTCAGCTTTAGCGGGGGACAAGGCAGAGGGAATATCCTCCATAGGAACGTCAGAGGGTCGGGCATCACTCGAACCCGTGCCTGCAGTCAAGTTAGCCTGATGCTCTCTTGCAGCGTGCTTTCGGCGCTTCTTCTCAGATTTAGCGGTGCGCAAAGATCTCCTCGGAACCTCTGACAGAGGAACGTTTGCATCCAAGTCAGGCTCGGCCTCCGGATCGGCTGCAACGTCTGTCATCGGCTGCTTAAGCGACACCTCCCGTAGCAGCCCTGGGGTGACCTCAACTATAGCCGGCAGCCCATAAGCCTCTTCTGCACCACCACCTGAGGAAGGCATCGCTCTCGGAACAACACAAGTTATGGTGGTTCCTGTAATGAAGAGAGAACAAAAGAAGGGAGTCAGGGTACGAACAAAATGAGCTAAACATATGAATTCAAGGGCATCACAAAATAAACCGTACCGAGGCCCATAGAAGCGCGAAGCTGTTCCTATTCCTCAAATGTTTTGAAGGACGCCAACAGAGCCTCTTCAACGGAAATGCTTGTTAAGAAGGTAGCGTCAATAAAACATAATAAGTTGTAAAGTGCGCAAAAGAGGATAAATGAAATATACCCGACGCCGCAAGAGAAGCTAATACTACTTGCTCGTGGGCTAGTCTTCCATAAGCTTCAATGGCGGCTTGAAGATCAGTAGAGGCATTCTAATCGACAAAAGCTACAAACAGACCATCGTTGGTGCCGTATTCGGACAAGCTTTCGCTATAAGGAGAATGGGGCTACTGACCGAATACAACATCAGCTGAGAATAAGGATTTCTTCTTCTTCTGCGAGCTGGCACCAACACCCGATGACAAAAGTTTTTGCTTAACGGACTTCTTTGGACGGCGAGATTCGATCTCCGAGCCAATACCCGACCCAGGGGACGCCACAGCCACCAAAGTTACAGGAGAACTGTCACGCCCCGCTTCCCAGAGTACGCTAAGGTAGGCACGTGACATAGCCAACCATGCTACCTGTGGATAGGAATTATCCTTCCACAGTCACATTACGGCTGTAGAGATATCAAGAACAAAATAAAATAATTATCTAGCATATGTCCATAAGCCAAAATACAACGAGTCAAGAATAAATAATGCGGAAGCAAGAGATCCAATACAAGAATAACTGGAATGTATGTCCTATAATGCGGGCTCACATCAGGAATAAAATAATACTGAAAGTAACGGAACTAACTACTAAGGAGTCCTCACTACTCAGCCCGCTGATTGAAGTACTCCTGCTCTGACTGCAGCAAGGGTAAGGAATCTGGGCCATGCAAAACCCAGACGTCAGCGCGTCATAACATCAAGCAATAATATGTAAACAGGGTAGCAGGACATGCAAGTATAATCATAAATAGTAAAGCAGGGTAACCGCAATATAAATCAGGGCGGTGAAAGGTAGTGTGCAGTGAGTAATCTAAACTGGTCATTGGGTTGAATAGTCTCAAATCCTTGAAATCAATTTGATGAATCATCGATGTAACTCAATAGTATCCCGTGCATGCCCGGGACCACGGTCTAAGACTCTCGGGCTGAAACCGAGACGTGCCGCTAGGCACTAAAAGGAAAAGGATAAAGACGAACGATGTCAGCAGCATCATCCCGAGGCGGGCCTAGCCTCAAAAACTGATCAGTATAAGTTAGCAACTGTCGAGTTACAAGTCAGGATTTCATCATTGATTTCCCCATACCCCCAAGTTATGTGTTCAAGTCAGGTATTAAGTAATCAAGAACTAATGCAAACTTAGGATCAGGTAGGTGTAGGTTTGTCTGGATAGACAACAAGAACGGTCCGTAAGGACTACTTGTCAGGTTTGTTGGCATTAGTCACAAGATCAGGTAACAAGTAAAGCCATGGTACATCAGGTCAAGTCAGGTAATATATAAAGGTGTCACGTTATGTCAAGAGTTGTACGGTACCATGTCGGGTCAAGTAATATGTGTAGCAAGTCATGTCAGGGTGTACAAGATATCATGTGGGTGCTCATAATCAACTAGTATAATCATGGTTATAAATAAACAAGTGTTAGTTATGTATATACCCAAGAGGCCATTTTTGTACATATGATGTATATTATGATGGATGCTTGGATATATACAGAGAGGACTTTTTTGCTCGTCATGATAGTATGCTATTTGGTTTCACTTTATCTTAACATGTTGACTTGTATTGGTTTACTGTCTTTCTCTCACATGTTGATAAAGCCCTTAGGATCTGTACTCGACTACTGGGATTATGATGAGATCATATTAGTGGGGCCATGGTACTCGATGAGTACATCCTATAAATGTTCCTAGTCGAGGGTATATCGAGACAGAGCATCGATAAGCCAGAGTAGACTAGCGTATACGCATCTTGACCCATATAATGGGCGATGGGTGATCCCATATCCATCGGTGTTTGACATCAGAGATGGTGTACGGGTACTCAGTGGAGACTGGGTACACTGGACGGACTCGCCGAGAACTCCCAGATGGTGATATACCACACGTCATATGGCAGTTCTCCGGTGATACTGGTACAGCGTAGTCTGTAGACCCGAGATCGTCATAGAGTCTTGTGTGATTCCCTCTGTGCTTTGATTTCCACCTTACCACGTCCAAGAGGGCGTGCAAAACGGTGGCTTTTGGGTACAGTCCCGAATCACATGGAGACAATGAGCGATAGGAGGGGATTCGTCTCTCCCGGTATAGGGAGTTGATATTGTTCTGTGTTCGATTGGCTATAACTGGAAGTCCCTGGCCAAGGCTGATATAGAGATATACTGGTAAGTGTTACCAGTAGTTTCTCGACCTGTTATGAGCCTCACATCGACACGACTTATCGGTTACTGGGGTCTGAGGTATACCACCCCTAGACTTGATATGCGACATATCAGACGAACATACCGGACTGTACGGAGGTGTTACTGATTGGATTCACAGGAGAACGGACAGGCTAGCTTGTTGATCTTCTGATCGCTCAATACCTGGGTGGCTGTTACGTTCAGCTGACCGCTTGCAGCTTGTGGGTGTTTGATATGATCATCACCTGCTACCGGCGTATTGACGATTCTTTAGAGTTCTACACAGAGGTTTCTTGGCTCAGGAAAAACGGAGTAAAGGCACATATGTGATATGTGCAGGACCAAGGATAATGCGATATGAGATACCGTATTATATTCTCGCGATATTTAGATATGAACCGGGACATCGGATCAAGTGTTGATTCGATGAATCGGTACATGATATATTAGTCGGTTATATTCGATATAGCCGGATCGTCGGATCAAGTGTTGATTCGATGATTTAATGTATAATGATATATATGATATATTATATTACATTATCTAATATTGGCTCGCTTTATTATTTCATTTTCTCACCGGATTAATACATTGATATATATGCGATATATGTTAAATGTATTATTTTCTTTTGTTGCAAATATATAATATATATGTGATATATATTATTGTGACATGATATGATTTATTATGAAACATGTTTAGGGATGATAAAAAGTGATTAGGGTTTGATTAGGGTTAGCTCCTTCTTGATTATTCTAGAAGGATTTCCTTTTGTCTTGGTTAAGATATTATGGTTGATACTTATCCTTAACCTAACCAAACCCTAGCTCTAGTTTATTCTCTACAAAGGTTAAGCCTATCATTCTTGACCATGGTTCCATATCAATCATATATTCTTATCTACTATTCATCACAAAAGGAATTATCTTATTATTCTTCATCTTCTTCTCTCTTGAGTTTTGGAGAGAGCTCACTTATGATTGCTTTTGTGATGAGTTCTTGTGAGAAAATGATATAAAAAGAAAGCATAAATACTACTCCATCATCCTCATCTAATATAGCCCATTAGATTAGGGTGTTCACCTCATTAGAGTGAGAGAGCTTGGGTTATAGCAACTTCGACGTAGATCATCGGAGAAGTGGAACACTACAAGCTAGTATGGATCGTTCGAGTCGTGGAGCTTCTCTTGAGTCCGGGAGATCGTGGATCGTGGCGAAGGGACTTCTACTCGGAGCTTGTGAAGCGAAGGAGTGGACTACAAAGGTTGTAATCCCTCACACTTAGTATTAAAGTTGTTATCTTGCATGTTAAACCCTAATAATCTAGCAAAGATCCCGGCTTTGGGTTGTTCGGCACATCTAAAATTTTATTCGGTCATGTTTGATGCCTTATGAACCTTTACAAGAGTGCCTAGTAACCCTACAGTGGTATCAGAGCCTAGCTAGAGCATTAGGCGACGTGTATACGAAGTTAAAACTCCGATCGAACCCGATACGATGAAAATGAACCCCTCTCTGGATATTTTTCAAAAATGCGATTTTTTCTGAATTAAAAATACCTGAAAAATTCAGCAGACAAAAATAAGAATAACAGTGAAATACGATGAAGTGATCCGTACAGACAGCCGCGGAATCGCCGCCGTACCCTGCTTGGGCCGCGGTTCCGCGGCAGTACTGTTTGATGTAACAATTTATATTTCACAGTAATTCTTTTTTAATGCTTATACAGTTTCTGGTATTTTTATTTTGACTCAAGGGTTGAGTGTTCTAGGGTTTATTTTGTAATCGTAGATTCGATCGGAATATTTAAATTTGTTATTATTTCCGGATATTTAGAAACTGTTAAAATGTTCGAACGGATATCATTAACTCAATTTTTCCCGGCACGAAAAACATTCAAGTGTTGAATTTTTCTCGGGTTTAAATCTTTCGGTAAAACGTTCATGTGACGCGATGGACCCTCTAGAAGACAACAAACCTTAACTCGATTATGTGACCGTCTTGAACTGCCTTTTGAACCTTCGGGTTTGGGGCAGTACGGCGTGCCATATGTGAGGCGTTGGCTTGACCCTTCTACGGCTTGACCGTTGCTACTGCGACGTATTCTGGAACTTTTGAACTCCGCTCAAGTGTTGAGCTATTTAGGAAATCTTGGGTATTTGATTATTCGATCGGAAAGTTTAATACTGTCTATTTATCTGGAATGTGATACAATATGTGGAATTCATAGAGTTAGGCATGAAATGCGAAGTATGTGATATTTCGGATTTACGATGTCTAAAGTGATTGTGGATTCCAAATATTGTAGTTTTACAATTTCTTTTCTGTGACCGTAAGTGTAGTATGTAGTTGTATTGCCGGTTTTCGTTGCTATACGACAACGACGATCGGTGTATGCATACTTACTTACGTTGATGATATGTGATATTATGTGTTGCTGTGATATGTTATATTGGATCGTCGTGTTCTGAATAGCCGGGGGTTTTATGTGAGATGAGGTTTTTTTTTATTTTCATTCATGTAAAATTCATTTGTATGTAATATTCTTTTATTGGGGCACTTCCGGGATGAGGTTGATGTCACCCTTGTATATTATTTACTTTTCCGCATTAGGTAGACCCAAGGAGGGGAGCACAAGTAACCGGGTTCTAGGGTCCAGTGGGAGGCCATCTCGAGGAGTCGAGACCGGGTCTCCTAACCCTAGAATTGGCTGTGTTACTTGTCGCTCTCGTAGGGGTATAGGGATGTGGGTTTGGCTATTCATCGCGACCGTGGAATCCGTGTTTTATACAGGCTCGTATTGAAAACACGGACGTCCTAGTATATCCAATATTTCATATATGTTCTTCTGCTGCAATGTTCTGTGATGAGATCATATTACTGCCTGAGACGAATGCTTATACTATATATATATATGCTGATATATAAATATTACTGCTTTCGTTTCTTCTGTGATGCTTAGGAAGCATAAGCTGATGGGATTTTTTTATTAATGAGATTAATAAAAAGAAAAGAAACCTAAAAGATGTTGTAGAATCAAAACTTTATAAAAATGGTAGCTACAGTTTTGCTTTGCATAGTGGTATATACGATATACCCTGCACCTTATTCGATGAGGAAAGAGCCGAGATCCCTTCACCGGGAGTGACCTCTTTAGCGAAACTGGCAGATGCTATAAAACTCGGTTTGTCTTTTGATTGCTTTTAGAGTTTTGCTTTGCATAGTGATATATATGATATGTCATGCACCTTATTCGATGAGGAAAGGGCCGAGATCCCTTCACCGAGAGTGACCTCTTTAGCAAAACTAATGAAAGCCTCAAAAACACTCCATTTCAAAATTTCACATGATTCTACGACGATATCAAGTTCATTACGCTCATGGTTTTCTGAAAAACCTGCGTAGCCCTCCGTCATTTCAGATAGATATTATTTAGTATTCGTGCTATGTTTGTTGACTTAGTCAAGGCGTAGTGTACGGTAGCTAAGTAGTGTCTATCTGCTAAAACATGAGATGTGATTGGATTAGGGTATTCGCACGGCCTTGTTGACTCAGTCAAGGGTTGTACGGGTGGGTTTAATTCAATCGGGAAATGTACGGGTTGAACTTGACTTGCGATTTATGGTTTGTTGACTTAGTCAAGGTCATAGATCGCTAGGGGAAAAATATTATCGGGAATTTCAAGTGTTGAAATTTGCAATGAGATTGCATACCTCCTATGAGATAGTTGGATCCCGATACCCACCGCGAGTAAGAGTTACTCCTGGAAGAGTTTTACACAGGACAATTAGCCGATCAAGTAGGTGTCTAGAAAAGTGTTAACGGGGTTACGCCTCTGGGAAAATGAGGTTTACTTTAATTAGGTCCGTGCGAAAGCACGGGGAACCTCCCTCAAGTACCGACACTAATCTGGCTGAAAGATTGACGAAATTATAGGGTGTAATTAATCCCGGCTAATCTTACCTTTTAGGGTTTGAAGGTAGATTTGATAAAAACAGTGGGAGACATCCTGATTAGATAAGATAATAACCAATCTAATCTTGCAAGAGCATACGCTAAAGTGTTTTCTTCTCTCTCTCTCTCCAGGTAGCGACCATGTCAGGCCATAATCAAGATAATAATATGGATGTATTGACTGAACCCGCTTATTATACTGAGCAGGGGAACGTTGGACCCGTTCTTTCTTATAAGAGTTATAAGACTGAACAGGAAACAGGAGAATATCTGGATTCTCACGCCGCCCAAAAGAACATGCATGTTGATGCATCTTCTTCAGGTGTGTTAGTTATTGAGAACTGTTTATCAGTTCACCCTACGTCCTGGGTATTAGATACCGGATCGGGATCCCACATATGTAAATTGTTACATGGGCTACGTAAAGGTAGAGAACTGGGAAAAGGTGATCATTCCGTTCAAGTAGGGAACAGTGCAAGTATTGCAGCCAAAGCAGTTGGCGAATATCACCTAGTATTGCCAAGTCGTAATACACTGATTCTAAATGAGTGTTATTATATACCGAACATGATGTGCAACATTATATCAGTTTCTTTATTAAGTAAAGAAGGATATAATTTTGTAGTAAAGGATAATGTTATGAACATATTCCTAGATCAAAAGTTGATTGCATCAGGCTCGTTACATAATGGCATATTCATTCTAAATCAAAATACAGTCCTCAATATACAAAACACACACAAGAGGAAAAGTTCAGAAATGAACGAATCCTTCTTGTGGCATTGTAGACTTGGCCATATCAATGAGACACGGCTAGCTAAGTTACATAAAAATGGATATTTGAATTCATTCGAATTTTCATCTTATGAAACTTGCCATTCATGTCTCAAAGGAAAAATGACCAAAGCTCCGTTTAGTGGACACGGAGAAAGAGTTACGGAACTCTTAGGACTGGTACATAGTGATGTATGCGATCCCATGTCTACACACGCCAGGAACGGTTCTTCCTACTTTATTACATTCACTGACGATCTCTCTAGATACGGGCATGTGTTCCTGTTGAAACACAAGTCTGAAGCTTTTGAGAAATTCAGAGAATATAAGCACGAAGTAGAGAACCAAATGGGCAAAAGTATTAAGATCTTTCGATCTGACCGAGGATGAGAATACTTGAGCAATGATTTTCTGGATTATCTAAAAGAGAATGGGATTCTCTCTCAGCTTACTCCTCCTTATACACCACAGCACAACGGTGTATCGGAACGGAGGAATCGGACCCTATTAGATATAGTGCGATCTATGATGAGCGAAGCTGAGTTACCTATTTACTTTTGGGGGTATGCGCTTGAGACAACCATATACATATTGAATCTAGTTCCATCTAAATCTGTACCTACCACACCATATGAGATATGGAGTAGGAAGAGACCATATTTTAAACGAGTTAAGATATGGGGTTGTCCGGCCTATGTCAAAAGACAAAATCCGGACAAACTCGAGGCACGATCAGTTCTTTGCAAATTTATGGGATATCCAAAGAATTCTTAAGGATATTTTTTCTACCACGCTGAGGAACAAAAAGTGTTTGTTGTTCAACATGCCACCTTTTTGGAAAAGGAATTTCTTGCAAAAGAAATTAGTGGAAAAGAGGTAGAGCTGGAAGAGGTTCCAGCACCATAAACTACAACTGATGATTTGTTGGAACCAGAAGATTCAGTAGTACCCGACGAACCTCAGCCTCTCCGCCGATCTAGTAGGGTTTCTCGTCCACCTGAGAGATACTATGGTTTTCTCATTGATGCTAGAAGTGAGGATTGCATCATGGAAGATGATGACCCGACTAGTTTCGAGCAGGCCATCACAAGTGGTGACTTTGTGAAATGGCTGGATGCAATGCGATCTGAGATAGAATCCATGTACACCAATAAAGTATGGACTTTAGAAAATGCTCCTGAAGGGGTAAAATCCATTGAGAGCAAGTGGATTTTTAAAAAGAAATTTGGTGTAGATGGAAAAGTTGAGACTTTCAAAGCTAGACTTGTAGCAAAGGGTTTTCGTCAACGACCAGGTATGGATTATGAAGAAACCTTTTCTCCAGTGGCTATGCTTAAGTCCATCCGGATCTTACTTGCCATTGCTGCATACCATGACTACGAAATCTGGCAAATGGATGTTAAGACCGCCTTTCTAAATGGTGATTTAGAAGAGTGCGTGTACATGACTCAGCCAGAGGGCTTCGTAGATAGTGGGAGCAACGGAAATGTATGCAAACTGCTTAAATCCATTTATGGGTTGAAGCAAGCATCGCGGAGTTGGAACATCTGTTTTAATGTTGTAGTTAAAGAGTTTGACTTCATCAAAAACATAGATGAACCTTGTATCTATAAAAAGGTAGCAGAGAGTAAGGTTGTCTTCCTCGTATTGTACGTGGACGACATACTCTTGATAGGAAATGATATTCCTATGCTGCAATCAGACAAGCTCTTCTTATCACAAAGATTCTCAATGAAAGATCTGGGTGATGCCTCCTGCATATTGGGAATAATGATCTATAGAGATAGATCCAAACGGATACTGGGATTGTCCCAATCCAGGTACATTGACACCATACTAAAGAGGTTTAGTATGGAAGAATCCAAGCGTGGGAACCAACCCATGATCTCTGGACTCACTCTCTCCAAAGAAATGTCTCCCAAGACTGATTTGGAGAGAGCTCGCATGCAAGGGATACCCTATGCTTCGGCAGTAGGCTCTATCATGTATGCGATACTATGTACCAGACCCGATGTAGCATACTCACTAAGTGTAGTGAGTCGGTATCAAGCAGATCCTGGAGAGAGTCACTGGACAGCTGTGAAGAACATTCTCAAGTACTTGCGAAGGACTAGAGATATGTTCTTGGTGTATGGTAACGGAGAACTCCGGGTGGAGTCCTTTACCGATTCCAGCTTCCAAAGTGATAAGGACGACTCTAAGTCGCACTCGGGATTTGTCTTTACCCTCAATGGAGGGGCGGTATGTTGGAAGAGTTCCAAACAGGATACCGTTGCAGACTCGACGATGGAGGCTGAATACATCGCTGCCAACGATGCTGCCAAAGAGGCTGTCTGGATGAAGAAGTTCATCACTGAACTTGGTGTGGTTCAATCCATTGAGTATCCAATACCTCTGTATTGCGATAACAATGGAGCTGTGGCTTTGGCCAAGGAACCCAGGTCCCATCAGAAGTCCAGACATATTCTGAGGCGGTATCACCTGATCAGGGAGATAGTTGATCGCCGGGAGATCGAGGTCAGGAGAGTAGATACGAAGGATAACACTGCGGATCCACTCACGAAGGCCATTCCCCAGATACAGTTTGAGAGATTATTCGGGATGCTAGGTATGAGATACTACAGAAGCTGGCCTTAGTGCAAGTGGGAGATTGCTAGTTATGTATATGCCCTAGATGCCATTGTTGTGCATATGATGTATATTATGATGGATGCTTGGATATATACAGAGAGGACTTTCTTTCTCGTCATGATAGTATGCTATTTGGTTTCACTTTATCTTAACATGTTGACTTGTATTGGTTTACTGTCTTTCTCTCACATGTTGATAAAGCCCTTAGGATCTGTACTCGACTACTGGGATTATGATGAGATCATACTAGTGGGGCCACGGTAGTCGATGAGTACATCCTATAAATGTTCCTAGTCGAGGGTATATCGAGATAAGGCATCGATACGCCAGAGTAGACTAGCGTATACGCATCTTGACCCATATGATAGGCGATGGATGATCCCATATTCATCGGTGTTTGACATCAGAGATGGTGTACGGATGCTCAGTGGAGACTGGGTACACTGGACAGACTCGCCGAGAACTCCCAGATAGTGATATACCACACGTCAGATGGCAGTTCTCCGGTGACACTGGTACAGCGTAGTCTGTAGAACCGAGATCGTCATAGAGTCTTGTGTGATTCCCACTGTGCTTTGATTTCCACCTTACCACGTCCAGGAGGGCGTGCAAAACGGTGGCTTTTGGGTACAGTCCCGAATCACATGGAGACAATGAGCGATAGGAGGGGATTCGTCTCTCCCGGTATAGGGAGTTGATGTTGTGCTGTGTTCGATTGGCTATAACCGGAAGTCCCTGGCCATGGCTGATATAGAGATATACTGGTAAGTGTTACCAGTAGTTTCTCGACCTGTTATGAGCCTCACATCGACACGACTTATCGGTTACTGGGGTCTGACGTATACCACTCCTAGACTTGATATGCGACATATCAGACGAACAGAACGGACTGTACGGAAGTGTTACTGATTGGATTCACAGGAGAACGGACAGGCTAGCTTGTTGATCTTCTGATCGCTCAATACCTGGGTGGCTGTTAAGTTTAGCTGACCGCTTGCAGCTTGTAGGTGTTTGATATGATCATCACCTGCTACCGGCGTATTGACGATTCTTTAGAGTCCTACACAGAGGTTTCTTGGCTCAGGAAAAACGGAGTAGATGCACATATGTGATATGTGCAGGACCGAGGATAATGTGATATGAGATACCGTATTAAATTCTCGCGATATTTAGATATGAACCGGGACATCGGATCAAGTGTTGATTCGATGAATCGGTACATGATATATTAGTCGGTTATATTCGATATAGCCGGATCGTCGGATCAAGTGTTGATTCGATGATTTAATGTATAATGATATATATGATATATTGTATTACATTATCTAATATTGGCTCTCTTTATTATTTCATTTTCTCACCGGATTAATATATTGATATATATATGCGATATATGTTAAATGTATTATTTTCTTTTGTTGCAAATATATAATATATATGTGATATATATTATTGTGACATGATATGATTTATTATGAAACATGTTTGGGGATGATAAAAAGAGATTAGGGTTTGATTAGGGTTAGCTCTTTCTTGATTATTCTAGAAGATTTTCTTTTGTTTTGGTTAAGATATTATGGTTAATACTTATCCTTAACCTAACCAAACCCTAGCTCTAGTTTATTCTCTACAAAGGTTAAGCCTATCATCCTTGACCATGGTTCCATATCAATCATATATTCTTATCTACTATTCATTACAAAAAGGAATTATCTTATTATTCTTCATCTTCTTCTCTCTTGAGTTTTGGAGAGAGCTTACTTGTGATTGCTTTTGTGATGAGTTCTTGTGAGAAAATGATATAAAAAGAAAGCATAAATACTACTCCATCATTCTCATCTAATCTAGCCCATTAGATTAGGGTGTTCACCTCATTAGAGTGAGAGAGCTTGGGTTATAGCAACTTCGACGTAGATCATCGGAGAAGCGGAACACTACAAGCTAGCATGGATCGTTCGAGTCGTGGAGCCTCTCTTGAGTCCGGGAGATCGTGGATCACGGTGAAGGGACTTCTACTCGGAGCTTGGACTACAAAGGTTGTAATTCCTCACACTTAGTATTAAAATTGTTATCTTGCATGTTAAACCCTAATAATCTAGCAAAGATCCCGGCTTTGGGTTGTTCGGCACATCTAAAATTTTATTCGGTCATGTTTGATTCCTTATGAACCTTCACAAGAGTGCCTAGTAACCCTACACAAGCATGGGTATTATCAGAACAATAAACTGGCACATGTAATATGATATGCAATTAGGCACAGATTAAACTACTTGGATGCACGGTTATCAGTTTGGGTTTAAGAGATAGTTTTAACATTTCATGAGTGCAGTAAAACAATGTGGATGATAAAATTATATTAATATGTACTAAAACAATCTAGAGATGCAATTGAATATGAATTAGGCTAGATGTATGCAACAGGTCGTCTGATAGGGTATAAACTACAAAAGGGTATTATGGCTATGCAAACAATTGTGATTATGTAATCTAACATATAAATGTGGTTACTAGGTTTAGTAAACTAAATGCAACAGTTAGGTTTCCAGTTCTAGATCTGAAATATGTAAACGGAACATCGTGCTGTTAACTTGGAATTCATGGCTTTAGATTCTATTTATAGATTTAATAAGAAAATAGATAAATTAATATAGGAATAGTATGAATAGCATGTAGCAAGTTTCACTTGCCTCGACGGATCGTGATACGGAAAACGGAACGTCTCGCGTCGGCGGAAAAGGTCGCGACGCGCGCACGGTACACGGAATGAGTCCAAATGACAAATAGTGGAATCACACGGGTCAGAGGTCCTCGCTGGGTCGTCGAGATCGTCGACAGCACGACCGGATTCCGGAGATCTAAAACAACAGTGAACCTAAATTCTAGAAAAGAGACAAAGAAAGAGAAAAGAAGAGAAGAGGAAAAGAAGAAGAAGAAAAAGAATGAGGGATAGCTTACTGGGTTGTGTGCAGGGGTGTGCTTAGTAGTAACTGCGAGATCGACGGCGGTGAGGGACGCCGGTGAAGGGTTTCCGAAGAGCTAGGGTTTGATTAGGGTTTGGGCTCGGGTTAGGAGTTGCTGGGGTTTTGCGTGCAGGATATTGGTTGCTGGAGGGAGAACAGAGGAGAGGGAGGAGATGGTGATGGCGATGGTGGATGTTCGGCGGCGATGGAAGGCAGCGGTGAGTTCTTGATTCTCTCTTGGGCGTGTGTGCAGGGGAGAGCGGCTCGGGAAGCAAAAGAGACGGAGGCTAAGATGGAAAGGAGGAGGAGAGGAGACGGTGGGGTAGAGCAGGAATAGGGTTAGGGTTTGAGGAGGTGACGAGAGGTTGGATGGGTTTCATTTCTTCTCGTGCATGGGTTTAAAAAAAAAGAACAGAAGAAGACGAAGGGGATGCAGAAGGGAGGTGGGGATAACGTGGGGGAGGTGACGGGATTCTCACGCACCACGAGAGGAGAGAGAAGCGGGCGCGAGAAGAGAGAGATAGAGAGAAACGAGAGGAGAGAGACACGAGAGGATGAGAGATAAATTCGTTTGGTAGCGGGGGTGAGAGAAAGAGTAAGAGAGAGAAAGAGAAAAGGGGGAGAGAGAGAAAAAATTGGTGGGGCCCGTAACAGTAATGGGGGGTTTGCTGATTGGTTGAGGGGTGAGATTAGATTAGGAAAAGTTTAAAAAAGATTTACTGGGTTTAAACTTACCCGGCGAACCGAACGAGTGTCCTTTCTTGAAACTCGGGAGGCCCGTCAATCGCTGGCTTAGAAAATATGATTGGTTATAAAAAATATTTTTCAGCTGATTTAAAAAGATTTAAAATAAATAGGATTTGGCGGGATGCAAAATATTTCAGAAAAGCGCCCGGGTCGGTTCCAAGGTTTTGAATTTGAAATATGAAAATTATTGGCAAGTTCCAAAAATTAAAATGAAGGATTTTGTAATGAAAAAGCATACCCCCAAAAATGGACGCACGTACGTGCGCGTAGTCGTCCAAACACGTCCGTTTCACTGAACGGGACGAGAACACGATGTAAGGACGCTACCACAGGGTTGGGGGTATCAAGCAAGCCATGTCATGTATTTTAAAATATTTTAAATGACTTAAATGGTTTTATGCAAGAATATGAAATGTTAGTGTAATCTATAATTAGGAAACAACGAGCTCAAGTAAATGGGTCGAATATAAAGTAAATTACCATTTTGCAACCAAACATGATAAATGAACTAAATACCACAAACAACACATACGGCAACCGGAATTGGTATAACTGGACTCGTTTGTTACATTTGTAGGGTCCCTAGGCATCCTAATGAGGTCTCACAAGGCATCAACCATGCCAATTTCAAAAAATCTAGGTGCCGAGAAACCCGACTACGGATCGTTGGCTAGAAATCTAGGCGAAAAGTAAACTAGTTAACACTTAACTAAAAGATACGGAAATACAACCTTTGTAGATCCGGTTCTCCACCTCCATAGCTCCGCAATGAAGTCTCCTCGCTGTCCATAACAAGTCCCGGGTTCTAGCGTCGGCTTCATCGGAGAATGGACGTGCTAGGTCATCGATGTCCATGCCGAAGATGATCTACGTCGAGGCATCGCTAAATCAAGCTCCGACTTCACCAAGTCAAGAAACTTGTGAAGAAAACATACTCTACTACTTGGCAAGAGGTAGAGGATGAAGAAATAAGAAGTGGGTAGACTTTAGAATTGGATTTCTCACTTGTTTCATCAATCCACCATTGATGAAGAAAGCTTTTCTTCTTTGAAGAAGATGAAGAAGAAGAAGCTAATTGTTATGATAAGTTGATTTAGAAAATAGAAAATAATAGAATACTTATCATAATCAACCATGGTTAAGTGTAGAGAAAAGACCATGGTTAATGGAATGGTTAGGGTTAAGGATAAGAACAAAATGGTCACTAGGTCAAAGTCTTCAAGAAGCTTCAACTAAACTACAAATAAAGCCACCATTCTTTTCTTATCATTTCCAAAATGAATAAACAAGTAAATAAATGAATAAGAAAATGAAAAGCAAAACCCTAACCATTATCATGTAACCATGGTTTGATCTTTACACAAAAACCCTAGGAAACATGTATCATCAAACATGATACAATCAAGTGCACAAAACTATATCGAAAATACAATTTGCACAAGCGAGTGAGAAAATCCATTTAAAGTGAACCAATACTAGTTAATGCAAAGTAATATATCAAATATATAATTATGCATTAAATCATCAAATCAACACTTGATTTAACGATCCGGTCATATCGCATATAACCGACTAATATTCAATGTATCGGCTTATCGAATCAACCCTCGATTCGATAACTAGGTTATATCGCATATAACCATTCGATACATTCATCGCGAGAATAGAATACGGTATCACATACTGGTATTATTCTCGGTCCCGCACATATCTCATATGCGCTCCTATTTCGTTTTGCTTGAGCCAGGAAACCTCTGTGTAGGACTCTAAAGACTCGTCAATACGCCGGCAGCAGATGATGATCATATCAAGCACCCACAAGCCGCAAGCGGTCTGCTAAACGTAACGGCCACCCGGGTATTGAGCGATCAGAAGATCGACGAGCAAGCCCGCTCACACTCCAGTGAATCCAACCAGTAACACTACCGTACAGTCCGGTCTGATCGTCTGATATGTCGCATATCTCGCCTAGGGGTGGTAAACGTCAGACCCCAATAGCTCGATAAGTCGTGTCGATGTGAGGTCTATAACAGTTCGAGAAACTACTGGTAACACTTACCAGTAAATCTCAGCAACCCTGGCCAGGGATTTCCGGTTATAGCCAATCGAACACAGCGCAACATCAACTCCCTATACCGGGAGAGACGAATCCCCTCCTATCGCTCATTGCCTCCATGTGACTCGGGACTGTACCCAAAAACCACCGTTTTGCACGCCCTCTTGGACGTGGTAAGATGGAAATCAAAGCACAGTGGGAACCACACAAGACTCTATGACGATCTCGGGTCAACAGACTACTCTGTACCAGTGTCACCAGAGAACTGCCATCTGACGTAAGGTATAATACCATCTGGGAGTTCTCGGCGAGTCCGTCCAGTGTACCCAGTCTCTACTGAGCACCCGTATATCATCTCTGATGTCAAACACCGATGGATATGGGATCATCCATCGCCCATCTGTATGGGTCGAGAAGGTACACGCTAGTCTACTCTGGTATATCGATGCCCCGTCTCGATACACCCACGACTAGGGACCTTGAAGGATGTACTTATGGACTACCATGTCCCCACTAGTATGATCCGCATCATAGTCCAGGTAGTCAAGTACAGATCCTAAGGGCTTTACCAACATGTAACAGGGAGACAATCAGTGTACATGTTAAGGTAAAGATCAACCAGATAGCATACTATCATGTCGAGCAAGAAAGTCCTCCCTATATATGTCCCAGCATCCACTACAATATACATCCTATGTATAGTAATGGCCTCTAGGACATACATATAACTAACAATCTCCCACTTGCACTAGGGCCATCTGATAGCAGTGGTTGCAGTATCTCATACTCAACCATCCCATAAAAGTCTCTCTCTGGGAACAGGCCTTTGTGAGTGGATCCGCTGTGTTGTCCTCTGAGTCTACTCTCCTAACCTTGATCACCTTGGAGATCAATCATCTCCATGATCAGGCGATACTGCCTTAGAATATGTCTGGATCACTGATGGGACAGACGTTCCTGGGCATAAGCTACAACTCCATTGTCTCACAATGGTTGGAATGTAGTTCATCTCATGAACCAATATACACCCAAACAGCCTCTTTGGTAGCATCTTAAGTAGCGATGTATCCAGCCTTTATCTTCTAGTATGTCACGGTATCTAGCTTAGAACTCTTCCAACATACCGTCCCTTTACTGAGGGTATAGACAATGCCTGTGACTGACATTCAGTCGTCTTTATCACCCTGGAACACTTCCAGTGATTTTCCCCAGGATCAATTGATACCATCTCACTACAACTAGTGAGAATCCTAACATCCATTTAGATCTATCTCATAGATCCAAAATCCAGGATTTAGGAGGTATCACTTTGATCCTATATGGAGAATCATTGTGATAAGCGGAGATTGATCGAGCGTAGCATAGGAAACTACTTCCCTATCAAGAGTATGTCATCCACGTACTCTACGAGGACCATCACCATACTCCCTACTACCTTTTTGTATATACAAGGTTCATCTACCATTTTGATGATATCAAACTCTTTGACTACTTCATCAAAACAGACGTTCCAACTCCGCGATGCCTGCTTTATCCTATAAAGCATCTTGCACACGTTTCTGCTGCTCCCACTGTCTACGAGGCCCTCTGGCTGTGTACTTATAGACGCACTCTTCTAAAACATCATTTAGAAAAGCAGTCATGACACCCAACCACCAGATATCGTAGTCATGGTATGTAGCCGTGGCAAGTAGGATCTGGATGGACTTAAGCATAGCTACTTGAAAAGGTTTCATCATTATCCGCACCTGGTCAATGATGCAAACTTTTAACAAGTCTAGCTTTGAAAGTCTCAACTTTTCCATCTACACCAAGTAATCTTCTCAAGATATACTTACTCCTGATGGGGATTTAACCCTTCAGATATAGCAACCAAAGTCCATACTTTGTTGGTGTAAAAGGATTCCATCTCAGATCGAAAAACATCCAGCCATTCTTACAGAGTCTTACTCTCGATGGCCAGCTCGAAGCTAGTTGGGTCATCATCTCATGATGCAATCCTCGCTCCCACTGTCATAGAGAAACCGAAGTATCTCTCAGGTGGGTTAGGAACCCTACTAGATCGGCGGAGAGGCTGAGGTTCGTTGGTATCTATTGAATCCTTTGGTTCTATCAAATCATTAGCTGCAGTTTGTATAGCTGGAACCTTTCCAGTTCTACTTAACAGACATTGCCTCGAGCTTGTCCGGATTTTGCTTTTAGACATAGGCCGGACAACCCCAAATCTTAACTAGCTTAAGACATGGGCTCTTTCCAGATCATATCTCATATGGAGTGGTAGGCAACTGATTTGATTGGAACCCTTTTCAATAGGTATGCAGCTTCTCAAGTGCATAACTCCCTTAAAGGAAATAGGTAACTCGGTATTACTCATCATAGAGCACACTTTATCATATAGTGTGTGATTGCTCCGCCCCGATATACCATCGTGCTATGGTGTATACAGAGGAGTAATGCTGAGAGAGAATCTCATTCTCCTTTAGAATAGTCCAGGAATTCCGTGCTCAAGTATTCTCCTCCTTGATCTCATCATAGGACATAATACTTATACCCGTATTTTGGTTCTCTACTTCTTGCACATATTCTGTGAATATCTCAAAAGGTTCAGACTCATGTTTCAACAGGAACATATGACTGAATCTTGAGAGATTATCAGAGAATATAATGAAGTACAAAGAACCAGTCCTGGCATGTGTAGACAGGAGACCTACATACATCAACATGTATCATCCCAAGAGTTCACTATCTCTTTCTCTGTTTCCAATAAACGGAGCTATGGTCATCTTATCTTTGTGACATGACTGGCAAGTTTCACAAGATGTAGATTCAAACTAATTTAAATATGCATCTTTATGTAACTCTAGCTAGTCGGGTCACATTGATCTGACCTAGTCTACAATACCTCAAGAAGGATTCGTTCATTTTTGAACTCTTCCTCTTGTGTGTGTTCCATATACTAAGAACTGTAGTTTGATTTAGAACATCAATGCTTTTAGATAACGTGCCTGAACCGATCAACTTTTGATATAGGAAATGTTCAAAACATTATCCAACAATACAAAATTTTATCATTTCTTTACTAATAAAGAGAGTGATATGATTTTGTATATCAGGTTTGGTATCTAATAACATTCGTTCAGAATCAATGTATTGGTAATACAGGGTGACAGTGACCAACAGACTTGGCTGCAACTCTTGCCCCGTTTTCTGCCTCATGAAACTTATCACCCGTTCTCAGTTCTTTACCTTTCTGTAGCCCTATGTAACATATTACATATCTGGAATCCTGATCTGGTATCACATACCCAGGACGTAGAGGATACTGAGAAACAGTTCTCTGTAATGAACACACCCGAAGATGATGCATCAGCATTCACTCTCTTCGTTTGGACGGCACGGGAAATCTGGTATTCCCCAATTTCCTGCTCTGTCTTATAACAATTATAAGTTTGAGCGGGACCAACGTTCCCCAGCTCAGTATAACAAGCGGGTTCGGTCAATTTTCCGTATTATTATCTTGATTAAGGCGTGATATGGTCGCTACCTGGAGAGAGAGAGAAGAAAACACTCAGCGTGCGCTCTTTCAAGAATAGATTGGTTATTATTTTATCTAATCAGGATGGCTCCCACTGCTTTTTATCAAATCTTCCTTCAAACCCTAAAAGGAAAGACTAGCCGGGATTAATTACACACTACAAGTTCGCCAATCTTTCAGCCAGGCCAGTGTCGGTACTTTGAGGGAGGTCTCCCGTGCTTTCGCACGAACCTAATTAATGTAAACCTCGTTTTCCCAGAGGCGTAACCCCGTTAACACCTTTCTAGACACCTACTTGATCGGCTAATTGTAATGTATAAAACTCTCTCAGGAGTAACTCTTACTCGCAGCGGGTATCGGGATCCAACTATCTCATAGAAGGTATGCAATCTCATTGCAAATTTCAACACTTGAAATTCCCGATAATATTTTGCCCCTAGCAGCTATATGACCTTAACATAGTCAACAAATCATAAGTGCTAGTCAAGTTCAACCCGTCATTTCCCGATTGAATTAAACCCACCCGCACGACCCTTAACATAGTCAACAAAGTCGCACGACTACCCTAATCCAATCACATCATATGCTTATGCAGATAAGCACTAATTAGCTACCGCACACTACGCCTTAACATAGTCAACAAACGTAGCACGAATACTAACTAGTACTTATCTGAAATGACGGAGGGCTACGACAGGTTTTTCTGAAAACCTATTGCGTAATGAACTTGATATCGTTGTAGGATCGAATGAATTTTGAAATGGAGTGTTTTTTAGGCTTTTCTAGTTTTGCTAAAGGAGTCACTCCCGGTGAAGGGATCGTCGGTCCTTTCCTCGTCGAATGAGGTGCGGGATATATCATATATATCACTGTGCAAAGCAAAAACTCTTAAAAGCAATCAAAAGACAAACCGAGTGTGTAGCATCTGCCAGTTATCGCTAAAGGAGTCACTCTCGGTGAAGGGATCTCGGTCCTTTCCTTATCGAATAAGGTGCAGGATATATCACATATACCTCTGTGCAAAGCAAGAACTGTAGCTACCTGTTTTAATTTTGAAATTCGATTCTACAACATCTTAGGTTTCTTTTATTTCATTAATCACATTAATGAAGTCCCATCATCTAAGTACCTAAACATCACAGATAAATACGACGTACACTTATGCCATCTGCATTCGCCTCGATGTCCCCTCGTGCACCGTTAGGTTAGGTAACTAACGGCAGAGCGGGGCAGGGCTAGCGCGGGTGTAAAACATAACTAACGCCTATATAATATATCATATACACTATATATACTGTATTTATCACAGAACATCACATGATCACATCACAGATATCGCAGCAGAAGAAACATATGAAATATTGGATATACTAGGACGTCCGTGTTTTCAATACGAGCCAGTACAAAACACGGATTCCACGGTCGTGATGAATAGCCAAACCCACACCCCTAGACCCCTACGAGAGCGGCAAGCAACCCTACCAATTCTAGAGTTAGGAGACCCGGACTCGACTCCTCGAGTTGGTCTCCCACTGGACTCCAGAACCCGGTTACATGTGCTCCCCACCTTGGGTCTATCCTAGTGCGGAAAAGTAAATAATATACAAAGGGTGACATTTTCCGCAACCTGGAAGTGCCCCAATAAAAGAATATTATATACAAGTTTTTACATGAATGAAAATGAAAAACACTCATCTCACATAAAAAAAACCCGGCTATTCAAACACGACGATCCAATATAACATATCCAGCAACACATAACATCACATGTCATCAACGTAAGTAAATATGTCCATCCCAATTGTCGTTGACATATAGCAACGAAACCGGCGATATCACATATTACACTTACGGTCACAGAAAAGAAAGTGTAAAACTTCAACAGTTGGAATCCGCAACCACCTCAGATATCGCATGCCTGACCAAATGAATTCTTTAGACATCGCATGCCTAACAATTATAAACCCCGCATTTTAGTCTCAAAATCGAAAACACTTTTCAATATCAAGTCGGGCAATTCAACAAGATCCCCGAAATCCTGATCGAATGCTCGTCGCAAACTTCAGTAGACGGCCGCACCCCCGATACCGTCGACGAAGTGCACCAAGATGGAACACCGCTACCGCAAGCACCCGAACGGATGCTTTCGGTGACGGGGTTCTCCTACAGTCACTTGGTCGGGGCTATGGAGTGAGGCTGTCTATTAAGTTTATCGGCGAGTATCCGCGTACGCTACGTGATTGCGACGGACTTTTGATCACATCAAAATTCCGTGGCAACCGATCAAGTGAGAATAAACTGCTATGTTTATAATATTCATTCCTTTATCTCATAACTATTTGTGAATTCCAATTATTGTATCACATTCCAGATAAACAGAAAATGTTAAAATTTCCGATCGAACAATCGAACACCCAAGTTTTCCCGATACAATCCAACACATGAAATAAGTCTAACAACATTCAGTTCGTGCCTCAGTACCAACGGTCCAGCCGTAGAAGGGTCAAGCCAACGCCTCACATGTGGCACGCCGTACTGCCCCAAACCCGAAGGTTCAAAGGGCAGTTCAAGACGGTCACATAATCGAGTTAAGGTTTGTTGTCTTCTAGAGGGACCATCGCGTTACTTGCACTACTTAGAACATCGTTAAACTACGGAAAAATCCAACACTTGGAAATTTCCCGACAGGGGAAAAATTGGGTATTTATATCCGGTCGAACTTTTTAACATATTCTAAAAATTTATCCGGAAAGCCACACAGACAAAATTCGATAATCCGATCGAACATTCGAATCCCCAAAACAACCCAGAAAAATCAACTCTTGAATAATTTTTAAAAATACCCAGAAAACTCAGCACAGTTAAAAAGGAGTTACTGTGAAAATAGGTATTGCTGACGTCATCAAGTGGCGGTGGAACCGCCGCACGAGCCATGCTCGTGCCGCGGTTCCGCGGCTGTTTAAACTCCAAACAGTGTCGTATTTGCACAGTAATTCTTACAATTTCCTGCTGATATTTCTACATATTTTTAATATTGAAAAATCCCTGTTTTTAGAAAAAGTACAGAGAGCACATTTGAGTTGGGGTTTCGGGTTCGTTCGGGTTTCAAACTTCGTCTGGACTTCGCCTAAGGCTCTAGCTAGGCTCTGATACCACTGTAGGGTCCCTAGGCATCCTAATGAGGTCTTACAAGGCATCAACCATGCCAATTTCAAAAAATCTAGGTGCCGAGAAACCCGACTACGGATCGTTGGCTAGAAATCTAGGCGAAAAGTAAACTAGTTAACACTTAACTAAAAGATACGGAAATACAACCTTTGTAGATCCGGTTCTCCACCTCCATAGCTCCGCAATGAAGTCTCCTCGCTGTCCATAACAAGTCCCGGGTTCTAGCGTCGGCTTCATCGGAGAATGGACGTGCTAGGTCATCGATGTCCATGCCGAAGATGATCTACGTCGAGGCATCGCTAAATCAAGCTCCGACTTCACCAAGTCAAGAAACTTGTGAAGAAAACACACTCTACTACTTGGCAAGAGGTAGAGGATGAAGAAATAAGAAGTGGGTAGACTTTAGAATTGGATTTCTCACTTGTTTCATCAATCCACCATTGATGAAGAAAGCTTTTCTTTTTTGAAGAAGATGAAGAAGAAGAAGCTAATTGTTATGATAAGTTGATTTAGAAAATAGAAAATAATAGAATACTTATCATAATCAACCATGGTTAAGTGTAGAGAAAAGACCATGGTTAATGGAATGGTTAGGGTTAAGGATAAGAACAAAATGGTCACTAGGTCAAAGTCTTCAAGAAGCTTCAACTAAACTACAAATAAAGCCACCATTCTTTTCTTATCATTTCCAAAATGAATAAACAAGTAAATAAATGAATAAGAAAATGAAAAGCAAAACCCTAACCATTATCATGTAACCATGGTTTGATCTTTACACAAAAACCCTAGGAAACATGTATCATCAAACATGATACAATCAAGTGCACAAAACTATATCAAAAATACAATGTGCACAAGCGAGTGAGAAAATCCATTTAAAGTGAACCAATACTAGTTAATGCAAAGTAATATATCAAATATATAATTATGCATTAAATAATCAAATCAACACTTGATTTAACGATCCGGTCATATCGCATATAACCGACTAATATTCAATGTATCGGCTTATCGAATCAACCCTCGATTCGATAACTAGGTTATATCGCATATAACCATTCGATACATTCATCGCGAGAATAGAATACGGTATCACATACTGGTATTATTCTCGGTCCCGCACATATCTCATATGCGCTCCTATTTCGTTTTGCTTGAGCCAGGAAACCTCTGTGTAGGACTCTAAAGACTCGTCAATACGCCGGCAGCAGATGATGATCATATCAAGCACCCACAAGCCGCAAGCGGTCTGCTAAACGTAACGGCCACCCGGGTATTGAGTGATCGGAAGATCGACGAGCAAGCCCGCTCACACTCCAGTGAATCCAACCAGTAACATTACCGTACAGTCCGGTCTGATCGTCTGATATGTCGCATATCTCGCCTAGGGGTGGTAAACGTCAGACCCCAATAGCTCGATAAGTCGTGTCGATGTGAGGTCTATAACAGTTCGAGAAACTACTGGTAACACTTACCAGTAAATCTCAGCAACCCTGGCCAGGGATTTCCGGTTATAGCCAATCGAACACAGCGCAACATCAACTCCCTATACCGGGAGAGACGAATCCCCTCCTATCGCTCATTGCCTCCATGTGACTCGGGACTGTACCCAAAAACCACCGTTTTGCACGCCCTCTTGGACGTGGTAAGATGGAAATCAAAGCACAGTGGGAACCACACAAGACTCTATGACGATCTCGGGTCAACAGACTACTCTGTACCAGTGTCACCAGAGAACTGCCATCTGACGTAAGGTATAATACCATCTGGGAGTTCTCGGCGAGTCCGTCCAGTGTACCCAGTCTCTACTGAGCACCCGTATATCATCTCTGATGTCAAACACCGATGGATATGGGATCATCCTGTAGGGAATTCCTAACACCTCTATAAAGGTTTAGAAGCATCATACATGCTATAACAATAAAAATTTGAGGTGCTAAGCAAACTATACAAAGAATCGAACTAGAATTTATGAAGTAACTATTAATAGTATCAAAAAATTAAGTTTATGTTATGCTAAGTGTTGAAACTACAACCTTTGTAGTTCACTTTGGAAGACTCCTAGGCTTTGCAAAGGTTCACTTGATCTACTCCTCGTCCCCGACGATCCACCCGAAGCACTTTGCCCTAAGCTTGATGCTTCCTACGATCTTTGGAAATCCTTGAAGCACAACACCCTACACAAGATGGCTAAGGTTGTGTAGGATGATGAAGTGGTTGCTATTCTTATTTATTACCTTTTCTTTTCTTTTTCTAACTCTTTTTAACCATTAAAAGAGAGCTAGGGTTTGAGGAAGAAGAAGAAGTCTAACTCTTTTCTTTTTCTAAGATAATGATAATGTAAAAAGAAAAATGAGAGAGAGTGAGAGATCTTATCATAACTTTAACCATAGTAGAAATAAAAATCTAGATATTTCATCTAAGGTTAAAAGGCAAAAGGAATGGAAACTATGGTTGAGTTAAAGAATTGTGTAGATGAGTGTGGAAGCAATGACTCATTAACCATTTCTTTTGCCTTTAATCATTAATGAAAAATCCAAACATTATCTTATCTACAATATGATTCTTATATTGCCTTCCTCTTTGTATCATCAACCATGATACATTTTATGTATGTATGTATGTGTGCACATCATCATGTACATATACATCCATGTATCCATAAGAAGAAAAGGTTTTAAATAAATAATATAAAAGCCAATATTAAATCAACACTTGATTTAATAAATCCATCATATCTCATATGACCCGACTAATATTAAATGCCCGATTAAAATACAGTATCATATACCAGTATTTAATCGAGGCTCCGCGCATATCTCATATGTGCACCACTTCGTTTCGCCAGAGCCGAGAAACTTCTATGTGGGACTCTAAGACTCGTCAATACGCCAGCAGTAGATGATGATCATATCAAACACCTACAAGCCGCAAGCGGTCAGCTAAACGTAACGGCCACCCGGGTATTGAGCGATCAGAATAAGAACAAGCGAACCTGTCAAAACTCCTGTCAATCCATCTGGCAACACTAACCGTACAGTCCGGTCTCTTCGTCAGATATGCTGCATATCGAGTCTAGGGATGGAATCGTCGACCCCAATAACTCAATAAGTCATGCCGGTATATGGTCTATAACAGATCGAGAAACTTACTGATAACACTTATCAGTAATATCTCAGCAGCCCTGGCCAGGGACTTCCTGTTATAGCCAATCGTGCACAGCACAGCATCAACCCCCAATACCGGGAGAGACGAAACCCCTCCTATCGCTCACTGCCTCTACATGCCTCGAGACTATACCCAAAATCCACCTGTTTGTACGACTCAGTAGAGCCGCAGTAGGTTGGAGATCAAAGTACAGTAGGAGGACACACAAGACTCTATGACGATCTCGGGTCTACAGACTAACCTGTACCAGTGTCACCTGAGAACTGCTATCCGACGTATGATATAATACCATATAGGAGTTCTCGGTGAGTCCGTTCAGTGTACCCAGTCTCACTGAGCACCCGTATACTATCTTCGGTGTCAACACACCAGACGGATATGGGATCATCCATCGCCCATCATATGGAACAAGAATGGTATACGCTAGTCTAAGCTGGAATATCGATGCCCTGTCTCGATATACCTACGACTAGGAACATTTCAAGGATATGCTTATAAACTACAGATGTCCCACTAGTATGATCCGCATCATAATTCCAGTAGTTAAGCCAATATCCTTAGGGCTTCATCAATACGTACCAAATGAATATAAACATGATCAAGTGAACATATGATAAAGTAAAACCAGATAGCATACTATCATTTTGAGCAAGACTGTCTCCCGAATATATATATATATATACACATCAGTACATACACTATCTCATAATGGCCTCTAGGGCATACATATATCCAACAATCTCCCACTTGCACTAAGGCCAGTTATTGGCATATCTCATACCTAACATCTCAAAAAGTCGCTCATGCTGCGGCTGAGGGAGGGCCTTGGTGAATGGATCCGCAGCGTTGTCCTTTGTGTCTACTCTCTTAATCTCAATCTCGCGGCGATCAACTATCTCCCGGATCACATGATATCTCCTCAGGATGTGTCTGGACTTTTGATGGGACCTGGGCTCTTTGGCCAATGCCATAGCCCCATTATTGTCACAATACAGAGGTATTGGATCAATAATGGTTGGAACTACTCCTAGCTCCGCGATGAATTTTCTCATCCAGACGGCTTCCTTGGCAGCATCATTTGCAGCAATATATTCAGCTTCCATCGTTGAGTCTGCAACGGTATCCTGTTTGGAACTCTTCCAACTCACCGTCCCTCCATTGAGGGTAAATGCAAACCCTGAGATAGACTTGCTGTCATCCTTGTCACTCTGGAAGCTCGAATCGGTAAAGGCCTCCATTTGGAGATCCCCATTACCATACACCAAGAACAATTCTTTAGTCCTTCGCAAGTACTTAAGAATGTTCTTTACAGCAATCCAGTGATTCTCCCCTGGGTTAGATTGATACCTGCTTACTACACTAAGTGCATAAGCAACATCAGGGCGTGTACATAACATCGCATACATTATCGATCCTACTGCCGAAGCATAGGGAACAATGCTCATGCGAGCTCTCTCTATATCAGACTTTGGGCAATCGTCTTTTGAGAGAGTGACTCCATGGCAAGCGGGTAAGGCACCCCGCTTGGATTCTTCCATACTAAATCTCTTTAGGATGGTGTTTATGTATTTGGTTTGGGACAATCCCAATAACCGTTTGGATCTATCCCTATAGATCCGTATACCCAATATGTATGTGGCATCTCCCAGGTCCTTCATGGAGAACCTTTGTGATAAGAATGATTTGACCGACTGTAGCATAGGAATGTCATTTCCTATCAGAAGTATGTCATCTACGTACAATACGAGGATTGCGACATTTCTTCCTACAGTTTTCTTATAAACACAAGGTTCATCTGGGTTTTTGATGAAATCAAACTCTTTGATAACATCATCAAAACAGATGTTCCAACTCCGTGATGCCTGCTTTAATCCATAAATGGATTTAAGTAGCTTACATGCCTTACCGCTGCTCCCACTATCAATGAATCCCTCTGGTTGATCCATATAAACGCATTCCTCTAAATCACCATTTAGGAATGCAGTTTTAACGTCCATCTGCCAAATTTCATAGTCGTAGTGAGCAGCAATAGCAAGTAGGATCCGAATGGATTTAAGCATGGCTACCGGAGAGAAAGTCTCGTCATAGTCCAAACCTGGTCTTTGACGAAAACCTTTCGCTACCAACCTTGCCTTATAGGTCTCTACCTGTCCATCTACACCGATCTTTCTTTTAAAGATCTATTTGCATCCCACATGTTTTATCCCGGAGGGTACATCTTCTAAAGTCCATACTTTGTTGGTGTACATGGACTCCATTTCGGATCTCATGGCATCCAGCCAATTCACAGAGTCACCACTCGTGATAGCCTGATGAAAACTGGAAGGATCATCATCATCCATGATGCAATCTTCTCTATCACCATCAACGAGGAAACCGTAGTATCTCTCCGGTGGGCAAGAAATCCTGCCAGATCTACGGAGTGGCTGAGGTTCATTAGATTCTGTTATGACTTCAGGTTCAGCCAAGTTGTCATTTGTAACTTGTGTTTCTAGAACTTCTTCTAGATTTACCACATTGCCATTTGTATTGTTTGAAAAAATCTCATCTTCTAAAAAGGTGGCATATTGAGAAACAAACACTTTTTGTTCCTCTTTGTGGTAAAATAGATACCCAAACGAATGTTTAGGATATCCTACAAATATACATTTGACTGATCGTGTCTCGAGTTTGTCTGGATTCTGCTTTTTAACAAAAGCCGGACAACCCCAAATCTTAACTCTTTTAAGAGATGGTTTCTTCCCATGCCATATCTCATATGGAGTGGTAGACACGGTCTTGGTTGGAACTTTGTTAACAGAAAAGCTGCTGTTTCCAATGCATGCCCCCAAAACGAGAGAGGTAACTCAGCATCACTCATCATGGATCGTACCATATCTAATAGGGTACGGTTCCTTCGTTCTGACACACCGTTGTGCTGTGGTGTGTAAGGTGGAGTGCGCTGAGAGAGAATCCCATTCTCTTTTAGGAAGTCTAAGAACTCAGTACTTAAGTACTCTCCACCTCGATCCGATCGAAGTATCTTGATACTCTTTCCTGTTTGGTTTTCTACTTCATGTTTATACTCCTTGAATTTCTCGAAAGCTTCAGATTTATGTTTTATCAAATATACATGACCAAATCTTGAGAAATCATCAGTAAAAGTTATGAAGTATGAAAAACCGCCTCTTGCATGTGTAGACATTGGTCCGCATACATCACTATGTATGAGGCCTAGGAGCTCAGTAGCTCTTTCTCCGTGTCCTGTAAACGGGGTTTTGGTCATTTTACCTTTGATACAAGACTGGCAAGTTGCATAAGATTTATACTCAAATGAATTTAAATATCCATCTTTATGAAGCTTGTTTAGTCTTGTTTCATTAATATGACCAAGTCTACAATGCCAAAGAAAAGCTTCATTTATCTCTGAAAATTTTCTTTTATTTTTGTGTTGTACGTTGAAAACTGTGTGTTGATTAAGGACGTATATCCCGTTATTTAATGTACCACAACCAATCAACTCTTGATTCAGTCTAATGTTCATAACATTGTGTTGTACAGCAAAATGATACCCTTCATTGTCTAACAAGGAAACAGATATAATATTACAAAGCATACTCGGTACAAAATAACACGGGTTCAAAACCAATATACAACCCGAAGGCAAACCTAAGTGATACTCTCCTACTGAAACTGCATTTACATTGGAACCATTTCCAACTTGGAGAGTATGATCACCTGTCTTCAGAACTCTGCTATTTCTCAACGCCTGCACAGAATTGCAAATATGAGAACCCGAACCGGTATCCAATACCCAGGAAGCAGAATTAATAGAAAAACAGTTTTCAATTACGAACACACCTGAAGCTGAAGCATCATCATGCTTCTTCTTGAGTGCTAGGTACTCAATACAGTTCCTCTTCCAGTGTCCCGTCTTCTTGCAATGGAAACATTCACCTTTCTCTGATGCCCCAACCTTGGACTTGCCTTTTCCCTTCACCTTTTTGACTCCACCCTTAGGTTTGGTGGGTTTCTTCTTCATCTTTCCCTTGGCCTTAGCTTTTGGGTAAGATGAGGAGGATTGCCCAACAGACATAACGGGAGTCTTCACTGACTTCAGTGTGCTCTCTGCACTCCTTAACATATTAAGGAGTTCAGGCAGTTCCTTCTCCATGTTGTGCATGTTGAAGTTAACGATGAACTGAGCAAAGGTGGAGGGGAGAGACTGTAGAATAATATCTATATACTGTTCATTGTCCATTGTCCACTCAAGGTCCTCAAGCTCTTCTATGAGAGCTATCATTTTCAGAACATGGTCTCCTACTGATGTGCAGGCGGTCATGCGCATCTGAAACAGTTTCTTAGACGCTTCGTATCGTAATACGCGGGATTGCTCTCCATACAACTCTTTTGTATGGAGGAATATGGCTTGCACGTCCATATTCTCGTGCTGCTTCTGATGTGTGTTATCCATCGATGCAAGCGCGAGGCATTTTGCCGTGGCACAGTCAGCGTCCCATGTCTTGTGGATTGCTATATCCGCAACTGAAGGTTTAGGACCTAGGGGGGACAAGGCTGGGGCTGTAAGGACATATGATACTTTATCATAAGTCAAGGCTATGTTTAAATTCCTCAGCCAGTCTTTATAGTTGGTCCCATTCAGCTTGTTTTTATCTAATAGAAGCTTAAGTCCTGTCATGGGTATCTGCCATTAAGAGAGAGAAAAGAATACACTTAGCGAATGCTCTTGCAAAGATCAGATTGGTTATTATCTTGTCTAATCGATGTCTCCCACTGTTTTTATCAAATTTTCTTTAAAACCTTTTAAAAAGAAAACTAGCCGGGATTAATTACATTCTACAACTTCGCCAACCTCTCAGCCAGGCCAGTGCCGGTACTTGAGGGAGGTTCCCCGTGCTTTCGTACGGACCTAATTAAAGTAAACCTCGTCTTCCCAGAGGCGTAGCCCCGTTTAGCACCTTTCTAGACACCTACCGAGTCAGCTAATTGTAAAGTGCAAAATTCTCCCGGGAGCAACATTTGCTCGCAGTGGGATCGGGATCCTATTATCATATAGTAGGTATACAATCTCATTGTAATTTTCAACTCTTGAAATTCCCGATATGATTTTTACCCCTAGTACTTATGACCTTAACTAAAGTCAACATATCATAAATACTAGTCAAGTTCTTCCCGTTATTTCGTGATTAACTAGACCCACTCATATGACCCTTAACTAAAGTCAACATAATCATATAAATGTCCTAACTAATCTGCATCATATGCAGGGTAGGAAGACATCACTTAGCTACCGTTCACTGCGCCTTAACTAAAGTCAAAATACGCAGCACGAATACTAAGTACTCTGCTTCCTAAAATGACGGAGGGTGGCGGATAGTTTTTAAGAAAACTTTTGACGCTTTGAACTTGATATCATTGTAGAATTTAATGGGTTTTTAAAAGGAGTGGCTTAAGCTCCGCATTTAGAAACTTGCTTTTTGAAAAAAGCCGAGTGTGTTTCAAATCTTGATTCTACAATATCCTTTTAGGTTCATTTATCTTTTACATTAATCTCATTAATGTCGTCCCATCATTTAAATCCTAAGCTATTACAGAGAGAAACGAAAATATAACGTACACTTATGCCACTCGCATTCGTCACAGTGTCCTGATATGCACCGTTAGGTTACTTAACTAACGGCATACCGGGACGGGGCTAGTGCGGGTGTAAAACATAAGTAACGTTTAAAATATATCATATATAAAATTTCATTCATCTCAGACATACATTAAAAGATCACATCAGATAATGAAAACAGCAGAAGCACATAAAGGATATCTAGGAGGTCCGTATTTTATATTTAGCCAGCAATAAAAATACGGATTCCACGGTCGCAATAAATAGCCAATGCCCACACCCTTAGACCCCTACGAGAGCGACAAGCGACCCTGCCAATTCTGGAGTTTAGGAGACCCGGTCTCGACTCCTCGAGATGGCCTTCCACTGAACCCAAGAACCCGGTCATTTGTGCCCTCCTCCTTGGGTCTGTCCTAATACGGAAAAGTAAATAATATACAACACTGGTGACAACAACCTCTCCCCGGAAGTGCCCCAAATAAAAGAATATTACATACAATTTAATATTACATGAATTGAAAGAATACTCTCATCTCACATAAAAAGAAAACCCCGGCTATTCATTGCGACAATCCTGCAGATCAAATCTCATCCACACAGAGAAACAAAATGAAAAATACAACAATTGGAATCTTTAACCGCCTTTAGACAACACAAATCCGGAATATCACATATACAAGATTTCATGCCTAAACAGTGTAAAGCTCGCATTTAGGTCTCATTCAAGAAAACACCTTTTCAAAACAAACCGGATAATTCAACAAGATTTCCGTTTATCCCGAGACCGAACTGCTAGATTTACACGCAACAAACAAATTTGTAGATTTCAATTATTGTAACACATACTATTAAACTAAGCGACGTTGGAACATCCGATCAAACAAATTAAACATCCACAAACTGCTCTGAAAGCTCAACACCTGGGCCAATTATAAAAATACTAGTAACAACAGAGAGTACATACGGGCCAGCACAAGAAAATTCGGCCCATGAATCAACTATACCGCCGCGGATCAGCCGCGCCTAAAGCTTCTTGGGCCGCGGATCCGCGCCTGTATAGTCGATTTATGTGATCGTTTTTCTGGTGAGTCCTTATATTTCCCTGCTTAATTTTTTACATATTTTTAATTTGAAAAATTCCAGGTTTTTAAAAAAATTCCAGAGAGCACCCCCCGGGTGTCGATTTTCGTCCGTTCGATGTTTTCAACGTCGTTTAGGTTACCACAAAGTTCTAGCTTGGCTCTGATACCATGTAGGGAATTCCTAACACCTCTATAAAGGTTTAGAAGCATCATACATGCTATAACAATAAAATTTTGAGGTGCTAAGCAAACTATACAAAGAATCGAACTAGAATTTATGAAGTAACTATTAATAGTATCAACAAATTAAGTTTATGTTATGCTAAGTGTTGAAACTACAACCTTTGTAGTTCACTTTGGAAGACTCCTAGGCTTTGCAAAGGTTCACTTGATCTACTCCTCGTCCCCGACGATCCACCCGAAGCACTTTGCCCTAAGCTTGATGCTTCCTACGATCTTTGGAAATCCTTGAAGCACAACACCCTACACAAGATGGCTAAGGTTGTGTAGGATGATGAAGTGGTTGCTATTCTTATTTATTACCTTTTCTTTTCTTTTTCTAACTCTTTTTAACCATTAAAAGAGAGCTAGGGTTTGAGGAAGAAGAAGAAGTCTCACTCTTTTCTTTTTCTAAGATAATGATAATGTAAAAAGAAAAATGAGAGAGAGTGAGAGATCTTATCATAACTTTAACCATAGTAGAAATAAAAATCTAGATATTTCATCTAAGGTTAAAAGGCAAAAGGAATGGAAACTATGGTTGAGTTAAAGAATTGTATAGATGAGTGTGGAAGCAATGACTCATTAACCATTTCTTTTGCCTTTAATCTTTAATGAAAAATCCAAACATTATCTTATCTACAATATGATTCTTATATTGCCTTCCTCTTTGTATCATCAACCATGATACATTTTATGTATGTATGTATGTGTGCACATCATCATGTACATATACATCCATGTATCCATAAGAAGAAAATGTTTTAAATAAATAATATAAAAGCCAATATTAAATCAACACTTGATTTAATAAATCCATCATATCTCATATGACCCGACTAATATTAAATGCCCGATTAAAATACAGTATCATATACCAGTATTTAATCGAGGCTCCGCGCATATCTCATATGTGCACCACTTCGTTTCGCCAGAGCCGAGAAACTTCTATGTGGGACTCTAAGACTCGTCAATACGCCAGCAGTAGATGATGATCATATCAAACACCTACAAGCCGCAAGCGGTCAGCTAAACGTAACGGCCACCCGGGTATTGAGCGATCAGAATAAGAACAAGCGAACCTGTCAAAACTCCTGTCAATCCATCTGGCAACACTAACCGTACAGTCCGGTCTCTTCGTCAGATATGCTGTATATCGAGTCTAGGGATGGAATCGTCGACCCCAATAACTCAATAAGTCATGCCGGTATATGGTCTATAACAGATCGAGAAACTTACTGATAACACTTATCAGTAATATCTCAGCAGCCCTGGCCAGGGACTTCCTGTTATAGCCAATCGTGCACAGCACAGCATCAACCCCCAATACCGGGAGAGACGAAACCCCTCCTATCGCTCACTGCCTCTACATGCCTCGAGACTATACCCAAAATCCACCTGTTTGTACGACTCAGTAGAGCCGCAGTAGGGTGGAGATCAAAGTACAATGGGAGGACACACAAGACTCTATGACGATCTCGGGTCTACAGACTAACCTGTACCAGTGTCACCTGAGAACTGCTATCCGACGTATGATATAATACCATATAGGAGTTCTCGGTGAGTCCGTTCAGTGTACCCAGTCTCACTGAGCACCCGTATACTATCTTCGGTGTCAACACACCAGACGGATATGGGATCATCCATCGCCCATCATATGGAACAAGAATGGTATACGCTAGTCTAAGCTGGAATATCGATGCCCTGTCTCGATATACCTACGACTAGGAACATTTCAAGGATATGCTTATAAACTACAGATGTCCCACTAGTATGATCCGCATCATAATTCCAGTAGTTAAGCCAATATCCTTAGGGCTTCATCAATACGTACCAAATGAATATAAACATGATCAAGTGAACATATGATAAAGTAAAACCAGATAGCATACTATCATTTTGAGCAAGACTGTCTCCCGAATATATATATATATATACACATCAGTACATACACTATCTCATAATGGCCTCTAGGGCATACATATATCCAACAATCTCCCACTTGCACTAAGGCCAGTTATTGGCATATCTCATACCTAACATCTCAAAAAGTCGCTCATGCTGCGGCTGAGGGAGGGCCTTGGTGAATGGATCCGCAGCGTTGTCCTTTGTGTCTACTCTCTTAATCTCAATCTCGCGGCGATCAACTATCTCCCGGATCACATGATATCTCCTCAGGATGTGTCTGGACTTTTGATGGGACCTGGGCTCTTTGGCCAATGCCATAGCCCCATTATTGTCACAATACAGAGGTATTGGATCAATAATGGTTGGAACTACTCCTAGCTCCGCGATGAATTTTCTCATCCAGACGGCTTCCTTGGCAGCATCATTTGCAGCAATATATTCAGCTTCCATCGTTGAGTCTGCAACGGTATCCTGTTTGGAACTCTTCCAACTCACCGTCCCTCCATTGGATGCATGATCCCAATGAAATTACTCATTTAAATTGATGGAACATGAGGGCATTTGCTGGCCCATGTAATTTTGAATACTATGTATAAATTTCACAGGATAATACGACTGTTAGTGACTATAACGAATAACCCCAAGTATACCCGTAAAACTAGAAATTTCTCGTATCTGAAAATGGTTAAAATCACCGTAAATTATGTACCTACTGGAATGATGTGTTCGAGGGCTTAAATCGAATCCGACTCGACGAACTATAACCCTATGCAAGTTTCTAATGGTTTCGGTACTTAAATTGTGACAATATTTGGATCGGAGAGCGACTCTGGACTGCAGTCCAGAGCGACTCTGATTATTGTTTACTGTCCCGTAATGGGTGCCACCTTGTTTACTGAACTCGTATATTGCGGAACTCCACAGTTTAGTAAAGGTGAATCTGTTATCTAGATAACACAAGTGGGTTCATTCCGTTTCATCGTCGTTTGCTATTTAAATTGTAAATTAAAAGAGCTGGACGTATAACTGTCCAGAACAGATTCAGAAGTGACATACTAGTATTAAACAGTGTATAACTCCTGACGTACAGATGCGATTGAGAATCCGTCTGTTGAGTTGAAAACCTTACTGAAAACCCTAGATTTCATTCAACTGTAGTATCGCTAAAATCTGAACCCAAATGGGATTAAAATGCGTTGCGAAACGGACTTCCGATTCTGAAACCGGACTTCCAGCAGCGAACGCTTAAAAGGAAATGTCCGTATCTAGTGATCCTGAAACCCGATTGACGTGAAACCAAATTCGCTGGATAGGTAATCAAACATACTATTTAATACCCATTCATTGTTTCGCTAAATTGTACACGTATGATTTATGATAAATTATGCAAGTGGTAGAATACTGATTTATGACATCTTAATCATGCTTTACGTACTGTTTCCTCATCATATCATACATATGTCACTGCATTGATAACCTAGTGATCATGTGCATTACCCAGTGTTAGGTATTAGTGATGATTGTGGCAAGTACGTCAGTGTTCGTGCATGAGTGAATAAGTGAAAGTGGCACGTACTTGTACACAATCAGTGAACCCTATTATTCTATTGCATTGTCGACGTCTGTGGGACGCGTGTATGTGTGACTATAAGTGGTATGTGACACTTATGGAAGCTCTTGCATGGGTGTCACAGATAAGGCACCAAACACTGCCATTTATCTTAGGTATTAGTCGGGACGTGCTTGATGGAGGTCATGTCTCCAGTTCTCTCGCAGACTTGTCATGGACCGACCGGTATTTGAGGTTATGGTTGGCGTTTGATGTAGACCACGGGGTGTGGGGTAGTTTGAGTTTTGGTCCAACAGAATCTCGGGAGTCCCATGCTGGCTTATATATATGGAGATATATGGAGATTTACAGGGTACATGATTATTACCGTGAGTTACATTTTGGGCCCGTGGTCTTTTGCCCTTGGGTCCTACCCTTGGGTGGAGGACACTCGCGAGTGGTTGACTCTCACACTTGGACTTAAGATAGGCTCAGTGACCTGTACAGTGAGACTTAGAGACTGATAGGGATAGTGACATTGACATGCATTAGCTACTGTATTGACACATCTGACATACTATATTATTGCTTTACTGTTCTCCTGATCTATTAAACATTGCATTGATTACTCCATGTCCATATATTTACTGTCTTGGTTTACTGTTATATATCCGTTATTACTGTTCGAGTTGCCACTTGCATCTTTATATATATTGCTATCGTGTCGCTCTGACGACCTGAGTATGCATGCTCAGGATGAGGAGTGGTTCTAGCCTGGACCACGACTAGACGTACATCACGGACATCTTGATCAGCTATCCAGAGTTATACTCTTTACCTCCATCAGGTCAGTTCTTTGTATATGTTTTGTTTCAGTTACTGCATTTCTCATTACCTGCGCATCGTTTACTGATTACCATGTAAAGCTAGAAGCCGAAGTGTGACTACGGCAGGATAATTCCTTGACCGTAGGAGCATGGCTGGCCTTGTCAGCCCCTCGTATTCCGTATTTTGGGAAGCGGGGCATGACATGGTTTTGTTGGTATCAGAGCCAGGTTTTGCTTCGATTGGGATTGCATTTTTCCGTGTATAGCTTGATAATCTAAGACATTCCTCGGTCTAGATTGTAAACTTGTTATTCTTGATCCATCTTCACATTGAGTGTTCTGCTATCCATTCGCTAGGGTTTTGGGTTACTTGGCAAAGTTACGTGGTTGTAATTGTGAACTACATCATGGTTACACTACCGTACTCTGTTTAAGTGACCTAAAGTCCTACAGTTGATTTCGACTTGTAATGAATTTCATCACACCCGATGTTCTTGATTCCTTGCCCAATCCATATTATATTTTGATTCTTATAGTTTGTGCCTTATATCGTCCTCAAAATTATTATTTCAGGATCATGTCTTCTAACGACTCTTCCTCTATCTCCACTCCCCAGAATCAGACCGTTGAGATTCTGAGTGTACTGCAAAGTCTGAAGGAAGCCCAGGAGCGAACAAACGACTTGTTAGCTGAAGGACTGAGAAGGCAGGTGAATCAGACACCAGCGGGAGTCTCCATTCGTAAAGGGATCCCTGTTAGACGAGGAAAAGAGAAGAAGATGAAGCGCCCATTTTTTCCCCCGAGACAGAAGCAGCAGAAGACCCAATGTTGTGGGTACTGCAGGAGGCCAGGACATCTTCAGAGGGTTTGTCGCCGCGCCCAAGGGAAATGCCTGATTTGCGGATCCAACGAACATCTTATCAACGGTTGCCCAAAAAGGAAGGAGCTACAAGGAGGAGACTCGTCCACACTCTCCACTTCTGCTAAGTGATGATTATTGCGTAGTTCGAACTTCGAGGATAAGGCGGACTCGGCGCAGGATTCAACTCGCGTGACGAGAATGCAGCGGCCTAGTAATCGAAGAATAGTTATCATGTTTTCTTCTTTTAATAAAATGTTGTCATCCTCTTGTAAATATTCCTTTTCGTTTGAAATCTTGTATCCGTCGAACTTTTAGTTGAATAGAATAATAACTTTGAATCGTAAAATATGTATCATTCTCTTGCTTTCCCCCCTTATTTATACTATTCATTACCACAGCATTCCTAATTCTGATTTTTCAGTTCCTGCCCACCGCATACTTTCCTATACTCTGTACCCTTAGCTATCTTCTTGATATGTTCCACTGTCTAATCATGACTCTTTCTTTTCAGGCCATGGCCCACCCTGGAGCAGCGCCGCATCCAGATGAGGATGCACAGTCATGCGTTTCCTTAGACCGCACGCTGATGAGTTCTGAAGATGAGATCAACGGTCCCCAGGTCATTTTCGGAAACAGCGATTCCGAGGACGAAGGAGCCGCCCCCCCAGAGGTTGACATGATCGGCGATTCCGACGAAGAGAAAGGAGACCCTGAAGAGAACCCGATAGAGGAAGATCCCGATGACGACCCGATAGAAGAAAATCCAGTGGAGGGAAATCCCATGGAAGGGAATCCAGAAGAAGAGAATCACATGGAAGCAGGCCTCGATGAAGAAGCTCCAGCCGAGGATGAAGGACCAGAAGAACAAGACCCTGCGGTGGAAGAACTCCCAATGGCGGTCCCTGCGAGGCGCTATGGAAATGGACGCCCCTACCTGAGCACGCGAGCCTACCGCAACCTGCTGAACCTCCACAACCGCGACTGACGGGATTTTTAAATGTTGTCTTCTCTAGCCAAATAAATCTGTGTATAGTTTAGGGCCACCTTTCGTTTTGAGAATGCTTTGTTTAGAATCTTCTGGAATGAAATAAATTGCTGAGTTCGCTAATCTTTCGATCTTCTTAGTTCACTTGATGCTTGATTATTACTCATATACATTTATTTTTCTGCTGAGATCTGTCCACCCCTACTCCTTGTATTGTTTTAACCCTCACTGAGATTAAAAACTACCGCACCCTGATCTTTGGAATGGGCCACCCTTCATCCTTCGTCTATGCTTCGTTTGAGATCCTTCTAGGAGGGGAAATTGATAGTAAAATTTCCGAGTTAGCCGACCCTTCGGATTGTTTGATTCACATAATGTATCGACCGTTATTCTCCCCATACATATTTCCCCTTATAGTCCTTTACTGCTCACCCTTACTTCCTGTGCTGACCCGACCCCAATCTCTTTGACCTTCAGTCTAAAGTCGTCATACTCTGACCTTTTGTATGAGCCACACTCCATTGTAATCCCTAACCTAGCTAGCCCTATACATATTGTTCTTTTCCCTGTTGCCCTAACTATATTTAGAGACATTATTATTCGAAAATTTGGTTTTCATTATTTTGTGTTTATCGAAGAGTGCGTTTTATTGACTATCCCTGTTTTACGCATTTCAAGTACTTCACTACTAGCTTTCCCATTATTTTTGGTAGTGCAACCTTACATCGCGCATATTTTCGTTCCATGTTTCTTATTTTCACTATGTGGGTTTTCTAAGTTATTTTAAAACTCTGCTATCAATACAATTATCCTAAAATGTTTAACCTGTCGACAATTCCTTCCTTATTTTAGGGTTGCTACTTTATTTTCGGGTATTGTGCTTCTGGTTACTATTATAAATGGTGGTGCGTTATACCTATTATTTCTGCTGTGCTACTTTTGATATACTTATATGTGCACATATTTGGGTTTCGATTTTTATCGAGCACGCCTCGAATATTATTGTTCATTATTGTTGTTTTTATTCTCGTATACATGTAGTTATCCTTATAGTTGTTCTTGCCTTATACCTATTTAGACCTATCATTTTGTATGTTGTTCTTACATATATATACCTTCAGAATTTTATCCACCCGTTTTAAGTAAATCACTATATATTAGTTTCCGATGTGGTAACTTTTCGCTTATTATTTTGTAGCATATCGTTTCTTTTAAATTTCGAGAACGAAATTTTTGTAAGGGTGGTATGATGTAATACGCAGCTCTTTTTTAATATCATTTTCCGTATTCTTTATATATATATATTATTTACAAAATTGTCTTATTCTAATTATAATTATTTTATTTTCCTTAAACTCAAAATCCAGTTAAAACCAAATATATAATTTCCCACCTTTTATTCCTCAGCCCTTTTCTTTAAATTAAAATCTTTCTTAAACCAATCCCAGCCCAACACCCATTTTCTTTTACATAATTCCCTCAGCCCATTTCTCCTTCAGCCCGGCCTTTCGTTTTCTTTTCCTTATTATTATTTCTATTCCGGCCCAGCCCACTCCAACTCGGCCTCACACAATCCGCTTCAACCCGACCCGGCCCATACCCTACCTTCTTCCCAATGGCTCTTTCCGCATCCCCCGCTCATACGATCCATTTCCTCCGCCGACGCCCACGCCCACGCTCGCGCCGTGCCCCGCTTCTCGCGCCCACGACGCGCACGTTTCCCCTACGACCCGCTCCCCAATTGGTTCACTCCTCCTTCTCCCTCACACCCTGGTACCCACTTCTCTCTCTCCCTCTCAAACTCTCACCCACTCTAGTCCCTGCGCACCCGCTTCCCTCGTCGCCGCCGACGACCCTACCATCCTTCATACTCCCTCCCTCGCTCTCCCCTGCCAACCACCTCGTCTCCTCCTAGCAACCCTGCAGCTCCTTCCCTACCCCCCACTCCATTTCACCCAAGATCACACCACCACAAACATTCCCTCCTCCTCTCGCCGGCCGTCCTCGACAGTTCCCGCGACCACCTCTCACCACTCTCCCTCGCTCACTCCTCTCCACCAAAGGGGCTCCCTACGCTACCCCCTTCGCCTCCAGCCGTGACCAAACTCCCCTGCACACCCAACCCACTGCACCCGAGCTCGACCACCACCTGCCCTCGACGCCGGTGAGCTTCTCACCTCATCTCGACGCCCCCTGCAACTCCTCTCTCTCCCACTCTCTGCAATCTCTCTCTCACACTCTCTCTCAATTTCTCTAATTCTGTCTCTCTTTCTTTTTCACTCTCTCTCTCTATATCTCTCTAAACCCTTCTCTCTCCCTCTTCTATTAACCAACTATCGACGGAGCCACAACATCGTCTGAGCTCACAGCCGTCGCCGCCATTGCACGGAGCCCAAGTCAAGCCTCCTTTCTCTCGAGCCCAAGCTCCACTAAAGCTCAAACTCAGCCAGTTTACTGCCGTGTCGGGTACAAGTCGTTGTACTAGTCATTGGCGTGCCGCGTTCGTGTCGCGATCGCACCGTTGCCGCTGCCGTGTTCCCCAAAACGTCTCCAGGCAAGTATTTTACTTGCTACATGCTAATCTATTTATGTTACAAACTCAATTCGTATAAATTGCAATGTTACTATTCTCGATAACTTATACTATATACCTGTTCGATGCATGATCCTAATGAAATTCCTCATTTAAATTGACGGAAAATGAGGGAATTTGCTGGCCCATGTAATTTTGAATACTATGTATAAATTTCACTGGATAATACGACTGTTAGTGACTATAACGAATAACCCCAAGTATACCCGTAAAACTAGAAATTTCTCGTATCTGAAAATGGTTAAAATCACCGTAAATTATGTACATACTGGAATGATGCGTTCGAGGGCTTAAATCGAAGACGACTCGACGGACTATAACCCTATGCAAGTTTCTAATGGTTTCTGCACTTAAATTGTGACAATATTTGGATCGGAGAGCGACTCTGGACTGCAGTCCAGAGCGACTCTGATTATTGTTTACTGTCCCGTAATGGGTGCCACCTTGTTTTCTGAACTCGTATGTTGCGTAACTCTACAGTTTAGTAAAGGTGAATCTGTTAGCTAGATAACACAAGTGGTTTCATTTCGTTTCATTGTCGTTTTCTATTTAAATTGTAAATTAAAAGAGTTGGACGTATAACTGTCCAGAACAGATTCAGAAGTGACATACTAGTGTTAAAAAGTGTATAACTCCTGACGTACAAATGCGATTGAGAATCTGTCTATTGTGTTGAAAACCTTACTGAAAACCCTAGATTTCATTCAACTGTAGAGTCGCTAAAATCTGATCCCAACTGGGATTAAAATGCGTTGCGAAACGGACTTCCGATTCTGAAACCGGACTTCCAGCAGCGAACGCTTAAAAGGAAATGTCCGTATCTAGTGATCCTGAAACCCGATTGATGTGAAACCAAATTGTCTGGATAGGTAATCAAACATACTATTTAATCCCCATGCTAAATTGTACACGTATGATTTATGATAAATTATGCAAGTGGTAGAATACTGATTTATGACATCTTAATCATGCTTTACGTACTGTTTCCTCATCATATCATACATATGTCACTGTATTGATAACGTAGTGATCATGTGCATTACCCAGTGTTAGCTATTAGTGATGATTGTGGCAAGTACGTCAGTGTTCGTGCATGAGTGAATAAGTGAAAGTGGCACGTACTTGTACACAATCAGTGAACCCTATTATTCTATTGCATTGTCGACGTCTGTGGAACGCGTGTATGTGTGACTATAAGTGGTATGTGACACTTATGGAAGCTCTTGCATGGGTGTCACAGATAAGGCACCAAACACTGCCATTTATCTTAGGTATTAGTCGGGACGTGCTTGATGGAGGTCATGTCTCCAGTTCTCGCGCAGACTTGTCATGGACCGACCGGTATTTGAGGTTATGGTTGGCGTTTGATGTAGACCACGGGGTGTGGGGTAGTTTGAGTGTGAGTCCAACAGAATCTCGGGAGTCCCATACTGGCTTATATATATGGAGATATATGGAGATTTACATTTACATGGTACATGATTATTACCGTGAGTTACATTTTGGGCCTGTGGTCTCTTGCCCTTGGGTCCTACCCTTGGGTGGAGGACACTCGCGAGTGGTTGACTCTCACACTTGGACTTACGATAGGCTCAGTGACCTGTACAGTGAGACTTAGAGACTGATAGGGATAGTGACATTGACATGCATTAGCTACTGTATTGACACATCTGACATACTATATTACTGCTTTACTGTTCTCCTGATCTATTAAACATTGCATTGATTACTCCATGTCCATATATTTACTGTCTTGGTTTACTGTTATATATCCGTTATTACTGTTCGAGTTGCCACTTGCATCTTTATATATATTGCTATCGTGTCGCTCTGACAACCTGAGTATGCATGCTCAGGGTGGGGAGTGGATCTAGCCTGGACCAGGACTAGACGTACATCATGGACATCTTGATCAGCTATCCAGAGTTATACTCTTTACCTCCATCAGGTTAGTTCTTTGTATATGTTTTGTTTCAGTTACTGCATTTCTCATTACCTGCGCATCGTTTACTGGTTACCATGTAAAGCTAGAAGCCGAAGTATGACTACGGCAGGATAATTCCTTGACCGTAGGAGCATGGTTGGCCTTGTCAGCCCCTCGTATTCCGTATTTTGGGAAGCGGGGCATGACATAAAGCTTCGAATGCAGCCATCTGAATCATCGCCTGAAAACTGCTGTTGTAAGAAAACTCCACCAAATGTAGATGATCCTCCCATGAACCCTTGAAGTCCAACATGCAAGCTCTCAACATATCTTCAAGAGTTTGGATCGTTCTCTCCGACTGGCCATCTATTTGAGGATGATAAGCTGTGCTAAACTTCAATCGAGTCCCCAAACCTTCCTGTAAGTTCTTCCAAAAGTGTGATAAAACCGAGTGTCACGATCGGACACGATGCTCACCGGTACTCCATGCAATCTTACAATCTCCTGCATGTACCGTTCTGCTAAAGTTTCCGTTGATTGACCAACCCGAAAAGGAATGAAATGAGCTGCATTGTTCAAACGATCAACGATCACCCAAACTGCATTGTTGCCCTTTGGACTCCGCGGTAGAGCTGTCACGAAATCCATGGTTATATGTTCCCACTTCCACTGAAGGATCGGAAGTGGTTGCAATAAACCAGCGACCCTTTGATGTTCAGCCTTAACTTGCTGACACACCAAGCACTTTGCCACAAAGCGAGCAATCTCCCGCTTCATGCATTCCCACCAGAAATGCTGTCGTATACCTCGGTACATCTTCGTGCCTCCTGGATGTACGGAATATGCTGAACTGTGTGCCCCCTTCATAAGTTCTCCACGAATATCCCCCTTTGGCACACACAACGGCTACCATATCTTAACGAATCATCTTCCTGGATCAGTACGTCAGTTCGAAGTCCAGCTTCAACCTGTTCTCGGAACTTTTGCAATCTAGGGTCCTGCGATTGCGCTGCTTTAACATTCTCGGTCAACGACGAATGTACCTGCAGCCGCATCAACTGTCCCGAAGAATGCGGTAGCACAACCTCCAAATCGAATCTTCGAAAGTCTTCATTGAGTTCCTTTTGTGCAGTCAATAACTGAATTGTTGGTAACCGACTGAGCGCATCCTGCACGACATTAATTTTCCCCAGATGGTACTTAAGGTCAAGATCGTAGTCAACCATCAGCTCCAACCATCTACGTTGCCTCATACCAAGCTCCTTCTGCGTGAACACATATTTCAAGCTTTTGTGATCAGCGAAAACCTCTGCTTCATCGCCTCAAAAGTTGATGCACACTTATCTATCCATACAAACGGTACCTCCTTGCGCGTAAGCTTAGTCAAGGCTCAGCCAAACGAGCAAAATTCCCCACGTACCTTCTGTAGTATCCTGCAAGCTCAAGAAAACTTCTGATCTCTACAACGTTCTTCAGAAACGGCCAGTCTTGAGCTGCTGCAATCTTCCCTGGATAAACGGCGATTCCATCTCCAGCTACGATTTGCCACAAACTTTACTTCTTCAAGTCAAAACTCACACTTGCCCATCCTTGCATCCAATCTTTCTTGCCTCAGTGTCTGCTGTGCGATCTTCAAGTGTTCTACATGCTCTTCCTTGCTCGCTGAGTAGACCAGAATATCATCGATGACCACCACTATAAACTGGTCCAAGAATGGTGAAAAGATTCGGTTCATCAAGTCCATGAATATCGCCGGTGCATTCGTTACTCCGAAGGGCATCACTAAGTACTCGTAATGTCCATACCGAGTTCGGAACGTCGTCTTGCAAATATCCTCTGTTTTCACTCGGAACTGATGATATCCGGATCGCAAATCCAGCTTCGAGAATACCCTCGCGCCACTAAGCTGCTCAAATAGTTCGCCAATGCGAGGGATTGGGTACTCGTTCTTAATAGTCACCCGGTTTACTTCTCGATAATCGATGCACATCCATCTGGTGCCATCTCTTTCTTAACTAGAAGAACTGGAGCTCCCTAATACAAGTTACTGCTGTGAATTCAACCCTTCTCAAGTAATTCAGCAACCTGCTTCTTGACTTCCTCCAACACCACTGGTGCCATTGGATAGTACGCTTTAGATACTGGCGCTGCACCAGGAACAAGGTCAATCGCGAACTCCAAGTCTCGCTTCGGCAGTAACACCTGATATGTCCTCGAACAAACCCATGAAATCTCGAACAATAGCTGGCGCTTCATCTTTAGCAACCTTCATCGACGAAAGATCATTAATTGTCGGCCTAGCCCTAACCTCGACTGGCCTGACAGAACTGCTTCCTTCAGACAACCTTTGGGTGTCCGGGAATCTGGAAATTCGCTTTCTTCACTCTACACTCAAAGTGAGCGTGGAAAGTGCCAAAAATTCCATTCCCAAGACTACATCAAAGCTGCAAGTAACAACTTCCAAGACCTCTGTAATAGCTCCCGTCCGCCAACAACAACGAAACCATCCTTACACCCTCTACCAGTTATGATTTTCCCATTCCCAGTGTGTATGTCGCAAAATTAAACAGGGTCGTGAAAGTCATCGAGTGTACATCAATAAACTTGGACGACATAAATCAATGGGATGCACTAGAATTGAATAACGCTAATGCGAGAAAGCCATGAACAAATAGGGTACCTGAAACGACTTCCTCTGAAGCTTTAGCCTCTTCAGTTATCAGGGAAAAAGCTTGAGCCTGATTAACTCCCCGAATTAACTGCTTCTGATCTGGAAGCTGCTCTTGCGGTGGCTCCCGAGTATTCTCCTTCAATCTCAGCCTTGACGGACAATTATCAATGGTGTGATCCACTGATCCACAAATCAGACAAAGTCCAAGCCTCTTACGACAATCTCTTCGATAATGACCCGGTCGTTGGCAGAAATCGCACAACTTCCTTCCATTTTGCTTGGGTAACACTGGCCTCTGAACATTCTCTTCCTTATGAAGTTTCGACGGACAAGCATGGATAGTGTGATCCGCCGATCCACAAACCAAACAGAGTCCCCGTTTCCTTCGGCAATCTTTTTGCACATGTCCGTGTACATGGCAGTAGTTACAAATCACGCTCCTCTTCCGATCAACAATAATTGTTTTCTTCATTGGTGCTACGCAGCGTCGGTTCACCGGAACACTTCTACGTATGGACGTTTGGTTTAGTGCAAACGCCGGCTTCAGCTCGGTCTGCTGCTTGTAGTCCTCAAGCAAGTCACGAATTACTCCAAGCAAAGTAACGTCATCCATACACCTCTGGTATGATTGTAGATTCCTGGCTTCCATGATACTGCAACCAAACACCAAAAAGGATTAGTACGATAACAGATTCAACATATAGATCAAGGATATGAGTCAAGGCTAGAACTCCAAGTTACTTAAATAGAGTACCGCATTGTAACCATGCCGCGGTATCATAGTTACAATCACATAACTTCACTCAAGTCGCCTAAGCTCTAGAGATAAACAAAGGAAAACAGGTTTTCGAGTCGATATGCAAAGGAAGTTTGCACATCGCAAAAGTAGAATCGGAAGGAGGTTAAGATTCAAGAATGGTAAGGTGGTAAGGTGGCAGGACATGTTTCCTAATCACGGGTATTCTGATTCGTGTATTAGGTCCAATACCCAACTACAAAAGAATCAAACCCGATTAACTTATATCATATGGCTCTGATACCAAAAGAACCATGTCACGTCCCGCTTCCCAGAGTACGCTAAGGTAGGCACGTGACATAGCCAACCATGCTACCTGTGGATAATAATTATCCTTCCACAGTCACATTACAGCTGTAGAGATATCAAGAACAAAATAAAATAATTATCTAGCACATGTCCATAAGTCAAAATACAATGAGTCAAGAATAAATAATGCGGAAGCAAGAGATCCAATACAAGAATAACTGGAATGTATGTCCCATAATGCGGGCTCACATCAGGAATAAAATAATACTGAAAGTAACGGAACTAACTACCAAGGAGTCATCACTGCTCAGCCCGCTGACTGAAGTACTCCTGCTCTGACTGCAGCAAGAGTAAGGAATCTGGGCCATGCAAAACCCAGACGTCAGCATGTCATAACATCAAGCAATAATATGTAAACAGGGTAGCAGGACATGCAAGTATAATCATAAATAGTAAAGTAGGGTAACAGCAATATAAATCAGGGCGGTGAAAGGTAGTGTGCAGTGAGTAATCTAAACTGGTTATTGGGTTGAATAGTCTCAAGTCCTTGAAATCAATTTGATGAATCATCAATATAACTCAATAGTATCCCGTGCATGCCCGGGACCACGGTCTAAGACTCTCGGGCTGAAACCGAGACGTGCCGCTAGGCACTAAAAGGAAAAGGGTAAAGACGAACGATGTCAGCAGCAGCATCCCGAGGCGGGCCTAGCCTCAAAAACTGATCAGTATAAGTAAGCAACTGTCGAGTTACAAGTCAGGATTTCATCATTGATTTTCCCATACCCCCAAGTTATATGTGTTCAAGTCAGGTATTAAGTAATCAAGAACTAATGCCAACTCAGGATCATGTAGGTGCGGGTTTGTCTGGATAGACAACAGGAACGGTCCGTAAGGACTACTTGTCAGGTTTGTTGGCATTAGTCACAAGATCAAGTAACAGGTAAAGCCATGGTACATCAGGTCAAGTCAGGTAATATATAAAGGTGTCATGTTATGTCAAGAGTTGTACGGTACCATGTCGGGTCAAGTAATATGTGTAGCAAGTCATGTCAGGGTGTACAAGATATCATGTGGATGCTCATAATCAACTAGTATAATCATGGTTATAAATAAACAAGCATGGGTATTATCAGAATAATAAACTGGCACATGTAATATGATATGCAAATAGGTACAGATTAAACTACTTGGATGCACGGTTATCAGTTTGGGTTTAAGAGATAGTTTTAACATTTCATGAGTGCGGTAAAACAATGTGGATGATAAAATTATATTAATATGTACCAAAAAAATCTAGAGATGCAATTGAATATGAATTAGGCTAGATGTATGCAACAGGTCGTCCGATAGGGTATAAACTACAAAAGGGTATTATGGCTATGCAAACAATTGAGATTATGTGATCTAACATATAAATGTGGTTACTAGGTTTAGTAAACTAAATGCAACAGTTAGGTTTCCAGTTCTAGATCTGAAATATGTAAACGGAACATCGTGCTGTTAACTTGGAATTCATGGCTTTAGATTATATCTATAGATTTAATAAGAAAATAGATAAATTAATATAGGAATAGTATGAATAGCATGTAGCAAGTTTCACTTGCCTCGACGGATCGCGATACGGAAAACGGAACGTCTCGCGTTGGCGGGAAAAGTCGCGATGCGCGCACGGTACACGGAATGAGTCCAAACGACGAACAGTGGAATCACATGGGTCAGAGGTCCTCGCTGGGTCGTCGAGATCGTCGACGGCACGACCGGATTCCGGAGATCTAAAACAACAGTGAACCTAAATTCTAGAAAATAGACAAAGAAAGAGAAAAGAAGAGAAGAGGAAAAGAAGAAGAAGAAAAAGAATAAGGGATAGCTTACTGGGTTGTGTGCAGGGGTGTGCTTAGTAGTAACTGCGAGATCGACGGCGGTGAGGGACGCCGGTGAAGGGTTTCCGAAGAGCTAGGGTTTGATTAGGGTTTGGGCTCGGGTTAGGAGTTGCTGGGGTTTTGCGTGTAGGATATTGGTTGCTGGAGGGAGAACAGAGGAGAGGGAGGAGATGGTGATGGCGATGGTGGATGGTCGGCGGCGATGGAAGGCAGCGGTGAGTTCTTGATTCTCTCTTGGGCGTGTGTGCAGGGGAGAGCGGCTCGGGAAGCAAAAGAGACGGAGGCTAAGATGGAAAGGAGGAGGAGAGGAGACGGTGGGGTGGAGCAGGAATAGGGTTAGGGTTTGAGGAGGTGACGAGAGGTTGGATGGGTTTCATTTCTTCTCGTGCATGGGTTTAAAAAAAACAACAGAAGAAGACGAAGGGGATGCAGAAGGGGGGTGGGGATAACGTGGGGGAGGTGACGGGATTCTCGCGTACCGCGAGAGGAGAGAGAAGCGGGCGCGAAAAGAGAGAGATATAGAGAAACGAGAGGAGAGAGAAAGATGAGGAGAGATAAATTCGTTTGGTAGCGGGGGGTGAGAGAAAGAGTAAGAGAGAGAAGGAGAAAAGGGAGAGAGAGAGAAAAAAAAATGGTGGGGCCCGTAACAGTAACGGGGGTTTGCTGATTGGTTGAGGGGTGAGATTAGATTAGGAAAAGTTTAAAAAAGATTTACTGGGTTTAAACTTACCCGGCGAACCGAACGAGTGTCCTTTCAGGAAACTCGGGAGGCCCGTCTATCGCTGGCTAAGAAAATATGATAGGTTATAAAAAATATTTTTCAGCTGATTTAAAAAGATTTAAAATAAATAGGATTTGGCGGGATGCAAAATATTTCAGAAAAGCGCCCGGGTCGGGTCCAAGGTTTTTAATTTGAAATATGAAAATTATTGGCAAGTTCCAAAAATTAAAATGAAGGATTTTGTAATGAAAAAGCATACCCCCAAAAACGGACGCACGTACGTGCGCGTAGTCGTCCAAACACGTCCGTTTCACTGAACGGGACGAGAACACGATGTAAGGACGCTACCACAGGGTTAGGGGTATCAAGCAAGCCATGTCATGTATTTTAAAATATTTTAAATGACTTAAATGGTTTTATGCAAGAATATGAAATGTTAGTGTAATCTATAATTAGGAAATAACGAGCTCAAGTAAACGGGTCGAATATAAAGTAAATTACCATTTTGCAACAAAACATGATAAATGAACTAAATACCACAAACAACACATACGGTAACCGGAATTGGTATAACTGGACTCGGTTGTTACAAGAACTTACATCCGGTAGTGACTTAGCCGGGAAGGCTAGCGGAACTACAACCGTGGTTCTCTCTCTTAAAGAAGGACGAACAACTGCCCGTCGCTTCAGTGGGACCTCAGGATTACTGGCCGGGACAGAATCCTTATGGTCGAGAAGCATCCGCCTTTCCTCCTTGATGAAGACACCTGTGGCATGCTGATACCAAGCAATAAAAGCATTCGAGACCTTCGGGATATGGTTCGGCTCACTAATCAGGAAATGATACCCCTTATTTAGCCGCATGAAGTGATGCGTCGTATTGCGAACACTCTCTTCTGTAGCAACCGGGTCAATGAGGAACGCTTCAAGGGGAACCCCTTGGTTGTAACCGGATTGCTGGGCGAAACGATGCGGGTTATATCTCATAAATAGCACCGAGGCATTCTGTCTGAATACGAGGAAATCCGGCCTGATAGAATACAAATGAACGATCTCCCGGGCCCTCAATGCAGAAGCTCCATCCTTGAAGACACCGTGGAGCGACTGGATTACCTTGGAGGGTTCATTGCCAATGGTCATGTCGAAGAAGGTCATGCTATCTCCAACCATGTGCAGGCGAAGAAGCAATCGCCGAGTCTCTCGCTGTGTTGGGTCTGGAGAAGAAGCATCGATCAAGTGCATGACCCGAGGGAAATTATATCCTTCATAAAATTTGGACCGTTAATGCACACCAAAAGCACCCAGCACATGCATATCGATCCACGAGGTGAAGTAGTGCAGTGGGAGATTTACGGGCTTCGAACCCGGCTTAGTGGTGTCGGCCACCATACTCAGACCATAATATAAGTGAGTCAGTCCTGCAACCCCAATAGCCATACATGTCCCCGCAGCGATGCGATGAACCGGATAGAATACAGACGGTCTCATGTAGTGAGGGTGCATCGGGAGCGCAAACCAGCTCGGCCACAAGCCAATGAACCCCATAAAGAACGTCTCATCATCGATGTCCGGAGTGGCAACTTCTATGAAAGGGATGATTGGGGTATTCGAAATAAAGAATTGCTTTAAATCCGCCTCTGCGGTTGGTAGTTTGTCTAAGACAAATCCGAACGGATCATCGAGCTTGGCAGACTTCGCAGCTTTCTTCAATAAAGCCTCCGGACGAAGGAAACGGGCAACGAAATCCGTGAAGCTAACTCCATGCCCCCCGGAATCCAAGAATAAGCTCTCATATATGTTCAACACTTTGATCAAGCTCGGAAACTTGTGTTGAACAACATTTTCTGGGGTAAGAGATTCAGTAGTGAAGAAGTACTCTTCAGGAGGAAGTATCTCCTCATAATCGCGGCCCTGCCGTAAAACCATACGGCCTCTACACCTTTTGCCCGGTGCAGGGAAACTCTCTGTGTGGGACTCTAAAGACTCGATACTACGCTGGCAGTGGGTTTAACCACAGGCCGCAAGCGGTACCAGCTATACGTAACGGTCCCCAGGTAGATGTCGATAAGAAGGACGATGAGGAAACCCATCCGAACTCCTACTGAGCCTGTATGTGACATCTCCGTACAGTCCGGTCTGTTCGTCTAGGACTATCGCATATCGGACCTAGGGGCGGTAAATGTCAGACCCCTAATAGCGGTATAAGTCGTGTCGGAGTAAAGCCCATTACTTGAGAAACTACTGAAACCTACCAATAAATCTCGCTTGCCCTGGCCAGGGACTTTATGTAATAGCTCTCCATATACAGCGCGATATCAACCCCAAATACCGGGAGAGACGAATCCTGTCTAATCGCCACTGCCTCCAAGTGCTTCGGGACTGCACCCAACAACTACCAGTTTGCATGACTCCTTTGAACCGTGGTAGGATAGTAATCTAAGTACAGTGGGAACACACCCGAAGCGAAGTAGCAGTGTCAAGTCGACGGACTAAGCTGTACTCATGTCACCTGGGAACTGCTATCTGACGATGGGTATAGTATCAACCTGCAGTTCCCGGCGAGTCCTGTCCGGTGTACTCGTAACCTAACGAGCACCTGAATACTATCTCCAGTACGACGTACTAATGGCTGTGGGATAGACCATCTCCCCAACTGGGATGAGAAGTGTACACACCAGTCTACTCCGGAGTATCGATTCCCCGTCTTGATAATCCTACGACCAGAGACCTGTATAGGATGTTGCTTATAGACTACCCCGCCCCCACTAGTATGACTGCCATCACAATGCTGGTAATCAAGCAAAGATCCTAAGGGCTCTACTAATATGTACAAGCAATATGTTAAAAGAAACACATGCACATATTAAAGTATAAACAAACCAAGTAGCATACTACCATTTTTAGCAAGACTGTCAATACAAATGTGAATATCCCAAGCTTCCATTAAGTAATATACAATCTAGTATGATACAGTAATGGCCTCTAGGGCATGAAACCAACACAAGAGCAACAGCTACACAAAGTACACGAACCGTGTCGGATAACGTAACGCGCGTAGTCGTAACACTAGAAACAAGCAAAGTGATCCTAGATTTTGTATACTGTCAAAACATAAAAATCAAGCAGTACCAAACACTTCTAAACAACTGCAGCTAGCTACCCTACAAAACCCAAGCCCTAACTCCCCTAAAAAGCCGAGGTTGCCGGATTTCTTCCCATTGTCGCCGGCCAAAACCGATTTTATGGGGTTCGTGCTTCAAGTGAATGCTTAGGGTCTCTGGTACAATACAACTACACTGCTAGATTTTCCAGTATACACTCGGGATCACAGCAGATCACATATATCCTATAATGACACTAAAAATACGATATGTGCACAAAACTATACTTTTAGTGTTCTAAACTGAAACTACAAGGATACACAACATTAAAACACTTATTTAACAGTTTAGAGGTTATACCTATCCACACTTGCTCAAAAGATCCTAGCTTTCCAAGCTCCAAATGATCTTAAAGGCTAAAACAAGACTTGAGAAGGGTTTTAGTGAGGTTTAATGAAGGTTTTGCAAGGTTTAGTGAAAGAGTAGTGAGGGTTTCAGTTTGAGAGTTGAGAAGAGAGCAATAATTGAGAAAGAGATAGAGTGAGATGAGAATGAGCGAGTGTGGTGTGATAATGATGAGAGGGTGAGTGCAGGGTGAATGCACCCTTACTTTTACTCTCTCCCTCTCCCTCATTAATGCATGCATGACTCCTCCATGAGTCACCTTGCCACCTGATTGAATACGATTTCGGATTGTGTCGGTTTATAGAAAATTGTATAGAAATCACAGCCAAAAGTATTTTGACCGCAATCAATAACGGTGTTGAATGTAGCGCGTTAGTAAGTGCGGATCGTCCACAGGAAAAGTGTAATCATTCGTGTTTCTATTTAGATGAGTTGAAACTTTAAAGAAAAGAAAACAAACAACAATTCATGATTTGTAAATTAAAGTTCAAGAATTAAGAAAATCTAGTCTAAATCAAGAAACGATAAAATCAAGAATTGAGAATTTGTGATGATTTCCAAATCAAATATCAAGAATCGAAATGAGGCTCGTAGGAATCGATCGGATCTATAGATGTGATGAAATCTAGCGATTACGTTTTCTTATCCATCGATGAATTAATACTAGATCGATGATGATCGACGAGAATTAGGGATTTCTTGTGAAACTAGGGTTTCATCATTTATCCCTTGTTCCTTCGTCAATATCATTCACATTATAGCCTCTAGTAAATTCAAGAATCGATCGTGGATCCCTAATTTCGAGCGATCACAATCAAGAAAGCATCGCAACGAAACTAGGTCGTCGATTCTTCAATTTGCTAGGGTTTACAAAACTCGTAGGACTTAAGAATCGTTTTAAGATTTGTTACATCATCATTCTATTGATCGTCTTGACTCCTTTACGAGCGGAGTTTTACTCAAACATCACAACAAGAACCACAATCACAAATTGAGATCGAATCATGATGCAAGAATTTAAAGAAAGCAAGATTAAAGAATTTCACCTTTTATTTATCAACAATTCCATTACAAATCGCTCAAGAACTACAAGAGGAAGAACTCGATCGTCGATTTGGCTTCGCTCGTCTCCTTGAGTCGCGGATCGGCTTGGATCACTTGCTCGATTGAAGATCGGCTCCGCTCCTAAAAGGTTGAAGGCTTCTTGCTTGAATGGTACTCGGGATCTTGAATTTGGCTTGGATTTTGGATTAGGGTTTGAGGCACAAGTTGTGTCACTCAACTTGTGTTAGAATTGTTGAACAAAACACAACCCTTAGATCTAGGCTCCTTTTTATAGACCTCAAAACCTTAGATCTAGGATTTCAAATTTGAATTTCCCTCCAAAAGTTTACTAAAGAGAGCCTTCTAGAAATAGTTTGTTAAGCCGAGCCTTCTAGATGAGGCCACGTGGACAATCTGGAGTCTTCTGGAAGCTTGGCCGTTAGAGGTAAGCACGTGCTGAAAATTTGAGTCATTGGCGCCATCAAGCCGCCGCGGATCCGCGGCTTGGTTGAAGCCGTGGGGCTTGAGTCTTCTGTGATGAATTAGGGCTGACTTTGTGGGCTTTTTCTGATATGTTGAATTTTATATTTCCCTCTAAATTACTACCAGCTCTCAAGTCTTTGAGTTGGCGTATTCTTTAACAACACTGTTATACAAATTTGACCTTTCTCCTGGAATTTCCTGCACAGACTCCGAAACAAGTGTTGCGCTGCACAAGAATGATGCGATGCCATGATAAACAGTCAATTTCTCTAAAAATGCCGGTTTTAGAGTATTAACACATGTAATCCGGTATTTCAGGGATGTTTTGCTAATATGTGCAATATGAATGCCGAACACCTCTAGATGAATGCAAATGAAAGAGAAATTGCCGTGTTAAAAATGCAGTATTTTCGACTGATCACCACCTCCCTCCATTCCAAAAACATAAGGAAATATCTCACAACAAATATCTAAGTGCTAAGTGCAAGGTTAAATTATGGCATGGATTTGTTTAAAGTGTTATGTCCACTAAACAAGGTTAACACTAAACAACCCCTATGATAACATGCACAAGTGTGTGTAACCCAAAACAAATAATAATTAAATATTGATTAATCTAACTAAAATGCGAGAAAGCAATTTTGGTAAACCTTTTTACCAAAAACCCGCATTATCGCTTAATTAACACTAATCGCAAACTAAGGTGTTACATCATTTGCTGACGTATTTCCGAGACGAGGTAATTGGATGACTTATTTCCGAGACGGAGTCATTTGCTGACGTGTTTCCGAGACGGGGTCATTGGATGACGTATTTCCGAGACGGGGTCATTTCCTGACGTGTTTCCGCGACAGGGTCATTGGATGACGTATTTCCGCGACGGGGTCATTTGCTGACGTGCTCCGCTTTCTGCGGTGTCGAGGCTGACTCTAGGTTGTCTGTGAACTGTAGAGTCTTGGAACTGGGGACTTTGACGTAGCTCCGATTGGTGGTGTCGCATCCGTGCCCTGCTTGCATGAGGAGGAACGCCATTGTTGGTCTTCTGGGATGCAGATATTGCTGTCGATATCTGACTTTCCCTTTGACAGAATTTATTGGGACATGTGGTTCCCTTTTCTTTTATGCCCATGGATTGTATACAGGGGTCAGTATGGACTTACCTGCAGGGAAAAAGTTTCATTCTTTCATTTTTTTATTTCTTTCCGCGATGCTCTATTATTTCATCTTTTTATATCGCGAAAGTCGCGATTGCCCAATCATTTCGGTTATTTTTCGCGGTGCCCCATCATTTCGGCTATTTTTTTTATTTCTTTTACTTGCTGATTTTTTTGCAAGTATGGAACTTGGAACCTGATTCCAATCTTAGCATCAGCATCGCAGCGACTGGAATATTTCCAGGAGCGAATCATCACTTGCCGTGAAAGGACTTGGAATTTGATACCGATTTAGGCATCAACATCGCTACCACTGGAACATTTCCAAGAGCGAATCATCATTTGCCTCTGTCGATTTGAACAAAGGTGGCTTAGCAAACAGGGTTAGGATCCTGTCGACTAAGGCTTTTGACTTTATAAGCCGTAAGGGTCTCATAAAGATGTTTCTCATGTCGACTAAGGCTTTTGACTTTATAAGCCGTGAAGCGGCTGATTTTGTGACTTCTGTAGGCCGACCCGTTATCGGAGATAATCCGTCGCGGAGTGCCGAACCGATAAATGACGTGTGTCTTGAAGAAATGGAGAATATTCTCCATCTTCACCTCTTATAGAGGTACTGCTTCTGCCCACTTGGAGAAATAATCGGTTGTCTCCAATATGAACCAATGTCCTCTGGATGACGCTGGTTCGATGGGCCTAATTATGTCGGTTCCCTACATTTTGAACGGCCAGCTAGCCACTGTTGTGTGTAGCGGGTTTGGATGCTGGTGGATGAAGTCTCCATGAATTTGGCACGGGTAGCACTGCTTTGCTTATTCGAGACAATCCTGAATCATTGTGGGCCAATAGTAGCCCATTCTTTTGATCTTCAGTTTCATCTTTGTCCCAGCTTGATGAGAACCGCAGAGTCCATCGTGAGTTTCTTGGACGACTCTCCTGGCTTCTTCCGGTCCCAGACATCTTTTTCATAGAGAGTCGAACGGTCTCCTATATAGAGTATCGTTGACGAAGGCAAAAGACAGAGCTCTTTTCATGAGCTGATGTCTTGAGGATGCATCTTCAGGTGTTTGACCGGATTTGAAGTAATCTATAAAGAATTCTCTCCAATCCTTAGCCTTTTCTTGGTCTTCTATATGTAGGTCCATTCTCTTGGTCGCTTCTTTTTCTTTAGATGACTCCGGAGATATTTCTGCTGGTGCAAGAACCTGACGGCTTTGCACAACGATCCTTACGTCATCGAGGTTTTCATCAGCCAGTTCTTTAGCGAGTTTGGCTAATGCGTACGCCTTGCTATATTCTGTACGCGGTATGCTTTCCAGAATGTAGGAGGGGATTTAAGTCAGCAGTTGCTGCACTCTCTCGCCGTATTTTACCAACTCTGGTTTGTACGTTTGATAGTCGACATTTACTTGACTAACAACCATCTGGGAGTCTCCATATATGAGGAGGTCTTCGATTCCCATATCAATAGCAATCTCAAGAACTGCTATCAAAGCCTCATATTCTGCTTCATTGTTTGTCCTCGGCTCTGTTAGGGAAAAGACAAAGTGTATTATCCCTCCTTGCGGAGTCACGAAGATAAGGCCTACCCCCGATTTGATTATAGGGATGTTGTATTGTCGCTTCTTTATGGAAGATGCTCCGTCGAAATAAAGTTCCCATCGGGTATCACTCCCTCCTTTCCTCCCGTCGATCGTGTCAAACGCGTGTTCGTCTGGCAATTCGCAGTTTAGGGGTGAATCAGCAGGTATCGGATGCTCAGCGAGGAAGTCGACGATGGCCTGGCCTTTCACCGCCTTGAGAGGTCGGTATGTTATCGAGAATTCCATTAAGAGTAGGGCCCATTCAGAGATCCTTCCCGTTAGTATGACTCTTGACATCAAATACTTGAGAGGATCCACCTTTGATATGAGACGGACCTCATGCGCCAACGCATAGTGTCTGAGCTTCGTTATCGCGAAGATTAACACCAAACAGTGTTTTTCGATAGGGGAATAGTTGTTTTCTGTCCCTAGGAGAACCCGACTTAAATAGTAGAGGGCTCTCTTCTTCCCTTGGTCACTTTCCTGTGTCCATAGAGCGCCTAAAGAACCTTCAAGGGCTGTTGTGTAAAGGATGATGGGCTTTCCTTTGACTAGAGCGGTCAGCACCGGCGGATTCTGCAGGTATTGCTTAATTTCATCGAGTGCACTCTGGAATTTACGATCCCAGACGAATGGGGTCCCCTTCTTCATTAAATGGCTGTAGGGGCGGCACTTGCCAAAGAGATTGTCTATAAATCGTCGGATATATGCGAGCTTTCCTTGGAGAGAATGCAGTTGCTTGAGAGTTCTTGGCGGAGGCATTTCCATAATCACCTTGATCTTTGACGGGTCTATTTCGATGCCCCGGTGTTGTACGATGAATCCTAGGAATTTGCCCGAGGAAACTCCGAACGCGCATTTAAGAGGTTTCATCTTCAGGTTGTATTTCTGAAGACGTTGGAACACTATCTTCAGATACTCCCAATGCTCCTCGTGCGATTTTCTTTTCACCACGAGGTCGTCAATATAACATTCGACGATTTCATGTATGAGATCATCGAAAATTTTCGTCATGGCCCTCTGATAGGTAGCGTCGGCGTTCTTCAAACCGAAAGGCATCACTTTGTAGCAGAATATGCCCAGAGGTGTCCGGAAAGCGGTATACTTCTGGTCCTCGGGATGCATATTTATTTGATTGTACCCTGACGACCCGTCCATGAAGGAGAAGACTTCGTGAGTGGACGTGTTGTCTATCATCATCTCGGTGACCGGTACGGGAAAGTCATCCTTAGGACAGACTTTGTTGAGGTCCCGAAAGTCTATGCAGACATGCACCGTCCCATTCTTCTTCATCACTGGGACAATGTTGGCGATCCAGTCGGGGTATTGAACTTCTTGGATGAAGCCGGAGTTGATTAGCTTCTTGACTTCGGCGTTGATACTCATTTCAAGTTCGAGCCGCATTCCTCTTGGTGCTTGCTTGACTGGCTTGACGTACGGAGATATCACCAATTTATGGACAGCTATTTCGGGATCTAGCCCCGGCATCTCGGAATAGTTCCATGCGAAGCAATCTTTATATTGCGTGAGCACGTCTTTTAGCATAGCCACCTGTTCTTTAGACAACAGCTCACCGACGAACGTTGGTCGCGGGTCGTTTGCCGTCCCTAAGTCTATTTTCCTTAAGTTGTCCGCAGTAGTATGTATTCCATCTTCCAGTTCTTTTGGCGCCGGTGGAAACTCTGAGATCAGCTCATCTTCATCCTCGTTCTCAAAGCACCAGGAGAGGCCATCCATGTTCCCGGGCACTCCTTCTTCTGACATCATTATCACGTGGCAGGTACGAGACCGTTTCCAAGACCGATATTGATCTAGTTCTACTCTTGCCATATACGTTGCTTTTGGCACATGCCTTTGTGGTGGGGCCACCCTCCAACTGTTGGATAGAGCGAATCTGCCGAGTTGATATTGATCTTCGACCCAGTTTTTGAAGGTGAAGCAGTTTTCAAGAGGATGTCCTATCGCTCGGTGATAAGAACAATAATCCGGGTGATGAACCTCAATTGCTTGATCGGGGTGCCAAGACTCTGGGAGTGTCATCATTTGCTGTTTCATGATAAGGTCGAAGATTCTCATTGTCTTTTCTTGAGGGAAGGAATATTCCCGATCCATCTTCTTCATTAGCGACGGATTCCGGCTGGCCTTTTCTCGATCGCGTGGCCTTTTGGATCCGTTTTGCCGTTGTTGAACGTTTTTTTCCGTTCTTTGACTTGTTTTTGCCTCTGCGTCGGGCCTTTTTCTTTTCTTGGGAATGCATGGCGGGATGACGGTGAAGGGCATTGTCGTCCTCCGTAGCCTGCAGAAAGAGGCGTTGTGTCTTGGCTTTCTCGTAAATAGACATTTCGCGGCTGTAGTCGTTTCGAACCTTTTGACTCGCTTCCCTTATTATCTTGTCCATCTGTTCTTCAAATGACGGACTTGGCATTTTTATGGCAGGACCTCGTTTTGGTTCAACGTCAGCGTCTTTTAAAAGAGCATCCTTTTCTTCGTCAAGTTCTTTGATGACATGGCAGCCATAGAACTGTTCCCGTTTCTTGGACTAAACATATCCAAGCCCGATCGTTTCCATTTTTCCGTTGGGCAATTTTCGCTGAGTTACGGGGACGTTCCAAATCCGATTGTAGAACTGGGTCTGTCGCGCAGTTTGCTTAAAGGGTACGCCTTGGCATCTCAATAACCTTTTCAACCCCTCTGCATAGTATCTGGGCAGACGGATCGGTTGGAGCCTGCCGAGCGTAGGTTCGGCACCATACCAGACTTCTCTTTCGACTTTAGTCTTCGTGGATCGGTAGAATAGGATCTCCTTTTCACCTCTTCGCCTGGGAGGGACGTAGAATGTCCGTAGCTCTTGCACACTATATGTCTCAAGCGCATCAAGCTCTCTGTAGTGCTGCCGCGGAACCATGGCGATCTGCAAACTCTGATCATCTCCAGTGAGGGCTTGCATTGATGGACGGACCGAGAACACTGCGTTGACTTCGTCTTCAGAGTCACTGCCAAAGACCAGAATATGGGCAGATAGTCCCGGCCTGTTGCATTGGGGCGGCCCCGAGTAGACTGTCTCTTCTTCCTCCTCGGTATCGCTCCCGAAGACCGGAATAGTGGTGACAGCTTTTTTCTTATTCTCCGGTTTACGGCATCTTTCCGTGTCTTCAAAGTCTGGTAAGAAGTACTTAGCGTCTTCATACTTGCGGACTTCATTTATAGAGAATGGGTTCGGTACCCCCGTCACGATATATTCGAGACCATCTTTAAAATACTTCATACACTGATGTTGTGCAGAAAGGATGATGTTGTATTCGTGTAACTAGGGCCTGCCGAGTAAAGCGTTGTAGCAGGTCTTGGCGTCAATGACATGAAATTTGATGTCAGTGACGAGCAGCCCAAAGTGTAATGTCAGAATCACAGACCCGAGCGTCCGTGATGACTGAGAGTCGAATCCGGAGATAGTGATTTTATCCCGAGCGAGGTGTTGAATGCTCATGGAGATTTCTTTTAGCACCTTTACATTCAAGAGATTCACAGAGGACCCTTTGTCAACTAAGATCTTCCCTATCTTGATGTCATGGCAGTACTCGGTGACATACAGGGGACAGTTATGCTCACACGTTCCGAGGAGGAGATCTTCATCGCCGAAAGTGATGTCAGCTGTGTGCACTTCTTCCAGCTCGTCCTTCATTTTTTCTTCGGCAAGGAAAGCTTGAAACTGCTCGGGCTCTTGTAATGCCCTGATTAGAGAATCTCGTGCCTCTTTAAAAAAAAGAAGGGCATCCAGAATGCTTAGCTGCGAGGGTATCTTCCTCAGGTGTGACAGAACGTTGTAATCCACCTTGTTTTTCTTGGGCGGGTCCTTGGCTGCCTGTTCTTCGACGACTCGATCATCGAGGGCGATATCCTCAGGGACTTTTTCCTTCCCTTTATCTTTTTTTTTCATCCCCTTGTTTGTGGGCCCGAGATTCTTTTCAGGCAACGTACGGTTGTGCAACTGAATATTCTTACAGTTCTTCATCTCTTCTTCTTTTCCTGAGGTGGATTCTTTGAAGAGAGGGCCGAGGGCTATCTCTTCATCAGAATCGCTACCGAAGGTGAGAACTTGCGATCCCCCGACATCAACCATGTGACAGTTACCGGCAGTTCTTTTGCACTCATCTGTCGTGCTTCTCTGTTCCCGACGAGCCTTGCGCTTCAATCGCTTGAAGTGTTGTTGGTGAGCAACATATCCCTGCCACCAGTTTTTAAAGCCGTTGCACTTTTCGGTAGGGTGTGTGACCCTTCGATGGTACAAACAATAGTGAGGATGTACATTCGCTTCGTCAAGGCGTATACTGCCAGGAGTATTTCCCTTAAAAGGTGGCAGCTTCATTCCCATCGACAGGGCTTTAGCAAACTGTTTCCTCATCTTAAGCCTGCTTCCGTCTGTCGCGGGCGTGCATCGATCCGGTTGGAGTGCTTCAACCTTTTCGTACTATTGCCGACATTTAGTTTTCTTGAATATGGCCATTTCGCTCTCTCGATCAACTTTGCTCTTCTGAAGAGCTTCGCTTAGCATCCTGTCAATCAATTCGTCTGATGGCTCCATGGATTTTGGTTTCGGTTCTTCCCCCAGTCTCTCTGCATCAGGAGCTTCTTTGCCCTTTATTGACGAGTGAGAGATCATGTAGCAGCTCGCCACATAATCCTCCGGCTCTTCTGAAGAATCGTCTCCTTCATCAACGTCGTCGTCTTTATTCTCAAGAACATGCTTGAAGAATTCGTCCAATGTAATTAGGGTTCGTGCCCTCTGGTTATATTCTTGCAGTGCATCGATATATTGTTGCAACCTTGTAAGGTTGTCATCGGGTTGGACGGGCTTCTTGGCCTTCTTCTTCTTCTTTAAAGGCTTCGGAGGCTTGGCCCGAAGGTTCTGTCCACCATCACCAGCTTTCACCATTGGGCGCGGCTTCAGCATCTCCTCAATAATCTCAGGCTCCAGCGGGTTCTTCCACTTGATTGTCGGGCATGCTTGAAGATCTTTCAGCATTCTTTTAGTTTTTGTCGAGAGAACTACTTCCCATGGAGCTTTCTCTATGAATGAGCATGATGCTCCCGACGTGTCCATCTTTTTCGGAGTGTGCGGTTGTAGCGGGTTCACCCTCCAGTTTTCAGATAGCGTGAATTTGCCTTGCTGGTATTGGTCCTCAATCCATCTTTTGAAGACGAAGCAATCTTTGATCGGATGGTCCAACATTCGGTGGTATGGGCAGTAGTTGGGATTGTTGACGTCACCGGGCTGCAGTGGGCACTTCGGATCCGGCAGGGTGATGAGCCTGTTGCGCACTGCTAGTTCGAACAGTCTCCTTGTTTTATCCCAGGGAAACGAGTAAGGACGTCTCAATTTCTCGTCGAGGAATCGCGGTTTGTTTCCTTGGCGAGCATATGGTTTCGGATCACTCGGCTGTTGCCGAGCGTTGGCGACAAAGGTCGCTTTCCCTTTGCCTTTTTCATTTCGAAGCTCCGTTTTTTAGGAGGGCAGTCTGTGGCCCATTTGGGCCAGCTTGTCAATCAAGGCCTGGAAAGTGGTCGGCTTAAAGAACATCATGAATTGGGAAATGGTTGCCTGAGGGTCAAGGGTCCCCATGAACATGCCCACGGCTGGAGCTTCCTCTATGCGCTGTTCACATCTCGACCATAGGTCCCGCCACCGAATTGCATACTGAACCCACGTCTCTCCCGGCTTCACTCTAGCGTTAATTAGGGCGGTGATCGGGGTGCACTCGCTAGCGCTCGCGAATCTTTGTGTAAACAGTAGCTCCATTTCTGCAAATGTCTTGACAGAGTCATTCGGGAGCTCGGAGTACCATTCGAATGCTGTCTCCGACAAACTGGCGAAGCAGCAGTTTGTCGTCACCCCCAGTATTACCGCATAGAGCACTGAACTGAGCAACATGCTGATGGGGATTACCCGTCCCCTTATACACATGGAATTTGGGGATCGTATATCCTGGCGGGTACTTTATTTGATCGTACCAACCCGGATAGGGTCGTCCAGTTCTGACGACTTGGCCGATTGCTTCATTTGCCTGATGAGATCGTATTTTTTGAGCTATATAGTCATCAAGGGCGGCTTTGGAGATGGTCTCTCCCTTGGCTTCTGATAGAGCCGGAAGAGGGTTTGATGTCTCCCCTCTTTCATCTTCAAGGATAATTGGAGGGTCTTCAGCTGGAGGATCCGGCTGTATCATCATCCCGACCATATCTTGGAACAAGAGCGCCATTTGTTTTATGTTGGCCGCTTGTTCCGCGGCATCTTTGACTTTCTTCTCGAGCATTCTTCGGAGGAATTCGGCATCGGTTTCCTGCTCCTGGCGCTGCTCCGACGATGTCTCCGGGCTTTCTTTTGGCCCAATGAGTTTGGCCATCTTTGTCAGCATCTCCTGGAGCTTCTGCTGTTGTTGCTCCTGAGCCTTTGTCACAGATCGGGTGAGTGGTCGATGACCCATGGAGATACGGATATCCTCTTTCCCGGAGGCCGTGTAGATGGTGTGCACTACCATGCCCCCAGACCTGGGGCATTTGGATTCAGTCCCGTTGAGATTTGTCGCAGACACAGGGATCTTCTCCGGCCTTCTCCTTTCATGAGCGGTCGATGTTGAAGGGGCTGTTGTGATAGGCACTCGGGCAGAAGATACCTTCTGTGGCACGGCGACGGGATGGTCCTTCTCTTGCCAAACCTTCATTTTCTTCGGTCGGCGGGAGTAGTCTTGGTTAATCACAGAGTCTTGGACTCTTCGCCAAACCCTGTGTATTTTGGAGGATAGACGCTGAGGAGGCTGCTCCGGCTTCGGCTTTGTAATGTTCTCCGCAGGTGGGGGAGACTTTTTCAATATAGCAGCTGGTGAGTTCTTGCGCACCTTCTTCCACCATTGGAGCTGGTGGAGTCAGTCCAGAAGGGGAATTGCCCTCAGCTTTCCTTACTCCGCACCAGTGGCGAAGTCGAGCATGTCATGCGGATGGGACTGGCTCAGTTACGGGGGTAGCTTCATCATGCCCCTACTTTGAAGAGAGGCTGCCGTTGGTGCCAGCCTGTCAAAGACTGACATCCGTTGAGGGGGAACGTCTAATCTGTCGAAGACCGACTTTCGAGCAGGGGAAGTAGTTTGGACGACCTCGCCCGAAGCAGGAATTGGGATGGCCGGTCTTGCGAAGACCGATCCCTTCGCAGGAGAGTCCTTTTTGACGACTTTATCTACCGGAGCTGGAATGGCTATCCGCTTCGAGATAACTCCCTCTGGTATTGCAGGCTTCTTCACGGGCCCGCTTGAGCTTTAGCCTAGTATGTTAAAGACCGAAGCGTTGGAGTTGGACGACCCGTTGAGAGGAGCCGTGGTGGTGGTAAGCCGATCAAAGGCCGACTTCTTTGGAGCCTCCTGCGTCGGCATTGGAGCGTTGAAGCTCATTGGCGGGAGCATGGTCCCGAAGAACAACCCAGTGGTGGGTTGTGTCACCTGTTCCACAGGCATTGCAAAACTGGTGGCCGCTTAGGGCCCGTAGGTTACACCTCCAGACGGGGTGGAGCGGGAGTTGTTGTTGCAGTTGGTGCAGTTGGAAGCCATTTTCTCTGCACGGGAGCAAGACACCAAATCTTAGTACTTCGAATCCAAGGGCAACCATATTAAATCGCGATTCGTTCGCGAACACGACACACGAAGTGTGGAGTGGAAAGAAGAAAAGGTCCCACCGGGCGTACCAGAATTTGTTCGCCGCCGAAAGACGCGTCCGGGACATTAGAACGCCTGGCCTGAATTTTGGGGGGCAGATGCTATTTGGTTTTATCCGTATACCTCTCCGAACATGCCAAGTTGATTTATGGCACCATGTATCGAAGGTTTAGACGGATGCGGCCGTTGTAGCAGACTTAGTCAGATTCCCCCTCATTGTGAGGGGTTTTTGATTGTGGGGACGCTCTTCCCTGCAGGCGCAAGACCCTGCAGTTAATTACGCTACTGCATCGCGGTAACCACTTTCTCCTGCTCCAGAAGGTCACTTCGTGTCGTGTTTGTTTGTTTTGTTTTAGGTTGCCCGTGGATTGTATACGGAGACCGATTTATGTTGTCGCCCGTAGGGCGTGGATTAGTCCAAATCCGTATTTTCTTAGATTTGGGTTTGATTTGATTTAAGGATCGTTAAGCTCGTTTGAGATTAAGATCAACTTAAATGTTTGTTAATGATACGTTAGTCTAATTTTAGACTAAGATCTACTTAACAAGATTTTAGGATCATTTAGATCCAACGAAAGAGTATTTGGACTCTATCGTTTTAGTTTAGGGACGTTGCGGTCCATTGGGTTTAGGGGCATTATAGTCCATGGAGTTTAAGGACATCATAGTCCATAGTGTAAAGACGTCATAGTATATAAAGTTTTCGTTTAACCGATTGGGGATGCACCATGTTGGGGTCGAAAATTGTACCTCGGTTGACCAAGTCAAAGTCAAGGTCAACCCCAAGCCAGGTGGGCCCAAGCCCAGATCAAGTGGGCCCTTGCCCAAGTCGAGCCCGAACATGAAGCGGTCGCCCCCCCAATGCCAAAATAAAAATCATGTAATAAATAATTGTGATGTAATTTTTTATGCATGAATATAAGAAAAATGGGCATAAATCCAAATTTTTGTAAAGCACGTGGCTTATGTGCAAAAAGAAATACCACATGAGGCATGGGATGGGCAAAATGCCATTTTGTAAAGCCCAAGGGGTTATATGTAAAGTTTGTAGCCTATAAAGGCAAACATGAAAATAATATCCAAAATAAATTTTTCATTCTCTAAAAACTCTAGGGTTTTTGTGTCTCATTCTCCTTCCTCAAGGTTCTAAACCTTCTTCTTTTTTTGAATTAAATCAAGAGTTTTACTCTTCCTTTTCCAAAACTAAATAGTTTTTCACCAAAAAAACCCACAATGGGGAGCTTGGATCTTCCATCTGATCTTAAAAATGAGATATTTTTAAAATATCACCCCTCTTTTTCTCCAAAAGCCGGCCAACAGAAGAGGAGGAAGGAGACCCATCTCCAAAGATCCCATTTGGGAAGGATCCAAGGCTTAAAAGAGAAGAACCTCTGAAGATTTTTAAAGAGTTCAACTCCAAGACCTAAATCCTCAAAGGAGTTTAACTCCTAATCCAGCCCTTTTGGAGTTTAACTCCACTCAAAATCCACTTTTGGAGTTTAACTCCTATTTCCGGGAGTAAAAAGCCCTTCCTTTCGCTAGCGCCCAGTGCCTAAGCGCTCACGTGCCGGGCTCTAGCGCCCAAGCACCCACGTGCCGGGCACGTGGGGCGCTAGCGCCAGCGCCCGGGCGCCCACGTGCCGGGCATATAGGGCGTCAGCGTCCATAGCGCTAGCGCCAGTGCCCGAGCGTCCAAGCGCTAACCCAAGCGCCCAAGCGCCGGCACCGGCGCCCACCGCCAGCATGCTAGGCACGTGAGGCGCTAGCGCTCACGCGTCCTTTGGATGCCATTTCCCCCTCATTTTACATGCACTCCGCACTAAAAATACCTCCCCCGTTAGAAAAAAATTTCTAACGGGGCGCTGCCCCGCAGCCCCCTTGACCCCCAGCCCGCTATCCGGGTAGAGAGACCCCTATAAAAAACTCTACGGGGCTCCCGATATATCCAAAACCCCTTCAAAACACAACACTGCACATTGAGTTCGCATGACCTGTTTGACCCGTCAATCGGAGGTTCTCTCGATCCTAAGGCGGGGGGTAATTAACAGCAGCTTAGTCCATGGTTGCCGGAGATTTGGATCCCTATAATAAATAAACTCCAGCCTACCCTAGGCAGGGGGAATCTGTAATGTGCCTGACAAGTGCGCGCGTATTCCCATCTCAATGGGGTGACAAAAAACACCCTACAGATTCTGGCACGCCCGGTGGGACCAATCCCTCCTCCCATATTTCGGGTTAAACATCCATGCGAACTCAATCAACATATACATTGATTGTTTGTACTGAACTCATGCTTCTATTTGCAGGTTAATGACTTTCGACTGCAATCTTCGAACGCAACAAAATGTCTTTAAGGGCAAGCTCAGCTCTCAACACAGCTCCCATCTCCTACATGATGAAGATGGACGCCAGGACGGTCCTCCCGGCCAGTCTCGGATGACAGTGGGAGGAGCCGCCGCTACCATTCAGCTCTATTCTGTTCATGCCAGCTAACACCATCTCTGCTCCTCAAGCCCCGGTGATGGATAAACCGGCCTCTAAAGGTAAGAAGCCAAATGTGGTGGTCTCAAAGGCGCCCCAACCCAAACGCAAGTCGGTGTTTGAATGACTTTCCTTAACCCCAGCTGGGGGCAAGGCCATCAACACCAACAAAGCTATAACGCATCTCGATCAAGCTCTGACGGTGTCCCTAACAACTGCTCGATCGGGTGTCTTCTCTAAGCTCCCCGCTAATCGACTCACAATGGCTTCCCGGATAAGGGATGCCCGCCAAGCCTTCAAAATCGAGAAGCTAAGAAAGAAAAGGCTCAGATACAGAGCCAACAAAAGGGCTAGGGCTCCTGCTAGGCTGAACTTCATGAGGTTTGAAGAACAGGGTTACCCCGCCAAAGATAAAGAGATGGCTATATATGTGGTCCACACTGTCTATATGGTGGGCACATGCAGCAAGAGCAAGGACGGGGCCACCACATCTCAAATCCAACCTGGTGTGAATATAGCTGTCACTTCTCAAGACCAGCATTCTCCGGAGGGTGATGAAAATCCTCCCAGTGAGGCTGATAGGCAGAGAGAGCCCTCAGTTCATGAGGAGTCGGGCTCGGAAAGCGAAGATGAGCCAACTTTCCATCCTAAGACCGCAAAGCAGCAACTTCTCCAGGAGCTCTAAAAGTAGCTTAGAAACAAAGACAATGAGATGGCCAAGCTCTACTCAAAAATTGATGACTTGACAAACGTCATCTTACAGCTCACGGCCCAGCTTGCCTGTCAGCCGCCCAATCAAGCACAGGGCTCTGCTCATGAACCGGGAAACGGTGTCTCGAGACAGCCGACGTCTATTCCCCCAAATACAAAGGTGGGCGGACTGCACGAAAGCCAGTCGCATCCTATCTCAGGAAATGTCTTGGCTACTGATTGATGCGAAAAGGTGTTTTTGTAGTTTAACCGCAATCAATAACGGTATCGCGCGTAGCTAGACCGAGATGAGTACGGGTCGTCCTCAGGGAAACGTTGAACTTTTTACTCTTACTTTAGATGTGTTGAGAAAGAGAGGAGGGATAAAGAATTTTATAGAATGGTTTCTAGATCTACGTTAAACAAGAATGTAAAATATAGATCTAGATTATTTTAAAGATGTAGTAAATATAATAAGAAGGCTTGTAGGGTTCGTTAGGATTTAGTAGTTATGGACGATTAATTAAAAGTTACCCTTTTTATCCATTAATAGATTTAGAACTAGAACGACGGTGATGCGTGTAGATTAGGGTTTCTGGAGGGAAAAGGAATCCCACTCTTAACCCTTATCTCGACACGAAACTCCGTTCATATCTAGCCTTTACCAAAACAATCATTAATCTAATCGCTAATCGCGGTCGGAACTAGCAAAGAATTGCTAACGCGCCCGATTAGGATGTTAATGATTCTTTTGATAAAGTTCCTAAACTTTATAGGATTTAAAAAGGGTTTAATTATTTTCATCGTCCATTAGTCTACCATAATCCTACGAACCCTAACAAGCGGAGAATTACTCGCGCATGTTGGGAAAAGAATATGAAAAGAAAGAGAGGGAAAACATAATAAAAAAAAATTAAATAAAATAACTACCTTTATTAATCGACTTCTTCAAACTACACTTTTAATCCATAGAAAATGATTACAACTAGTTGCTTCTCGATCTTTCCTAAGGAGGTAGTCGAACAGTCGATGATCAGCCTGGATGCGTGAGCGTCTGGAGCTTCGTGATCTCTTCGGCTTGATAACTTTTCCAAGAGGCTCTCGGTGCCCTTTTATAGTGCAAAGCCAGAATCTTATTGTTGAAAACTTGGTAAAATATAGCTTGGATTCACACCAGAAAATCTTGCCTTCCAATTCCACAAAAGTGCGGCGGATCCGCAGCCCAAGGGTGGGTTTGGCCGCGGATCCGCGACCATTTAATATCCTCCCTTGATCAAACTTCAGGGCTTCTGTATTTGTGACATTTGGCAATTTCTGGAATCTTCAGAAATTTGAAATCTTTTTTTTTCTTCTGCCGGACTTGATTTCTTCATTTTGATTTCTTAATTAGGCAAGTTTTCTTCAACAACCTGATTTCTTCATAACAACTTGGAAATATTCTGCACAACAACTCAAATAAGATTTTAGTAGACTTTGTTCTACTAGGATTAGATCAATAATTTTATTTGCATACATTTTCCTACCAAATGATAATAAAAATATATTAACACATGGAAAATAATGTTTTTACACATAAACCCTCATATGTATAATATATCATATTAAAGTCTTTTTTTAATATAAAAATGGTAGGAAAAATGTACTACAAATGTGCAGTTTTATCGACTGAACAAATACCCCCAAACTTATCTTTGATCGTCCCGAGCAAACTAGTTTATTCAAGAGGAGAAAAAGAAAGGAGAAAACTAAGCACACTTTCGTAGGCAGACACGATTGCACTGAGCACGTGCAACAAGCCGTTAAACCTCTAGGTGTCCCTAGTAGGAGGAGTGTTGTCTCCTGAGGGTTTTCAGCGGATTACACCCACAAAATCCTATAACAAAAGAAAGATGGTGAAATTTACATATAAAGATAAGAACCATAAAAGAAAAGCCTTGAAAAGAAGAGTTTCCAACTATACTAGCTTTTCAGTTGTCATGAGCCCTATCTTAATAGTCATGAAAAAATGTTAGAAATCACATCATCCCTCAATAAAACATCGTCTTTATTCTTCATTCCTACCTTTCATCCAAACATTGATCATATAACCCCACGTGTGTGTAAATAACATCCCTACACTCGGAGAATTCAATTCAAGCTATCATACTCTTGTCCATCTACCTTAGTACTTTTTAATTTGATGAATATTAAAGATTTGCTCACACATTTTCATGCGACCGTTAATACTTCTTGAGGTACTAACCGACCGATTACTCAAGTGCTTGCTGATTCGGTGATAGTATTTTTCTCGTCTTGCACCACCTAAGGCTTAGCAGTGACTCCCAGACCAGTTGGCCTTAGGGCACTAGGTGAAGAGGCACCCTCGCTATATTTTTTTATTGCTGCCTTGGCGATAACAAAACCAGTGTTCATTTTTTTTCTTTTCACCATTTTTATATTTTCTTCATTTTTTTCACTTCCTTCATACTTTGGCTTTTAGACAGGAGCATTTCAAGGTATCCTCTACTATCCCGAGTTTCAAGACGTGTGTAAGTGCATATAGTAGGGTATCAACATTCAAATGTTCGGCTTCCAGAATAGAAACTATTTTTCAGACTTATTTTTATTCTCAGATTAGTGACTTCCTTCATTTTACTAACCCTCGGGACAACAGCTCATAACTACTTATTACTAGTTCGTTTAAGAAAACTTCTAATTTTCTTGGTTTTCTTAAACTATTCCTATCTTTTGGATGTAATTTTTCACTTTCTACTCTTTTGTTATAAAAGAAATTTTTTGAATTTTTTTTTTTTTGAAAATATTGTGCTTATGCAAAATATGATGCAAATTGATGTGTAAATAAGCACAAACCTCCCCCAAACCTGTTTACAGCAGTGTCCTCACTGATGTCATCCGTTAAGCTCAAAAACCTGTAGACTTGGGAGGAAATTATTAATGGGGGCAAGAATATATGAAAGTGAAAATCCTCCCCCAAACTTATTTTAGGCTCACAAATTTGTAAAAATCATTTTCTTTTCAAGAGCCAAAATATACCACCCCCCCAAACTTTAAACAATTTTAATCTTTTAAAATCACACGAGGGGGTCAAGGTTATTGGTCAATGCCAAGCTTTGCAAAGACCGAAGGTCAACCCCAACCATTCAAAAATTTTATCAATGAAGCACCAAGGTTGGTGGAAGAACATGTCACCTTTCGACGTGAAGAAGTGGGGAGGTGATAAGAGGTGTAATGGAAAAGGATTGCGTCTCAATTTGGAGAGACAACACAGTGATAGTGATGATGGATTACTCGCATTATCATGATTGTCCAAAAGAGGGGGTGGAGGTCCAATTTCTTCATCTTGGAGTTGATTCATCTCAACACCCGTGTCTTGTAAAAATGCGAGTTCATCAGCGAAAATTTGCTCAAAGCTTTCATCGATACCCCGAAAAATAATGTCATCAGAAAAAATGGGGTTATCGTCAGACTCTATAAAAGGTTTCTCATTAGATATTGACCCGGACAACTTGGTGGAAGAGTAAATGGTTGGGTCAAACAACAACATATGAAAAGAGTCTGTATCATGAGGTTGATCAAATTCGCTGCTGTCGACATCCATTAATTCGACAGAACACACATGAGCATAGGGTTCGGAGGGTTCACTTCCCAACTTGTAAATATTAAGCTCAATTGACTTCTTTCCAAAGGATAGGGTCATAGAGCCGTTTCTACAATTAATTACTGCGTTGGAAGTGGCCAAAAAGGGTCGACCGAGTATCACCGGGATTTGATTGCGTGGGTTTGCCACAGGTTGTGTATCTATAACGATAAAGTCCATAGGGAATATGAATTCCCCGACTTTGATTAACACATCCTCTAGCTCACCCCTTGGTTGGGTGATGATCGATCGGCCATCTGAAGAGTGCAATGCGCAGGTTTTAACTCTCCGATCCCTAATTGCTCATAAACAGAATACGGAAGCAAGTTAACACCGGCACCTAGATCGAGTAGAGCACGATTGATATTTTTACCCCTAATGGAAATAGAAATTGTAGGACTTCCGGGGTCCTTTCGTTTCTTGGGTAGTTGTTGTGTAAAAGCAGTGCTCACATTACTCGCAAGGAAAACTTTTTTAGGTACTTGAACTTTTCGCTTCCTAGTGCACAAGTCCTTTAAGATTTTCGCATATGACGGAACTTGTTGAATAGCATCTAGGAGAGGAATGTTTATGTTAACTTGCTTAAAAATTTCCACAATCTTCTTCATTTGTGGACTTGGTCTGTTGCCCCTCAACCTGTTTGGATAAGGTGCTTGATCAATAAGTTTTGGGTCCAACGTTTGTGGAGAAGACTGTGGGGATGGATTCGATCCTAAAACTGGAGTGGGAATCGACTTAGATAGATTTGGCGAAATGGGCGAAGGGTTCGAGCCTTGGGGAAAACGGAGAATAGGCTCGGGTGAAGGTGGGAGACTAGACGAATTAGGAGAAGAAGAAGAAGCTGGGGTATTATTGGTGTCACTATCATCACACTGCTCACCCACTCGGTCATTCAGCATTTTTCCCGATCTCAACGTGGTAACAGCACTCACATTATAACTTTGTGAGTGGCCAGGATTAGGTATGGGTTGAGATGGGAGTTTCCCTTTCTCTCTCGCACTCATTGCGGCGTTTAACTGTGCGATTTGGTTTTCTATTGATTTGATACTCTCACCATGGGAGGAGGAGTTTTTCGTTAGGGTATCAGTAGAAGACCTTATCTCAGCCGAATTTTGCATGGATTGTTTCATGAAAATATCCAAAGTTTGTGCAAGTGAGTTGTCAGTACCGGCCACTTGTGGTGTAGAAATGTTGGCCGGATTTTGGAAATTTTGTGACTGAAAGGGTGGCTGATTCTGTGGTTGTGGTTGCTGTGGAGGAGGTCTTTGATAATTGCTTTGTTGGTTTTGATTCCAAGCAAAGTTAGGATGATTCCTCCATCCTTGATTGTATGTGGAAGAATAAGGATCGTTTCTAGGTCGCTGCTGAAAAGCAGCATTAGCTTGAAACGATGCATTCATAGGACATTCTTCCGTTAAGTGTGAAGGATCCGAACAGCAACCACAGACGGTCTTAGGAAGCGTGACCTGATTTAGGGAGAATGTTGAGAACTTGTTTTCAATGGTATCGAGTTTCTTCTGAATCGCTGCCATTTCGGCTTTTACTGCGATAGAAATATCGAGCTGGTGAATACCTCTCTTAGTTGAAGGTGGTCTTACGCTTTCCCACTGCAACGTGTGTTCAGCAAGGTCTTCCAGATATTTCCAAGCTTCACCGTCATCTTTAGACATGAAATTGCATTGACACATTGTTTCAAGCATCTGCTTTGTCGCTGGATTAATGCCCTCATATATAATCCGACATAAATCCCATCTTTGTATTCCGTGATGGGGGCATTGGACAAGCAGATCTTTGAAACGTTCAAAGCACTTCCAAAATGGTTCATTGGGAAGCTGGGTGAACTGGTTGATCTCGCTCCTAATATGTGCAGTCTTATGATTTGGGTAAAACTTCTTAAGAAATGCTACGACGAATTCATCCCAATTAGTGATTGAGTGTGCGGCAGTATTATAAAGCCATTTCTCTGCCAAGTCGCACAGTGTGAATGGGAGAAGACGTAAGCGCATAGCATCTAAAGTCAATTGTAAAGTACCCATCATTGCGCATACGTTTTCGAATTTGGTGATGAAAACGTATGCGTCTTCCGACTCAAGCCCGTGAAATTTGGGCAGCAGATTGATGTAGTGGGGTTTAATTTCAAAATTATCCCCGTTAGGTGGTGGAAGAGATAGACAGGTAGGAAGAGGACCACGAATAGGATAACACCTCTCTTGGAGAGAGATGCGCGGTGGATTCTGCTCACCTGCGGGCGGTGGCAGCGTGTTGTTATAATTAGATGGAGTGTCGTCCATCACGGTTGATGTGGTGTGTGGTGGGGGAAAAGAAGATGAAGAAGTACCGACTTCGGCGTCGATAACAGGAACGCGGACAAGACGGGCACTAGGATCCCGTGTCCAGCCGAGCATGCACTAAGCGGGTTTAGTGCAAGTGGCAGCGTGTGTGTGATTTTAAAATTGGCTTGTTTTGAAAAAGTGGGACTCAAGACAAATCTCCCTAAGATGCACAAGCAACCCTAGAACTAAGGTTACCTAGGTCCAGTCTCTAGACCGCTCCTAGACTTCCAAAGGATAAGCCGCAGGATCAATCCTCTATCGCCTCCGTACTACCCTTGTAGCCAGATAAGTGCCAGGTAAGTGGGAAGGACCCACGTCGTGGGCCTAATTAAAAACTACTAGCCTTTGTCACACTTGCCTAGGCACTACAAAAGTAATGCGGATAAACGATAGATTACCCACGACCTTCCTCTGTCCTTATTGAGCGCGACAGTCCTTAGTGTCTGGTCTAGATATTTTTTAAATTAATGAAGGATTGATCTATATGCTCGGTTTGTGATTTGTGGGGCTTAGGAAGGGTGATGAAATCCCCACCTAATCTTGATTTGGTCTTTGCCCCTTAGAGTCCGTATTAAAATATGCAAAACAAAACCAATCACAAAACTTTTGCAAAAAGATTTTTGAGCGGCGCGATTTTGCAAAGAATCCTGCAGAAGATAGATTTTATTGGATTTGGGGAGAGAGAGAAGGAGTTGAGAATCTTACCAGAGAATTCCGTAGCCCTAATCCCTCCAAGCCGCCGCGTTTCCGCCGCAGGAAGCACCTTTGTGCCGCGGTTCCGCCGCGAGGTGGATAGATCGCTTGCTGAAAATTTTTCTGTGATCTCCTTTGCTTCTCTGGATCTCTAAAAATGTCTCTGTTTTCTGTTTTCCTCAATTCTGTGACTCCAGATCTCCTTGCAAAAATCCACGCACAAATCGTTAAATATGCAATTTGCGGTTTTGTGTTAATAATGATATGACTCGTCTAAGAATCCAACACAAATAGCAAAATTAAAAAATTACGCACGTATCCCCGGCAACGGCGCCATTTGATTGATGCGAAAAGGTGTTTTTGTAGTTTAACCGCAATCAATAACGGTGTCGCGCGTAGCTAGACCGAGATGAGTACGGGTCGTCCTCAGGGAAACGTTGAACTTTTTACTCTTACTTTAGATGTGTTGAGAAAGAGAGGAGGGATAAAGAATTTTATAGAATGATTTCTAGATCTACGTTAAACAAGAATGTAAAATATAGATCTAGATTATTTTAACGATGTAGTAAATATAATAAGAAGGCTTGTAGGGTTCGTTAGGATTTAGTAGTTATGGACGATTAATTAAAAGTTGCCATTTTTATCCATTAATAGATTTAGAACTAGAACGACGGTGATGCGTGTAGATTAGGGTTTCTGGAGGGAAAAGGAATCCCACTCTTAACCCTTATCTCGACACGGAACTCCGTTCATATCTAGCCTTTACCAAAACAATCATTAATCTAATCGCTAATCGCGGTCGGAACTAGCAAAGAATTGCTAGCGCGCCCGATTAGGATATTAATGATTCTTTTGATAAAGTTCCTAAACTTTATAGGACTTAAAAAGGGTTTAATTATTTTCATCGTCCATTAGCCTACCCTAATCCTACGAACCCTAACAAGCGGAGAATTACTCGCGCATGTTGGGAAAAGAATATGAAAAGAAAGAGAGGGAAAACATAATAAAAAAATTAAATAAAATAACTACCTTTATTAATCGACTTCTTCAAACTACACTTTTAATCCATAGAAAATGATTACAACTAGTTGCTTCTCGATCTTTCCTAAGGAGGTAGTCGAACAGTCGATGATCAGCCTGGATGCGTGAGCGTCTGGAGCTTCGTGATCTCTTCGGCTTGATAACTTTTCCAAGAGGCTCTCGGTGCCCTTTTATAGTGCAAAGCCAGAATCTTATTGTTGAAAACTTGGTAAAATATAGCTTGGATTCACACCAGAAAATCTTGCCTTCCAATTCCACAAAAGTGCGGCGGATCCGCGGCCCAAGGGTGGGTTTGGCCGCGGATCCGCGGCCATTTAATATCCTCCCTTGATCAAACTTCAGGGCTTCTGTATTTGTGACATTTGGCAATTTCTGGAATCTTCAGAAATTTGAAATCTTTTTTTTTCTTCTACCAGACTTGATTTCTTCATTTTGATTTCTTAATTAGGCAAGTTTTCTTCAACAACCTGATTTATTCATAACAACTTGGAAATATTCTGCATAATAACTCAAATAAGATTTTAGTAGACTTTGTTCTACTAGGATTAGATCAATAATTTTATTTGCATACATTTTCCTACCAAATGATAATAAAAATATATTAACACATGGAAAATAATGTTTTTACACATAAACCCTCATATGTATAATATATCATATTAAAGTCTTTTTTTAATATAAAAATGGTAGGAAAAATGTACTACAAATGTGCAGTTTTATCGACTGAACAGCTACCGATGACAGTAGCCCGCTAACTCAAGATCAAATCATGGATTTGGTTGCCAACAAAGTCAAAACATTGGTAGCCGAAGCCGAAGCGCAAAAAGATATCAGCAGCAGTGGGAGACCATATCCTGCTCAGTATGATCTGGTAGAATTTCCTAGCGGCTATGTCATCCCCAAATTCGGATGATTTGATGGGACGGGAAATGCGAATCAGCACATCGCCCACTTCAAAGCCTCATGCGGGAATACTGGGGGCAACGATGCACTTCTCCTCCGCCAGTTCGTTAATAGCTTGACTGATGTTCCTATTGACTGGTACGCGAGCATACCGGATGGCTCCGTCACAACTTTCGTCCAAATAGAGTCTCTGTTTCGGCAGAGGTTCATGAGCGTCAGCGATAAGATCACCATTGCCGACCTCGTAAGGACCAAGCCAAAGAACAACGAAAGTAGCACGGATTTTATAACCCGATGGCGCAATCTCTCCGTCAAATGTGAACCGCCAATAGAGTAGGACCAATCTGTCAGTCTCCTCGTCGGAAATCTCAACAATTGGATGGCACCGTTCCTATGCACCGCGGGTCTCAAAACATTCCAAGAGCTGACCAGGAAAATTCAGATGTTGGAGCGCTCAAAGCAGGATTCTTCCTCTGATTCCCAAAATAACAATAGGTCCTAGAGAAACCGAAAGGACGATAATCGCAAAAGAGGAAATCCCGACGATTCTGAATCTTTCAGCACCTCAGTTAACCGAAATAAGCAAGGGATGAGCGGGCATAATGCCAACCGGCCTCGGAAGACGGTGTTCGGAGAGAGAGGAGAATCTCTACTGAAAGAGAGGCAGGATAAGGTCTATTCCTTCAGAAGGGACAAAGTCCGTAAAATATTCAAGGATGCCCTAAGAAACGATCTACAATTGCCAGAATCAAAAAGACCGCAAGAAGCGAATATGACCGACAACCCAAAATATTGCCCCTATCACAGAGTGATTGGTCATGCCATTGAGGACTGCTTCTTCTTTAAAGATTGGGTCGAAAAGCAATACAAGGCAGGAGAGATAGAACCGTGTAAAGGCGTGTTAACTAACAGTCAAGTTGCGACCACCAATTTCATACGAACGGAGACCAAATTCTAGTCGAGGGTGAATGATGAGTCGCTCATGGTACCATATTCCAGTGTGCAGCGATGCAGACGCCAACCAAATTCCAAATCCCAACGGCGAATGATGAGTCGCTCCTGTTAGTTATATATATGCCCTAGAGGCCATTACTGTACATACAATGTATATTGTAGTGGATGCTAGGACATATATAGGGAGGACTTTCTTGCTCGACATGATAGTATGCTATCTGGTTGTACTTTATCTTAACATGTACTCTGATTGTCTCTATGTTACATGTTGATAAAGCCCTTAGGATATGTACTCGACTACTGGGACTATGATGAGATCATACTAGTGGGGCCACGGTAGTCGACGAGTACATCCTATAATTGTTCCTAATCGAGGGTGTATCGAGACAGGGCATCGATGCACTAGAGTAGACTAGCGTATACGCATCTTGACCCATATGATGGGCGATGGATGATCCCATATCCATCGGTGTTTGACATCAAGGATGGTGTACGGGTGAGACTGGGTACACTAGACGGACTTGCCGAGAACTCCCAGATGGTATTATACCTCACGTCAGATGGAAGTTCTCCGGTGACACTGGTACAGAGTAGTCTGTTGACCCGAGATCGTCATAGAGTCTTGTGTGATTCCCACTGTGCTTTGATTTCCATCATACCACGTCCAAGAGGGCGTGCAAAAAGGTGGCTTTTGGGTACAGTCCCGTATCGCATGGAAGCAATGAGCGATACGAGGGGATTCGTCTCTCTCGGTATAGGGAGTTGATGTTGTGCTGTGTTCGATTGGCTATAACCGGAAATCTCTGGCCAGGGTTGTTGAGATTTACTGGTAAGTGTTATCAGTAGTTTCTCAAACTGTTATAGACCTCATATCGACACGACTTATCGAGCTACTGGGGTCTGACGTTTACCACCCCTAGGCGAGATATGCAACATATCAGACGACGAGACCGGACTGTACGGGAGTGTTACCGATTGGATTCACAGGAGAATGTACAGGCTTGCTTGTTGATCTTCTGAGCGCTCAATACCTGGGTAGCTGTTACGTTTAGCTGACCACTTGCAGCTTGTGGGTGTTTGATATGATCATCACCTACTGCCGGCGTATTGACGATTCTTTAGAGCCCTACACAGAGGTTTCTTGGCTCAGGAAAAACGGAGTAGGGGCATATATGTGATATGTGCGGGACCGAGGATAATGCGATATGAGATACCGTGTTCTATTCTCGTGATATTTGATATCAGCCGGGTCATCGGATCAAATGTTGATTCGATGAATCGGTACGGATAAATATTAGTCGGTTATATGCGATATAGCCGGATTGTCGGATCAAGTGTTGATTCGATAATTTAATGTATAATAATATATATGATATATTAAATTACATTAACTAATATTAGCTCACTAAAAGATTCTTTTTCTCGCTCGGGTAATACATTGATATATATGCGATATATGTTAAATGTATTATTTTAGTTTTGTTACAATAAATATTATATGTGTGATATATAATATTGTAACATGATATGATTACTAATGCAACATGTTTAGTGGAGATTAAACAAGATTAGGGTTTGATTTGGGTTAGTGCATTCATGAACCTTCTAGAAGGTTTCTTTTTGTTTTGTGTTAAGATATTTTGTTATGACTCATTCTTAACCCAACCCAAACCCTAGCCCTAGTTAAATCTCTACAAAGGTTTAGTTAACCATGGTTGCATTATTCATCATTATCATCCTTTCATTATTCATCACAAAAGGATATTCTATCATCTTCTTCCTTGAGTTCCTTCTTGGAAAAAGCTTTCTAGCTTTTTGCTAAGTGATGAAAATATGTGAGAAAATAAAAACAAATGAGAGCAAAAATCCTACTTCATCATCCTCATTTATCCTTGCCATTTAGATGAGGGTGTTCACTTCATATTATGAGTGTAAGCTTTTGTTAACGAAACTTCAAGGTAGATCATCTTTGTATCGAAGATCGGAAGCAAGACTGCATCTTTCTCTTCGTGGAACCTCTCGAGAGTCCGGAGCATGATGATCGCAGCGAAGGGACTTCAACATGGAGCTTTAGAAGTGAAGGACCGGATCTACAAAGGTTGTAATCCCTCTCACTTAGTATTAAAGTGTTTAACATGCTAGTTTTCGCCTAAACCCTAGTTTAAAGATCCGGCTTCGGGTTGTTCGGCACGGCTAAAATTTTAATCGGGCATGGTTGATGCCTTGTAGACCTTTGTGCGCATGCCTAGCATCCCTACAGTGGTATCAGAGCCAAGCTAGAGCTTTCGACGAAGTCTAGACGAAGTTTAAAGTCCGATCGAACCCGAATACCCCGACACGAATCCTTCTCTGTACATTTTTCAAAAATGTGTTTTTGTCTGAATTAAAAATGCTCAGAAAAACAAGCAGGAAAAACTAAGAATTACTGTTAAGTACGGTCCACTAAGTCAATATTTTGACCCCAGAACCGCGGCCAAACCATGGGTTTGGCGGCGGTTCCGCGGCCAAACCATGGGTTTGGCGGCGGTTCCGCGGCCAAAATTTGGACTTAGTCCATGGAATTTCACATATTTATTCTTAGGTCCTTTCTTGGCAATTGTTTCTAGGAATATTTTAATTTCACTCAAGTGTTGAGTTTTCTAGGGTTGTATTGGAGACTTGTTGATTCGATCGGATAATTTAACTTTGTTTAGTTTTTTCCGGATAATTTTAGAAACTGTTAAAAAGTTCGAACGGATATCAATAACTCACTTTTTCCCCAGTCGGAAAATTTTTCAAAAGTTAGATTTTTTTCTCGTGTTTAAGAATGTTCTAAGTCGTGCAAGTAACGCAGTGGACCCTCTAGAAGAACACAAACCTTAACTCGATTATGTGACCGTCTTGAACTGCCTCTAAACCTTAGGGTTTGGGGCAGTACGGCGTGCCACATGTGAGGCGTTGGCTTGACCCTTCTACGGCTGGACCATTGGTACTGTGGCATGTGATGGATATTTTTAAACTGATTTCAAGTGTTGAGATATATTGGGGAAATCTTGGGTGTTTGATTATTCGATCGGAAAGTTTAACACTGTCTTTTTATCTGGAATGTGATACAATATTTGGAATCCACAGGTAGTTATGAGATAACTAATTTGAATATTATAAACATAGCAGTTTAGTCTCAGATGATCGGTTGCCACGGAATTTTGATGCGATCAAAAGTCTGTTGCAATCACGTAGTGTACGCGGATACTCGCCGGGTAAACTTAATAGACAGCCATGCCCCATAGCCCCGACCAAGTGACTGTAGGAGAACCCTGTCGCCAAAAGCATCCGTTGGGATGCTCGCGGCAGCGGTGTTCCGCCTTAGTGCACTTCGTCGACGGCATCCGGGGGTGCGGCCGTCTACTAAAGTTTGCGACGAGCATTCGATCAGGTTATCGGGAATCTTGTTGAATTGCCCGACTTGATATTGAAAAGAGTTTTCGATAAAGAGACTAAAATGCGGGGTTTATAATTGTTAGGAATACGATGTCTAAGGAATTCATTTGGTTAGGCATGCGATGTCTAAGGAGGTTGCGGATTCCAACTGTTGTAGTTTTACACTTTCTTTTCTGTGACCGTAAGCGTAGTATGTGGTGTATCGTCGGCTTCGTTGCTATACATCAACGACAATCGGGATACGCATACTTGCTTACGTTGATGAAATGAGATATTATGTGTTGCTGTGATATGTTATATTGGATCGTCGCGTTTGAATAGCCGGGGGTTTTATGTGAGATGAGAGTTTTTCTTTTTCATTCATGTAAAATTCATTTGTATGTAATATTCTTTTATTGGGGCACTTCCGGGCTGAGGATGATGTCACCATTGTATATTATTTACTTTTCCGCATTATGTAGACCCAAGGCGGGGAGCACAAGTAACCGGGTTCTAGGGTCCAGTGGGAGACCATCACGAGGAGTCGAGACCGGGTCTCCTAACCCTAGAATTGGCAGTGTTGCTTGTCGCTCTCGTAGGGGTCTAGGGATGTGGGTTTGGCTATTCATCACGACCGTGGAATCCGTGTTTTATACTGGCTCGTATTGAAAACACGGATGTCCTAGTATATCCAATATTTCATATATATTCTTCTGCTGCAATGTTCTGTGATGAGATCATATTACTGCCTGAGACGAATGTTTATATTATATATATGAGATATATGTTATATTGCAGATTTCGTTTCAAATGTGGTGCTTGTGAAGCATAGTAAAATGGGACTTCATTAATGAGATTAATGAAACTAAAAGAAACCTAAGATATTGTAGAAACTTGTTTAAAAACTGGTAGCTCTAGTTTTTGCTTTGCATAGCGGTGTTCCTTGTAGAACATCCAGCACCTTATTCGATAAGGAAAGAGCCGAGATCCCTTCACCGGGAGTGACCTCTTTAGTGAAACTAGCAGATGCTACAAACCCGGTTTGTCTTTTGATTGCTTCTATAGTTCTTGCTTTGCACAGCGGTATATATGATATATCCTGCACCTTATTCGATGAGGAAAGGGCCGACGATCCCTTCACTGGGAGTGACCCCTTTAGCAAAACTAGAAAGGCCTCAAAAACACTCCATTTAAAATCACTCGATTCTACAACGATATCAAGTTCATTACGCAAAAGGTTTTCTTAAAAACCTGTCGTAGCCCTCCGTCATTTCAGATAAGTCCTACTTAGTATTCGTGCTACGTTTGCTGGCATGCGTCAAGGCGTAGTGTGCGGTAGCTAACTAGTATTTATCTGCTTATGCATATGATGCAGATTGAGTTAGGGTAGTCGTGCGACTTTGTTGGCCTGCGTCAAGGGTCGTGCGGGTGGGTTTAATTCAATCAAGAAATGACGGGTTGAACTTGACTAGCGCACTGTGGTTTGTTGGCCTGCGTCAAGGTCATGGGACGCTAGGGGTAAAATATTATTGGGAATTTCAAGTGTTGAAATTTGCAATGAGATTGCTTACCTTCTATGAGATAGTTGGATCCCGATACCCGCTGCGAGTAAGAGTTACTCCTGGGAGAGTTTTACACATTACAATTAGCCGATCAAGTAGGTGTCTAGAAAGGTGTTAACGGGGTTACGCCCCTAGGAAAATGAGGTTTACTTTAATTAGGTTCGTGCGAAAGCACGGGGGGCCTCCCTCAAAGTACCGACACTGGCCTGGCTGAAAGATTGGCGAACTTGTAGAGTGTAATTAATCCCGGCTAGTCTTTCCTTTTAGGGTTTGAAGGAAGATTTGACTAAAACGGTGGGAGACATCCTGATTAGATATATTAGATAACCAATCTAATCTTGCAAGAGCATACGCTGAGTGTTTTCTTCTCTCTCTCTCCAGGTAGTGACCATATCACGCCTTAATCAAGATAATAAAACGGAAATATTGACCGAACCCGCTTGTTATACTGAGCTGGGGAACGTTGGTCCCGCTCCAACTTATAAATGTTATAAGACAGAGCAGGAAATTGGGGAATACCAGATTTCCCGTGCCGCCCAAACGAAGAAAGTGCATGTTGATGCATCTTCTTCGGGTGTGTTCATTACAGAGAACTGTTTCTCAGTGTCCCTTACGTCTTGGATATTTGATACCGGATCAGGATCCCACATATGTAATTTGTTACATGGGCTACAGATAGGTAGAGAACTGAGAACGGGTGATAAGTTTCATGAGACAGAAAACGGTGCAAGTGTTGCAGCCAAGTCTGTTGGTCACTATCACCCTGTGTTACCAGAATACATTGATTCTGAACGAATGTTATTAGATACCGAACCTGATATACAACATCATATCAGTCTCTTTATTAGTAATGAAAGGATTTAATTTTGTATTGTTGGATAATGTTTTGAACATTTCCTATATCAAGAGTTGATCGGTTCAGGCACGTTATCTAAAAGTATTGACATTCTAAATCAAACTACAGTTCTTAGTATACGGAACACACACAAGAGGAAGAGTTCAGAAATGAACGAATCCTTCTTGAGGCATTGTAGACTAGGTCATATCAATGCGACCCGACTAGCTAAAGTTACATTAAGATGCATATTTAAATTTGTTTGAATTTACATCTTGTAAAACTTGCCGGTCATGTCATAAAGATAAAATGACCATAGCTCTGTTTATTGGAAACAGAGAAAGAGTTAGTGAACTCTTGGGATTGATACATGCTGATGTATGAAGGTCCCCTGTCTACACATGCAAAGACCGGTTCTTTGTACTTCATTGCATTCTCTGATGATCTCTCAAGATTCAGACATATGTTCCTGTTGAAACACAAGTCCGAACCTTTTGAGATATTCACAGAATATAAGTTAGAAGTAGAGAACCAAAATACGGGTATAAGTATTATGTCCTTTGATGAGATCAAGGAGCAGAATACTTGAGCACGGGATTCCTGGACTATTCTAAAGGAGAATGTGATTCTCTCAGCATTACTCCTCCGTATACACCATATCACGATGGTATATCGGGGCGGAGCAATAACACCCTATGTGATATGGTGTGCTCTATGATGAGTACTACTGAGTTTCCTATTTCCTTTTGGGAGTTATACACTTGAGAAACTGCATACCTATTGAATAGGGTTCAAATCAAATCAGTTGCCTACCACTTCATATGTGATATGGAATGGGAAGAGCCCATATCTTAAGTATGTTAAGATTTGGGGTTGTCCGGCCTATGTCTGAAAAGAAAAAACCGGACAAGCTCGAGGTAAAGTCAGATCTATGGAAGTTTGTTGGATATCCCAAGCATTCGCAAGGGAATATCTTCTACCAAACCGAGAAACAAAAGTGTTTTATTTCTCAACATGCCACCTTTGTGAAAGGGAATTTCTTGTGGAAAAATTACTGGTCATGAGGTAGAACTGGAAAGAGTTCCAGCTATACAAACTACAGCAGATGATTTGGTAGAACCGAAGGATTCAATAGTAACCAACGAACCTTAGCCTCTCCGCCGATCTAGTAGGGTTCCTCACCCACCTGAGAGATACTTCGGTTTCTCTATGACAGTAGGAGCGAGGATTGCATCATGAGATGATGACCCAACTAGTTTCGAGCAGGCTATCAGGAGTGGGACTCTGTAAGAATGGCTGGATGCTTATCGATCTGAGATGGAATCCTTATACACCAACAAAGTATGGACTTTGGTTGCTCTATCTGAAGGGTTAAATACCCATCAGGAGTAAGTATATCTTGAGAAGATTACTAGGTGTACATGGAAAAGTTGGGACTTTCAAAGCTATGCTTAAGTCCATCCAGATCCTACTTTCTACGGCTACATACCATGACTACGATATCTGGTGGTTGGGTGTCATGACTGCTTTTCTAAATGATGTTTTGGAAAAGAGAGTCTATAAGTACACAGCCAAAGGGCTTCGTAGACAGTGGGAGCAACGGAAACGTGTGCAAGATATTTTATGTGATAAAGCAGGTATCGCGGAGTTGGAACGTCTGTTTTGATGTAGTAGTCAAAGAGTTTGACTTCATCAAAATGGTAGATGAACCTTGTATATACAAAAAGGTAGTAGAGAGTATGGTGGTGATCCTCGTAGAGTACGTGGATGACATACTCTTGATAGGGAAGGAGTTTCCTATGCTACGCTCGGTCAATCTCCGCTTATCACAAGGATTCTCCATATAGGATCAAAGTGATACCTCCTAGATCCTGGGTTTTGGATCTATGAGATAGATCTAATTGGATGTTAGGATACTCACTAGTTGTAGTGAGATGGTATCAATCGATCCTGGGGATAATCACTGGAAAGGTTCCAGGGTGATAAGGACGACTGAATGTCAGTCGCAGGCATTGTCTTTACCCTCAGTGGAGGGACGGTATGTTGGAAGAGTTCCAAATTAGATACCGTGACATACTAGACGATTAAAGGCAAGATACATCATTACCAAAGATGCTACCAAAGAGGCAGTCTGGATACATATAAGTTCATGAGATGAACTTCGTTCCTACCATTGTGTGACAATGGAGTTGTGGCTTTTGCCAAGGAACACCCCGTCCCATCAGATATCCAGATATAATTCTTAGGCAGTATCACCTGATCATGGAGATGGTTGATCTCCAGGAAGATCGAGGTTAGGAGAGTAGACATAGAGGACAACAGCGCGGATCCACTCACGAAGGCCTTTTCCCAGTAAAGACTTTTATGGGATGGTTGAGTATGAGATACTTCAACCACAGCTAATTGTTGGGTATGTGATACCACAACAGATGGCCCTAGTGCAAGTGGGAGATTGTTAATTATATGTATGCCCTAGAGGCCATTACTGTACATACGATATATATTGTAGTAGATGCTAGGACATATATAGGGAGGACTTTCTTGCTCGACATGATAGTATGCTATCTGGTTGTACTTTATCTTAACATGTACTCTGCTTGTCTCTATGTTACATGTTGATAAAGCCCTTAGGATATGTACTCGACTACTGGGACTATAATGAGATCATACTAGTGGGGCCACGGTAGTCGACGAGTACATCCTATAATTGTTCCTAGTCGAGGGTGTATCGAGACAGGGCATCGATGCACCAGAGTAGACTAGCGTATACGCATCTTGACCCATATGATGGGCGATGGATGATCCCATATCCATCGGTGTTTGACATCAAGGATGGTGTACTGGTGCTCAGTAGAGACTGGGTACACTGGATGGACTCGCCGAGAACTCCCAGATGGTATTATACCTCACGTCAGATGGCAGTTCTCCGATGACACTGGTACAGAGTAGTCTGTTGACCCGAGATCGTCATAGAGTCTTGTGTGATTCCCACTGTGCTTTGATTTCCATCATACCACGTCCAAGAGGGCATGCAAAAATGTAGCTTTTGGGTACAGTCCCGAATCACATGGAGGCAATGAGCGATACGAGGGGATTCATCTCTCCCGGTATAGGGAGTTGATGTTGTGCTGTGTTCGATTGGCTATAACCGGAAATCCCTGGCCAGCGTTGTTGAGATTTACTGGTAAGTGTTATCAGTAGTTTCTCAAACTGTTATAGACCTCATATCGACACGACTTATCGAGGTACTGGGGACTGACATTTACCACCCCTAGGCGAGATATGCAACATATCAGACGACGAGACCGGACTGTACGGGAGTGTTACTGATTGGATTCACAGGAGAATGTACAGGCTTGCTTGTTGATCTTCTGAGCGCTCAATACCTGGGTAGCTGTTACGTTTAGCTGACCGCTTGCAGCTTGTGGGTGTTTGATATGATCATCACCTACTGCCGGCGTATTGACGATTCTTTAGAGCCCTACACAGAGGTTTCTTGGCTCAGGCAAAACGGAGTAGGGGCATATATGTGATATGTGCGGGACCGAGGATAATGCGATATGAGATACCGTATTCTATTCCCGCGATATTTGATATCAGCCGGGTCATCGGATCAAATGTTGATTCGATGAATCGGTACGGATAAATATTAGTCGGTTATATGCGATATAGCCGGATTGTCGGATCAAGTGTTGATTCGATAATTTAATGTATAATAATATATATGATATATTAAATTATATTAACTAATATTATCTCACTAAAAGATTCTTTTTCTCACTGGGGTAATACATTGATATATATGCGATATATGTTAAATGTATTATTTTAGTTTTGTTACAATAAATATTATATATGTGATATATAATATTGTAACATGATATGATTACTAATGCAACATGTTTAGTGGAGATTAAACAAGATTAGGGTTTGATTTGGGTTGGTGCATTCATGAACCTTCTAGAAGGTTTCTTTTTGTTTTGTGTTAAGATATTTTGTTATGACTCATTCTTAACCCAACCCAAACCCTAGCCCTAGTTAAATCTCTACAAAGGTTTGGTTAACCATGGTTGCATTATTCATCATTATCATCCTTTCATTATTCATCACAAAAGGATATTCTATCATCTTCTTCCTTGAGTTCCTTCTTGGAAAAAGCTTTCTAGCTTTTTGCTAAGTGATGAAAATATGTGAGAAAATGAAAACAAATGAGAGCAAAAATCCTACTTCATCATCCTCATCTATCCTTACCATTTAGATGAGGGTGTTCACTTCATATTATGAGTGTAAGCTTTTGTTAACGAAACTTCAAGGTAGATCGTCTTTGTATCGAAGATTGGAAGCAAGACTACATCTTTCTCTTCGTAGAACCTCTCGAGAGTCCGGAGCATGATGATCGCAGCGAAGGGACTTCAACACGGAGCTTTAGAAGTGAAGGACCGGATCTACAAAGGTTGTAATCCCTCTCACTTAGTATTAAAGTGTTTAACATGCTAGTTTTCGCCTAAACCCTAGTTTAAAGATCCGGCTTCGGGTTGTTCGGCACGGCTAAAATTTTAATCGGACATGGTTGATGCCTCATAGACCCTTGTGTGCATGCCTAGCATCCCTACATCTCCTGGTACCATATTCTAGTGCAGCGATGCAGACGCCAACCAAATTCCAAATCCCAAAATGGCGAATGATGAGTCGCTCCTGGTACCATATTCCAGTGCAGCGATGCAGACGCCAACCAAAATCCAATCTCCCGAAATACACCAGCCCTACGGTTGGTCCCCAAGTTGACTACCGTATACAATCTAAGGGCTCAAATAATTCACCTCATACCCATACCCCATCGCAATCACCAGCCCAGCGGTCGGTCTCCACCCTTGGAATTATGCTCCATTGGGAAGACCCACTCATGTGTCCTCACGATGCATGAGGAGAACAAACCTTCGTTGGATCCTTACGACTCACAAAGGAAAAACACACTTGGGAGTCCTCACGACTCCTAAGGAGAAAATACACCTACGGGATCCTTACGACCCGTAAGGAGAAAATGCTTTTATGGGACCCTTACGGCCCATGAAATTGAAAAGTCTTAGGTGATAGGGTCCCAAACTTGTCTTCTAAGCCATCGCTCCCCAACGGGTAAAGGCAAATGATGAATTGCTCCTGGTACCTGTGCTTCAATGTTAGCAACGCTGATGCCTACCCTAACCCCAAAATTCCAAACTCCAATCCAATTGATCCCTAAGTCTTTAAACTGGGAACAGATGACCGCTAAGTCATTAAACTGGGAAAAGATCACCGCTAAGTCGTTAAACTGGGAACAGATGATCGCTAAGTCGTTAAACTGGGCATAATAGACCCCTAAGTCTTTAAACTGGGAATAGATGACATCTAAGTCGTTAAACTAGGAGCAGATGACCCCTAAGTCGTTAAACTGGGAACGAGGGAAATCCTCTCATGGAAAATGATGATTCGCTCCTGGTACCATATTCCAGCGTAGTGATGCTGATGTCAACCCAATTCACATCAAATTAGCAAGACAACCAACAACCTCCCTGGCGGAATCAAGCTCCACCTCAGAAACAAGTCAAATCCCTGACACTGCAAGAAGCAGAGCAAGTCAAATCAAGCATCGACCGTCCACGTCGCTAAAAGGGAAGAATCGACCGTCCATGTCGCTAAAAGGGAAGAATCGACCGTCCAAGTCGCTAAAAGGGCAGAACCGACCGTCCGCGTCGCAAAAAGGGCAGAAACGACCGTTCACATCGCAAAAAAGGCAGCATTGACCGTCCACGTCGTTAAAAGGGAAGCACCGACCGTCCACGTCGCAAAAAGGGTAGCATCGACCGTCCACGTCGCTAAAAGGGAAGCACCGACCGTCCACTTCGCAAAAAGGGCAGCATCGACTGTCCACGTCGCTAAAAGGGAAGCAACGACCGTCCACGTCGCTAAAAGGGCACCACCGACCGTCCACGTCGCTAAAAGGGCAGCACCGACTATCCAAGTCGCAAAAAGGGCAGTACCAACCGTCCGCGTCGCAAAAAGGGTAGCATCGACCGTCATCAACAACAACAACTGAGCCTTTTATCCCAAGCATATGGGGTAGGCTACATGAACCAACATGAGAATCATGCCGGGTCCAGCACATGAATCCTCTGTCTCCACTCACTTCTATCGAACAATATACTTTTATTGAGTCCTTTGGCAACCATATCGTTTCGTATCACCTCCATCCATGTTTTCTTCGGTCTCCCTTTTGCTCTTTTGCCATTGTCCATATCGAGAGTATCTATTCGTCGAACCGGTGCTTCCATAGGTCTGCGTCGCACATGACCAAATCATCTTAGCCGGTTTTCCCGCATCTTCTCCTCCACAGGTGCTACACCAACTTTTGCACGAATATCCTCATTTCGCACCTTATCTTTTCTAGTGTTACCGCACATCCAACGAAGCATGCGCATCTCCGCTACGTGCATCTTCTGTGTATGATGCTTCTTAGGAGCCCAGCATTCTGTACCATATAATAAGGCAGGACGAATAGCGCTCCGATAAAACTTCCCTTTCAATTTTAACGGAAAGTTACGATCACACAAAATCCTTGTTGCACTCCTCCATTTCAACTAACCAGCTTGGATCCTTTGATTAACATCACTATCGATCTCCCCATTCTTTTGGATGATGGAACCTAGATATCTAAACTGGTCACTCGGTGATATCTCTTGCCCTTCCAATGTTATACCAATATGGTTTTGACTTCTCTGGCTACTAAATTTGCAGTGCATATATGCTGTCTTGGACCTGCTCAATCTGAATCGACCATCCACATCGCTAAAAGGGCAGCACCGACCGTCTAAGTCACAAAAAGAACAGCATCGACCGTCCACGTCGCTAAAAGGACAGCACCGACTGTCCAAGTCGCTAAAAGGGCAGCATCAACCGTCCACGTCGCTAAAAGGGCAGCAACGACCTCCTCGTTGAAATTATGCTCCGCCTTGGAATCAAGTCAACCGACACTCCATCTCGGAGACACGTCAAGTATCGACCGTCCACGTCGATACTTGGGCAGCACCGACCGTCCAAGTCGCTAAAAGGGCAGCATCGACCGTCCACGTCGCTAAAAGGGCAGCAACGACCTCCTCGTCGGAATTATGCTCCGCATTGGAATCAAGTCAACCGACACTCCATCTCGGAGACACGTCAAGCATCGACCGTCTATGTCGTAAAAAGGGCAGTACCAGCTTCCCAAAAATCGGGAACCAAATCAAGTCGCCTCCACGTGAAGGAAGATCCATCAATTTCATGCACACGGACCACATATATGGTGTGCATTTATTGATGGGGGGCACTTTGTTGGGGTCGAAAATTGTACCCCGGTTGACAAAGTCAAGGTCAACCCCAAGCCCAAACCAGGTGGGCCCAAGCCCAGATCAAGTGGGCCCATGCCCAAGTCGAGCCCGAACATGAAGCGGCCCCCCAATGCCAAAATAAAAATCATGTAATAAATAATTATGATGTAATTTTTTATGCATGAATGTAAGAAAAATGGGCATAAAGCCAAATTTTGTAAAGCCCATGGCTTATGTGCAAAAAGAAATACCACATGAGGCATGGGATGGGCAAAATGCCATTTTGTAAAGCCCAAGGGGCTATATGTAAAGTTTGTAGCCTATAAAGGCAAACATGATGAAAATATCCAAAAGAACTTTTTCATTCTCTAAAAACTATAGGGTTTTTGTGCCTCCTTCCCTCAAAAGTCGGGTGTCGCCTTGCATAGGCAGCCCGATTCTGGACTGAAATAGTCCTTGTGCACCCCGACAGACTTCCTCAAGGTTCTAAACCTTCTTCTTTTTTTGAATTAAATCAAGAGTTTTACTCTTCCTTTTCCAAAACTAAATAGTTTTTCACCACAAAACCCACAAAGGGGAACTTGGATTTTCCATCAGATCTTAAAAATGAGAGATTTTTAAAATCTCACTCCTCTTGTTCTCCAAGAGCCGGCCAACAGAAGAGGAGGAATGAGACCCATCTCCAAAGATCCCATTTGGGAAGGATCCAAGGCTTAAGAGAGAAGAACCTCTGAAGATTTTTAGGGAGTTCAACTCCAAGACCCAAATCCTCAAAGGAGTTTAACTCCTACTCCAGCCCTTTTGGAGTATAACTCCACTCAAAATCCTCTTTTGGAGTTTAACTCCTATTTCCGAGAGTAAAAACCATTCCTTTCGCTAGCGTCCAAGCGCTCACGTGCCAGGCACGTGAAGCGCTAGTGCCCAAAGTGCTAGTGCCAGCGCCTGAGCGCCCACGTGCCGGGCACATGAGGAGCTAGCGCCCAAAGCGCTAGCGCCCACATGCCGGGCACATGGGGCGCTGCGCCCAAAGCGCCCGCACCAACGCCCGAACGCCCACGTGCTGGGCACGTATGGCGATGGCGCCCAAAGCGCTAGCGCCAGCACCCAAAGCGCCAGCGCCCGAGCCCGAGCGCCTATAGCGCCCGAGCGCCTAGCGCTAACCTAAGCACCCAGTGCTAGCGTGCTAGGCACGTAAGGCGCTGGCGCTCACGCGTCCTTTGAACGCCATTTTTTCTTCATTTTACATGCACTCCACACAAAAAATACTTTCTCTGTTAGAAAAAAATTCTAACGGGGCGCTGCCCCGCACCCCGCAAGGGGGATGCTAGCCCTCTTGACCCCCAGCCCGATATCCGGGTAGCGGGACCCCCGTAAAAAAGCTCTGCGGATCCCCCGATATATCCAAAACCCCTTCAAAACACAACACTGCACATTGAGTTCGCATGACCTGTTTGTGCTAGTGTTTATGCCCTAGAAGGCCATTACTGTATCATACTAGTTTGTATATTACTTAATGGAAGCTTGGGATATTCACATGTATATAACAGTCTTGCTAAACATGGTAGTATGCTACTTGGTTTTTTCTATCTTAATATGTGAGTATACGTATTGATAGAGCTCTTAGGATCTTGCTTGACTACCAGCGTTGTGATGGCAGTCACACTAGTGGGGGCTGGGTAGTCTACAAGCATATCCTTATTCAGGTCCCTAGTCGTTGGATTATCGAGACAGAGCATCGATACTCCGGAGTATACTAGTGTGTACGCTTCTCATCCCAGTTGGGGAGATGGTCTGTCCCACAGCCATCAGTATGTCGTACTGGAGATAGTATGCAGGTGCTCGTTAGGTTACGGGTACACCGGACAGGACTCACAGGGAACTGTTGGTTGGTTTTATACCAGTCGTCAGTGAACAGTTCCCAGGTGACATGAGTACAGCATAGTCCGCAGACTTGACACTGCTACTTCGCCTCGAGTGTGTCCCACTGTTCTTAGATTGCTACCCTACCACGGCTCAAAGGAGTCGTGCAAACAGGTAGCAGTTGGGTGCAGTCCCGAGCACTTGGAGGCAGTGGCGGTTAGATAGGATTCGTCTCTCCCGGTATTGGGAGTTGATATCGCGCTGTGTCAGAGAGCCATTACGCAAAGTCCCTGGCCAGGGCAAGCGAGATTTGCTGGTAGGTTCCAGTAGTTTCTCAGGGTGTAATGGGCTTCCCTCCGACACGATTTATACCGCTATTAGGGGACTGACGCTTGCCGCCCCCTAGGCCAGATATGCGATAGTCTAAGACGAACGGACCGGACTGTATGGAGATTGTCACATCAGACTCAGTAGGAGTTCGGATGGGTTTCCTCATCGGCCTTCTTATCGACATCTACCTGGGGACCGTTACGTACAGCTAGTGCCGCTTGCGGTCTGTGGTTAAACCCACTGCCAGCGTAGTAGTCAAGTCTCTAGAGTCCCACACAGAGAGTTTCCCTACTCCAGGCGAAACGATATAGAGGTCGTATGGTTTTACGACAAGGGTTCGGACGCATACGTGTGTTTACGCACGTACGACTTTCGGACAGTTTTTACCAGTCGGCTTTGGTTTAAGCCAGTTACTGGTATCTGGTTATTGGATTTATACAGTCTAAAGTTTTTCCGTATTTTTGCGGAAAGGAGGGGCGTTCTCGTAATTGTGCGAGAAGCTTCTAGAAGGTGGTGACTAAGGAGGTTAAGGTGGCATATACAATGATTGTGATTAGTGAGTCACCTTGATGATTCATACATGTCTTTTGTCAATATAATGAATCATCACTAGATATTATCAAGCATAGTTGTTAAATTGTTATTTATTCTTTTCTTGATAAAAAGAAATGCTTGATATATATCATGTTATCTCACTATTCTCATATCATTATCTTTATCATCTTCTCTCTCCTCAAGCTCTCCCTCTTCAAAGACTAATCCTCCCCTCTCATGAGTTGAGTACAAGGATTAGTAAGACTAATTAATCCATAACCCTCTCTATATTACACCTAGCTTCTTTGATTAGCACTTAAAGAAGTTTAGTTGCCTCAAGTTTAGAGGCTAAGCTTGGAGTAAAGCTCTCGGGTGGATCGTCTACTACTTCGAGAAGGCCGAGGAGGAGGAGGAGTTCACAAAGACGAAGGACACGATTCGTTAGGTATAATCCTTAAACATAGTAGCACAGAAACTATATGTTTGTTGTTAGTTATCGTTTAGCTTCGATTCAAGCGGTTAGTCGATGTTTGTTCACTAAACAAGTTCGTTTTTGAAAATTCCGCCTCCCCACAAGTATTGGGGTGTTCTACATCGACTTACAGTGGTATCAGAGTCTCGCTAAATAATAAATAACTTACTTGCAAATTTGTATGAATTTCGAACGGAAAAAACGAAACCGGAAAAGCCCGAAATCATGGTTTTCTGTCGAATTTTAAATGATGTCCTAAAATTTCTCAGGGAAGTTCAGAAAGCTTAAAAAGACACCAGAAGAACACCCAAGAAATTTGGGCTCCTGAATCGTCCACCGAGCCGCGGAACCGCGGCGGATCCCACCGATCCGCCGCGCTTCCGCCGCCGAGTTGCCGAGTCAGGAACCCAAATTTCCTGTGTTGCTTCTCTGTGATATTTGGTATTTTCTGGAATATTTTATTTTTGCTCAGGTTTCAGATTTACAGAGCAGTATTGGAGCAAAATTAAAAGTGTTTAATCGATCGAAATTATACAGTATTTGCTTGTTGGATTATATCTGTGATTGTATAATGTGTTCGTAAACCTCCCCTAACTGCTAGTATGTTGGTTGGCAGGGGGTTGCACATTTCTGTAATGGATTTTATCTGTTTGTGCATATGAACTGTGTTGGACTGTTGTGATGGATAGCCGGGGTTATATGATGGGTTATTATTTAATTCATTCGATGTAAATGTAATTTGTTGTAATATTATTTTGCGGGGCACATCCAGGTTGCGGTTGTAGCCACCGTTGTATTATTTCATTTTACTGTTTTTGCTCCTAGGACAGACCCAAGGAGGGGTGCACAAACTGCCGGGTGGGTAGTTTGCCGCACCCGCAGGGGGTCTTGGGTGGGGTAATGGCTATTCATCACAACTGTGTAATCCGTATTTTGTTGCAGGCTCAAAACAAACACGGATTGCTTGCAAATCCAATTAAGTTCATCTGTGATCTGGAATGAATATCATTGCGTCAGACGAATGTAAAATATCTATATATATATGATAGCTATTTAGATGTCACTTATGTTTTACACCCGCGCTAGCCCAGCCCCCGCTCTGTCGTTAGTTAAGTAACCTAACGGGTAATGACAGGACCCCGTGGCGAATGCGGATGGCATAAGAGGACGTTGTATTTTTGTTGTTTTCTGCAATGATAGGTTAATGATGGAACGCATTATCTATAATGCAAAGAAAATAAACCAAAGTTTTAATCGTTGGAACAATTTAAAAGAAACCACTCGGTTAATTTTAAAAACAGATATTTTTAAATGCGGAGCTTTAACCACTCCTTTTAAAAGCTATCAGGTTCCTTCGGTTATATCAAGTTCACTACGTTCACGGTTTCGCCAAAACCATTCGTAGCCCTCTGTCATTTCATCTGGGTATTCAGTAGTATTCAAGCTATGTATTTTGACCTAACGCCAAGGCATAGTGTTTGGTAGCTACTGGGTATTCATTTGTTGCGTAGATAGATGAGTTAGTTTGGGACAGTCGTATTATCATTTTGGCCGAACGTCAAGGATATATACGGATGGGTTCAAATTGACATGATAATGATGAGTAGAACTTGACATGTGACTTATGACATTTTGACCTAACGCCAAGGTCATAAGAGCATGGGGCAAAAACTTATATCGGGAATTTCTAAAGAAACTGAAATTTGCAAAGAGATGCATACCATTTTGAGTTTGATGAATGTTGGTAGCATTCCTACAACATTATCAGACGATGATATTTGGATCCCGATCCTACTGTGAGTATATGCTACTTATCAGGATATTCATCACTTAACGATCAATGCTATAAACCTAGTAGGTGTCCAGAAAGGTGTCAGCGGGGTTACGCCCCCAGAGAAAAGATGTTATTTAATTAAGGAACTTCGCGAAAGCGTTGGAAAACCTCCCTCGAAATATCGACACTAGCCTGGCTGAACGGTTAAGCAAGTATTGTACGGTGAGAATAGTCCTGGCTAATCCTTCTTTTATGGTTTGAGGAAGGATTCGAGAAACAGTGGGAGCCATCCAGTTTAGATAAACTAAAAACCACTCTAAACTTGCAAGAGCATCATGCTAAAGAGTTTTCTTCTCTCTCTCCTAATTGCAGCGACCCTGAAAATGACTGGACTTAAGTTACTTTTAGAGAAAAATATACTGACAGGGCCAAACTATAAAGATTGGCTGCGGAATGTCAAAATGGCTTTGACCTATGACAAATTGGGGTACGTCCTCACCGCTACGGCACCTGCTGTCCCTGGTCCCAAATCCAGTAATGCGGATAAGGAAATCCGCAAAACCTGGGATTTAGATTGCGCGAAAGCCAAGTGCATCGTGCTTGCCTCGATGAACAATGAACATCAGAGGAGGCACGAGGATATGGACCTTGATGGCATATTTCTCCATACAAAGGAACTTTATGGAGAGCAATCTCGTATAGCAAGATACGAGACCTCTAAGAACTTGTTTCGAGCGAGGTTGGCTGTCGGGTCATCGGTAGGAGAACATGTCCTAAAGATGATCGGCTATATTGAAGAGCTCGCAGACCTTGGGACGACTTTGGATAATGAGCTCTATACAGACCTTATTCTCCAGTCCCTTCCTCACACCTACGCCCAGTTTATCCTGAACTTCAACATTCAAAGAAAAGAAGTTGAACTTCCAGAACTCCTGAACATATTAAGGAGTGCAGAGGGCACCTTGAAGAATACAAGGGAAACACCCGCTATGTTTGTTAGCGGTACATCTTCTTCCGGGTCCAAGGCAAGGGCCAAAGGAAGGAAGAAGAAGGCTGCACCCAAACCTAGAGGAGGTGTTAGTAAGGTGGGAGGGAAGGGAAAGAAAAAATTTGCGGTACCGGTAGTTGGCCAGGATGAGTGCTTCCATTGTCACAGGAAAGGGCACTGGAAGAAGGATTGCAAGGCGTGGAACGCCAAGAACCAGGAACCGAAGCAAGCTGTGGCTTCGACTTCAGGTGTGTTTGTAATTGAGAATTGTCTGTCGATCAACTCTACTTCCTGGGTATTGGATACCGGATCAGGATCTCATATTTGCAATTCATTGCAGGCACTGAGAAACCGTAGAGTGCTGAAGGAAGGTGATATGACCCTAAAGGTTGCTAACGGAGCTAGCGTGGGAGCTGCGTCCGTCGGGGATTATCACCTAGGATTGACGAGTGGACACATTTTGGTTTTACATAACTGTTTTTTTGTGCCAAGCTTAACGTGTAATATCATATCAGTTTCCTTGTTATCAAATAAAGGTTATGATTTCACGTTTGTAAGAGATGTTGTCAACATCCACCTTAATCATGGTTTGATTGGGTCAGGTACACTAAATAACGGTATATATGTTTTAAACCAACTCCAAATTTTCAATGTCCAGAACACACTAAAAAGAAAGTCTCCAGATTTAAATAAAGCTTTCTTATGGCATTGTAGACTGGGTCACATCAATGAGAGAAGGTTGACTAAGTTGCATAGAGAAGGATATTTGGACTCGTTCGAATATCAATCTTATGACACTTGTCAATCTTGTCTCAAAGGAAAGATGACAAAGACTCCATTCACTGGACAAGGAGTAAGAGCGAGCGAGCTCTTAGGACTCATACACAGCGATGTATGTGGTCCAATGTCTACACATGCAAGAGGTGGTTTTTCCTATTTCATTACTTTCACGGATGATTACTCAAGATACGGATTCATTTATCTGATGAAACATAAATCCGAGGCTTTTGAGAAATTCCAAGAGTACAAGAATGAAGTAGAAAACCAAACCGGCAAAAGTATCAAGACACTTAGATCTGATCGAGGTGGTGAATACTTGAGTGCCGAGTTCCTAGGTTACCTAAAAGAGAAAGGAATTCTCTCTCAGCTTACTCCTCCGTACACTCCACAGCATAACGGTGTATCAGAGAAACGGAATCGAACCCTATTGGATATGGTACGATCTATGATGAGTAATGCTGAGTTACCGCGATCTTTCTGGGGTCATGCGCTAGAATCAGCGGCATATCTTTTAAACATGGTACCTACCAAGACTGTGCCTACCACTCCATATCAGATGTGGAGCGGGAAGAAACCCCATCTACAGTATATAAAGATTTGGGGATGTCCAGCTTTTGTTAAAAAGCAGCATGTGGACAAGCTCGAGGCACGATAAGTAAAGTGTAAGTTTGTGGGATATCCAAAGAACTCCAGGGGATATCTATTCTATTACGCAGAGGAACAAAAGGTATTTGTTTCTCGTAATGCCCATTTTCTAGAACATCAGTTTTTAGAAAAGGAATCAAGTGAGAGCGTAGTAGAACTGGAAGAAATTCCAGAACCACAAACTGCTACTGAAAGTTTGGTAGAACCAGAAGTTCAAGAAGTACAGGACATTCCCGCACCACTCCGCAGGAGTAGTAGGCCGTCTCATCCGCCTGAGAGATACTACGGTTTTCTCATAGATGGGGATAGAGAGGATTGCATCATAGATGATGATGAACCTACTGACTTCCAGCAGGCCATCCAGAGCGGCGACTCGGTACGATGGCTAGATGCAATGCGGACCGAAATGTAGTCCATGTACACCAACAAAGTATGGACTTTGGACTTTGCTCCAAATGGGGTAAAACCCATAGGATGCAAATGGATCTTCAAGAAAAAGATTGGTGTAGATGGACAGGTGGAAACCTATAAGGCTAGACTTGTTGCAAAGGGTTTTCGTCAAAGACCTGGTTTGGACTATGGAGAAACTTTTTCTCCAGTGGCTATGCTCAAATCCATTCGGGTCCTTCTTGCTATTGCTGCCTTCCATGATTATGAAATCTGGCAGATGGACGTAAAGACAGCTTTTCTGAATGGAAATTTAGAAGAGTGTGTCTATATGGATCAGCCAGAGGGTTTCAATCAGAGTGGGAGCAGCGGGAAAGTATGCAAGCTGCTTAAGTCCATTTATGGACTAAAGCAGGCATCGCGGAGTTGGAACATCTGTTTTGATGAGACAGTCAAAGAATATAACTTTATCAAAAATCCAGATGAACCGTGCATATATAGTAAAGTTGTAGCCAGAAGTGTCGTATTCCTCGTCTTGTACGTGGAGGACATTCTATTGATAGGAAATGACATTCCTATGCTACAATCTGTCAAAGGATTCTTGTCACACAGGTTCTCCATGAAAGACCTGGGTGATGCCTCTTACATTCTGGGGATCCGGATCTATCGTGATAGATCCAAGAGGATGTTGGGACTTTCGCAGTCCAGGTATATCGACACTGTACTGAAAAGATTCAGTATGGAAGATTCTAAGCGCGGTAATCTACCGGCTTGTCACGGAATCACCCTCTCCAAAGAGATGTCTCCCAAGACTGATTTGGAAAGGGAACGCATGTCTATTATACCCTACGCTTCTGTGGTAGGCTCTATAATGTATGCGATGTTGTGTACCAGACCAGATGTAGCTTACGCACTGAGCGTGGTGAGCCGGTATCAGTCAGACCCAGGGGAGAAACACTGGATAGCAGTAAAGAACATTCTCAAGTACCTGAGAAGGACTAAGGAGATGTTCTTGGTTTACGGCGGAAAAGACCTCAGGTTGGAGGCATTTGCTGATTCCGGCTTCCAGAGTGATAAGGACGATTCCAAGTCCATGTCGGGTTATGTCTTTACCCTCAATGGAGGGGCGGTGTGCTGGAAGAGCTCCAAGCAGGACACCGTTGCTGACTCGACGATGGAAGCGGAGTATATAGCTGCTTGCGATGCCGCAAAAGAAGCAGTCTGGATGAAGAAGTTCCTAACAGAACTTCAGGTGGTTCCTACCATAGTTGATCCAATACCTCTGTATTGCGACAACAACGGAGCTATAGCTTTAGCGAAGGAACCAAGGTCCCATCAGAAGTCCAGACACATCTTGAGGCGGTATCACCTGATCAGGGAGATCATTGATCGTCAGGAGATCGAGGTTCGGAGAGTTGCTTCAGAAGAGAACATTGCTGATCCATTCACGAAGGCCCTACCTCAGACGCAGTTCGAGAGGCTACTCGAGATCATTGGACTTCGATATGCCAGTACATGGCCCTAGTGCAAGTGGGAGATTGTTAGTGTGTATGCCCTAGAAGGCCATTACTGTATCATACTAGTTTGTATATTACTTAATGGAAGCTTGGGATATTCACATGTATATAACAGTCTTGCTAAACATGGTAGTATGCTACTTGGTTTTTTCTATCTTAATATGTGAGTATACGTATTGATAGAGCTCTTAGGATGTTGCTTGACTACCAGCGTTGTGATGGCAGTCACACTAGTGGGGGCTGGGTAGTCTACAAGCACATCCTTATTCAGGTCCCTAGTCGTTGGATTATCGAGACAGAGCATCGATACTCCGGAGTAGACTAGTGTGTACGCTTCTCATCCCAGTTGGGGAGATGGTCTGTCCCACAGCCATCAGTACGTCGTACTGGAGATAGTATGCAGGTGCTCGTTAGGTTACGGGTACACCGGACAGGACTCACAGGGAACTGTTGGTTGGTTTTATACCAGTCGTCAGTGAACAGTTCCCAGGTGACATGAGTACAGCATAGTCCGCAGACTTGACACTGCTACTTCGCCTCGAGTGTGTCCCACTGTTCTTAGATTGCTACCCTACCACGGCTCAAAGGAGTCGTGCAAACAGGTAGCAGTTGGGTGCAGTCCCGAGCACTTGGAGGCAGTGGCGGTTAGATAGGATTCGTCTCTCCCGGTATTGGGAGTTGATATCGCGCTGTGTCAGAGAGCCATTACGCAAAGTCCCTGGCCAGGGCAAGCAAGATTTGCTGGTAGGTTCCAGTAGTTTCTCAGGGTGTAATGGGCTTCCCTCCGACACGACTTATACCGCTATTAGGGGACTGACGCTTGCCGCCCCCTAGGCCAGATATGCGATAGTCTAAGACGAACGGACCGGACTGTATGGAGATTGTCACATCAGACTCAGTAGGAGTTCGGATGGGTTTCCTTATCGGCCTTCTTATCGACATCTACCTGGGGACCGTTACGTACAGCTAGTGCCGCTTGCGGTCTGTGGTTAAACCCACTGCCAGCGTAGTAGTCAAGTCTCTAGAGTCCTACACAGAGAGTTTCCCTACTCCGGGCGAAACGATATAGAGGTCGTATGGTTTTACGACAAGGGTTCGGACGCATACGTGTGTTTACGCACGTACGACTTTCGGACAGTTTTTACCAGTCGGCTTTGGTTTAAGCCAGTTACTGGTATCCGGTTATTGGATTTATACAGTCTAAAGTTTTTCCGTATTTTTGCGGAAAGGAGGGGCGTTCTCGTAATTGTGCGAGAAGCTTCTAGAAGGTGGTGACTAAGGAGGTTAAGGTGGCATATACAATGATTGTGATTAGTGAGTCACCTTGATGATTCATACATGTCTTTTGTCAATATAATGAATCATCACTAAATATTATCAAGCATGGTTGTTAAATTGTTATTTATTCTTTTCTTGATAAAAAGAAATGCTTGATATATATCATGTTATCTCACTATTCTCATATCATTATCTTTATCATCTTCTCTCTCCTCAAGCTCTCCCTCTTCAAAGACTAATCCTCCCCTCTCATGAGTTGAGTACAAGGAATAGTAAGACTAATTAATCCATAACCCTCTCTATATTACACCTAGCTTCTTTGATTAGCACTTAAAGAAGTTTAGTTGCCTCAAGTTTAGAGGCTAAGCTTGGAGTAAAGCTCTCGGGTGGATCGTCTACTACTTCGAGAAGGCCGAGGAGGAGGAGGAGTTCACAAAGACGAAGGACACGATTCGTTAGGTATAATCCTTAAACATAGTAGCACAGAAACTATATGTTTGTTGTTAGTTATCGTTTAGCTTCGATTCAAGCGGTTAGTCGATGTTTGTTCACTAAACAAGTTCGTTTTTGAAAATTCCGCCTCCCCACAAGTATTGGGGTGTTCTACATCGACTTACAGTTTGACCCGTTAATCGGATGTTCTCTCGCTCCAAAGGCGAGGGGTAATTAACGGCAGCTTAGTCCGTGGCTGCCGGAGATTCGGATCCCCACAATCAATAAACCCCAGCCTACCCTAGGCAGGGGGGATCTGTAATGCGCCTGACAAGCGCCTGTGTATTCCCATCTCAATGGGGTGACGAAAAACACCCTACACACCAAAAGTTATTGGTTATTGGGACCCTCCATCTCTCTGAAGACGTTAAAGAATTACAACGACATGAATCAGAGGTATGAAGAGATGTACCCTTGAACCAATGTTGGTTGGGAGATCTATAGTCAGGTTCGGGACTAAGACCAATTAAAAAGAATGTGAGCACATGGGCCCGTTTGATCTGAATTAGGGACTTGTGGCCAACTTGGGCTCAATCCACCCAGTTTTGAATAAAGTGTTGAACACTTGTTTGGGCTCAGTCCCTTTTTATTCAACAATGCTGAGCATTGACTTGGGTTCTGACACCCCTTTTTGTCTTTTATTGAGTGTTGAACACTCTTTATGGCGCTGGGGCCTTATTTACAGAGCGCTTTGTATTTCCTCGGCGTCCACGTGAGGAGCGCATGGAGCGCTTGGCACTGAGCGCCAGACTTAGAGCGCTAAGGCGCTTCTTTTAAAATAGCGCCCACATGATGAGCGGGTAGAGCGCTTGGCGCTGAGCGCCAGACTTGGAGCGCTAAGGCACTTCTTATAAAATAGAGCCCACGTGAGAAGCACGTGGAGCGCTTGGCGCTGAACGCCAGACTTGGAGCGCTAAGGCGATTCTTATAAAATAGCGTCCACGTGAGGAGCACGTGGAGCGCTTGGCGCTGAGCGCCAGACTTGGAGCGCTAAGGCGTTTCTTATAAAATAGCGCCCACGTGAGGAGCACGTGGAGCGCTTGGCGCTGAGCGCCAGACTTGGAGCGCTAAGGCGCTTCTTGTAGAATTGATAGCTTTGATCAGTCATGTGCTCTGAGAATTAAATTCTCGGTTTATAAGAGACTTTGTCTCATGGATCTAAGAACTAAGTTCTTCTTTTATGAGGAGATGCTATGAACTCTTTTGTTTTTATTTATGAGAGACTTTGTCTCATGGATCTAAGAACAAAGGTATTTTCTTTCTTGATGGAATGATGTGATCTCTTTTACTTTCATGAAAGACTTTGTCTTATAGATCTGTGATCTGAAAAAGAACTAAGTTCTTCTGATGTGAGAGTTAAACTCTCAAATATGAAGGAGATACCATGATCTCTCTTCTTTTTATTTACCTTGAAGAAGGTTCTTTTTCTTAGAGCTTGCTCTTCTCTTTTTCTTTTCTGAGAGCTTGAAACTTATAGGGAGGTTTTTCTCTACAAGATTTGAATTCTTGGGTCATTTATATACTGGAGGCTGATTTGTTGAATCAGTTAAGGAAATCTCTCATTGAGAGATTTCTAATTGATTTGGGGATGTTTCCCACCATTAAATCTTTGATCCAAGGGCTTCTGTTTTACAGAAGACATTTTTCTTGTTTTTAACAAGATTGGGAAAATATTTTCCCATACAGAATTTATTATGTATCTTGGTGATTTTTAACCACCATTGGATCTTTGATCCAACGGTGCTTTGATTTACAGAACACGATCTTTCTTGTTTAGAAAGATTTGAGGAGTATTTCCTCAGTCAGAATTTAATTCTGTATTTTGGTAATTTTTAATCATCTTCATTAGATCTTTAATCCAAGGGTGGAGAACTTTTAGTCCAGGTGCTGGCGCCCTCATGCTTTGCACGTGAGGCGCTGCCTCAGAGTCTTTGACTCTTGGCGCTAGCGCTCTCGTGCTTTGCACGTGAGGCGCTGCCTTAGAGTCTTTGACTCTTAGCGCTGGCGCTCTTGGCGCAAGCGCTCTCATGAGGCGCTGCCTCATTTCAAATTTCAAATTTTTAATAGAGCTTTGCTCTCTGATTGGGGAAAACATCCAATTTTGTCGATGTTTTCTTAGACGAAGAATTGAGATGAAAGAATTGGAGAGAAGAGGGACTTAGAAGATTAATAAGAGATTGAAGAAGCTCTCGGGGTCGTGGTTTCGTCGGAGATGCTCCGGTCGTCGAGTTAGGCTCGCTACTCCACTTGAGGGGCTTAACTCCACTTGGCACTTAGAAAGTTTTGAGAGATTTTTTGTGTAACGTTTTGGAAAAAAAAATTCGGTGAAATTTCGGAAAATCGGTAAAATAAGGGGTTTTCTGTAAAAAAAAGTCAAAATACAAATATTTTTATTATAAAATTAAATATACATATTCTAGCTATGTAATTGCTAGTATTTGGTGTTTATTGAGCCACTGGTAAAATTTCTAATTTTCTGAAAAATTTTCCGAAATTAATTATTTTAATATTATTTTAAGCCGTCACTAATACATTTAATTAGGGAAAATTACAAATTGGAATGGGTTGAAACAAATTTTGTGCATCATAACACATTAAACAAAATTTTAACGAGTTGTTTTTTAAATGAAATGAAGCAGCCAAACGGTTTTAGAAAATATCGAAGAAAAGGGCTTAAATAGTGAAATTAGTGTTAATGGAAATGAGAGTATAATATTTATCTTCTTGTTTTCCCCACTTGCACTCAAACACACACCCATTTTTCCTCATGGGCGAGCCCCCTTGACAGCCCAACATCTTGGGCCCCTCATCTCACTAAAACAAAGAAAAGAAAACAAAAGAAATGAGAGAAATGGTAAAAGGAGTATGGGCTTTGACTTTGGTGGACTTGGACTTTCCACACTTGAATTTTCCCCACCTCACACACCCCCCACACTCCCCCATCTGCACCTGGCCAAGCCCCCTTCCTTCAGCCCCTTCATTTCTTCCTCTCTTCCCTCATAAAAAATCCACCATTTTTGCCTCAAAATCCCTACAAAAAAATCCCAAAATCAAAATCCAACTCCTATCCATTTCCTTAGCCTCTCAAGCATGGATTTTGGTGAAAAGTTTTCAAATGGGAGGTCAAGATTTTCATGCTAGATCTCAAATCTTGTGAGGTATAAATCTTGACCTTTTGTTAAATTGTTGTTTGAATACTTTAAATCAAGCATAATTAGTTAATAATTTGGGTTTAATTGAATGTTTGGAAAAATATAGTAAGGGTTTGTGATTTCAATTAGTGTTTTTATTATATCATTAGGGATGCAATGTTTAGTTTAACATCTTAATGTATGTAAAACCTAGTTTGGTTGATTAAATTGCACTTGTTATATATAATTTGTCCAAATCACATATATTTGTAAACTAGGTTTTGGTAATTAATTCAAAATTGAGATTAAAAATCTAATTAGGGTTTGTATGACTTATTTATAATGTTTAGTGGATATTGTGGCCGCTAGATTTGTTTAAATATCAAGTTTTGTACTAAAACGGTAAACCTTGCTTGCTAGGTTTTCGGAAAAATAGCTCTTAAAGTGAGTTTGGGGTTTTTGTGAATTTTAACCTATTTCATATTATAATTAGTGTTTGTGAATGTGCAAATGAGTGTGCTTGGGTTTTTCTCGATGGTTTGGCGTTTGTACGCCGACGTCGAGGGTTTTTGGGTTGATTTGTGAAAGCAACCATAGGTTTTGACCTATGTAGGATTCGTGTGTCGTTTTGGTCATGAGTCGGATTTTAATGCGATACGGTGCGTTATGATATGTAGGTACCCCGTGTGGACTTCGATACGACAAGCAAGCGCGTGGCGACGTCGGCACCGGCGAGCGAGGACCAGGTGAGTAGATTTATATCTACGGGGAGAAGTCGGGTGGATGGCGTATAGCACCCCCGCAGTTCGTGGTGATGTATACGAATACGTATACACACATATATTGGTTATCTATTGTTTGAGTTTATTGATGACAAAGATGGATATTTGGTGTATTTAGATTGACTTAGTGTTGCGAAACCCTAGAGTAGTGGTAGCACCACACATACATACACACACCCATACTTGCATGCATTCCTCTTTCATATGTGCATATATGGGATTATATAGTTATGTGTTCACATGGGTATGGGACTATGTGTTCACATACTGGATTTGAGGATAATACTTGGAATTGAGATGAGTCGATGAGATTTGAGTTGAGACCGTGAGATCGGTGATATGGCAGGATTCGTACTTGAGATACGTCCTGATGTTATAGCAGATCTTTGGATGACGATGCCATGTAAATAGTGATATATATATAAAATGGTTGACATGTGATCGTGATATGAGATAGGATATGATATGATAAGATATTTATAATGGGTCGCTTTGGGCGATGTTTACCTCTGTGTGATATGTGACGATGATATCGGTTTGTTTGAGACTGTAGATCAGCAGTTAGGTCATGATCTTATTGATGATATTAGTAATGTACTAGACATACTGTGAGTGTACGGCGGCGCCCCGGCCGTCAATCCGACGCCGGAATGCGGAAACGAAAACTTTTCTAAAACTTAGAAACCGGCACCACAGCGCACTATAAAACCCGGATCGGGCCATTAACCTAACTCTAGCAAACTATAGAAAGAGTAGAGAAGCTATACCAAGCGATCCGTGTCCTTCGGTCTTCGCCTCTACTCTGATCTCCTTGCGGAACCTCCGGTCTTCATCTTCTCGTCGGAGCGGGCACCACAACGCCGGGTTCTATTATGGGCTCCCACCTATGGACCGAGGCAACTCGGGCACGAAATTGGCGAGTCGACGTGCCCAAGGGTGCTGTAGGTGAAGTGTAGAATGTATTGTCTCTTGGGGTTTATGAAGTTGCCTTTGATGATGGAGGAGAGAAGAAATGATCTTTGAAAAAGAATGGAGCTCTCATTTTTCAAGCATGGAATGAGATGATAAATTTTCCCTCATACAAATGAACCTCTCTATCATCCAAAGTGGCCGGCCCCTCTTATCTCAAAATGGTGGAGGGAAAAAGAATAATACATGAAGGGAGGTGAGAGTAGGAATCAAAAGACGTGACCACATCCAAATGTGATGATAACAAAGTCATATCAATTTCTAATCCATTCTTATCTCATTAATGCAAGAAATGATCACAAGAAAAAGCAAAGATGCTTAAACCATCATAATCCCTCAAATGCAAGAAACCCCTCCACAAATGCTAATTTGCAAACTTGAAAATTAGCCCCTCCATCAGAAAAATCCGGCCGTGAAGGAACAAAGGAAAACTGGCCGGAACGGAATGCAAACTAGCAACTTCAGAAAACTAATCCCGTAATAAATTACAGGAAAACCCCGCGACTGTATATACATACCTGCATTTGTATTCCCACCGAATACAAATGCAAAGAGACAAAATCTACACTGTCTAATACTAGGATCCGGCTTAAACCAAAGCCCGCTGGTAAAATCCGCCCGATCACGATCCGTGCAATACCGTACGTATCTAATCGAACCCTGCCATATCTCCATACGGCCTCTACAGCGTTTCGCCCGAAACTTGAGAAACTGGTCTGTGGGGGACTCTAAAGACTCGGCAATACTTTGGCCGTGGATTTAACCACTAGCACGTCAGAGGTATTAGCTTATACATGACGGGCTACCAGGTATTGACCAAAAGGGATGTCGATGAGTGAACTCATCCTGACACCCTACTAAGCCTGTCAGTGACAATATCCGTACAGTCCGGTCCGTTCGTCTATGAGTATCGCATGGCGGGCCTAGGGGGTTGGTAAAAGTCAGACCCCTAAAAGCGGTACAAGTCGTGTCGGAGTGTAGCCCATAACACCCTGAGATACTACTGGAATACTTACCAGTAAATCTCCTGCCTTGGCCAAGGACTTCGTGTAATGGCTCTCCTAGACACAGCGCTACCTCACCCCCAATACTGGGAGAGACGAACCCCTGCAGATCCGCTCACTGCCTCCATGTGGCTCGGGACTGTACCCAACTAAAACCAGTTTGCACGTCTCCTTTGAGCGTTGTAATACCCAGCCCCTTTTATACCAAAATTTGTATTCTGTTACCTTAAAATTCTATTTATTCTTAATTATGAATTAGTTATTTATAATTTTATTTATTTTATTTATAAATTTATTATTTTTATTTTTCAAAACCCCATTGAACCCAAACCCTAATTCTAATTACTTTTTCCAAACCAATCCCAAGCCCATTCCTTTATCTTTTCATAAACTCAATTCCTTTTAATTATCCTCGGCCCATTCTTTTAAACTAAACTCCATCTCTTTTATTCAAGCCCAGATTTTCTGGCCCGGCCCTCTCTCAATATTTAATCCTTTTCTTATTTATTCCCTCAGCCCAACACATCCCGGCCCGTCTCCTTCTCTTTTTCCGTTTAAATCTATTTTTCTTGCCCGGCCCATCCCCTCGTCAAGCCTGCTTCAGCACCCAACTCGACCCGTTTCAACCCGACCCGCCCCGCTTCTACACCCCCTTCTTCCCAACGGCTCTCTTCCAGGATTCCCGCCTCCTGTCGCTCGCGACCCGTTCCTTCGCCGCAGCCCACGCCGCCTCCTCCGTCCACGTTCGCGAGCCGTTACCCCACGTCGCACACACCCCCTCTAACCCCATGTCGCCTCCATCCTCTTTCACTCGACCTCCTCCCTCCTCCTCTCTCGCTCCCACCTTCGAACCCACTGCACACCCATCCCCGATCACCCGAGTCCCCGTACCTCCGACCACCTCCTCCCATCATCACCGCCCTCGTCTCCTCACCACCTTCCCCCTCTCTTCTCTGCCACCATCACCCAGCACCCAAACCCACAGCCGAGCTCGAACCCCTGCACCCGAGCTCGACATCCCCTGCGCCGACGACCGGTGAGCTTCTCATCTCGTCGTCGACCTCCCCCGCAGCAGCAGCATCATCCACATCATCGTCGTCGTCGTCATCCTCCTCACCATCCCTTTCCCTCTACACTCTCTCACTCTCTGTCTGTGCCTACTCTCTCCCTCTCTTTCTCACTCTGCTCTCTCTATCACTCTCGCTGCCTCTCTCTATTTCCCTCACTGATTTTCTCTCTTTCCCCTCTAAATCTCTCTGTGTCTCTCTCTCCATTCCCCTCTGTGTTCTCTCCCTCTCAATCTCCCTGCATCAATCTCTCTCTCTCCCTGCACTCTCTCCCTTCCTCTGTTTTCTTCTCTCTAACTCTCTCTCCCACTGCTTCTCTCTCTCTCTCTCCCTCTCCCTCTGTGCTCTCTCTCTCTCTCGTCTCTCATCTCTAATCTCTCTCTCTCTCCCGCAACCCCTCGGTTCTCTCCCTCTCTCTAATCTCTCTGTCACCCATCGTCGAACCTTTTGGAGTGCAAGGCCCAAGCTCCACAGCCGAGCACCGACCACCAAACTGCAAGCCACTGCTGCCATCATCGAAGCGACACCGACCGTCGACGATCCCAGCACACCCAGGAGACCCACAGAGCACCTCCCCGCTTCCAACATTCACGAGTCGAGCCCCGGCATTCCGTCGAGCACCTAAAGAGATCGTCGTTGCCACTGCCGTGCATCACCATAACGTCTCCAGGCAAGTATTTTACTTGCTTACATGCTATTTACCTAAGTTACGATCTTTAATTACATATATCATAAAGTTGCAAGTTTAGATCAATTATGTGTCGTAACTGTTCGATGCGTGTTCTCATAGGAAATTATCATTTAACTTGACGGAACTAAATATTATTGTTTGGCCCGTATGGCTGTGGACCTAATGTGTGAATTTCGTTGGATAATATGACCGTTAATGACCAAAACAACTACCCCAAAGTTTAATCGTAAAACTATAATTTCATTGTACCTGAAAACTGTTAAATTCACCATAAATCATATACATACTAGAATGGTGCGTTCGAGGGATCAAATCGAAGCCGACTCGACAAACTTTAACCCTATACTGGTTTCCTGACATTCCTGTACTTAAACCATGACGATAATTGGATCGGAGTGCGACTCTGGACTGCAGTCCAGAGCGACTCAAATTGTTGCTTGCTGTTCAGTAATGGGTACCACGGGATTTCTATGACTCGTAGGTTGCGGAACTTTGCTCTTTATTGTAGGTGAATCTGTTAGCTAGACAACACAATTGGTTTCATTCTGTTTCATTACCGTTTGATATTTAATCTGTAATTTAATAGATCGGGACGCATAACAGTCCCAGCAGAATCAGAACTGACATCTTGGTATTGAATAGTGTATATCTCCTGACGTACAGATGCGATCTAAGATCCGTCTATTGCGTTGAAAACCTTACTGAAAACCCTAGATTTCATACAACTGTAGCATTGCTAAAATCTGATCCCAACTGGGATTAAAATGCGTTGCGAAATGGATTTCTGATTCTGAAACCGGATTTCCAGCCGCGAGCGCTTAAAATGAAATGGCTATAATTAGTAATCCTGGCACCCGATGGGCATGAAACTAAATTTGATGGATGGATAACTGAACATACTAATTACTACCTGTTTATCGTTTCGCTAAATTATATACGTACGTTTCATGATAAATCGTGCAAGTGATAGAATACTGTTTTTATGACACCTTAATCGTGCTTCATATACTGTTTACGTATCATATCATACTCATATCATTGCAGTGATAACCTAGTGATATCGTGCATTTACCCAGTGTTAGATTTTAGTGATGATTGTGGCAAGTACGTCAGTGTTCGTGTATCCGTGATTAAGTGAAAGTGATTCGTACTTATACACAATCAGTGACCCTATTATTCTATTGCATTGTCGACGTCTGTGGGATGCGTGTACGTGTGACTATAAGTGGTATGGGACACTTATGGAAGCGCTTGCACGGGTGTCACAGATAAGGCATCCGACACTGCCATTTATCTTAGGTATTAGTCGGGACGTGCTTGATGGAGGTCCTGCCTCCAGTTCTCGCGCAGACTTGTCACGGATCGATTAGTATTTAGGATTATGGTTAGCGTTTGATGTAGACCACGGGGTGTGGGGTGGTTTAAGTGTGAGTTCAACAGAATCTCGGGAGTCCCATGCCGGCTTATATATTTAGGGAGATATATAGAGATTTACAGGGTATGTGATATTCACCGTGATATACATGTTACATGTTGGGCCCGTAGTCCCTTGCCCTTGGGTTCTACCCTTGGGTGGAGGACACTCGCGAGTGGTTGACTCTCACACTTGGACTGACGATAGGCTTAGTGACCTGTACAGTGAGACTTAGAGACTGATAGGGATACGGGCATTTATATACCTTATATACTGTGTTGACATACGTGACATATCGTTCTACTGCTTTACTGCTCCGCTGCATTGATTACTGCACATTCATATTCATGCTGTCATTGATTTACTGTTATTCATATCTATTACCACTGTTAGAACTGTCACTTAATTTTATATATATTATATTGCTATTGTGTCGCTCTGACGACCTGAGTATGCATGCTCAGTGTGAGGAGAAGATTTAGCCTGGACCAGAACTAGACGTGCATCACAGACTTCTTGACTTGCCATTCCGAGTTACATTCGTTTGTTCCACTTCAGATCAGTCTTTACATTGTTTCTTTCAGTTACTACATTTCTCATTACCTGCGCATCATTTACTGTTTACCATGAAAACTAGAAGCCGAAATGTGACTACGGCAGGACATTTCCGTGACCGTAGGAGCATGGCTGGCCTTGTATACCCCTCGTATTCCGTATTTTGGGAAGCGGGGCGTGACATGGTTTAGTTGGTATCAGAGCCCAGGTTTTGCTTCGATTGGGATTGCAGTTTTCCGTGTAGAGCTTGACAATCTAAGATATCCCTCAGTCTAGATTGTAAACTTGATATTCTTGATTCATATTCGCATTGAGCGTTCTGCTATCCATTCTCTAGGGTTTCAGGTAACTTGGCAAAGTTTCGTGGTTGTAATTGTGAATTACATCACGATTACACTACCATACTCTGTTTAAGTGACTTGGAGTCACACAGTTGATTTTCCGCTTGTAATAAATTCATCACCTCTGATATTCTTGAATCTTTGTCCTATCCATATTATATTTTGATTCGTTTAGCTTATGACTTATATCATTCGCAAAATTGTTGTCTCAGGATCATGTCTTCCAACGACTCTTCATCCTTATCCGCTCCCCAGAATCAGACCGTTGAGATTCTGAGTGTACTGCAAGGTTTGAAAGAAGCCCAGGAGCGAACAAACGACTTGTTAGCTGAAGGACTGAGAAGGAAGGTGAATCAGGCATCGGCGGGAGTCTCCAATCATAGAGGGACCCCTATTAGACGAGGAAAAGAGAAGAAGATGAAGCGCCCATTTATTCCCCCGAGACGGAAGCAGCAGAAGACCCAATGTTGTGGGTACTATAAGAGGCCAGGACATCTTCAAAGGGATTGTCGCCGCGCCCAAGGGAAATGTCTAATTTGTGGATCCAGCGAACATCTCATCAACGGTTGCCCAGAAAGGAAAGAACTACAAGGAGGAGATTCGTCCACACTCCCCACTTCTGCCAAGTGACGATTATTGCGTAGTTCGCTCTTCGAGGATAAAGCAGACCCAACACAGGATTCAACTCGCGTAACGATGATGCAGCGGTCTAGCAATCAAGGAAGAAATTTTATGTTTTCCAATTTCAGTATTTTGTTGTCATCCTCTTATAAACATTTCTTTCCGTTTGAACCTTTGTATCCTTCGAACTTTTAGTTGAGTGAAATAAAATTTGAATCGTAATATATGCATCATTCCCTTGTCATTTCCCTTGTTCATACTATTCATTAGCACAACATTTTAATCTTGATTCTTTTAAAATTCCTGCCACCGCATATCTTTCTATACTTAACTATTTTTCTTGATGTGTTCCGTTGTTTAATCATGATCCTTTCTTTCAGGCTATGGCCCACCCTGGAGCAGCGCCGCATCTAGATGAGGATACACAGTCATGCGTTTCCTTAGATCGCACACTGATGAGTTCTGATGATGAGGTCAACGGTCCCCAGGTCAACTTCGGAAACAACGACTCAGAAGGCGAAGGAGCAGCCGCCCCGGAGTTTAACATGATAGCTGATTCCGACGAAGAAGAAGGAGACCCTGAAGAGAACCCGATAAAGGAAGATCCCGAGGAAGACCCGATAGAAGAAAATCCAGCGGAGGAAAACCCCATGGAAGAAAATCCAGAAGAAGAGAATCGCATGCAATCGGACCTCGATGAAGAAGCTCCATCCGAGGAAGAAGAACCAGAAGATCAAGACCCTGTTGTGGAAGAACTCCCAATGGCGATCCCTGCAAGACGATATGGGAATGGACGCCCCTACCTGAGTGCGCGAGCCTACCACAACCTGCTGAATCTCCACAACCGCGACTGACGGGATTTCTTTTAAATGTTGTCTTTCTGGCCAAATAAAATGTGTATAGTTTAGGGCCACTTTTCGCCTTTGGGAATGTCTTGTTTCAAATTTTCTTGAATGAAATAAATCTTCTGAATTAGTAAACCTTTTGATTATTGGTTCGCTTGATACTTGCTTATTGCCCATATCCATTTACTTTTCTGCTGAGTTCCCTGACTGTCCACCCCTACTCATTGTATAGTTTTCACCCTCATTTCGATTAGAAAGTACCGCACCCTGATCCTTGGAATGAGCCACCATTCATCCTTCGTCTGTGCCTCGATTGAGATCCTTCTGGGAGGAGAAGTTCATAGTGAAATACTCGAGTTAGCTAACCCTTCAAATTCTTGATTCATATGATGTACCGAAAGTTATCCTCCCCATACCGTTTCCCTTGTAGTCCTTTGTAGCTCACCCTTACTTTCGGTGCTGACCCGATCCCAGTCTCCTTGATCTTCAGCCTAAAGCCGACACACTTCGACCTTTTCTATCAGCCACATTCCATTGTAATCCCTACCCTACCTAGGCCTAGTCATACTTGTGTTTTTCCCTGTTACCCCAACTAGATTTAGGGGCATTATTATTCGAAAATGTAGTTTTAGTATTTTGTATTTATCAAAGAGTACGTGTTTTTGATTACTTCGTTTTATGTATTTTAAGTGCATTATTATTATTCTCACTTTCGGTAGCGCGAGCTTACACCGCGCCTATTTATTCCCATGTTTCTTATTTTCATGATATGGGTTTTTAAAGTTATTTTAAAACTATTTGATCGATATATAGTCCTAAAATGTTTTAACCTACCGACAAATCTTTCACTATTTTATTGTCGTTACCTTATTTTCGAGTAGGGTGCCTAATACTTACTATTTCTGGTGTGCTACTTTTGATATACGTATATGTGCATATATTTGAGTTTCGATTTTATCGAGTACGCCTCGGATATCATTGTTCAATATTGTTGTTGTTGGTATTCTTATAGGTTGTCTTTGTAGTTGTTCTTGTCTTATACTTATTTAAACCTATATTTTTTTGTATGATGTTTTACATATATAAACCTTCAAACTTCTTCATCCACCTATTTCAAGTAAGTCTTTATGTGTTAGTTGCAAAATAATAGCTCTCGCCTATGTTTGTATTATTTATCGTTTATTTTAAATTTCGAGGACGAAATTTTTGTAAGGGTGGTATGATATAATACCCAGCCCCTTTTATACCAAAATTTGTATTCTGTTACCTTAAAATTCTATTTATTCTTAATTATGAATTAGTTATTTATAATTTTATTTTTTTATTTATAAATTTATTATTTTTATTTTTCAAAACCCCATTGAACCCAAACCCTAATTCTAATTACATTTTCCAAACCAATCCCAAGCCCATTCCTTTATCTTTTCATAAACTCAATTCCTTTTAATTATCCTCGGCCCATTCTTTTAAACTAAACTCCATCTCTTTTATTCAAGCCCAGCTTTTCTGGCCCGGCCCACTCTAAATATTTAATCCTTTTCTTATTTATTCTCTCAGCCCAACACATCTCGGCCCGTCTCCTTCTCTTTTTCCGTTTAAATCTATTTTTCTTGCCCGGCCCATCCCCTCGTCAAGCCTGCTTCAGCACCCAACTCGACCCATTTCAACCCGACCCGACCCGCTTCTACACCCCCTTCTTCCCAACGGCTCTCTTCCAGGATTCCCGCCTCCTGTCGCTCGCGACCCGTTCCTTCGCCGCAGCCCACGCCGCCTCCTCCGTCCACGTTCGCGAGCCGTTACCCCACGTCGCGCACACCCCCTCTAACCCCATGTCGCCTCCTTCCTCTTTCACTCGACCTCCTCCCTCCTCCTCTCTCGCTCCCACCTTCGAACCCACTGCACACCCATCCCCGATCACCCGAGTCCCCGTACCTCCGACCACCTCCTCCCATCATCACCGCCCTCGTCTCCTCACCACCTTCCCCCTCTCTTCTCTGCCACCATCACCCAGCACCCAAACCCACAGCCGAGCTCGAACCCCTGCACCCGAGCTCGACATCCCCTGCGCCGACGACCGGTGAGCTTCTCGTCTCGTCGTCGACCTCCCCCGCAGCAGCATCATCATCCACATCATCATCGTCGTCATCATCCTCCTCACCATCCCTTTCCCTCTACACTCTCTCACTCTCTGTCTGTGCCTACTCTCTCCCTCTCTTTCTCACTCTGCTCTCTCTATCACTCTCGCTGCCTCTCTCTATTTCCCTCACTGATTTTCTCTCTTTCCCCTCTAAATCTCTCTGTGTCTCTCTCTCCATCCCCCTCTGTGTTCTCTCCCTCTCAATCTCCCTGCATCAATCTCTCTCTCTCCCTGCACTCTCTCCCCTCCTCTGTTTTCTTCTCTCTAACTCTCTCTCCCACTGCTTCTCTCTCTCTCTCTCTCCCTCTCCCTCTGTGCTCTCTCTCTCTCTCGTCTCTCATCTCTAATCTCTCTCTCTCTCCCGCAACCCCTCGGTTCTCTCCCTCTCTCTAATCTCTCTGTCACCCATCGTCGAACCTTTTGGAGTGCAAGGCCCAAGCTCCACAGCCGAGCACCGACCACCAAACTGCGAGCCACTACTGCCATCATCGGAGCGACACCGACCGTCGACGATCCCAGCACACCCAGGAGACCCACAGAGCACCTCCCCGCTTCCAACATTCACGAGTCGAGCCCCGGCATTCCGTCGAGCACCTACAGAGATCGTCGTTGCCGCTGCCGTGCATCACCATAACGTCTCCAGGCAAGTATTTTACTTGCTTACATGCTATTTACCTAAGTTACGATCTTTAATTACATATATCATAAAGTTGCAAGTTTAGATCAATTATGTGTCGTAACTGTTTAGATCAATTATGCGTGTTCTAATAGGAAATTATCATTTAACTTGACGGAACTAAATATTATTGTTTGGCCCGTATGGCTGTGGACCTAATGTGTGAATTTCGTTGGATAATATGACCGTTAATGACCAAAACAACTACCCCAAAGTTTAATCGTAAAACTGTAATTTTATTATACCTGAAAACTGTTAAATTCACCATAAATCATATACATACTAGAATGGTGCGTTCGAGGGCTCAAATCGAAGATGACTCGACGAACTTTAACCCTATACTAGTTTATTGACATTCCTATACTTAAACCGTGACGATAATTGGATCGGAGTGCGACTCTGGACTGCAGTCCATAGCGACTCAAATTGTTGCTTGCTGTTCCGTAATGGATACCACGGGATTTCCATGACTCGTAGGTTGTGGAACTTCACTGTTTATTGTAGGTGAATCTGTTATCTAGACAACACAATTGGTTTTATTCTGTTTCATTACCGTTTGATATTTAATCTGTAATTTAATAGATCGGGACGCATAACAGTCCCAGCAGAATCAGAACTGACATCTTGGTATTGAATAGTGTATATCTCCTGACGTATAGACGCGATCGAAGATCCGTCTGTTGCGTTGAAAACCTTACTGAAAACCCTAGATTTCATACAACTTTAGCATCGCTAAAATCTAATCCCAACTGGGATTAAAATGCGTTCCGAAATGGATTTCTGATTCTGAAACCGGATTTCCAACCGCGAGCGCTTAAAATGAAATGGCTATAATTAGTAATCCTGGCACCCGATGGGCATGAAACCAAATTTGATGGATGGATAACTGAACATACTAATTACTACCTGTTTATCATTTCGCTAAATTATATACGTACGTTTCATGATAAATCGTGCAAGTGATAGAATACTGTTTTTATGACACCTTAATCGTGCTTCATATACTGTTTACGTATCATATCATACTCATATCATTGCAGTGATAACCAAGTGATATCGTGCATTTACCCAGTGTTAGATTTTAGTGATGATTGTGGCAAGTACGTCAGTGTTCGTGTATCCGTGATTAAGTGAAAGTGATTCGTACTTGTACACAATCAGTGACCCTATTATTCTATTGCATTGTCGACGTCTGTGGGATGCGTGTACGTGTGACTATAAGTAGTATGGGACACTTATGGAAGCGCTTGCACGGGTGTCACAGATAAGGCATCCGACACTGCCATTTATCTTAGGTATTAGTCGGGACGTGCTTGATGGAGGTCCTGCCTCCAGTTCTCGCGCAGACTTGTCACGGATCGATTAGTATTTAGGGTTATGGTTAGCGTTTGATGTAGACCACGGGGTGTGGGGTAGTTTATGTGTGAGTTCAACAGAATCTCGGGAGTCCCATTCCGACTTATATATTTAGAGAGATATATGGAGATTTACAGGGTATGTGATATTTGTTAGTGTATATGCCCTAGAGGCCATTACTGTATCATACTAGCTTGTATATTACTTAATGGAAGCTTGGGATATTCACAGTTGTATATACAATCTTGCTCGAAATGGTAGTATGCTACTTGGTTTGTCTCTGCTTTAATATGTGCATGTGTTTCTTTTAGCATATTGCGGGTATACATATTAGTAGAGCCCTTAGGATCTTTGCTTGATTACCAGCGTTGTGATGGCGCTCGCACTCGTGGGAGCTGGGTAATCTATAAGCACATCCTTATACAGGTCCCTGGTCGTTGGACTATCGAGACAGGGCATCGATACTCCGGAGTAGACTAGCGTATGCGCTTCTCATCCCAGTGTGGGAGACGGTCTGTCCCACAGCCGTTAGTACGTCGTACTTGGGATAGTATGCGGGTGCTCGTTAGGTTACGAGTACACTGGACAGGACTCGTCGGGAACTGTTGGTTGGTAATATACCTATCGTCAGTTATCAGTTCCCAGGTGACATGAGTACAGCTTAGTCCGCTGACTTGACACTGTCACTTCGCCTCGAGTGTGTTCCCACTGCACTTTGATTACTACCCTACCACGGCTCAGAGGAGTCGTGCAAACAGGTAGTTTTTGGGTGCAGTCCCGAAGCACTTGGAGGCAGTGACGGTTAGACAGGATTCGTCTCTCCCGGTATTGGGGGTTGACATCGCGCTGTGTCCTGGAGAGCCATTACACGAGTAGTCCCTGGCCAGGGCAAGCGAGATATACTGGTAGGCTTCCAGTGTTATCTCAGGGTGTTCTGGGCTTCACTCCGACACGACTTGTACCGCTATTAGGGGACTGACGTTCACCGCCCCCCTAGGCCCGCCATGCGATGTATCAGACGAACAGACCGGACTGTACGGAGACTGTCACATACAGGCTCAGTAGGAGTGCAGATGGGGTTCACCTCGTCAGTCTTCTTATCGACATCTACCTGGGGACCGTTACGTACAGCTAGTGCCGCTTGCGGTCTGTGGTTAAACCCACTGCCAGCGTAGTGTCGAGTCTTTAGAGTCCCACACAGAGAGCTATTCGCCTTTAGGCAAAATGAGTAGAGGTCGCATGGTTTTGCGACAGGGTTCGTTCGCATCCGCGCACTTGTGCACGTTTGCTGTCCGGACAGTCTATACTAGCGGGCTTTGGTTTAAGCCGGATCCTAGTATATGATTTGAGATTGGTTTTTCTCATTGTGTTCGTGTTCCTCGGATCACGAATGCGGGTGCGTATGCACAGTTGCTTGAGATTGGGGGAGAGGACCTTGTTTAGGGTTAATGGCCTTTGTCATTTTATTAACCCTATTGATTTTGTGTGGATTATTGTTAATTGATAATTAGCTTAATTATTGTGCATGGTTGTTGTTGACAATTTGACTTCATTGACTTGTTGACCATGTTGACAACTTGACCATAATCATTTCATTTGGAAGATGCTCTTTGATCTTTGCAAAAATGAAATGATAATGGTCAATTCATGATTTATCATGACAATTTTCAAGCTAATTATCTAATTAAACTTATCCTCACATATTAGTGAGAATGGCTCACTATTTTTCTCATTCTATCATATCTTTTCTCTCTCTTGCTCATCCTCTCCCTCAAGCTCTCTCCCTCTCATGTGTTGAGAAACAAAAAGCTTGAGAAAAACCCTCTCTTGATCTTCTCTACTCACTTCTAGGGTTCAAGTCTTAGCATTTCTTGCACTCTAGTTACTCCTAGCTTGGAGTTGAAGCTAAAGGTGGTGGCTTTCGGGTGGATCCTTCTTTGACGGGAGAAGACAAGCAAGGTGATCCTTTTCTACCATACCTAGGAGCAAGGAGAGAAGGACTAAAGACCAAAGGTATAACCTTTCTTCACTTAGCTACTTTGTAGTTAGGGTTAGCTAGTTTATGTTTAGCAAAGATCCTCACAAGCATAGTCCATGTTGCCTAAGTCATTAAAAATCCGATTTTTATTATGTTTTCCGCCTCCCCGTAAGCACCGGGGTGGGCAACACGGACTTACAGTGGTATCAGAGCCTAACTAAACCTAAACTAGTTAAGTAGTTAAGTGTAACGAAGTTCGGAACCGGAAAAATCACAAAACCAAATTTTTACAAAATCCAAGTTTCTGTTAAAATTTTTCCTGCTCGAAATGAAAAACTGTACACATGTAAAATCGTCTCAGGGTTTTGTGAATACACCCAAGAAAAACGATACCCTAATTCCCTCAAGTCGCCGCGCTTCCGCCGCATGAAGTAGGTATATGCGGCGGAACCGCCGCGGATTGTGGTTATCGGCGCATCGTTTTTCGTGCAGAGTGTGTTGTTGTTGGTTTTGGGATTTTTAGTATATATTATATGTACCCAGATTCTACAGAAAAGAAATTTCTTTTTGGGGTCCTATAATTCCGTATTTTTCCGAACTTCACTGCACTTTAACTATATCGGTTATATCTGTAATGCTTGCATGTATTGAACGTCGGCTAATCGCTATAAGACGATTAGTCGGGGTTATACATGATCTGTGATTGTTATTGGTTTGTGGATATGAATGGATTGGATTGTCGCGGGTGAATAGCCGGGTTGGATGTGAGATGAGCGTTATTTTCTTTCATTCATTTGTAACATGTAAATTGATGTAATAATATTCTTTGTATGGCCGCACAACCGGGTCGGGGTTGTAGCCGCCATTGTATAATTCTTTTTACTGTTTTTGCTCCTAGGATAGACCCATGGAGGGGGTGCACAAACTACCGGGTATCTCGAAGTGCCGAGTGGCCTACTCACGGTGGTGAGGGAGGTTGCTTCGCTTCGGGTGCTTGGCGGGTAGTTTGCCGCACCCGTAGGGGTCTTGGGTGGGGTATTGGCTATTCACCGCGACCGTGTAATCCGCTTTGCGTTGCAGGCTCGAACGCATTGCGGATTCCTAGTATATCCAATGTATTCATCTGTGATCTGTAATGTCTATCATTGCTATATATTTATATATAATAACTATTTAGGCGTTGCTTATGTTTTACAGCCGCGCTAGCCCAGCCCCCGCTCTGTCGTTAGTTAAGTAACCTAACGGGTGATGACGGGGCCCCGTGGCGAATGCGAATGGCATAAGCGTACGTCATATTTTGGTTGTTTTCTGCAATGGTAGGATTAAATGATGGGACGCATTAAAAGAACTAATGCAAGAAATAAACCAAGTAAAAGTCGATTGGAACACTTTGAAAACCACTCGGTTCTTTTCAAAACTAAACTTTTAAACGCGGAGCTTGAACCACTCCTTTTAAAAGCTATCTCGTTCCATCGATTATATCAAGTTCACTACGTTCACGGTTTCGCCAAAACCATTCGTAGCCCTCCGTCATTCCACATGAATGGTCAAAAGTATTCAAGCTATGTATTTTGGCCAAAGTCAAGGCATAGTGATTGGTAGCGTTTGGGTATTCATGTGCAGCATAGATAGATGCGTTGATTTGGGACAGTCGTGCTGCCATTTTGGCCAAAGTCAAGGGTAGGTACGGGTGGGTCCAAATTAACCAGGAGAATGACGGGTAGAACTTGACATGTGACTTATGATATTTTGGCCAAAGTCAAGGTCATAAGAGCATGGGGCAAAAATCCACATCGGGAGTTTCATAAGTACTGAAACTTGCTAGATTTGCATACCATTTGGAGTGTGATGATTCTGGTAGGATTCCTTCGGTTTTATCACGCGATGATATTTGGATCCCGATCCTACTGTGAGTATATGCTACTCCTCGGGAAAACTCTCACTTAACGATCAATGCTATAAACCTAGTAGGTGCCTAGAAAGGTGTTAGCGGGGCTACGCCCACAGGGAAAAGAGGTTACTTAATTAAGGAACTTCGCGAAAGCGTTGGAAAACCTCCCTCGAAGTACCGACACTGGCCTGGCTGAACGGTTAAGCAAGTATTGTACGGTGAGAATGATCCCGGCTAATCCTTTTCTTTACGGTTTGAGAAGGGATTCGAGAGACAGTGGGAGCCATCCAGTTTAGACAAACTAAAAACCACTCTAAACTTGCAAGAGCATCATGCTAAAGTGTTTCTTTTCTCTCTCCTAATTGCAGCGACCATTCATGATGACCGGACTTAAGTTACTATTAGATAAAAACATATTGACAGGGCCAAACTACAAAGATTGGCTCAGGAATGTCAAGATGGCTATCACTTATGACAAGCTGGGGTATATACTTACCACCAAAGCTCCCCCCGTCCCAGGTCCCACCTCCAGCGTCGCGGATGTAGAAATCCGTAAGACATGGGAGATAGATTGCGCGAGGGCCAAATGCCTCGTACTAGCCTCGATGGACAATGACCATCAGAGGAGGCACGAGAATATGGACCTAGAGTCCATATTTCTCCATACAAAAGAACTGTATGGAGAGCAGTCTCGTATCGCAAGATACGAAGTGTCGAAGAAGCTCTTTTCGGCAAGGTTGGCCGTCGGATCATCGGTAGCGGACCACGTGCTTAAGATGATTGGCTACATAGAGGAGCTCGCGGACCTCGGGACCACGTTGGAGAATGAACTCTATACTGATCTGATTCTCCAGTCCCTTCCTTCCACTTACGCCCAGTTCATTCTCAACTTCAACATGCAAGGAAAGGAGGTTGAACTTGCCGAGCTTCTGAACATGTTGAGGACTGCTGAGGGCACCCTACAGAAGGGTAGGGAGACATCCACTTTGTTTGTAGGAGGATCTTCCTCTTCTAGGTCCAGGGCGAAAGCCAAGGGCAAGAAGAAGAAAGCCCCCGCCAAACCAAGAGGCGGTGTCGGTAAAGTGGATACGAAGGGAAAGGGTAAAGCAACAAAAGTAGCGGGGAAGCTGGTGGGGAAGGAAGAATGCTTCTATTGTCACAAAAGTGGTCACTGGAAACAAGATTGCAAGGCTTGGAAAGCCAGAACACAGGATTTGAAGCGAGTTGCAGCTTCAGCTTCAGGTGTGTATGTTATTGAAAATTGTCTATCAATAAACTCTACTTCCTGGGTATTGGATACCGGATCAGGATCTCATATCTGTAATTCTTTGCAGGCGTTGAGAAAGCGTAGAGTTTTGAAGGCAGGTGACATGACCCTCAGAGTTGCGAACGGTGCTAGCATGGATGCAGAGGCCGTGGGGGACTATCACCTGGGATTATCAGATGGACACTTTTTGGTTTTGCGTAGTTGTTATTATGTACCAAATGCAACCTGTAATATCATTTCTGTATCTTTATTATCTAAAGAAGGTTATGAATTTGCATTTGTAAGTAATGTAGTGAACATTCACCTTAATCAAGTTTTGATTGGGTCAGGTACATTGAACAACGGTATATACGTTTTAAACCAACCACAGATTTTCAATATCCAGAATACACACAAAAGAAAGTCTCCAGAAATTAATAAAACTTTCTTATGGCATTGTAGACTGGGTCACATCAACGAGAGAAGATTGACTAAGTTACATACTGAAGGATATTTAGATTCGTTCGAATATCAATCGTATGCAACTTGTCAATCCTGTCTCAAAGGAAAGATGACAAAGGCTCCGTTTTCTGGACACGGAGAAAGAGCGAGCGAGCTCTTGGGACTCGTACACAGCGACGTGTGCGGTCCAATGTCTACACATGCGCGAAGCGGTTATTCTTACTTCATTACCTTTACGGATGATTTTTCAAGGTACGGTTATGTCTTCTTAATGAAACATAAATCCGAGGCTTTTGAAAAATTCCAGGAATATAAGAATGAAGTAGAAAAACAAACAGGCAAAAGTATCAAGATCCTAAGATCGGATCGAGGAGGAGAATACTTAAGTGCCGAATTCCTGAACTATTTAAAAGAGAATGGAATTCTCTCTCAGCTTACTCCTCCATACACTCCGCAACATAACGGTGTATCGGAGAGACGGAACCGAACCCTATTGGATATGGTACGGTCCATGATGAGTAACGCTGAGTTACCGCGATCTTTCTGGGGGTATGCGCTAGAGACAGCTGCATATCTTTTGAACCGTGTTCCCACTAAGACTGTGCCTACCACACCATATGAGTTATGGAGTGGGAAGAAACCCTATCTTAATCACATTAAGACATGGGGATGTCCAGCTTTTGTAAAAAAGCAGCATGCGGACAAGCTCGAGGCACGCTCAGTACAGTGCAAGTTTGTGGGATATCCAAAGAACTCCAAGGGATATTACTTCTATTGCGAAGAGGAACAAAAAGTCCTTGTTTCTCGCCATGCCCACTTTCTAGAACATCAGTTCATAGAAAAAGAAATAAGTGGGAGCGCAATAGAACTGGAAGAAATTCCAGAACCACAAACTATTACTGAAAGTTTAGTGGAACCAGAAAGTTCAAAAGAACAGGACATTCCTATGCCGCTCCGCAGGAGTAGTAGGCAGTCTCATCCGCCCGAGAGATACTACGGTTTTCTCATTGACGGGGATAGAGAAGACTGCATCCTGGATTGTGATGAGCCTACTAGCTTCCAGCAAGCCATTCAGAGCGTCGACTCGGTAAAATGGCTGGATGCAATGCGGACCGAAATGGAGTCCATGTACACCAACAAAGTATGGACGTTGGACATTGCTCCAGATGGGGTAAAACCCGTAGGATGCAAGTGGATCTTCAAAAGGAAGATTGGTGTAGATGGACAGGTTGAGACCTATAAAGCTAGACTGGTAGCAAAGGGTTTTCGTCAGCGACCTGGTTTGGACTATGACGAAACCTTTTCTCCAGTAGCTATGCTGAAATCCATTCGGATCCTTCTTGCCATTGCTGCTTTCCACGATTATGAGATTTGGCAGATGGACGTAAAGACAGCTTTTCTAAATGGTCATTTAGAAGAGTGTGTCTATATGGATCAGCCAGAGGGTTTCATTCAGGGTGGGAGCAGCGGAAAGGTGTGCAAGTTGCTCAAGTCCATTTATGGACTCAAGCAGGTATCGCGGAGTTGGAACATCTGTTTTGATGAGACGGTCAAAGAATTTGGCTTTATCAAAAATCCAGATGAACCATGCATCTATTGTAGATTTGTAGCGAGAACTGTAGTATTCCTCGTTTTATACGTGGATGACATTCTCTTAATAGGAAATGACATTCCTATGCTACAATCTGTCATGGGGTTCTTGTCACACAGGTTCTCCATGAAAGACCTGGGTGATGCCTCCTACATTCTGGGTATCCGGATCTACCGTGACAGATCCAAGAGGATATTAGGACTCTCGCAGTCCAGGTACATCGACACCATACTGAAGAGATTCAGTATGGAAGATTCCAAGCGCGGTAATCTACCGGCTTGTCACGGGATCACCCTCTCCAAAGAGATGTCTCCCAAGACTGATTTGGAGAGGGATCGCATGTCTATTATACCCTACGCTTCTGCGGTAGGCTCTATAATGTATGCGATGTTGTGTACCAGACCGGATGTGGCTTATGCACTGAGTGTGGTAAGCAGGTATCAGTCAAACCCTGGGGAGAAACATTGGATAGCAGTAAAGAACATTCTCAAGTACCTGAGAAGGACTAAGGAGATGTTCTTGGTGTATGGCGGAAAAGACCTGCAGATTGAGGCCTTTGCTGACTCCAGCTTCCAGAGTGACAAGGATGATTCCAAGTCCATGTCGGGTTTTGTCTTTACCCTCAATGGAGGGGCGGTGTGTTGGAAGAGCTCCAAACAGGAAACCGTTGCTGACTCGACTATGGAAGCGGAATACATCGCTGCATCTGATGCCGCAAAAGAAGCTGTCTGGATGAGGAAGTTCTTGAAAGAACTTCAGGTGGTTCCGTCCATTGTTGACCCAATACCTCTGTATTGCGACAACAACGGGGCTATAGCTTTAGCGAAGGAACCCAGGTCCCATCAGAAATCCAGACACATCTTAAGGCGGTATCACCTGATCAGGGAGATCGTGGATCGCCAGGAGATCGAGGTCCGGAGAGTTGCATCAGAGGATAACACAGCAGATCCATTCACCAAGGCCTTGCCCCAGACTCAGTTCGAGCGGCTGATCGAGATGATAGGTCTTCGATACGCCAGTACATGGCCTTAGTGCAAGTGGGAGATTGTTAGTGTATATGCCCTAGAGGCCATTACTGTATCATACTAGCTTGTATATTACTTAATGGAAGCTTGGGATATTCACAGTTGTATATACAATCTTGCTCGAAATGGTAGTATGCTACTTGGTTTGTCTCTGCTTTAATATGTGCATGTGTTTCTTTTAGCATATTGCGGGTATACATATTAGTAGAGCCCTTAGGATCTTTGCTTGATTACCAGCGTTGTGATGGCGCTCGCACTCGTGGGAGCTGGGTAATCTATAAGCACATCCTTATACAGGTCCCTGGTCGTTGGACTATCGAGACAGGGCATCGATACTCCGGAGTAGACTAGCGTATGCGCTTCTCATCCCAGTGTGGGAGACGGTCTGTCCCACAGCCGTTAGTACGTCGTACTTGGGATAGTATGCGGGTGCTCGTTAGGTTACGAGTACACTGGACAGGACTCGTCGGGAACTGTTGGTTGGTAATATACCTATCGTCAGTTATCAGTTCCCAGGTGACATGAGTACAGCTTAGTCCGCTGACTTGACACTATCACTTCGCCTCGAGTGTGTTCCCACTGCACTTTGATTACTACCCTACCACGGCTCAGAGGAGTCGTGCAAACAGGTAGTTTTTGGGTGCAGTCCCGAAGCACTTGGAGGCAGTGACGGTTAGACAGGATTCGTCTCTCCCGGTATTGGGGGTTGACATCGCGCTGTGTCCTGGAGAGCCATTACACGAGTAGTCCCTGGCCAGGGCAAGCGAGATATACTGGTAGGCTTCCAGTGTTATCTCAGGGTGTTCTGGGCTTCACTCCGACACGACTTGTACCGCTATTAGGGGACTGACGTTCACCGCCCCCCTAGGCCCGCCATGCGATGTATCAGACGAACAGACCGGACTGTACGGAGACTGTCACATACAGGCTCAGTAGGAGTGCAGATGGGGTTCACCTCGTCAGTCTTCTTATCGACATCTACCTGGGGACCGTTACGTACAGCTAGTGCCGCTTGCGGTCTGTGGTTAAACCCACTGCCAGCGTAGTGTCGAGTCTTTAGAGTCCCACACAGAGAGCTATTCGCCTTTAGGCAAAATGAGTAGAGGTCGCATGGTTTTGCGACAGGGTTCGTTCGCATCCGCGCACTTGTGCACGTTTGCTGTCCGGACAGTCTATACTAGCGGGCTTTGGTTTAAGCCGGATCCTAGTATATGATTTGAGATTGGTTTTTCTCATTGTGTTCGTGTTCCTCGGATCACGAATGCGGGTGCGTATGCACAGTTGCTTGAGATTGGGGGAGAGGACCTTGTTTAGGGTTAATGGCCTTTGTCATTTTATTAACCCTATTGATTTTGTGTGGATTATTGTTAATTGATAATTAGCTTAATTATTGTGCATGGTTGTTGTTGACAATTTGACTTCATTGACTTGTTGACCATGTTGACAACTTGACCATAATCATTTCATTTGGAAGATGCTCTTTGATCTTTGCAAAAATGAAATGATAATGGTCAATTCATGATTTATCATGACAATTTTCAAGCTAATTATCTAATTAAACTTATCCTCACATATTAGTGAGAATGGCTCACTATTTTTCTCATTCTATCATATCTTTTCTCTCTCTTGCTCATCCTCTCCCTCAAGCTCTCTCCCTCTCATGTGTTGAGAAACAAAAAGCTTGAGAAAAACCCTCTCTTGATCTTCTCTACTCACTTCTAGGGTTCAAGTCTTAGCATTTCTTGCACTCTAGTTACTCCTAGCTTGGAGTTGAAGCTAAAGGTGGTGGCTTTCGGGTGGATCCTTCTTTGACGGGAGAAGACAAGCAAGGTGATCCTTTTCTACCATACCTAGGAGCAAGGAGAGAAGGACTAAAGACCAAAGGTATAACCTTTCTTCACTTAGCTACTTTGTAGTTAGGGTTAGCTAGTTTATGTTTAGCAAAGATCCTCACAAGCATAGTCCATGTTGCCTAAGTCATTAAAAATCCGATTTTTATTATGTTTTCCGCCTCCCCGTAAGCACCGGGGTGGGCAACACGGACTTACAATATTCACCGTGATATACATGTTACATGTTGTGCCCGTGGTCCCTTGCCCTTGGGTTCTACCCTTGGGTGGAGGACACTCGCGCGTGGTTGACTCTCACACTTGGACTGACGATAGGCTTAGTGACCTGTACAGTGAGACTTAGAGACTGATAGGGATACGGGCATTTATATACCTTATATACTGTGTTGACATACGTGACATATCGTTCTACTGCTTTACTGCTCCGCTGCATTGATTACTGCACATTCATATTCATGTTGTTATTGATTTTTTGTTATTCATATCTATTACCACTGTTAGAACTGTCACTTGATTTTATATATATTATATTGCTATTGTGTCGCTCTGACGACCTGAGTATGCATGCTCAGTGTGAGAAGAAGATTTAGCCTGGACCAGAACTAGACGTGCATCACAGACTTCTTGACTTGCCATTCCGAGTTACATTCGCTTGTTCCACTTCAGGTCAGTCTTAACATTATTTCTTTCAGTTACTGCATTTCTCATTACCTGCGCATCATTTACTGTTTACCATGAAAAACTAGAAGACGAAGTGTGACTACGGCAGGACATTTTCTTGACCGTAGGATCATGGCTGGCCTTGTCTACACCTCGTATTCCGTATTTTAGGAAGCGGGGCGTGACAAGCGTGGTAGGGTAGTAATCAAAGCACAGTGGGAACTCACACGAGACAAATAACGATCTCAGGTCGATGAACTAACCTGTACACATGTCACCAGGGAACTGCTATCTGACGTCAGGTATAAGACCAACTAGCATGTTCCCGACGAGTCCTGTCCGGTGTACTCATAACCGAATGAGCACCTGTATACATCTTAGGTGAACCAACTGACAACAGTGGCTTGTGAGACCGGCCACCGCCCCTCGTCGGGGTCTCGACTGTATACACTAGTCTACTCTGGAGTATCGATGCCCTGTCTCGAAACTCCCACGACTAGGGACCTTTTAAGGATGTGCTCATAGACTACCATCTCCCACGTATATGATCGCCCTCATACTGCTGGCAGTCAAGTAAGAATCCTAGGGGCTCTATCAACGCGCAATAGTGACCTGTAAGGTCACCTAAAACAGTACACGATGATAAAGATAAACCAGATAGCATACTATCATCTTGAGTAAGACTGTCCTATCGGGATAGGTCCTCCATCAATCATTGCAATCACGTGCCTGTGATCCAATAATTGACTCTGAGGGCACTATCTCCAACAATATCCCACTTGCACTCAAGGCTAATTATTGCGATGTCGCATACTCACAGCCCGTGTGATACCGAACACCCAACTCCTCTACTAGTCAGTCTCACAAAGCTCGTTTGCGAAACTATTGCGTTCGAGGAATAGCCTCAGTGAGTGGATCCGCTCTGATGTTTCTTTCTATGTCTCTATATATCTCAAGTTCGCGGAGAAAGCCATCTCCCGAAATGAGCAATACCTGTCTTAGAATGTGTCTGGATGTCTGATGGGACCTAGTTCATAAATGAACTCCAAATCCAAACTTCTTATACTGTATCGTCAACTGAACTTAATCGGTATCCTGCGCCATGCCTCCCTCAGTATCCGCCTGGACCTCCTGTCCAAAATACTGCCCCTCGTCAGAAGGAAAACTATAACTCTGACAGCCACTCTATCATCCAGGTCACCTTGGAAGCCTGGAATGATAACCGTCTCCTAAAGGAGGCTGCCGTTATCAAATCCCTAGAAAATCCACTTATGTTCTAAAACTGCTTCCGAATGTTTCTCCAGGATTGGATCAATATCAACTTATTGCATCTACTGTAAAAACAACATCTGGTGTGGTACTTGACATCTCATGATTGACTCAATTGCCTAAGCATGTGATCTGCCAATCATGCATATCCCTCTCCACTTTAGTCTATAAGACACCTTAAGAGAGGGTGACTCCATCACCTGCAGGTACACCACCATGCCAGGAGTCGTCCATTCTAAAACACCTTTAGAATGCTGTCTAAGTACCCTGATTGGGACACTTCCCAAATCTAGATCTAAAACCATAGATCTAGTAACCAGAATGTCTGATATAATATCCAAGTTCTATGTGGAGAAACCTCTGTGTGACAACCAAAGTATAACCGACCGTAGTATAGGAATTTCACTTCCTACTCTGTGTATGTCATCCAAATACCAGGACACTACACCCTACTACCTTCTTAACAGATCTATCCCCTATTCTGATGACGTCAAACCTATGACTGTCACATCAGAAATAGATGATCTATCCCCGCTATATCCGCTTTAGTCTATAAATAGACATAAGCCACCTATCCACCAATGCTTCCGCTGCTCCCACTGACTACGACAACCCTCTGGCAGAGTCATATAGACGTACACTTCTAAAGCTAGTTTAGAACGACGCTATACTTATCCTCCTGCCGGGTCTCACAGTCTGGAACAACAGCATTGGCAAGTCTGGGTAAACAAGAACCTCCCTGCCACCGTCCTTGAGCATACCGAAGTACCTCTCGAGTGCCTGAGGTTACCCACCATATCTGCGGAGTGGCCAATGGAATATCAAACCAAATTGAATCTTTAGGTTCTTATCAAATTTTCAGTAATCGTCTGCGGTTCTGGAATCACTTCCAGTTCTACCATACTCCCACTACTATTTTCTGAAAAAATCCATTTTTGTTAAAATTGTGGCGAGTCAAGAACAATATCACTATTGATCTTCCAGATGGTAGAAAGTCAACCCTCGTCATAGCCTGGGTCAACCCACAAACAGCCATTACATAAACGTGCCTTGAGTTATCCAGAGTCTGGTTTTAAGCATAAGCCGGGCAACTCCCCGTACCTTAACAATGTCAAGATATGAACTGTTCTATATCCAATACAGAAACAGAGGTACTAATTTAATTGAACCAGATTCAAATCATGCGACTGTCTCCAGTGCATGTTAACTAAATAGAAAGAGGCCGATCAGCGTTACTCAACTTAGGAATGCATCCAGATATGAGTAACCCGAAAGAGAAGGAAGTTCTCTTAATCATTACTATCAACTGAATACCACACACAAGTATCTACATCTTCGATCACCTTGAAGAATCCTGATACTTGCAATACCTGGTTCTCTACTCTATTCTTATACCTATAACTTCTCAAAATTCGGACCTTGCGTTTCTGCGAAACACTTGTCTAAAAACTAGAGAAGTCAAAAGTAAACCGAATATAGTACAAGGACCAACCCCTCTGTCCTAATGGACACTGGACAACATACAATACTCTGTATAAGTCCCTTGAGTTTGATAACTCAATCCCTGTGTGTCGTAGGTTGAAAACTGTATTATGGTTATGAAGGATTACACCGCTGTTTAATGCTCCTTACCTAATCATCCACTGATATAGGTAAATGTCATAGACATAATTTCAAAAAGGTATATCTCACTCTATAAAAATAGACGTACAAATGTATCAATTTGAAATTGGTGCATAACAGCGGATATTCAAAACCAAATATTTGCCGTCCGGCAAACAACCCAGGTGACTTCCTCAAATATTACCGATTACAACGAATCCCGATATAATGAGGATGATCACCTAATTCCCAATAACTTACTCCCACTCATCATCTGTAAAACAATACGGATGTGAGAATCATACCTAGTAAATACATACCCTGGAGCAAGTGTCAAATTGGGAAATCAGTTTTCTTTTAACAGTACACAGTGAAACTGAAACATTGAAATATTTCGATGGGGTATCCGGGTATTCCTAGTAATGCCTCTTCCATTATCCAGATTCACAACTGCAACCGTATAATTCTTTGCCATCTTTCCAAATCCCTTTATATGTCTTTAGTCATTACCTTCTGTACACCCTCTTAGGCTAAATGGTTTTCTTCCTTCTCTACCGTTCGGCACCAGCCTATGCTTTGGAAGAAGACTATCCAATAAGCATAATGGGTGTACTGTCCTAATCCTAGGAGCACTCGCAATGCAAGAGAAGGTGAAGATAAAAGACAACCGAATAAACCTTATTCCTATTTCTCCTGAACCAGAATCCATCCCCGAACTGGAACAAGTTCCTTTCGAGTTCGTATATAACCATACGATGGAGTATCTAAATAAACTGTGGATCTTCGTAGTGATACGGAGTGTCCTGGAGAAATACAAAGGTGAAGTGGGAGTGGTAATGAAATACTTGGTTTGGTCGTAAATAGCAGTCACAATTTACTTTGCCCTCCTTCTAATCCCTTTATTTGTCTTTAGTCATTACCTTCTGTACACCCTCTTAGGCTAAATGGTTTTCTTCCTTCCTACCGTTCGGCACCAGCCTATGGTTTGGAAGAAGACTATCCAATAAGCATAATGGGTGTACTGTTCTAAACCTAGGAGCACTCTCAATGCGAGAGAAGGTGAAGATAAAAGACAACCGAATAAACCTTATTCCTATTTCTCCTGAACCAGAATCCATCCCCGAACTGGAACAAGTTCCTTTCGAGTTCGTATATAACCATACGATGGTTTTGTCCAATGGAAGTGGACGTTCGTAGTAATACGGGGTGTCCTGGAGAAAAGGGTAAAAGTAGGAGTGGCAATGAGGTTTGCAACTCTGACAATCCAAAAGCCAGTCTTATAAGAAGGTTCGGTTAATTTTGGTCACTGAGTCATACTCAAAGGTCGGGTCATGGTCGCTGCCAAAGAGAGAGAGAAAAGAAACACTCGGCGTGGACTCTAACCTAGATCAGAATGGTTATCACTTTATCTAATCAGGAAACCTCCCACTGTACCGTCAAATTCTCCTCCAAACCTGAAAGAAGAATTAGTCAGGATCACCCGAGGAGTAAACCAACTCATCAGTAGGAATCGGGATCCAACTATCATCGCATGATAACATGACGGAATCCGCTCACATTATCACACTCCAGAAGGTATGCGCATATCTGGCAAGTTTCAGTTTCTTTAGAAACTCCCGATGTGATTTTTACCCCATGCTCTTATGACCTTGACTTTGGCCAACAAATCATAAGTCACATGTCAAGTTCTACCCGTCATTGTCCAGGTTAATTTGAACCCACCCGTACCTACCCTTGACTTTGGCCAACAAGGCAGTACGACTGTCCCAAACCAACGCATCTATCTATGCTGCATATGAATACCCAACAGCTACCAATCACTGTGCCATGACTTTGGCTAACAAACACAGCTTGAATACTTTGGACTATCCATATGAAACGACGGAGGGCTACGAATGGTTTCTGGTGAAAACCTTTAACGTAATGAACTTGATATCGTTGAAAGAACCGGATAGCTTTTTAAAAATATAGTGACGAAAACCTTTGCTAAAGAGGTCACTCCCGGTGAAGGGATCTCGGCTCTTTCCCCGTAGAATGAGGTGCAGGATATTCCAACTGAATACCATGATGCAAAGCAAAAGTAAACGAATATAGTGAAGTTATTGCCCTGACGCAAACTTCTGTCCAAGGGGTCACTCCTGGTGAAGGGATCTCGGCCCTTGCCTCGTCGACTGAGGTGCAGGATATTCCAACTGAATACCACTGTGCAAAACAAAAGAGAACGCCCTTGCAATAACAACTTTTTGAAAAATGTTCCAACAACATCAGAATAGGTTGTTTAGCTTGCATTGATCCGAATCAACGCAGTCCCATCAATTGATCACACCAATAAAGAACGAAAATAATGATATACGTATATGTCATCCGCATTCGCCACTGGGTCCCATCATCACCCGTTAGGTTACTTAACTAACGACAGAGCGGGGACTGGACTAGCGCGGATGCAAAACATATACAACATCTACTAATATATATATCAATATACAATATTCGCTCAAGGCGTGATAAAATGCAACATCACAGAAATGTAATAAGCATCACAGAACAATACAGATATCTGGGATCCCCGGGTTTCATAGAGCCGCTACTGAAACCCGACGTTCCCCTGGTCGTGTGGATAGCCTGTGCAATGAAATCCTAGACTCCTACGGGCGCGGAAAGTTACCCGCCAAAACCTGAAGAGGGGCAGCCCCCTTCAGCAACATGAATGGACCACCCAACACTTCACGGAATCCGGTAACTTGGGCACCCCTCCTGGGTCAACCTGTACCCCCTACGAGTGCGGCGAATAGCCCGCCAATTCTAGAGTGAAGCCCCCTCTGTATCAAAGCCATGAGATGCGGGCTCGTTGCCCTCTAGAACCCGGCTATCCGTGCACCCCTCCGCGAGGTAATCCTAGTACAGAAAGTAAAATATACATACAACGGTACATCGACCTCAGCCCGGTCGTGCCCCAAAAGAATAATATACAAACAGGCAGTGACGGCAGTCCACATGTCGGACGCTCGCCCCGCAAAATCAAATGTACATAAGTAACCAAACTGTACTACCATTGCATCCAGGCTATCCCCCACGACCAATCCGCAACATCACAGCACAACACAGAACATCAACGTGAATGTCGCGTTCATAAATCCGTCTAAAAGGGCTATAGCAGATAGACTGTATTTACCGATCGAGTGACATTCACGGTCGCAGATATAATGTAAATATTGTGAACTAACATGTTTAAAATTTTCGATCGATCAAATTTACCCAAGTGGGCCCCAAGCACAACTGTAGCACTCAGAGAAAATCTGGGCCCAAAAAGAATATTCCAAAAACCCCAATTTCGTCATAGAAAGCCACTGTAGAAATTTGGTGCAGAGAGGGGTCAAAATGGCGGCGGAACCGCGGCCCAAGCATGGGTTTGGCCGCGGTTCCGCGGTGGGATGATGATGTCACGCAACCAAATTTTTACAGAATGCTTATAATTACCTACACGTGTTTCTGCAACAACCTGAAAAAATTTTCGAGCCCAAAAAAATTTCAACAGAAACATATGCAATGAAAATGCGGTTTTGGGATAAATGTTCGATCGAACTTGTAAACACATTAGAGCAAGCTAGACTAGGTTAATGGCGAGTCTCTGATACCACTGTGAGTGTACGGCGGCGCCCCGGCCGTCAATCCGACGCCGGAATGCGGAAACGGAAACTTTTCTAGAACTTAGAAACCGGCACCACCGCGCACTATAAAACCCGGATCGGGCCATTAACCTAACTCTAGCAAACTATAGAAAGAGCAGAGAAGCTATACCAAGCGATCCGTGTCCTTCGGTCTTCGCCTCTACTCCGATCTCCTTGCGGAACCTCCGGTCTTCATCTTCTCGTCGGAGCGGGCACCACAATGCCGGGTTCTATTACGGGCTCCCACCTCTGGACCGAGGAAACTCGGGCACGAAGTTGGCGAGTCGACGTGCCCAAGGGTGCTGTAGGTGAAGTGTAGAATGTATTGTCTCTTGGGGTTTATGAAGTTGCCTTTGATGATGGAGGAGAGAAGAAATGATCTTTGAAAAAGAATGGAGCTCTCATTTTTCAAGCATGGAATGAGATGATAAATTTTCCCTCATACAAATGAACCTCTCTATCATCCAAAGTGGCCGGCCTCTCTTATCTCAAAATGGTGGAGGGAAAAAGAATAATACATGAAGGGAGGTGAGTGTAGGAATCAAAAGAGGTGACCACATCCAAAGGTGATGATAACAAAGTCATATCAATTTCTAATCCATTCTTATCTCATTAATGCAAGTAATGATCACAAGAAAAAGCAAAGATGCTTAAACCATCATAATCCCTCAAATGCAAGAAACTCCTCCACAAATGCTAATTTGCAAACTTGCAAATTAGCCCCTCCATCAGAAAAATCCAGCCGTGAAGGAACAAAGAAAACTGGCCGGAACGGAATGCAAACTGGCAACTTCACTAATCCCGTAATAAATTACAGGAAAACCCCGCGACTGTATATACATACCCGCATTTGTATTCCCACTGAATACAAATGCAAAGAGACAAAATCTACACTGTCTAATACTAGGATCCGGCTTAAACCAAAACCCGCTAGTAAAATCCGTCCGATCACGATCCGTGCAATACCGCACTATCTGATCGAACCTTGCCATATCTCCATACGGCCTCTACAGCGTTTCGCCCGAAACTTGAGAAACTGGTCTGTGGGGGACTCTAAAGACTCGTCAATACTTTGGCTGTGGATTTAACCACTAGCACGTCAGAGGTATTAGCCTATACATGACGGGCTACCAGGTATTGACCAAAAGGGACGTCGATGAGTGAACTCATCCTGACACCCTACTGAGCCTGTCAGTGACAATATCCGTACAGTCTGGTCCGTTCGTCTATGAGCATCGCATGGCGGGCCTAGGGGGTTGGTAAAAGTCAAACCCCCAAAAGCGGTACAAGTCGTGTCGGAGTGTAGCCCATAACACCCTAAGATACTACTGGAATACCTACCAGTAAATCTCCTGTCTTGGCCAAGGACTTCGTGTAATGGCTCTCCTAGACACAGCGCGACCTCACCCCCAATACCGGAAGAGACGAACCCCTGCAGATCCGCTCACTGCCTCCATATGGCTCGGGACTGTACCCAACTAAAACCTGTTTGCACGTCTCCTTTGAGCGTGGTAGGGTAGTAATCAAAGCACAGTGGGAACTCACACGAGACAAATGATGATCTCAGGTCGATGAACTAACCGGTACACATGTCACCAGGGAACTGCTATCTGACGTCAGGTATAAGAGCAACTAACATGTTCCCGGCGAGTCATGTCCGGTGTACTCATAACCCAATGAGCACCTGTATACATCTTAGGTAAACCAACTGACACCAGTGGCTTGTGAGACCGGCCACCGCCCCTCGTCGGGGTCTCGACTGTATACACTAGTCTACTCTGGAGTATCGATGCCCTGTCTCGAAACTCCCACAACTAGGGACCTTTTAAGGATGTGCTTATAGACTACCAGCTCCCACGTATATGATCGCCCTCATACTGCTGGCAGTCAAGCAAGAATCGTAGGGGCTCTATCGACGCGTGATAGTGACCTGTAAGGTCAACTAAAGCAGTACACGATGATAAAGATAAACCAGATAGCATACTATCATCTTGAGTAAGACTGTCCTATCGGGATAGGTCCTCCATCAATCATTGCAATCACGTGCCTGTGATCCAATAATTGACTCTGAGGGCACTATCTCCAACAGGTCAGTACCCTGGATTGTGATCTTTGATAAAGAGGATATCAGATGAATAAAGTGATGAATGTGATATTGACCCGTACCCAGATTTGGGATGTCGTACGACGGATTTACGTACGAGCTATATTGATGTTTGATCCGCACTCTTGACTTGGGAATAACTGATTATAGATATAGTATCGGATGTGATATTATCGAAGCGGGATCACCGACTTATATATATATATATATATATATATATATCGACTCAGATGTTAGGCGGTTTCCTTACCTTCAGTTAGCTAGTTAGCTTAGCTCTATAGTTTAGTGTAGTTGGTAGACTAGATTCGACTCCTACCTATTTCAAAATCTAACGAATCGCAGGTATTTTAAAGGACATGTCAAGGTATTCTACGGATATTTCAAAAGACGTATCTTTTCTTAAAAACACCGTAGCCCTTATTTTCAAAACACCATGATTCGTGTTATTTTTAAAAGGCACCATTGTTTGACTTTTAGTTATCGTTGTGTCTAGTACTCTGCTCCTGCACATTATTGTTGTTCGCTCCGCATCGCATACTTATTGTACTGTATATTCCATTATTGATATCATGCTGTTAGGACACCAGCACCATTACCGATGATGCGTATGTACCACGTACACTTACTTGCCGACTCACACACATCTTCATCGGTAATTGTCATGTCACGTACACTTAGAGAATATTATTGCTTGATTTAGCTTGTTAGCTAGTAGTTTTGACATGATATTAGTGTACTTGCCTTATATGCCAGCTTAGATATTGTAGTTATTACTTGTCACTTCATGCATACTGTTATTCATTGTTATGTCGCATTCATGGATTCTCATGCCTATATTCATAGTTTTATGTGCTATTGATGATTTGGATTCAGAATTCCATGAGATTTCTGGATTTGGGAACCGTGGGTATTTCAAAAGAGAATATGTAATTGTTTTAAAAACCCGGTTACCCTTGATATGATATTTCAGTGCGTCCACCATGTGTTTTCTCGGTGCTGAGAGCGACATGTGAGACCCGAGTTTGAGGAGTGGAGGAACCGTTTCGGGTACATGGTGGACCCGGTAAGGTACCCCGGGGCAAGAAGCGCGTGGTGATGACGATATGAGCCTGGCAGGGGGGACTACCTACCGGTGATTTTACCCGACGCGTCGGATATCCGGAGGATACCGTCGTGGTCTTGAGATGGATGGTAGGGGCCGGTCTGGATTGACGGTGCCATAGATAGTGAGATTGAGACATTGAGATTTTGAGATATTGAGGTACAGAGATTGCGGCACAGAGATATTGAGATATTTGTATACTTGTTTTGTGTCGATGCTAGACATTGTTTATGCTGATTTCATTTATGATACCTCATTTTTTTAGAAAGATACAGAAAATCTCACTAATTTATGAAAGCAGTTTTCTTCAGTACATGCATTCTGTTTCATGCATTCATACATCATCCATATGATATATTGCTACCTGAGGCACTGACACGGGCACATGGGATTACACTTGGGTTAGACATATACCCTAGCCATTGTTATAGGCTGCTGGTTATATATTTGAGAATATATTATGATCATATGACCTAGGATTGTGTTGTTCATGCGGTTTCTGTTCGTAGATATTTTTCTACTCACGAGTTGGCAACTCACCCCCGTTGTGCCACAGTTTCTTGCAGGTTTTTCCATACAGGTTTCATTACGGCTTTGCTAGCACTGCTTCTTTTGCGGGTAACTTGCTAGTAGGTGGGGTTATTTGTATCGTACCCATCATTATACCTTGTATATTATTATTCTGTTGTATCTAGAAATTCCATCAACCAATCACGTATTTATTTCAGATAGAGACCAGTGTTGTTTATTCTTTTGACCTTAGAGTCGTGCGTTGTTTTTCTATGGATTTCTTGCTATTTTGAATTTCCTTTTGAATTTTGATCCTCGCCCTTGGCGTTGTATATTATATTGCTTGTGTGGTTATGACCGTCGATTGACGAAGACCTAGCTCCCGCTTGGGGATGCCTTTTTATTGATTTCGTATACTATTCATGTTGTATCCCGTTTTGGGGCCAGTATTTACAAAGGAGACTCTGCTGAAATTTTCAGAAAATACTTGATGTTTTTAAAAACGCATAATTCGGCTTATGCTATTAAAACTACTTGCTTTAAATTGGTTTTTCCTTCACTCTATTACTTTCTTGGTTTGGATTTCTGTGGTTTCGGCTTACTTAGATTACGTATGTCTCGAGACATTTCGTAGTCTAAGTGCCGGTCATGTTCCGTACTTTCGGGTCGTGACAAAGTTGGTATCAGAGCGTTAGGTTTACCTTCGGAGCGTAGGATGACCCTTGGTTGATGGAATAGGTGACTAAAGTAGAGTGACGTACCGTGGGTATGTTCCGCGGCATACTTACGATACGCTACTCCACTTAAGAAGCCTTAGGATGTACATTTCTTTGTTCGGTATTATATTCCTTCCTATGATCTAGCCTCATCGGCACCAGTTGTGGTTTTGCTGCCACGATTACGGGCAGGGAGAGCGACGGCTAGAGTTGCGGTCAGCACGAGCTCGTTACGAACGAGGACTGACCAGGGCATAATTCCGGCGACACACGATTGCAGAGATGTGTCTTTTTATTGTGTTTTCGCGTCATGAGCGTTTGACTGATCGCTTTTACGAGATTTCCCGGATGTGCTGATCGGCACAAGAGGATTAGGCCACTGATAGAGCCCAGCCAGATTTTGATGACCGTAGATGTATGGCTTATTCATTATGATTGAGGCACTGTTCAGAATGCAAACGAGTGAGCCAGTTGTTGCTGCGGACGACGAGATATCACCCCAGATGTTGGTGATACTGCAGTACGAGTTGTACTAAGAGACGAGAGAAGGTCGCTAGTCACCGAGGATGAATGACTAGGACATGTAGTTCGTTCGCTACCTCAATGCGAGGTCATCGGATAGTTTGATTCCAGCTAGAGACGACTTCACGCGGAGATGTTGAGAGTCGACAGAGATGATCGAATGTCAGAAACCTATTATTCCAAGTTTAAAGTATTCGGAAGGACATGCAGGCAATTCTATGGACCCTCTAGAAGAATGAAACCCTAACTCGACTTAATGACCATGTGAAATCCTTTGAACCTTAAGGTTTGCGAAAGTTCCGCGGCGCCATTAGTGAGGCTTGGGTTTGCCCTTCTATGGCTGGACCATTGATGCTGTGGTACGTACTGGATACTGTTAAACTGTACCCAAGATGTTGAGCTCTTGGGGGATTATGAGGTTTTGACGAATCGATCGGATGGTTCGACTTCATTCGGATGATAGGTGGTGAGATGCACTTCGTGGGAGACTCCAGATACGAGGATAGCCGTTGGAGCTCAGTCCATGCAGCCACGACGAGACGAGTCCGAAGCAATCGACATTAGAGAAAGTGGAGTAAGAGGTTCGTACCAGATCTGGATAAGATGACGTTCCACTCCACCGACATCAGAGATACGATACGCATGCCGATGCATTTCACTTGGATATACCTTCCAGAAGGAGTCGCGATGAGTATGCAGCTGTTCCGGAGCAAGAAGCAGATATAGTAAGGGACGATGATTTCTGGACAGTTCGGCAGAGACGAGGTTTGGGAGAGACCTCGACAGGACCTTTCTGGAATAAAATACGAGAAGACTTGGACCCAGGAGTGGTCAGGTTACGCACACCAGCAAGCCAGAGTTCAGGATCGTCGACAAGACATGCTATGAGTGACCGCGACAGTTGGCCAGAGATTCTTAGAGGATGTGCTTGAGCGGGACTATTCCGCCATATTTGATTTCGGTATTTTGGGCGGTCTATTTGCATGATTTATTTTGATGATAGAGTTTCATGATATTTGTTTTCATGCACTATGGTTGCACCTACTGAGTATTTACGATTTTTGCACAGTTGTTGCACCTGATATCGTTTTCGTGCCTTGGTTTCACATGTTTATGATTTTATGGATTTCGTACAGTGAGATGATCTTGTGCATATGTACGCACACGTTTTGGTTTTTGCACTCGGTATAGTTCACATATGCTTGCAGTACAGTGATACGCATTTTTTGCACTTAGATGCACTGGACTTCGATTTCGATTGTGATGTTCGATATTTGTTTTGTGCACCTTGTGCACTTGATTGTATTTTGCGCATGTTCGGTGCTTGATATTGGACTTCATGATTTCGTGCATGATGGATGCACCTGATTTGGGTTTTTCGCGCATGTTGGGCGCATGTTATGAGATACGATTTTGGTGCACACCAGATACACTAAATCGATATTCTTCGTGCATGTCAGATGCACCTGTTTTGCTGTCAGGCACACCTGTTGCCCTTGACAGATGTTTCGTGCACACCCGATGCACTTAGATGTTGTTTCTGTGCATATGTATGGCACATTCATGGATTTCGATTTCCGTGCACACCAGACGCACATGACATTCATATACATATTTGGGACTGATTTATGTTGGAGCAGTATATTTTATGATGTTTGCTATTTGGTTTATTACTGAGCAGGACTAGTCACAGGACAGTACCTGAGTATATTTTTGGCATGCATTGCTTCTAGATGCTTTAATGATGTATATCATGTTGGTTTTCGTATTGAATCTTGACATTGATGTCTTTCCCATGACTCCGATGATTGCGGGATGCTTGACGGAGTTTTGATTTTGAGTTATATGCTCATTTTTCATGTGCATGCGCTGCGCTACGATTTGTTTTGTATATTTATGATTTTGGAGCCCCGACGACTTGATGGTTTTGCTTAGATGTTTTAGTATTTGGGGGGAGTTTTAATTTAAATTCGGGGACTGAATTTCTTTAAGGAGCGAAGATTGTAACGTTTTGAAAAAAAATCATTTCGGTGAAATTTCGGAAAATCGGTAAAATAAGGGGTTTTCTGTAAAAAAAAATCAAAATACAAATATCTTTATTATAAAATTAAATATACATATTCTAGCTATGTAATTGCTAGTATTTGGTGTTTATTGAGCCACTGGTAAAATTTCTAATATTCTGAAAAAAAATTCCGAAATTAATTATTTTAATATTATTTTAAGCCGTCACTAATACAATTAATTAGGGAAAATTACAAATTGGAATGGGTTGAAACAAATTTTGTGTATCATAACACATTAAACAAAATTTCAACATGTTGTTTTGAAATGAAATGAAGCTGCCAAACGGTTTTAGAAAATATCGAAAAAAGGCTTAAATAGTGAAATTAGTGTTAATGGAAATGGGGGTATAATATTTATCTTCTTGTTTTCCCCACTTTCACTCACACACACACCCATTTTTCCTCATGGGCGAGTCCCCTTGACAGCCCAATATCTTGGGCCCCTCATCTCACTAAAACAAAGAAAAGAAAACAAAAGAAATGAGAGAAATGGTAAAAGGAGTATGGGCTTTGACTTTGGTGGACTTGGACTTTCCACACTTGACTTTTCCCCACCTCACACACCCCCCACACTCCCCCACCTACACCTGGCCAAGCCCCCTTCCTTCAGCCCCTTCATTTCTTCCTCTCTTCCCTCATCAAAAATCCACCATTTTTGCCTCAAAATCCCTACAAAAAAATCCCAAAATCAAAATCCAACTCCTACCCATTTTTCCTTAGCCTCTCAAGCATGGATTTTGGTGAAAAGTTTTCAAATGGGAGGTCAAGATTTTCATGCTAGATCTCAAATCTTGTGAGGTATAAATCTTGACCTTTTGTTAAATTGTTGTTTGAATACTTTAAATCAAGCATAATTAGTTAATAATTTGGGTTTAATTGAATGTTTGGAAAAATATAGTAAGGGTTTGTGATTTCAATTAGGATTTTTATTATATCATTAGGGATGCAATGTTTAGTTTAACATCTTAATGTATGTAAAACCTAGTTTGGTTGATTACACTTGTTATATGTAATTTGTCCAAATCACATATATTTGTAAACTAGGTTTTGGTAATTAATTCAAAATTGAGATTAAAAATCTAATTAGGGTTTGTATGACTTATTTATAATGTTTAGTGGATATTATGGCCGCTAGATTTGTTTAAATATCAAGTTTTGTACTAAAACGGTAAACCTTGCTTGCTAGGTTTTCGGAAAAATAGCTTTTAAAGTGAGTTTGGGGTTTTTGTGAATTTTAACCTATTTCATATTATAATTAGTGTTTGTGAATGTGCAAATGAGTGTGCTTGGGTTTTTCTCGATGGTTTGGCGTTTGTACGCCGACGTCGAGGGTTTTGGGTTGATTTGTGAAAGCAACCATAGGTTTTGACCTATGTGGGATTCGTGTGTCGTTTTGGTCATGAGTCGGATTTTAATGCGATACGGTGTGTTATGATATGTAGGTACCCCTTGTGGACTTCGAGACGACAAACAAGCGCGTGGCGACGTCGGCACCGGCGAGCGAGAACCAGGTGAGTAGATTTATATCTACGGGGAGAAGTCGGGTGGATGGCGTATAGCACCCCCGCAGTTCGTTGTGATGTATACGAATACGTATACACACATATATTGGTTATCTATTTTTTGAGTTTATTGATGACAAAGATGGATATTTTGTGTGTTTAGATTGACTTAGTGTTGCGAAACCCTAGAGTAGTGGTAGCACCACACATACATACACACACCCATACTTGCATACATTCCTCTTTCATATGTGCATATATGGGATTATATAGTTATGTGTTCACATGGGTATGGGACTATGTGTTCACATACTGGATTTGGGGATAATACTTGGAATTGAGATGAGTCGATGAGATTTGAGTTGAGACCGTGAGATCGGTGATATGGCAGGATTCGTACTTGAGATACATCCTGATGTTATAGCGGATCTTTGGATGACGATGACATGTAAATAGTGATATATATATAAAATGGTTGACATGTGATCGTGATATGAGATAGGATATGATATGATAAGATATTTATAATGGGTCGCTTTGGGCGATGTTTACCTCTGTGTGATATGTGACGATGATATCAGTTTGTTTGAGGTTGTAGATCAGCAGTCAGGTCATGATCTTATTGATGACATTAGTAATGTACTAGACGTAGGTCAGTACCCTGGATTGTGATCTTTGATAAAGAGGATATCATATGAATAAAGTGATGAATGTGATATTGACCCGTACCCAGATTTGGGATGCCGTACGACGGATTTACGTACGAGCTATATTGATGTTTGATCCGCACTCTTGACTTGGGAATAACTGATTATAGATATAGTATCGGATGTGATATTATCGAGGCGGGATCACCGACTTATATATATATATATATATATATATATATCGACTCAGATGTTAGGCGGTTTCCTTACCTTCAGTTAGCCAGTTAGCTTAGCTCTATAGTTTAGTGTAGTTGGTAGATTAGATTCGACTCCTACCTATTTCAAAAGCTAACGAATCGCGGATATTTTAAAGAACAGGTCAAGGTATTCTACGGATATTTCAAAAGACATATGTTTTCTTAAAAACACCATAGCCCTTATTTTCAAAACACCGTGATTCGTGTTAATTTTAAAAGGCACCATTGTTTGACTTTTAGTTATAGTCGTGTCTAGAACTCTGCTCCCGCACATTATTGATGTCCGCTCCGCATCGCATACTTATTGTACTGCATATTCCATTATTGATATCATTCTGTTAGGACACCAGCACCATTACCGATGATGTGTATGTACCATGTACACTTACTTGCCGGCTCACACACATCTTCATCGGTAATTGCCATGTCACGTACACTTAGAGAATATTATTGCTTGATTTAGCTTGTTAGCTAGTAGTTTTGACATGATATTGGTGTACTTGCCTTATATGCCAGCTTAGATATTGTAGTTATTACTTGTCACTTCATGCATACTGTTATTCATTGTTATGTCGCATTCATGGATTCGCATGCCTATGTTCATGGTTTTACGTGCTATTGGTGATTTGGATTCGGACTTCCATGAGATTTCTGGATTTGGGAACCGTGAGTATTTCAAAAGAGAATATGTAATTGTTTTAAAAACCCGGTTACCCTTGATATGATATTTCAGTGCATCCACCATGTGTTTTCTCGGTGCTGAGAGCGACATGTGAGACCCGAGTTCGAGGAGTGGAGGAACCGTTTCGGGTACATGGTGGACCCGGTAAGGTACCCCGGGGCAAGAAGCGCGTGGTGATGACGATGTGAGCCTGGCAGGGGGGACTACCTACCGGTGATTTTACCCGACGCGTCGGATATCCGGAAGATACCGTCGTGGTCTTGAGATGGATAATAGGGGCCGGTCTGGATTGACGGCGCCCTAGATAGTGAGATTGAGACATTGAGATTTTGAGATATTGAGGTACAGAGATTGCGACACAGAGATATCGAGATATTTGGATACTTGTTTTGTGTCGATGCTAGACACTGTTTATGCTGATTTCATTTATGATACCTCATTTTTAAAAAATGATACAGAAAATCTCACTAATTTATGAAAGCAGTTTTCTTCGGTACATGCATTCTGTTTCATGCATTCATACATCATCCATATGATATATTGCTACCTGAGGCACTGACACGGGCACATGGGATTACACTTGGGTTAGACATGTACCCTAGCTATTGTTATAGACTGCTGGTTATATATTTGAGGATATATTATGATCATATGACCTAGGATTGCGTTGTTCATGCAGTTTATGTTTGTAGATGTTTTTCTACTCACGAGTTGGCAACTCACCCCCGTTGTGCCACAGTTTCTTGCAGGTTTTTCCGTACAGGTTTCATTACGGCTTTGCTAGCACTGCTTCTTTTGCGGGTGACTTGCTAGTAAGTGGGGTTATTTGTATCGTACCCATCATTATACTTTGTATATTATTATTTGATTGTATCTAGAATTTCCATCAACCAAACATGTATTTATTTCAGATAGAGACCAGTGTTGTTTATTCTTTCGACCTTAGAGTCGTGCGTTGTTTTTCTATGGATTTCTTGCTATTTTGAGTTTCCTTTTGAGTTTTGATCCTCGCCCTTGGCGTTGTATATTATATTGCTTGTGTGGTTATGACCGTCGATTGACGAAGAGCTAGCTCCCGCTTGGGGATGCATTTTTATTGATTTCGTATACTATCCATGTTGTATCCCGTTTGGGGCCAGTATTTACAAAAGAGACTCTGCCGAAATTTTCAGAAAATACTTGATGTTTTTAAAAACGCATAATTCGGCTTATGCTATTAAAACTACTTGCTTTAAATTGGTTTTTCCTTCACTCTATTACTTTCTTGGTTTGGATTTCTGGGGTTTCGGCTTACTTAGATTACGTACGCCTCGAGACGTTTCGTAGTCTAAGTGCCGGTCATGTTCCGTACCTTCGGGTCGTGACATTTTGTTAGAATTTCAGAATGGTGAAGTGCTAAGGCATGGGGTGGTATTTATAGTGGAGAATTATGGTTTAAGAATTAAAAATGTGGATTAAAATGCATTAAAAAGTTGTTAAATGGTGAATTGAAGAGTCTCTATTTGATTGCAGGAAAATCAAACAGTGCAGGGGAGTTAAGGGGATTCGAAGGGGGGTGTGAGCAAAGCACGGAGGCAATAGGAGCAAGATCGACCATCGGCACTGGCCCTAGGAGGAATTTAGGCGGTCAAGATTGAGGCAATAACCTCGAGATTCGTGCCACATGGTTATTTGGATGTGTACACCTCATTGCGCATGTTTGATTTTTCTGAAACTTTTCATTTCTTTGTGTATTGCACGTGCAACTCTTGGGCTTCCAAAAATTAAAAAGAAAAAATCTGAAAAATATTGGGTCTGATGGGATTCGAACACACAGGCTATGTCATAGCAGTGTAGAGGTTTTACCAGTGAGCTACAAGTTGCTTCTTGTTTTTATTTAACAAGATTAACTTTTAATTCTTACACAGGGTAATACATTTTTCTGTAAAATAACAAGAAAATTCTGTACAGTGATTTCAGAGTCGTTACAGTTTAACTCCACAAAAAATCCTGTTTTTTAGGAGTTTAACTCCAAAATTCACTCGGGGGTTCAACCCCAGTTCAGGGGCTAATCCCCTTTTTCCGCGGGCGCCCAGCGCCCACGTACAGGGCGCATGATCCGCTGACGTCCAGCGCCTACGGGCAATGCACGTGAACCGCTGGCGCCCAAGAGCCCACGTGCCAGGCATATGACCCACTGGCATCCGGCGCCCGCATGCGAGGCGCGTGACCCGCTGGTACCCGGCGCCCACACGCCAAGCATGTGAACCGCTGGCGCCCAGCGCCTGCATGCGGGGCACGTGACCCGCTGGCGCCCAGTGCCCACGCGCTAGGCATGTGGCCTGCTGGCGCCCAACGCCCACGTGCCATCTTACGCGTCCTTAGGACGCTCCTCACCCCTCTTTCTCCTACACGCTCCACACTCAAAACACATCTCCTGTTAGAAAAAAATTTCTAACTGGGCGCTGCCCCGCATCCCGTAAGGGGGCTGCTAGCCCCTTTGACCCCTAGCCCGCTATCCGGATAGCGGGGCCCCGTAAACTCTGTGAGGCCCCCGATATATCCAAAAGCCCTCAAGACACACACACGCACACTGCACATTGAGTTCGCATGACCAGTTTGACCCATCAATCGGAGGTTCTCTCGCTCCAAAAGCAAGAGGTAATTAATGGCAGCTTAGTCCGTGGCTACCGGAGATTCGGATCCCTACAGTCAATAAACCTCGGCCTATTCTAGAAAGAGGGAATCTGTAATACGCCTGACAAGCGCGCACATTCCCATCTCAATGGGGTGATGAAAAACACCCTACACAATGTTTTAAGGTTTTTAAAACTTGATAATCCGTATTTTGAAGTCTTGATGTGGTCTTTTGTGTTAGAACAGAGAGTCCGGGGTTAAATCATAGTAGTTAGCACAAGGATGGCTCACGTTGGTCATAGGTTCTAACCTATGGGTATTTGTTCGTTATATTGATGTCAATTTGAATTATTATATGTGTGTGTAGTTATGTGAATGCTAAGTTTGATTGCGGAGACTTCAGAGATGACGAAGAAAGGCAAGACATTCGGCGGCTTGTTAGTAGATGTATATCTACGTGGGAAGTCGGGTGGATGGCGTATAGCACCCCCGCGACCATAGTAATTAGATTGCTATATATTAGAACCGTATTCCTAACCTATAGGGTCATGCTAGAACAACCATATGCTTATATTCGTATACTTAGTAGATAGCTGTATACTTAGTCCCTATTTCATAGCTATTAGGCTATATGTATGTGTGTGTGTGTGTGTGATTATTATAATGTGATTTACACGACTAGATTTTCGTACTTTATATGATATGAGTTGGTGTACGCAACTATAGATCCGTACTGTTTTGATTAGATGATATCGTACGAGGGAGGTTTCGTACATGATGTTATGAGGATAGATTGCCGAATACGGCCGATATTCATTTCACTCAAGGAGTCTTCTTAAATCTTGATTGAGACTTTATGAGATGTTTAGAACTATACTTATTTTAAAAACTAACGATCCGTTTTCTACTTTACAATGATGGTGTCAAAGATGCGCTACGAATTTTCAAATGATATCTATTTCAAAAACATCGTAACCTCCTTATTTCCAAAATAATGTTTCGTTCTATTTTAAACTATAAAAGTATAGCTCGTAAGTTATTATCTATAATAACGCATGTTCACGTTATGATTATTCTACTCTTTATATGCTCGCGCATCGATTACTTTATTATATACGCTACGCTTATACCATTAGTTTGAATTAGCTTGTAGGCTAGTTTACAATTGACATGCTATACGAACACACTTATAGAATACTGTACAACTACCAATGATTGCTATATTGCACATATCACAGACGTGCATGTTACAAAACACATCATTGGTACTGCCATGATACTGTAGGACTGTTATACTACGTTATGCCCATGTAGATGTCGATACGGTTTATCATGACCTCCCTATATACAGGGAATTGATTAGTGTGTGTATATATATATATGTTGTTGATAGGAATTGAGAGCTACTCTTATGCGAACACATTGATAGAACATTTGCACAACTACTAATGGTTGCCATGCTACCCAAGCACAGAAGCATATGGCTACACTAACATCATTAGTATTGCTATGACACGGTAAGAACTGCCATGCCTGTTCGTGTGTTGATTATATACATGCATGACAAATTATGATACTTGCTGATTTGAAATGCGAATACCATTGTAACGACTCTGAAATCCCTGTACAAATGTAATTTATTCAAATGTATAGAAAGGGTATTTCAGCCTGATTAGGAGTTATAAGTTAAATTTGTTTAATAAAAGCAAGAAACAACATTAAGCTCACTGGTAAAGCCTCTGCACTGTTGTGGCCTAGCTTGTGTGTTCGAATCCCATCAGTCTCAATTATTTTTAATATTTTTCTTCTTAACTTTTCGGAAGCTCAAGAGTTGCACGTGCAATACACGGAGAATCGAAAAGTTTCAGAAAAATCAAACGGGATAAATAAGGAGTTAACACTGAATATAGTACGTGGCACGAATCTCGAGGCAGATGGACAAATATCGACCGCCCAAACCCTCCTTTCAGCCGCCTCCGATGGTCCAAGTAGCCCCATTTGCCTCCGTGCTTCGCTCGTGCACCCCTTTAGTTCCCCATTACTCTCATATAGTGTTTGATTACTCTGCAATTTAACAGAGACCTTTTAATTCCTCCATTAACGTCATTTTAATTCTTTTTAATTCAATTTTTTAAATTTCCAAACACTCAATTTCACTATAAATACCACCCCATTTCCTAGCTCTTTCCATTCTGAAAATCCCTATAAAAAATTCTCAAAATTCTCTAAGTGCAAAGTGGAGTTAAGCAAGTCAAGATGAGTAGCAATCAAATCTCAACGACCGAACTTTTTCCGACGATACCACGATCCCTGAAGGCTTTCCCTCTCTCTTTTCCTCTCTTGTTAATGCTCTAAAACAGTAAGTCCCTATTCCTCTCTATCTTTTAGACTCAATTCGCATTCTAAAATAATACCGACGAGTGGAGTTAATTGTACTTTTTCTCTTTTAACAAAATTTTTGTCACCTTTGATATGTTAATATTCCACTTGAACCCTTAGATCTCACTTTGAAATATTATTTACATCATTGACTTTTTATGTACTTAAAATTTCATATACAATAAACACATATTGAACCTTTTCATATAAATACCATGAACTTTAAAATTACCTTTTATCGATAACTAGAATTTGTACCTCTAGAAAATTCACGGGGTAACGACCTATCCCACACGCACACTTTGGATTCATAGCACGATGTTTAGTTAGAATTTTACGTCTAAATGAAAAAAAATTCAATAAAATACTATCACTTTATAAAAATGAGTTTTTAATTGATATTTGAAAAACTTTTGCAATTACGCCTCTACAACCCTCTTAAGAGACCCGCTCGTGGATGGTGTAAATTATCGCACGTTCTTGGGATAGTAGAGCGAGATGCAGAGCTCCTCACGAAGAATTCGGTCTCGAAATGTGTCACGCCCCACTTCCCAATAGACGGAAACGATGACGTGGAAAGCCCATGACATATTTATTTCGAGAAGGTCATTTTCCGGAATAAATACGCTAAGGTAAAAGAAGCAATATAAAAATGACAAGAAAATTAACATGAGATTTAAAATTCAACAACTTTATTTATATTCAACTTGATTCATTTACAATACATGATTTCAACTGAAAGAAAATACAAGAATGAAAATGCCTAAACAGGTGGCATACATAAACTGAAAAAAAGATAACTGATCTAGTCCTGAGTTGCGCTCTGATCGCTCCTCCTCTGTAATGTCCACCTTCTCAGTCTCTACAGTATCTGACGAATATTTCAAGAAACAAAGGTGGGTGGAATTCCCGTCAGCGAACTTTCGCTCGCTAAGTCCCTAAGAAATGGGTGTGAAGTATATAAATGAAATGTAAGGTGTAATGTGATATATAGTATAGCAGGATATAAATCATGAATATGTAAATAAGTATAGTAGCGTGCATGGTAATGTTTATGTCAACTATATTAGTATGACAAACAAGTATAACATGGCCGTGGAGTGTGGGTATAGTGAACATGAAGTGAATGTAAGTGTCTTAACAGGTCTCTACTTAGGTATACTAATTTAACATAAGTTTAAGGGTGAATGTCAACCAATCTCAAGAGTGTTTTCGAACACAACGGGCTGTAATCCAGGGGTAAAGAACCACGGGCCCGAATCAAGTGTTAGTAACGGGACTTCAACCTAGTGTTGAAGTATTTCAAACTCAACAGGCTGTAATCCAGGAGTAAGGAAACACGGGCCCTCATGATAGCTTGCTTGTGTTAGTAAACATGGATTCATGATCTAGTGGGACTCATGGGATTTCATTGGATTCACGCATGAACTACCCCAACACCCCATGTGTTCTACGTTACAGTTAAGATTACCAGCCTTGCTCGAATCCATGAATACATCAAGTTGCAAGATTGAGTTCATGTCAATATCATGTATTCGTGTCAAATATTCTTGTATTTATGTCAAGTTGTATTCATGGTTCGAGTCAAGTTAGTTTCAATAGCAACCATGGTGTTCTGGTATTTATGTTAAATGCACGTTAAGTTGTAACCCTGGTTAGGTCAAGATAAGTCATGTTTGATATTATTGTTCGAATTCAATTATTCATGTTCATGATGAAGTATACATGTTTGATATTAGATTCAGGTTAGGATTAGACTCTGACTGAGTCAGACACTTGTAAACTGATTTAGATCCTGGATTAGGTTCGGGAGTCGGTAACTGCTGCACATGAACGGCAGGATTTGTGTCTTTTTCCAAGACAATTACCATTGATAACTTCGTTATGTTATCTACCTTAAATAGGCAAGCACTCACTTTCTCCGGCTCCCTAGGGCTCAAGAGAATTGATCCCGCTAAAACCAATATTTACTAAAGTCCTTAAATATTGTTTTATATAGCTCGATGGGGTTTTATGAAAAAAATATTATAATATGGTTAAAAATAAACCTTGAGAATTTATTTATTATTATTTAGTATTTTCATGGATATGAATTTTAAGAATTTGAGATATTTTAGTGATAATTACATAGCTTGGAAAGTTCATGGTATTTTATTGTAAAACTTGTCTTTTGTTGGTATCTTGATGGTATTTTAGCGAAACTTGTAATTCTTTTATTTTAAAAAATATGTAATTTTATTATATTTTGAAAATATATGGATTTGTAATTTTTTTTATAATTATTAAAAATTAAATTTTATTTAAGTAGAAAAATGTGTTTTTCTTAAAAACTGTATTTAAAACCTTTCGAGACCGAATGCTTCATGAGAAGGTCTGCATCTTGCTCTACTAGCCCAAGAATGTACGATAATCCGCACCATCCAATAGCGGGTACCCTAAAGAGGGTTGTAGAGGCATATTCGCAAAGGAATTTAAAATACTGTTTAAAAAAACGTTTTTAAAAGTAAGTGGTATTTTAACGTAATATTTTCTTTGTAACCAAAATTCACACAAAGGCATCGTGTTATGGAACAAGAGTGTATGTGAGGGGTAGGTCGTTACCCCGTTAATTTTCCCTAAAGATATGTTTTAACAAAACAAAAGGTGGTGATATTTAAACTTTATGGTATTTAAATAGAAAACTTAAATTAAAGTTATTTTGCATGGGATTCTAAATTAAAATTTATTCTAAACATTTATAATTAAGATTACAAGTATTGTGTAAAAATTTGGATGAACAATATGTAAGAAAAATGGGAGTTTTTAGGCTTTAGAAAATAGATATCGGTATTAACTCCACTTACCGATATAAGTTTTGAAAAGAATTTTTAAAGAAGAGAAATGAAGATTGGAAAGGACTTACCATTTGGTTATTCTAAGGAGAGGGGGAGGAAGAGTATGAAAGCTTTGGGGTGTTGCGGGAGCGCCGGAATTAGCTTCGATTTTCGTCGGAAGTTGCTTGCTTGATAACTCCTCTTTACTTCACTTGTACCTAGGAACTTTTGAGAGAGTTTTGGCTAGAATTTTCAGAATGGTGAAGGGCTAGGGCATGGGGTAGTATTTATAGTGAAGAATTAGGGTTTTGGAATTGAAAATATGGATTAAAAAGTATTAAAATTGTGATAAATTATGAATTGAAGGGTCTATGTTTGATTGCAGGGAAATCAAACAGTGCAGGGGAGTTAGGATAGGGGAAAAATCAAGTGTGCAAAGCCGGGGGACATTTAGGCCTATCATAGCCGTCGGTGCCAGTTTTTCCCTTCATTTGGTCGGTCGATCTCGAGGATTTTGCCTCGAGATTCGTGTCACTTGATCAAATTAGGGTTTATACCATTTTCTGCATGTTTGATTTTTCTAACCTTTCATTTTTTCTTTGTATTGCACGTGTAACTTTTGGGCTTCCAAAAAGTTAAAAATAAAAATCAGGAAAAATAATGTGTCTGATGAGGATCGAACACAGAGGCTACGTCACAGTCGTGTAAGGGTTTTACCAGTGAGCTACAAGTTGCTTCTTGCTGTTATTTAGCAAAAGTAACTTATAACTTGTACACAGGCTGTAATACCCTCTTCTGTACATTAAAAAGAAAAATTTTGTACAGTGATTTCAGAGTCGTTACAAAAGGAATGAAAATACGATTTAAAAGAAATACGACTTTTTAAAACATATTAACTTTGGAAAATTATATATAATTATGAATCCGTATTTTCAATAAAAATAAATGGTGAAAATTATCTTTTAAATGAAAGATTAAAATTTTACTAAAATACAATCGAATTTCCAAAAGTACCAGTTTTCATAAAAATATCATAAACTTTTGAAAACTAGGTTTCATCACTAAAATACCACTTAAACTAAAATATATCTTCATAAAAACTCTTAATATCCTAAATCACCATCAAGATTTATTTCTAAACAATATTAAAATATTTTTCATAAAACCCCCTCGAGAAATGTAAACAATATAAATTCAATATAAATAACAATAATAAATATTTAAGAACTCTAAATTAATATGTGTTTAAGAGGTATCAATTCTCTTGAGCCCCAGGGAGCCAGAGAAAGTGAGTGCTTGCCTATTCAGGTTAGACAAATTAACGGAGTTATCTATGAAAATTGCCTTGGCAAAAAACACAAATCTTGCCGTCCATGTCCAGCAGTTGTCCGATTACTCCCGAACTTAAGAATTAAAAAGTTAAATCCATTCATATAAAAATGTCTATAACTTGAATACAAACTTGAATGTATACTCGAACTCGAAGCCAAACTCGAACCCTAGTACAACTCGAACCCAAACTCGAACTCTAATCCGACTCGAACCTAAACTTGAACATGAACTCGAACTCAATCTACTCGACTAACTTGACTCGACCCAAAATTGCAATTGACATGACTTGCATTCTACTCGACTTACTCGACTTCATTATAAAACTTTTGCAATTTATGGTTTCGATCAAGACATGTTATAATCAACCAATCAAATTAACTAAGAATATCTTACAGTTATAATATATATTATACAAGAGGTGTTTGGGATAGTTTCTTGTATGAATCCAACGGAGCTTCAGGAGTCCTGTATTAACCTATTTTTTCATTTACTCGAATCTCAGTCGGGACGACTCCTCCACAGTTTGGAGTCCCAATGTTAACACATAAAATGGGCGTCGGTGCCTCAACACTGCAACCCGGTGTTCCTAAGTAGTCGGTCTTCCATCAACTGATGACCGCAACGGCTCCTCTCAATGAGCCGTCCAAAAAGAGGTCTCGGTCTTTAATAGGCTGCGCCAAAGCTCAAGCGGGCCCGCAAAGAACCCCGTGATTCCCGAAGGGGCTGCCCCAAAAAGGATAGCCTTCCTAATTCCTGCTGCAAATGAAGTCGTCAAAAGTGCTTCACCAGTCAGGTGATCGGTCTTTGAAAGGATGACCGTCTCCAATCAAACCTTGCCAAGGACGTCAGTCTTTAACAGGCTGGCAACTGCTGGAGCTCCTCAACAAAACCAGAGGCAAGCTGCAACCGCTTCTGAAACCAAGGCGGTCCCTTCAGCAAGGCACGCTCGACGTCGCTACTGCCGCCGAGTAAGAAAAGCTGGGGGCAACTCCCCTTCTGGACTTACCCCACCAGCTCCAATGGTGGAAGTCGATACTGCTGTTCCAACCGGGAACAGTTTTGAACCGCTGAAGAGGGTGCGCAAAAAGTATCCCTCGGCGGTACTGAAGAAATCACCTCCTCCTGTTGAGGTTCCTATACAGGAAAAGGAGGAGCGACCCTATCAGCGGCTCTCCTTGCAAATTCACAGAGTCTAGCGAAAAGTCCAGGACTCTGTGATCGACGAAAACTACTCCCGCCGACCGAAGAAATCGAAAGCTCGGCAAAAGAAAGATCATCCCTCTGTCATACAGCGAAGGAATTCTTCCATAAGGGTGCATGTTACAAAGGCTCCTTCAACTTCGACCTCCCACAAAAGGGTGAGGCTGGAGAACCTCCCACCGCCGGCGGCAAATTCTAAAGGCGATGGACCCAAACACCCCAGGTCTGGGGGCATGATCGTGTACACGGTTTACATGGCTACTGGAAAAGAAGAAAGCCGTGCTTCCGTGGGTCATCGACCGAAAACTCGGTCACTGACAAAAGCTTAGGAGCAACAACAAAAGCTTCAGGAAATGCTGATCAAAATGTCAGCACTTACCGGGTAGAAAGAAAGTCCGGAATCAGCAAGCGAACAGCGCCAAGAGCAGGAGACCGATACAGAGTTTCTGCGAAGGGTGCGTGAAAGGAAGGATAAGGAGGCCGCGGAACAAGCTGCTAACATAAAGCAGATGACGCTTCTGTTCCAGGACATGGTTGGAATGATGATTCATCCAGAACCTCCAGCCGAAGATCCACCGATAATCGTTGAGGACGAAAGAGGGAAAACATCAAACCCCCTTCCGGCTTTATCAACAGCTGAGGAGGAAACAATCTCCAAGGCTGCTCTTGATGACTATATAGCTCAACAAATACGAGCTCATCAAGAGAATGAAGCGGCTGGCCAAATCGTCAGAACTGGGCGACCGTATCCAGGCTGGTATGATCAAATCAAGTACCCGCCGGGATATACGATCCCAAAGTTCCATGTGTACAAGGAGACATGCAATCCACACTAGCATGTAGCGCAGTTGAGAGCTTTGTCCGGCCACACTGGAGCCGACGACAAATTGTTGCTTCGCTAGTTCATTGGCAGCCTGTCAGAGACGGCATTTGAATGGTACTCGGAGCTCCCAAATGACTCCGTAAAAACGTTCACAGAGATGGAACTGCTGTTCACACAGCGGTTCGCTAGCGCAAGCGAGCGCACCCCGATCACGGCATTAATCAATGCCAGGGTAAAGCCGGGAGAAATCTGGGTCCAATACGCGATCCAGTGGCGGGACCTGTGGTCAAAGTACGAACAACGCATCGAAGAATACTCCGCCGTAGGCATGTTCATCGGGACCATAGATCCGCAAACGACCGTGTCCCAGTTCATGACGTTCTTCAAGCCGACTACCTTCCAGGTCCTGATCGACAAGCTAGCCTAAATAGACCAGATGGGCCACGGGCCTTCCTCCTAAAAAATGGACCCTCGAAATGTCAAGGGTAAAGGGAAAGCAGCCTTCGTTGCCAACACTCAACAGCAACCGAGAGACCCGAAACCGTTTGCTCGCCAAAACAACATGCATCTGTGCCTATCCCTGGAAAAAAGGCTAGGACACGCTTACTCGTTTCCCCATGACAAGACGAGGAGACTGTTCGAGCTGGCAGTGTGCAACAAACTCATCATATTGCCAGACCCACGACGTCCACCACAACCCGGCGATGTCAACAACCCCAACTACTGCTCCTATCACGGAATGGTGAGCCACCCAATTGAGGATTGCAACGTCTTCAAGAACTGGGTCGAGGATCAGTATCAACAGGAGAAGTTCGCGCTTTCTTAGAACTGGAGGGTAAACCCGCCACAGAAGCACGCTCCCAAAAAGGTGGATACGCCGGGGGCATCATGCACGCTCGTAGAAGAAGCTCCATTGGAAGTTGTTCATTCAGCTAAAACCAAAAGAATTCTAAAAGATCTCCAGGCATGTCCGGCAGTTAGATGGAGAAGCCCACTTGAACCGAAAATCACCAAAGGGATGCTGAAACCGCGTCCCGTACCGAAAATTGTCGACAAAGGGCAAAATCCCCAAGTCGAGCCTTCAAAGTCTTTGAAGAAATAGAAGAAGACCAAGAAGACTGTGCAACCTGCCGAGTATGACGACAAATGCATAGATCTACAAAGGTACATTGACGCACTGGAGGAGTACAACCAGAAGCCGCGGACACCGATCACCCTCAAAGAGTTCCTCAAGCATATTCTTGAGAACGAAGAGAGTGACAACGATGAGAAAAATGACTCATCAGAAACCGAAAACTATGTAGCAAGTTGCCACATGGTTTCCCTTTCGTCGTTAAATGACGAAGAAGCCCCCTCAGCGTCAAAAAACAACACAGAGGAATTGGGGACAGGATCGGCGCCAAAATCCCCGGAACTGTCGGAAGACCCAATCGATAGGCTGTTAAACGAAGCCTTTCGAAAAAACAAAGCTGACCGAGAACGCGAAACAGCCATATACGAAAAGGCTAAGCATCAGCGTCAGGATGAACAAGCTACGGCAAGGAGGAGTCGAAAAGTACTCCGACCAGACCAAAGCATACCTGCGGAAAACAAGAGCAGAATCAAGACAGAGAAGCAGTTCGCTAAAGCCTTGTCAATGGGAATGAAGTTGCCACCTCTCAAAGGAAACACGCCCGAGGTCATAAGCCTCAACGAAGAGGACTCATATCCGAACTATTGCCTATATCATCGGAGGGTTACTCATCCCACCGAATAATGCAGTGCCTTCAAGAAGTGGTGGTAAGGATACATTTCCCATCAACAACACTTCAAGAGGATGAAGCGTGAAGCTAGTCGGTAGCAAAAAAGTGCGACGAATGCGCGTGAAAAAATGACTGGCAACTGTCATATGGTTGATACCAGTTCGGAAAAGGCAAAACTCCAAGTTCTTACCTTCGGGAGCGATTCTGAGGAAGAAACAACCCTCAGCCCTCTCTTCAAGGATTCCACCTCCGAAAATGAATAGGAGGAGAAGAACTGCGAGAACATTCAGCTGTGTAGCTGCACGCTGCCTAAAAAGAACCTCGGACCTACAAACAAAGGTTCGAGCAAAAGAGACAAAGGGAAAGAAAAAATCCCTGAGGAAATCACCCTTGATGAGAGAGTTGTCAAAGAGCTTGCAGTGAGGGAACCGCCTAAGAAAAATAAGGTGGATTTCAATGTCCTGGCGCATTTGAGGAAAATACGCTCACAACTGAGCATATTGGATGCTCTCCTCCTGTCCAAAGAGGCACGAGATTCTTTGATCAAGGCATTACAAGAGCCTGATTAATTCCAAGCTTTCCTCCCAGAAGAAAAGATGAAGGATGAGCTGGCGGAGGTCCACACAGCTGACATTACATTCAGTGATGAAGATCTCTTACTCGGAATGTGCGAGCATAATCGCCCGTTATAAATCACCGGGTACTGCCACGACATCAAGATAGGCAAAATTCTTGTCGACGACGGATCCTCCGTCAACCTTCTCAACGTGAAAGTGCTGAAGGAGATCTGCATGAACGTTCAACACTTAGCCCGAGATAAAATTACCATCTCCGGGTTTGACTCACAGTCGTCACGGACGCTGGGGTCCGTAATACTGACGTTACGCTTCGGATTGCTCATTATTGACATCAAATTTCACGTCATTGACGCCAAGACTTGCTATAACGTTTTTCTTGACAGGCCCTGACTGTATGAGTACAACATCATCCCTTCTACACAACATCAGTGTATGAAGTATTTCAAAGACGGTTTGGAATACACCGTCACGGGGGAGCAAAAACCGTTCTCGGTAAAAGAAGTCCGGAAATATGAAGACGCAAAGTACTTCCTACCAGATTTCGAAGATACGGAGAGGTGTCATAAGCCGGAGGATAAACGGAAGCCCGTCGCCACCGTCCCAATCTTTGGGAGCGACACCAAGGAAGATGAAGAAATAGTCTACTCGGGGCAACCCCAAGGAAACAGGCCCAGACCATCTACTCCTATTTTTCTCTTTGGCAGTGACTCTGAGGACGAGGCCAACACCGTGTTTTCCATTCGCCCGTCAGCACAAACCGTTACTGGAGCTGATCAGAGTTTACAAGTCACCATGGTTCCGCCTCGGCATTATAAGAAACCCGATTCGCTCAATACATATAGCGTACAAGAACTATAGACTTTCTATGTTCCTCTCAGGCGAAGAGGTGAAAAGGAGATCCTCTTCTACCAATCGATGTAGGCCAATGTAGAAAAAGAAGTCTGGCATGGTGCCGATTTTGCGCTCGACAGATTTCAACCAATCCGTCTCCCAAGATACTACTTGAAGGGATTGAAAAGGCTGTTAAGATACCAAGGTGTACCACTCGAACAAACTGTTCGACAAGCCCAATTCTACAAAAAGATTTGGGATATTCCCGGGACTCAACGAAAGATGCCTAACGGGAAGATGGAGACAACCGGACTCGGATACGTTCGGTCCAGGAAACGAGAGAATTTCCACAGTTTCCGCGCTATAAACAGCTCTGGTAAAGAAGAAAACGCTCTTCCAAATAGCTGTGACGTTGAAACAGAACGTGATCCCGCTCTAAGAACGTTGAACCCATCGTTCGAAGAACAGGTTGGCCAGCTAATAAAAGAGGCTTGTCAAAAGATTCGGGATGACCACCGTCGCGAAATGGCTATTTATGAAAAGGCCAGGATGCAGCGCCTCAACCAACAGTCTGTGGAGAAAGAAGACTACAATACCTTTCATCCTTAGACAGATGTATGTTCTCGCCTCGAAGGAAAATCCAAAAATAGAGGAAAAAACAAGGCGAATAAAGCAAACAACACCCGAAAACATCAAAACGGATCCAAGAAGACATACACTCGAGGAAAAGCCAGCTGGAACCCGTCCTTTATGAAGAAGATGGGCCGGGAATACTCTTTCCTCAAGACAAGGCAAGAAAAATATTCAACCTTGTCATGAAGCACCAAATGATGACGCTTCCGGAGTCTCGGCATCCCGAACAAATAAACGAGTTCCATCATCCGGATTATTACTCCTATCACCGAGCAATAGGCCATCCCCTTGAAGACTGCTTCACCTTCAAATACCGGGTTGAAGACCAGTATCAATAAGGCAGGTTCGCTTTATCCGACAGCTGGAGGGTAACCCCACCGCAAAAGCATGAGCCAAAGAAAACCTATATCGCAAGGATAGGACTAGCCCAGCATCAAGAATGGAAGCAGACTCGTACCTGCCATGTGATAACACTTTCAGAAGGGGAAGGGAATGAGGCTATGGAGAACTTTTCAAGTGCTTCACAAATGAAGACAAGGATGAGGTGATCTCAGAATTTCCACCGGCACCAAAAAAGCTGGAAGACAGGATATACATCACGGCGGAAAACCTAAGGAAAATTAACTTAGGAACGGAAAACGATCCGAGGCCAACGTCGTCAGTAAACTGCTATCTAGAAAACAGGTAGCCACGTTAAAAGGCGTTCTCATGAAATATAAAGACTGCTTCGCATGGAATTATTCCGAGATGCCGGGATTAGATCAAAAAGTAGCAGTACATAAACTGGCCATATCGCCAGACCTCAAGCCAGTCAAGCAAGCGCTAAGAAGAATGCGGCTCGAACTCGAGATGAGTATCAACGTCGAAGTTAAGAAACTAATTGACTCCGGCTTCATCCAAGAAGTTCAATAAACTGACTGGATCGCTAACATCGTTCCGGTGATGAAGAAAAATGGGACGGTGCGCATCTGCATGGACTTTCGGGGCCTCAACAAAGCTTGCTCGATGGATGATTTCCCAGTACCTGTTACCGAGCTGATGATCAATAACACGTCCACCCATGAGGTCTTCTCCTTCATGGACGGATCTACAGGATATAATCAAATAAAGATGCATCCTGAAGACCAAAAGTATACTGCCTTCCGGACTCCGCTGGGCATATTTTGCTATAAAGTGATACCTTTCGGTCTGAAAAACGCTGGCGCTACCTACCAGAGGGCCATGACGAAGATCTTCGATAACCTCATACATGAGATTGTTGAATGCTGCATCGACGACCTTGTGGTGAAAAGAAAGTCATATGAGGAACATTGGGAATATCTAAACACAGTGTTTCAACGTCTTCGAAAGTATAATCTGAAGATGAACCTTCTAAAATACGCGTTTAGAGTCTACTCAGGAAAATTCCTAGGATTCATCATACGGCACCGGGGTATCGAAATAGACCCCTCAAAGATCAAGGCGATTGAGGAAATGCCCACGCCAAGGACTCTCAAGCAATTGCGATCCCTTGAAGGAAAGCTCGCGTATATCCGACGGTTCATAGCTAACCTGTCAGGAAAATGCCGTCCCTACAGTCATCTAATGAAGAAAGGGACCCGTTCGTCTAGGATCAAAAGTGCCAAAATGCACTAGATGAAATCAAACAGTACTTACAAAATCCGTCGGTACTGACCGCTCCGGTGAAGGGAAAACCCCTCATCCTGTACACAACAGCCCTTGAGGGTTCTCTAGGCGTGTTATGGGCACAGAAGAACGACCAGGAAAAGCAAAGGGCTCTATACTATTTGAGTTGAGTTCTCCTGGGGGCAGAAAACAACTACTCCCCCATCGAAAAGCATTGTCTGGCACTAATCTTCGTGATAACGAAGCTCAGACACTACGCCTTGGCACTTGAGGTCCATCTTATATCAAAGGTGGATCCTCTCAAATATCTAATGTCGAAGGCCATAATAACGGGAGGGCTCGCCAAATGGGCCCTCCTCCTGATAGAGTTCTCGATAACGTATCGACCCCTCAAAGCAGTGAAAGGGCAGGCCATTGCTGACTTCCTTGCCGAGCATCCGATACTAGCCGACTCACCCTTAAATTGCGATTTGCCGGATGAACATGCGTTCGACACAATTGAAGGAGAGAAGGAAGAAAATGATTTCTAATGGGAACTCTACTTCGACGGAGTATCTTTCTTGAGGAGGCGAAGGAAAAACACCCCCATAATCAAGGCCGGAGTGGGCCTTATCTTTGCGACTCCGCAAGAAGGGATACTACGTTACGCCCTTTCCTTAACGGAGCCAAGGACTAATAAAGAAACTGAATATGAAGCTTTGATAAAAGGTCTCGAGATTGCTGTCGACATGGGAATCAAAGACCTCTTCATATATGGAGACTCCCAGCTGATCGTTAGCCAAGTAAATGGCGACTATCAGACGTGCAAGCCAGAGCTGATAACGTACGGCGAAAGAGTGCAGCAACTGCTGACACAAATCCCCTCCTACATCCTGGAGAGTATACCGTGTGCAAAAAATAGCAAGGCGGATGCATTGGCCAAGTTGGCCAAGGATTTGGCCGACGAAGACCACGATGACGTAAGGATCATCATGCAAAGCCGCAGGGTTCTCGCGCCAGCAGAAATATCCTCGGAGGATTTAAAAGAGCCATCTGAAGGAAAATAAACGACCAAACAAGAAGCCCTCCAAATAGAGGATGAAGAAAAGGTCAATGATTGGAGGGAAGTCTTCATAGACTACTTCAAATCCCAACGAACGCTCAAAAATGCATCATCTAGACATCAGCTCATGAAACGAGCTTTGTCTTTTGCCTTCGTCAATGATACTCTATACAAGAGATCGTTTGACTGCCTGTGGCTAAGATGCCTAGGACAAGAAGAATCAAACAGAGTCGTTCAAGAAACTCATGACGAACTCTGCGGTTCTCATCAAGCTGGGCCAAAAATGAAGCTGAAGATCAAAAGAATGGGTTATTATTGGCCCACAATGATTCAGGACTGCCTTGAATATGCGAGGCAGTGTCACTTGTGCCAAATTCACGGGGAATTCATCCACCACCATCCAAACCCGCTACACCCAACTGTAGCTAGCTGGCCGTTCGAAATGTGGGGAACCGATATAATCGGCCCCATTGAACCAGCATCATCCAAAGGACACCGGTTCATACTGGCAACGACCGACTACTTCTCCAAGTAGACAGAAGCAGTACCACTAAGGGAAGTGAAGACGGAGAATATCCTCCATTTCTTCAGGACACATGTCATCTATCGATTCGGCACTCCACGACGAATTATCTCGGATAATAAACCAGCTTATAGAAGTCATAAAATCAGTCGCTTCATACAGCAGTATAAAATAGATTGGAGATACTCTTCGGTCTACAATCCTAGTGCCAACGGTCTAGCTGAAGTTTTCAACAAGACCCTGACGATGATTATAAAGAAAACGGTGTCCAGAAACAAAAAAGACTGGCACGAAAGGCTGCATGAAGCCCTCTGGGCGTACTGAACAACGTTCAAAACGGCCACGAATACAACACCATACGCGTTAGTGTTCGGCACGGAAGCAGTGCTTCCCCTGGAAATAGAATTCCCTTCTCTTCGAGTAGCGGTTCGACACGAGTTGACGGATGAAGAAAACGCTCATCTCCGGCTTGAGGAGCTCGATGCCCTCGACGAAACTCGCCTTATAGCGCAGCATAACCTGGAAGCTTATAAGGCAAAGATGACGCGGTCATATGAAAAACTGACTAGGCCAAGAACATTCTGCCAAGGCAAACTCGTGCTAGTCTTAAAAAGACCTATGATCCCAAACCATGCAAAACAGAAGAAATTCGAGCCGAACTATGAAGACCCGTACATCATAGACAAGATCTACCAAGGTAGAGCCTATCTGCTCATGGATATGCATAGCGAAAGAGCTTTCCGACCAATAAACGGCCGATTCCTTAAAAAATACTATGCCTAACGGGTTACGACTTAGGTCAATGATAGATAACGATGCTTCTGTCCGCTCGCTATCTTCCTGAGTCAGGACCCTAAAAGTAGTATAAAAAAACGGTATGTCCACAAGCAAAATGGGCACGGATGAAAACCTGAAAGGGCGCCGTGAGTAAAAACAGCAGAATTACCGGCGAGCTTGTGAAAACCCGGGAGGGCACAATCTCGTTAAAAAAATGGTATGTCCACAAGAAAAATAGGTACGGATGAAAACCCGAAAGGGCGCCGTGAGTAAAAACAACAGGATTACCTGCGAGCTTATGAAAACCCGAAAAGGCGCAATCTCGTAAAATTTTCACTTACGAGATCCTCTCGACTCATAAGGAGAACTCCCCCGATGAGACCCTCACGGCTCATAGAATTCGAAAGTCTGAGGTTACAGGGATCTAAACCTGTTCTTAAGCCGTCATATCCCCTAAGATGCCCTACTGGTGGTCCAATATTGGCCCTTGTATACAATCCACGGGCACAAATAAATACAGCCCTCACCTAGTTCCACCGATGGCGCGAAATGTCCCCATATAGTGAACGACACTTATAAGTCCTCTCGACCTATAAGGAAAAAACACTCTTGTAAGATCCTTACGACTTGCAAGGGAGAATACACACTTAAGAATCCCCACGATCCTAAGGAGAAAATACACTTACGAGATCCTCACGACTCGTAGGAAGTGTTGGTTATATGTATGCCCTAGAGGCCATTACTGTACATACGATGTATATTGTAGTGGATGCTTGGACATATATAGGGAGGACTTTCTTGCTCGACATGATAGTACGCTATCTGGTTGTACTTTATCTTAACATGTACTCTGATTGTCTCTTTTGTTACATGTTGATAAAGCCCTTAGGATTTGTACTCGACTACTGGGACTATGATGAGATCATACTAGTGGGGCCACGGTAGTCTATGAGTACATCCTATAACTGTTCCTAGTCGAGGGTGTGTCGAGACAGGGCATCGATACACCAGAGTAGACTAGCGTATACGCATCTTGACCCATATGATGGGCGATGGATGATCCCATATCCATCGGTGTGTGACATCAAGGATGGTGTACGGGTGCTCAGTGGAGACTGGGTACACTGGACGGACTCGCCGAGAACTCCTAGATGGTATATATACCTATTGTCAGATAGCAGTTCTCTGGTGACACTTGTACAGGTTAGTCTGTAGACCCAAGATCGTCATAGAGTCTTGTATGATTCCCACTGTACTTTGATTTCCTCCCAACCACGGCTCTACTGAGTTGTGCAAACAGGTGGATTTTGGGTACAGTCCCGAATCATATAGAGACAGTGAGCGATAGGAGGGGTTTCGTCTCTCCCGGTATAGGGAGTTGATGTCGCGCTATGTTTGATCGGCTATAACACCTAAATCCCTGGCCAGGGTTCTCGAGGTTTACTAATAAGTGTTATCAGTAGTTTCTCGACCTGTTATGAGCCATAAATCAACATGACTTATAAAGTTACCGGGGTCTGACATTTACCACCCTTGGACTTCATATGCGACGTATCAGACGAAGAGACCGGACTATACGGTAAGTGTTGCTTACAGGCTCCTAAGGGTTGTGATGAGTTCGCTCGTCGGCCACCTTTTCGTCATGTACCTGGGTAGCCGTTACGTACAGATAGTGCCACTGACGTGCTTGTGGTTAAACCCATTGCCAGCGTACTGACGAGTCTTTAGAGTCTCACACAGAGGGTTTCCTCGTTCAGGCAAAAGATGTAGAGACCGTACGTTGTTACGGCAGCCGTAAGGTGTTGCGGCAGGTTTTCGATTATGTTCGTGTAATTGTTACAGGAATAATAATCGGAAGAATAATACTGGCCGGATACCGGTATTATATTATTGGATTAATGGTATTCGTATTTTTCGGAATTCGGATGCGGGTATACAGTATACGGTATACGGTATACGGAGGAGGGGTATTTTTGTAATTGTTACAAGAATACCTTCTAGAAGGTGCCACCTCATAATGACATAATTATGACATCATTTATTTTATGAAAATAAATTAGTGAGGTGTAAATTAAAAGGTATAAGCATGATAATGTGGTTGTTGAAGTGGATGTACTATTAAAGCATGATACTTCTTTCATAATACATGCTTTAGTTAGTGCTATTTTTCTTTTTCATCATGCTTAAACTTTTTAATCATGAAATGCACTTATTCTTTCCTCCTCCTTCTTCTTATAAATACCTTCACATGAGATGTGAAATCAAGGCATTCCAATCCTACACAAAATTATGATAAGTGTATCATAACAAGTGTATAAGAAGAAAGAAAGAAAATGATGGTGATCATTCTTCCTAGCTTAAACCCTCACATGAGATGTGAATCCAAAGCTTAGGATTTCAAGTTAATCCAATATACTTATCTCTACATCATCCTAGTGACCTCTTCTAGCAAATTTGGTCTCTCGGTTAAACTCTTGAGAAGAGTTTCTAGCTTGCACGAAAACTCTCGGGTGGATCATCTAGGTCTTCGGTGGCCGGAGATCGAAAACATCGGCAACATCTAAAGGAGCCAAGGAGTTCACCAAAAGAGGAGAAAGGAGCAAAGGAGTTGCATCCAAGAGAAGACCCGAAGGACCGTATCATCAAGGTATAATCCCTAACATAGTAGATAAGATCTCTGGTTAGGATTTACTAGTTGTGGTTTAGACAAGATCTTCGGTTAAGTGCGTGTTGTATGCAAAGAAAATTTTCGTTCATCGCTTCCGCCGCGCCACAAGAGTTGTGGGAGCATGCAGCATTCACCAACATGGTATCAGAGCCTAACTAAACCACAATTAGATGTTAGCCGAAAGTTAGAAGCTCGATCGACAGTTTTTTCTCCCGAAAACTAGTATTCTGCCCTTGCTGCTGTCAGTTTTTGAAAGTGTTCCAAAATTAATTTGACATGTCTTAAAAATACAAGCAGGGATTTATAAGATCACTGTAGAAAACCGGAGTCCCAACTCGCCAAGACCGCCGCGGATCCGCGGCCAAACCCTGGGTTTGGTCGCGGATCCGCTGCCGAGTCAACGCGGAGTTGACTCGGTTTGCTACAGTATTCTTATATTTGGTAAATATGGTTTCTGGGATATGTAGAATTGTACAAAGTTGTTTGTACTGGAACATGTCAAGTGTTGGCATGGTTTAAAATTATCGATCGAAATTCTAATAGTGTTTGGCTAATTGGGTTTTCATTTTTTGTTATATGTGTTTGAAACGTCCGCTAATTGCTATATGACGATTAGTGGGGGTTGCACATATGGATATCATGAGATGATATGTGTATATGAATGTGTTGGATCGTTGTGATGAATGGCCGGGGGGTGTGAGAAGAGTGTTTTTCCTTTTCTATCATTCCATGTAATTTGTAAAAAGCAATGTTATATTGTATAATTTCTTTTTACTGTTTTCGCTCCTAGGATAGACCCAAGGTGGGGTGCACAAACTACCGGGTTCTCCAAGTGCCGAGTGGCCTACTCAATTGTTGAGGGAGGTTGCTACACTTCGGGAATTTGGCGGGTAGTTTGCCGCACCCGTAAGGGTCTAGGGGGGTTTTGGCTATTCACCACGACCGTGGAACCCGTTTTTCATTAAGGGCTTGAATGAAATACGGAATTCCTAGTATATCCAATGCATTCATCTGTGATCTGAAATGGTTATATTTATATATGATATATATATATATATATATATATATAATAAACGTTGCTTATGTTTTGCACCCGCGCTAGTCCAGCCCCCGCTCTGCCGTTAGTTAAGTAACCTAACGGTGCATGACGGGGCCCAGTGGCAAATGCGGATGGCATAAGCGTACGTTCTATTTGCGTTTCTTTTCTGTGATGTTTAGGAAACGTAAATGATGGGACCACATTAATGTGATTAATGTTAAGAGAAAGAAACCTAAAGATGTTGTAGAATCAAACTTTTTGAAAAAGGGTAACTCTAGCTTTTGTTTTGCATAGTGGTATTCTTCAATATCCTGCACCTCATTCGATGAGGAAAGGGCCGAGATCCCTTCACCGGGAGTGACCCATTTAGCGAAACTGGAAAATGTTACAAAGAACTCGATTTGATTTTATAGTTGATCAAACTTTGCTTTGCATCGTGGTATTTATGTTAGTTATATGTATGCCCTAGAGGCCATTACTATACATAGGATGTATATTGTAGTGGATGCTGGGACATATATAGGGAGGACTTTCTTGCTCGACATGATAGTATGCTATCTGGTTGAACTTTACCTTAACGTGTATACTGTTTGTCTCTCTGTTACATGTTGGTAAAGCCCTTAGGATCTGTACTTGACTACCTGGACTATGATGCGGATCATACTAGTGGGGATATGGTAGTCCATAAGTACATCCTTCAAAGTCCCTAGTCGTGGGTGTATCGAGACGGGGCATCGATATACCAGAGTAGACTAGAGTGTACCTTCTCGACCCATACAGATGGGCGATGGATGATCCCATATCCATCGGTGTTTGACATCAGAGATGATATACGGGTGCTCAGTATAGACTGGGTACACTGGACGGACTCGCCGAGAACTCCCAGATGGTATTATACCTCACGTCAGATGGCAGTTCTCTGGTGACACTGGTACAGAGTAGTCTGTTGACCCGAGATCGTCATAGAGTCTTGTGTGGTTCCCACTGTGCTTTGATTTCCATCTTACCACGTCCAAGAGGGCGTGCAAAACGGTGGTTTTTGGGTACAGTCCCGAGTCACATGGAGGCAATGAGCGATAGGAGGGGATTCGTCTCTCCCGGTATATGGGGGTTGATGTTGCGCTGTGTTCGATTGGCTATAACAGGAAATCCCTGGCCAGGGTTGCTGAGATTTACTGGTAAGTGTTACCAGTAGTTTCTCGAACAGTTATAGACATCATATCGACACGACTTATCGAGCTATTGGGGTCTGACGTTTACCACCCCTAGGCGGGATATGCGACATATCAGACGATCAGACCGGACTGTACGGTAGTGTTACTGGTCGGATTCACTGGAGTGTGAGCGGGCTTGCTCGTCGATCTTCAGATCGCTCAATACCCGGGTGGCCGTTACGTTTAGCAGACCGCTTGCGGCTTGTGGATGCTTGATATGATCATCATCTGCTGCCGGCGTATTGACGAGTCTTTAGAGTCCTACACAGAGGTTTCCTGGCTCAAGCGAAACGAAATAGGAGCGCATATGAGATATGTGCGGGACCGAGAATAATGCGTGTATGTGATACCGTATTCTATTCTCGCGATAAATATATCGAATGGTTGTATGCGATATAACCTAGTTATCGATTCAAGCGTTGATTCGATAAGCCGATATATATTGTATACTAGTCGGTTGTGTGCGACATAACCGGGTCATTGAATCAAGTGTTGATTTAATGATTTAATGCATATTTATATATTTGATATGTTACTTTGCATCAACTAGTATCGGTTTACTTAAGATGGATTTTCTCACTCGGATGGGTGCATTGTATATGCGATATACTTTTGTGCACTTGATTGTATCATGTTTGATGATACAAGTCATGCTAGGGTTCAAGTGTAAAGATTAAACCTTGGTTAATGAAATGGTTAGGGTTTATTATTTATTATTCATTTATCTTATTTAATTATCCTTTTTATTTTTGATAAATGAATAAAAGAAAAGAGAAAAGAATGGTGGCTAATTTTGTTCTTTAGTTGAAGCTTCATGAAGCTTTGTTCAAGTCAACCATTCTTATCTCATCCTTAACCCTAACCATTCCCACTAACCATGATTCATTCTCTACACTTGACTCTAGTTAAAATTATGATAAGAATTCATTTTCTTTTCTTATTCTTTTAACTTATCATAACATTTCTTCTTCTTCTTCCTTACTTCAAGTGAAGAAAAGCTAACCCCATCAATGGTGATTGATGCATATGAGTGAGAAAACCAATTCTAAAGTTAACCCACTTCCTATTTCTTCATCCTCTACCTCTTGCCAAGTAGTAGAGTGTGTTTACTTCACAAATTTCTTGACTTGGTGAAGTCGGAGCTTGATTTAGCGATGCCTCGACGTAGATCATCTTCGGCATGGACATCGACGACCTAGCTTGCCCATTCTCCGACGAAGCCGATCCTAGAGCCCGGATTTGACTTGGACAACGGAGACGACTTCGTAGTGGAGCTATGGAGGTGGAGCACCGGATCTACAAAGGTTGTATTTCCGTTTTCTCATTAGTTAAGTGTTAACTAGTTCTTGTTCGCCTAGACATCTAGTTATCGATCCGTAGTTTAGGGTTTGTAGGCACCATAATTTTTGAAACGGGCATGGTTGATGCCTTGGGAGACCTCACTAGAGTGCCTAGGAACCCTACAGTGGTATCAGAGCCGAGCTAGAGCCTTAGGCGAAGTCCAGACGGAATTCGAAGTCCGAACGAACCCGGAACCCCGAAACAAATATGCTCTCTGTACTTTTTCCGAGAATGCGGATTTTTGTGTATTAAAAATGCCTAAAAAATTCAATAAATAATTATAAGAATTACTGTTGAAACTCAGGTGAATAATTCGTTAAACAGAGCGCGGAACCGCGGCAGAAGCCCAGCTTCTGCGGCGGTTCCGCGGCTGGGTGATGACGTCACCTTCCAATTTCTGCACAGTAATTCCTATTTTTATTAGATGGGTTTTCTGGGAATTTTTAATAATTTTTCAAGAGTTGATTTTTCTGCAGTTGATTTGGGGATTCGGTGTTTCGATCGGGGTATCAAATTTTGTCTATGTGGCTTTCCGGATAAATTTTAGAATATGTTAAAAAGTTCGACCGGATTTAAATACCCAATTTTTCCCCTGTCGGGAAATTTCCAAGTGTTGGATTTTTCCGTAGTTTGACGACGTTCTAAGTAGTGCAAGTAACGCGATGGTCCCTCTAGAAGACACAAACCTTAACTCGATTATGTGACCGTCTTGAACTGCCCTTTGAACCTTCGGGTTTGGGGCAGTACGGCGTGCCACATGTGAGGCGTTGGCTTGACCCTTCTACGGCTGGACCGTTGGTACTGAGGCACGAACGGAATGTTGTTATACTTGTTTCATGTGTTGAGCTGTATCGGGAAAACTTGGGTGTTCGATTGTTCGATCGGAAAGTTTAACATTTTCTGTTTATCCGGAATGGGATACAATAATTGGAATTCACAAAAGTTATGAGATAACTAAATGAATGTTATAAACGTAGCAATTTAGTCTCACTTGATCGGTTGCCACGGAATTTTGATGTGATCAAAAGTCCGTCGCAATCACGTAGCGTACGCGGATACTCGCCGGGTAAACTTAATAGACAGCCTCACTCCATAGCCCCGACCAAGTGACTGTAGGAGAACCCCGTCGCCGAAAGCATCCGTTCGGGTGCTCGCGGTAGCGGTGTTCCGCCTTGGTGCACTTCGTCGACGGTATCGGGGGTGCGGCCGTCTACTGAAGTTTGCGACGAGCATTCGATCAGGATGTCGGGAATCTTGTTGAATTACCCGACTTGATATTGAAAACTGTTTTCGATTTTGAGACTAAAATGCGGGGTTTATAATTGTTAGGCATGTGATGTCTAAGTAATTCATTTAGTCAGGCATGCGATGTCTGAGGTGGTTGCGGATTCCAACTGTTGTAGTTTTACACTTTCTTTTCTGTGACCGTAAGTGTAATATGTGATATCGCCGGTTTCGTTGCTATATGTCAACGACAATTGGGATGGACATATTTACTTACGTTGATGACATGTGATGTTATGTGTTGCTGGATATGTTATATTGGATCGTCGTGTTTGAATAGCCGGGGGTTTTTATGTGAGATGAGTGTTTTTCATTTTCATTCATGTAAAAACTTGTATGTAATATTCTTTTATTGGGGCGCTTCCAGGTTGCGGAAGTTGTCACCGTTTGTATATTATTTACTTTTCCGCACTAGGATAGACCCAAGGAGAGGGCACAAGTAACCGGGTTCTGGAGTCCAGTGGGAGACCAACTCGAGGAGTCGAGGTCGGGTCTCCTAACTCCAGAATTGGTAGGGTTGCTTGCCGCTCTCGTAGGGGTCTAGGGGTGTGGGTTTGGCTATTCATCACGACCGTGGAATCCGTGTTTTATACTGGCTCGTATTGAAAACACGGACGTCCTAGTATATCCAATATTTCATATGATTCTTCTGCTGCGATATCTGTGATGTGATCATGTGATGTTCTGTGATAGATACAGTATATAGTATATATGATATATTATATAGGCGTTACTTATGTTTTACATCCGTGCTAGCCCTGCCCCGCTCTGTCGTTAGTTACCTAACCTAACGGTGCACGAGAGGACATCGAGGAGAATGCGGATGGCATAAGTGTACGTCATATCTATCTGTGATGTTTAGGTATTTAAATGATGGGACTTCATTAATGTGATTAATGAAATAAAAAGAAACCTAAGATGTTGTAGAATCGAATTTCAAAATAAAACAGGTAGCTACAGTTTTTTGCTTTGCACAGCGGTATATGAGATATATCCTGCACCTTATTCGATGAGGAAAGGACCGAGATCCCTTCACCGGGAGTGACTCCTTTAGCAATAACTGGCAGATGCTACACACTCGGTTTGTCTTTTGATTGCTTTTAAGTGTTTTTGCTTTGCACAGTGATATATATGATATATCCCGCACCTCATTCGACGAGGAAAGGACCGACGATCCCTTCACCGGGAGTGACTCCTTTAGCAAAACTAGAAAAGCCTCAAAAACACTCCATTTTAAAATCATTCGATCCTACAACGATATCAAGTTCATTACGCAATAGGTTTTCAGAAAAACCTATCGTAGCCCTCCGTCATTTCAGATAAGTAGTAGTTAGTATTCGTGCTACGTTTGTTGGCCTGCGTCAAGGCGTAGTGTGCGGTAGCTAACTGGTGCTTATCTGCATAAGCATATGATGTGATTGGATTAGGGTAGTCGTGCGACTTTGTTGGCCTGCGTCAAGGGTCGTGCGGGTGGGTTTAATTCAATCAGGAAATGACGGGTTGAACTTGACTAGCGGACTATGGTTTGTTGGCCTGCGTCAAGGTCATAGGACGCTAGGGGCAAAATATTATCGGGAATTTCAAGTGTTGAAATTTGCAATGAGATTGCATACCTTCTATGAGATAGTTGGATCCCGATACCCGCTGCGAGTAAGTGTTACTCCTGGGAGAGTTTTACGCATTACAATTAGCCGATCAAGTAGGTGTCTAGAAAGGTGTTAACGGGGTTACGCCTCTGGGAAAACGAGGTTTACTGTAATTAGGTTCGTGCGAAAGCACGGGGGACCTCCCTCAAAGTACCGACACTGGCCTGGCTGAAAGATTGGCGAACTTGTAGTGTGTAATTAATCCCGGCTAGTCTTTCCTTTTAGGGTTTGAAGGAAGATTTGATAAAAAGCAGTGGGAGCCATCCTGATTAGATAAAATAATAACCAATCTATTCTTGCAAGAGCGCACGCTGAGTGTTTTCTTCTCTCTCTCTCTCCAGGTAGCGACCATATCACGCCTTAATCAAGATAATAATACGGATTATTGACCGAACCCGCTTGTTATACTGAGCTGGGGAACGTTGGTCCCGCTCCAACTTATAATTATTATAAGACAGAGCAGGAAATTGGGGAATACCAGATTTCCCGTGCCGCCCAAACGAAGAGAGTGCATGCCGATGCATCATCTTCGGGTGTGTTCGTTACAAAGAACTGTTTCTCTGTATCCTCTACGTCCTGGGTATGTGATACCAGATCAGGATCCCAGATATGTAATCTGTTACATAGGGCTACAGATAGGTAGAGAACTGAGAACGGGTGATAAGTTTCATGAGGCAGAAAACGGGGCAAGAGTTGCAGCCAGGTCTGTCGGTCACTGTCACCCTGTATTACCAATACATTGATTCTGAACGAATGTTATTAGATACCGAACCTGATATACAAAATCATATTTGTCTCTTTATTAGTAAAGAAACGATAAAATTTTGTATTGTTGGATAATGTTTTGAACATTTCCTATATCAAAAGTTGATCGGTTCAGGCACGTTATCTAAAAGCATTAATGTTCTAAATCAAACTACAGATCTAAGTATACGGAACACACACAAGAGGAAGAGTTCAGAAATGAACGAATTCTTCTTGAAGTATTGTAGACTAGGTCAGATCAATGTGACCCGACTAGCTTGAGTTACATAAAGATGCATATTTAAATCAGTTTGAATTTACATCTTGTGAAACTCGCTAGTCATGTCACAAAGATAAGATGACCACAGCTCCGTTTACTGGAAACAGAGAAAGAGTTAGTGAACTCTTGGGATGATACATGTTGATGTATGTAGGTCCCCTGTCTACACATGCCAAGACCGGTTCTTTGTACTTCATTACATTCTCTGATAATCTCTCAAGATTCAGACATATGTTCCTGTTGAAACACAAGTCCGAACCTTTTGAGATATTCATAGAATACAAGTTAGAAGTAGAGAACCGATACGGGTATAAGTATTATGTCCTTTGATGAGATCAAGGAGGAGAATACTTGAGAACGGAATTCCTGGACTATTCTAAAGGAGAATGAGATTCTCTCTCAGCATTACTCCTCCGTATACACCATAGCACGATGGTATATCGGGGCGGAGCAGAAACACCCTATTTGATATGGTGTGCTCTATGATGAGTACTACTGAGTTACCTATTTCCTTTTGGGAGTTATGCACTTGAGAAGCTGCATACCTATTGAATAGGGTTCCAATCAAATCAGTTGCCTACCACTCCATATGAGATATGGAAAGGGAAGAGCCCATGTCTTAAGCTAGTTAAGATTTGGGGTTGACCGGCCTATGTCTGAAAGCAAAATCCGGACAAACTCGAGGCAAGATCTGTTATGTAGAACTGTAAGTGTTCCAGCTATACAAACTGCAGCTGATGATTTGAAAGAACCAAAGGATTCGATAGTTACCAACGAACCTCAGCCTCTCCGCCGATCTAGTAGGGTTCCTCACCCACCTGAGAGATACTTCGGTTTCTCTATGACAGTGGGAGCGAGGATTGCATCATGAGATGATGACCCAACTAGCTTCGAGCTGGCCATCAGGAGTAAGACTCTGTAAGAATGGCTGGATGTTTAGCGATCTGAGATGGAATCCATGTACACCAACAAAGTATGGACTTTGATTGCTATATCTGAAGGGTTAAATTCCCATCAGGAGCAAGTATATCTTGAGAAGATTACTTGGTGTAGATGGAAAAGTTGAGACTTTCAAAGCTAGACTTGTTAAAGCTTTTCGTCATCGACCAGGCGTGGATAATGATGAAACCTTTTCAAGTAGCTATGCTTAAGTCCATCCAGATCCTACTTGCCACGGCTACATACCATGACTACGATATCTGGTGGTTGTGTATCTTGACTGCTTTTCTAAATGATGATTTAGAAGAGAGCGTCTATAAGTACACAGCCAGAGGGCCTCGTAGACAGTGGGAGCAGCGGAAACGTGTGCAAGATGTTTTATATGATAAAGCAGGCATCGCGGAGTTGGAACATCTGTTTTGATGAATTAGTCAAAGAAGTTTGACATCATCAAAATGGTAGATGAACCTCGTATATACAAAAAGGTAGTAGGGAGTATGGTGACGATCCTCGTAGAGTACGTGGATGACATACTCTTGATAGGGAAGGAGTTTCCTATGCTACGCTCGATCAATCTCCGCTTATCACCATAATTCTCCATATAGGATCAAAGTGATACCTCCTAAATCCTGGATTTTGGATCTATGAGATAGATCTAAATGGATGTTAGGATACTCACTAGCTGTAGTGAGATGGTATCAATCGATCCTGGGGAGAATCACTGGAAGGGTTCCAGGGTGATAAGGACGACTGAATGTCAGTCACAGGCTTTGTCTTTACCCTCAGTAAAGGGACGGTATGTTGGAAGAGTTCCAAGCTAGATACCGTGACATACTAGACGATAAAGGCTGGATACATCGCTACTTAAGATGCTACCAAAGAGGCTGTTTGGGTGTATATTGGTTCATGAGATGAACTATGTTCCTCCCATTGTGTGACAATGGAGTTGTGGCTTATGCCAAGGAACGTCCGTCCCATCAGTGATCCAGACATATTCTAAGGCAGCATCGCCTGATCATGGAGATGATTGATCTCCAGGGTGATCGAGGTTTGGAGAGTAGACTCAGAGGACAACACAGCGGATCCACTCACAAAAGCCTGTTCCCAGAGAGAGACACTTTTATGGGATGGTTGAGTATGAGATACTTCAAACCACTGCTACAGATGGCCCTAGTGCAAGTGGGAGATTGTTAGTTATATGTATGCCCTAGAGGCCATTACTATACATAGGATGTATATTGTAGTGGATGCTGGGACATATATAGGGAGGACTTTCTTGCTCGACATGATAGTATGCTATCTGGTTGAACTTTACCTTAACGTGTATACTGTTTGTCTCTCTGTTACATGTTGGTAAAGCCCTTAGGATTTGTACTTGACTACCTGGACTATGATGCGGATCATACTAGTGGGGATATGGTAGTCCATAAGTACATCCTTCAAAGTCCCTAGTCGTGGGTGTATCGAGACGGGGCATCGATATACCAGAGTAGACTAGCGTGTACCTTCTCGACCCATACAGATGGGCGATGGATGATCCCATATCCATCGGTGTTTGACATCAGAGATGATATACGGGTGCTCAGTATAGACTGGGTACACTGGACGGACTCGCCGAGAACTCCCAGATGGTATTATACCTCACGTCAGATGGCAGTTCTCTGGTGACACTGGTACAGAGTAGTCTGTTGACCCGAGATCGTCATAGAGTCTTGTGTGGTTCCCACTGTGCTTTGATTTCCATCTTACCACGTCCAAGAGGGCGTGCAAAACGGTGGTTTTTGGGTACAGTCCCGAGTCGCATGGAGGCAATGAGCGATAGGAGGGGATTCGTCTCTCCCGGTATATGGGGGTTGATGTTGCGCTGTGTTCGATTGGCTATAACAGAAAATCCCTGGCCAGGGTTGCTGAGATTTACTGGTAAGTTTTACCAGTAGTTTCTCGAACAGTTATAGACCTCATATCGACACGACTTATCGAGCTATTGGGGTCTGACGTTTACCACCCCTAGGCGGGATATGCGACATATCAGACGATCAGACCGGACTGTACGGTAGTGTTACTGGTCGGATTCACTAGAGTGTGAGCGGGCTTGCTCGTCGATCTTCAGATCGCTCAATACCCGGGTGGCCGTTACGTTTAGCAGACCGCTTGCGGCTTGTGGATGCTTGATATGATCATCATCTGCTGCCGGCGTATTGACGAGTCTTTAGAGTCCTACACAGAGGTTTCCTGGCTCAAGCGAAACGAAATAGGAGCGCATATGAGATATGTGCGGGACCGAGAATAATGCGTGTATGTGATACCGTATTCTATTCTCACGATAAATATATCGAATGGTTGTATGCGATATAACCTAGTTATCGATTCAAGCGTTGATTCGATAAGCCGATATATATTGTATACTAGTCGGTTGTGTGCGACATAACCGGGTCATTGAATCAAGTGTTGATTTAATGATTTAATGCATATTTATATATTTGATATGTTACTTTGCATCAACTAGTATCGGTTTACTTAAGATGGATTTTCTCACTCGGATGGGTGCATTGTATATGCGATATACTTTTGTGCACTTGATTGTATCATGTTTGATGATACAAGTCATGCTAGGGTTCAAGTGTAAAGATTAAACCTTGGTTAATGAAATGGTTAGGGTTTATTATTTATTATTCATTTATCTTATTTAATTATCCTTTTTATTTTTGATAAATGAATAAAAGAAAAGAGAAAAGAATGGTGGCTAATTTTGTTCTTTAGTTGAAGCTTCATGAAGCTTTGTTCAAGTCAACCATTCTTATCTCATCCTTAACCCTAACCATTCCCACTAACCATGATTCATTCTCTACACTTGACTCTAGTTAAAATTATGATAAGAATTCATTTTCTTTTCTTATTCTTTTAACTTATCATAACATTTCTTCTTCTTCTTCCTTGCTTCAAGTGAAGAAAAGCTAACCCCATCAATGGTGATTGATGCATATGAGTGAGAAAACCAATTCTAAAGTTAACCCACTTCCTATTTCTTCATCCTCTACCTCTTGCCAAGTAGTAGAGTGTGTTTACTTCACAAATTTCTTGACTTGGTGAAGTCGGAGCTTGATTTAGCGATGCCTCGACGTAGATCATCTTCGGCATGGACATCGACGACCTAGCTTGCCCATTCTCCGACGAAGCCGGTCCTAGAGCCCGGATTTGACTTGGACAGCGGAGACGACTTCGTAGCGGAGCTATGGAGGTGGAGCACCGGATCTACAAAGGTTGTATTTCCGTTTTCTCATTAGTTAAGTGTTAACTAGTTCTTGTTCGCCTAGACATCTAGTTATCGATCCGTAGTTTAGGGTTTGTAGGCACCATAATTTTTGAAACGGGCATGGTTGATGCCTTGGGAGACCTCACTAGAGTGCCTAGGAACCCTGCAATTTATATATCCAGCACCTTATTCGATAAGGAAAGAGCCGAGATCCCTTCACCGGGAGTGACCTCTTTAGCAAAATTAGAAAGATACTACAAAATCATTCGATTTTTAAAACTGGAGCTTAAACCACTCCTTCCCACTCGATTCTACAACGATATCAAGTTTAAAACGTTAAAAGGTTTTCATAAAAGCCATCCGTTGCCCTCCGCCATTTTAGGAAGCAGAGTACTTAGTATTCGTACCACGTTTGTTGACTATAGCCGAGGCGTAGTGTACGGTAGCTAAGTGATGTATTCCTACAAAGCATATGATGCGATTAGTTAGGACATTCATATGATTATGTTGATCATAGTCAAGGGTCATATGGGTGGGTCTGGCTAATCACGAAATGACGGGTATAACTTGACTAGTACTTATGATATGTTGACCATAGCCAAGGTCATAAGTGACTTGGGGTAAAAACCATATCGGGAATTTCAAGAGTTGAAATTTGCAATGAGATTGCATACCTTCTATATGATAGTTGGATCCCGATCCCGCTGCGAGTAAGAGTTACTCCTGGGAAAGTTTTACACAAGACAATTTGACGAAATTATAGGGTGTAATTATTCCCGGCTAATCTTACCTTTTAGGGTTTGAAGGAAGATTTGACAAAAACAGTGGGAGACATCCGGATTAGATAATAACCAATCTAATCTTGCAAGAGCATACGCTAAAGTGTTTTCATATCTCTCTCTCCAAATAGCGACCATATCACGCCTTAATCAAGATAATAAATACGGATATATTGACTGAACCCACTTGTTATACTGAGCTGGGGAACGTTGGTCCCGCTCCAACTTATAATTGTTATAAGACAGAGCAGGAAATAGGAAAATACCAGAATTCCTATGCCGCCCAAACGAAGAAAGTGCATATGATGCATCTCCTTCGGGTGTGTTCATTACAAAGAACTGTTTCTCAGTATCCTCTGCATCCTGGGTATTTGATACTGGATCAGGATCCCAGATATGTAATCTGTTACATAGGGCTACAAAAAGGGTAGAAAAACTGAGAACGGGTGATAAGTTTCATGAGACAGAAAACGGGGCAAGTGTTGCAGCCAAGTCTGTTGGTCACTGTCACCCTGTATTACCAATACATTAATTCTGAACAAATGCTATTAGATACCGAACCTGATATACAAAATCATATCAATCTCTTTATTAGTAAAGAAATGATAAAATTTTGTATTGATGGATAATGTTTTGAACATTTCCTATATCAAAAGTTGATCGGTTCAGGCGCGTTATCTAAAAGCATTGACGTTCTAAATCAAACTACAGTTCTTATTATACAGAACACACACAAGAGAAAGAGTTCAGAAATGAACGGATCCTTCTTGAGGCATTGTAGACTAGGTCACATCAATGCGACCCGGCTGGCTAAAGTTACATTTTAGATGCATATTTAAACCAGTTTGAATTTAAATCTTGTGAAACTTGCCAGTCATGTCACAAAGATTGAATGACCATAGCTCTGTTTATTGGAAACAGAGAAAGAGTTAGTAAACTCTTGGGACTGATATATGATGATGTATGTAAACTCCCCTGTCTACACATGCCAAGACCGGTTCCTTGTACTTCGTTACATTCTCTGATAATCTCTCAAGATTCAGACATATGTTCCTGTTGAAACATAGGTCCAAAACTTTTGAGATATTCACAGAATATAAATTAGAAGTAGAGAACCAAAAACGGGTATAAGTATTATGTCCTTTGATGAGATCAAGGAGGAGAATACTTGAGCATGGAAATCCTAGACTATTCTAAAGGAGAATGAGATTCTCTCTCAGTATTACTCCTCCGTATACACCATAGCACGATGGTATATCGGGGCGGAGCAATTGCACCCTATGTGATATGGTGTGCTCCATGATGAGTACTACTGAGTTTCCTATTTTCCTTTTGGGAGTTATGCACTTGCGAAGCTGCATACCTATTGAATAGGGTTCCAATCAAATCAGGTGCCTACTACTCCATATGTGATATGGTATGGGAAGAGCCCATATCTTAAAGATGTTAAGATTTGGGGTTGTCAAGCCTATGTCTAAAAACCAAAATCCGGACAAGCTCGAGGCAAAGTCAAAACTGTAGAAGTTTGTTGGATATCCCAAGCATTAGCAAGGGAATATCTTCTACCTAACCGAGGAACAAAAGTTGTTTTGTTTCTCAGCATGCCACCTTTGTGAAAGGGAATTTCTTGTGAAGAAATTAGTGGTCATAAGGTAGAACTGGAAGGTATTCCAGCTATACAAACTACAACAGATGACCTAACCGAGGTACAAAAGTTGTTTTGTTTCTCAGCATGCCACCTTTGTGAAAGGGAATTTCTTGTGAAGAAATTAGTGGTCATGAGGTAGAACTGGAAGGAGTTCCAGCTACAGCAGATGATTTGGTAGAACCAAAGGATTCAATAGACTCTAACGAACCTCAGCCTCTCCGCCGATCTAGTAAGTTTCCTCACCCACCTAAGAAATACTTCGGTTTCTCTATGACAGTGGGAGCGAGGATTTCATATTACCCCAGCGTGTCCCGAGACCGGAAGGTGTTCCGGCGGGTTGTAGTCCTCGCAAGGGGGCATGCGTAGAAAGTAGCTGCTGAGGGACCTTTTGGTGCCACAGCGACCCTATGGGATGGGGTTGTTGCCTGACCAAAGTGGTATGACCTAACTAGTTTCGAGCAGGCCATCAGGAGTGGGACTCTGTGAGAATGGCTGGATGCTTAGCGATCTGAGATGGAATCCTTATACACCAACAAAGTATGGACTTTGGTTGCTTTGTCTGAAGGGTTAAATCCCCATCAGGAGCAAGTTTATCTTAAGAAGATTACTTGGTGTACATGGAAAAGTTGAGACTTTCAAAGCTATGCTTAAGTCTATCCAGATCCTACTTGCCACTGCTACATACCTTGACTATGATATCTGGTGTTTGGGTGTCATGACAGCTTTTCTAAATGAAGTTTTAGAAGAGAGCGTCTATAAGTACACAGCCAGAGGGATTCGTAGACAGTGGGAGCAGCGGAAAACTGTGCAAGATGTTTTATGCGATAAAACAGGCATCGCGGAGTTGGAACATCTGTTTTGATGTGGTAGTCAAAAAGTTTGACTTCATCAAAATATTAGATGAACCTTGTATATACATAAAAGGTGGTAGGGAGTATGGTGGTGATCCTCGTAGAGTACGTGGATGACATACTCTTGATAGGGAAGGAGTTTCCTATGCTACGCTCAGTCAATCTCCTCTTATTATAAAGATTCTCCATATAGGATCAAAGGTGATACCTCCTAAATTCTGGGTTTTGGATCTATGAGATAGATCTAAATGGATATTAGGATACTCACTAGTTGTAGTGAGATAGTATCAATTGATCCTGGTGAGAATCATAGCGAAGTTGGAACATTTGTTTTGATGTGGGAGTCAAAGAGTTTGACTTCATCAAAATGGTAGAACCTCGTGGTATGGAGTATGGTGGTGATCCTCGTAGAGTACGTGGATGACATACTCTTGATAGGGAAGAAGTTTCCTATGATACACTCGGTCAATCTCCGCTTATCACATAAGATTCTCCATATAAGATCAAGGAGATACCTCCTAAATCATGGGTTTTGGATCTATGAGATAGATCTAATTGGATGTTAGGATTTTCACTAGTTGTAGTGAGATGGTATCAATCGATCCAGGGGAGAATCACTGGAAAGGTTCCAGGGTGATAAGGACGACTGAATGTCAGTCGCAGTCATTGTCTTTACCCTTAGTTGAGGGACGGTATGTTGGAAGAGTTCCAAGCTAGATACCGTGACATACTAGAAAGGCAAGATACGTCATTACTAAGGATGTTACCAAAGATAAAGTCTGGATATATATGAGTTCATAAGATGAAATTCGTTCCTACCATTGTGTGACAATGGAGTTGTGGCTTTAGCCAAGGAACTACCGTCCCATCAGAAATCCAGATATAATTCTTAGGCAGCATCACCTGATCATAGAGATGGTTGATCTCCAGGAAGATCGAGGTTAGGAGAGTAGATACAGAGGGCAACAGAGTGGATCCACTCACTAAGGCTTTTTCCCAGTAGAGACTTTTATGGGATGATTGAGTATGAGATACTTCAACCACAGCTGATTGTTTGGTATGTGATACCACAACAGATGGCCCTAGTGCAAGTGGGAGATTGTTAGTTATATGTGTGCCCTAGAGGCCATTACTGTACATACGATGTATATTGTAGTGGATGCTTGGACATATATAGGGAGGACTTTCTTGCTCGACATGATAGTACGCTATCTGGTTGTACTTTATCTTAACATGTACTCTGATTGTCTCTTTTGTTACATGTTGATAAAGCCCTTAGGATTTGTACTCGACTACTGGGACTATGATGAGATCATACTAGTGGGGCCACGGTAGTCTATGAGTACATCCTATAACTATTCCTAGTCGAGGGTGTGTCGAGACAGGGCATCAATACACCAGAGTAGACTAGCGTATACGCATCTTGACCCATATGATGGGCGATGGATGATCCCATATCCATCGGTGTGTGACATCAAGGATGGTGTACGGGTGCTCAGTGGAGACTGGGTACACTGGACGGACTCGCCGAGAACTCCTATATGGTATATATACCTATTGTCAGATAGCAGTTCTCTGGTGACACTTGTACAGGTTAGTCTGTAGACCCGAGATCGTCATAGAGTCTTGTATGATTCCCACTGTACTTTAATTTCCTCCCAACCACGGCTCTACTGAGTTGTGCAAACAGGTGGATTTTGGGTACAGTCCCGAATCATATGGAGACAGTGAGCGATAGGAGGGGTTTCGTCTCTCCCGGTATAGGGAGTTGATGTCGCGCTATGTTTGATCGGCTATAACACCTAAATCCCTGGCCAGGGTTCTCGAGGTTTACTAATAAGTGTTATCAGTAGTTTCTCGACCTGTTATGAGCCATAAATCAACATGACTTATAAAGTTACCGGGGTCTGACATTTACCATCCTTGGACTTCATATGCGACGTATCAGACGAAGAGACCGGACTGTACGGTAAGTGTTGCTTACAGGCTCGTAAGGGTTGTGATGAGTTCGCTCGTCGGCCACCTTTTCGTCATGTACCTGGGTAGCCGTTACGTACAGCTAGTGCCACTGACGTGCTTATGGTTAAACCCATTGCCAGCGTACTGACGAGTCTTTAGAGTCCCATACAGAGGGTTCCCTCGTTCAGGCAAAAGATGTAGAGACCGTAAGTTGTTACGGCAGCCGTAAGGTGTTGCGGCAGGTTTTCGATTATGTTCGTGTAATTGTTACAGGAATAATAATCGGAAGAATAATACTGGCCGGATACCGGTATTATATTATTGGATTAATGGTATTCTTATTTTTCGGAATTCGGATGCGGGTATACAGTATACGGTATACGGTATACGGAGGAGGGGTATTTTTGTAATTGTTACAAGAATACCTTCTAGAAGGTGCCACCTCATAATGACATAATTATGACATCATTTATTTTGTGAAAATAAATTAGTGTGTTAATTAAAAGGTATAAGCATGATAATGTGGTTGTTGAAGTGGATGTACTATTAAAGCATGATACTTCTTTCATAATACATGCTTTAGTTAGTGCTATTTTTCTTTTTCATCATGCTTAAACTTTTTAATCATGAAATGCACTTATTCTTTCCTCCTCCTTCTTCTTATAAATACCTTCACATGAGATGTGAAATCAAGGCATTCCAATCCTACACAAAATTATGATAAGTGTATCATAACAAGTGTATAAGAAGAAAGAAAGAAAATGATGGTGATCATTCTTCCTAGCTTAAACCCTCACATGAGATGTGAATCCAAAGCTTAGAATTTCAAGTTAATCCAATATACTTGTCTCTACATCATCCTAGTGACCTCTTCTAGCAAATTTGGTCTCTCGGTTAAACTCTTGAGAAGAGTTTCTAGCTTGCACGAAAACTCTCGGGTGGATCATCTAGGTCTTCGGTGGCCGGAGATCGAAAACATCGGCAACATCTAAAGGAGCCAAGGAGTTCACCAAAAGAGGAGAAAGGAGCAAAGGAGTTGCATCCAAGAGAAGACCCGAAGGACCGTATCATCAAGGTATAATCCCTAACATAGTAGATAAGATCTCTGGTTAGGGTTTACTAGTTGTGGTTTAGACAAGATCTTCGGTTAAGTGCGTGTTGTATGCAAAGAAAATTTTCGTTCATCGCTTCCGCCGCGCCACAAGAGTTGTGGGAGCATGCAGCACTCACCAACAGGAAGAAATAACTTTATGAGACCCTTACGACTCATTATGTCAAAAAGTCTTAGTCGACAGGATCCTAATCCTGTTTACTAAGCCATCATTGTTCAAATCGACAAAGGCATATAATGATTCGCTCTTGGAAATATCCCAGTTGATGCCTAAATAGGCGTCAAACTCCAAGTCCTTTCACGGCAAATGATGATTCGCTCCTAACAATATTCTAGTCGTAGCGATTTTGATGCTAAGGTTGGTATCAGATTCCAAACTCGCAATAAAAATCAGCGAGCAAAAAATATGCATATAAAAATAGCCGAAATGATGAGGCAAATCGCAATAAAAATCAACGAGCAAAAAATATACATATAAATACAGCCGAAATGTTTGGGCAACTCGCAATAAAAAATAGCGAGTAAAAATATAAAAACAACCAAAATGATTGAGCAATCGCGACTTTCACAACATAAAAGCTGAAAAGATAGAGCATCGCGAAAAGTAATAAAAAAATGAAAATGAAAATGAAACTTTTCTGCCCTGCAGGTGAGTCTATATCGACCCTTATAATCCATGGGCACAAATGAAAGAAAGGGAACCATATTTTCCCACCAGGCTCCGTCAAAGTGAGAGCCAGATCTTGATGGCAACATCTACGGCCTAGAGATCAGCCTAACGTCAGGCCCAAGGGTAAAATCAAAAATGGAGCCAAGGCAAATTCCTAGTTCCAAGTCTTGACGGTTCATATTCAACCTAAAGACAATCCCGGCGTACCTTCTCATTCCGACAGGATGCAGACACGACGTCAACAAAGACTCAAGGGTCAAATCAAAAATGGAGCCGTGGCAAATTCCTAGCTCCAAATCTTGACGGTTCATATAAAACCTAGAGACAACCCCGGCGTTCCTTCTCATTCCAACAGGATGCAGACACGACGTCAACAAAGGGTCCAAATAGCCAAATCAAAAAGGAGCAATGGCAAAATCCTAGCTCCAAGTCTTGACGGTACGTATACATCCTAAAGACTACTCCGGCGTACCTTCTCATTCCATCAGGGTGCAGACGCGACGTCAACAAAAGCTCCAACGAGCCAAATCAAATTAGAGCAAAGGCATATTTCTAGCACCGGACTTCAACTGCAATACATACAACATAGAAGTCCTACAGATGTCTACCCTACTTCAGCAATGAAACGGCATGGCATCATCAAAACAAAAATCGTGTTTCGACAGCAACTCATATAAAGCCTAAAAGACTATCGGAGATCATCCCACACCAATGCGGAGTGGTTATGACTCATTGGGGATCCAAATTGAGCCTAACCTCAAGTAAAAAGTGATATGGCAAATTCCTAACGCTTGCTCTTCCAACGGTAATATAGCCTAAGGAGATTACTTGAAGACGTCTTGTCCAACCCCCGAAGGGATCAGAGACACGACAGTCGCGGGGCTACTCGAACAGCAGCTTAAAGACTGCATGTCGAGGAATACATCAGCCAATGTGATGGTACCACGGACTAAAACCCTAGTACCACAAACCTAACGAACCTCTATCGTAAAGAATGGAGACTATCTATATACAACGTTAGGACAAGTTTGCCTGTAAACCCAAGGGAGGTGAACTAAACAAACTCCGAAATGAGTCCATAAACTATACAAACTCCGAAATGAGTCCATAAACTAGAAACTCCAAAACGAGTGAATAAACTAAACAAACTCCGAAATGATTCCATAAAATAGAAACTCCGAAACGAGTGAATAAACTAAACAAACTCCGAAATGAGTCCATACACTAGAAACTCCGAAATGAGTGAATAAACTGTTGGGTTATGAAAGCGCCCCGGCCATCAAACCGTGGCCATTGCGGAACAAAAATTTTCAAAAACCGGCGCTAGAACAACCCGATAACCCGGATCGACCCATAAGCCCTAGATAACAAAACATGCAAAGGAGTTAGAATGGTTATACTGAATGATCCGTGTCCTTCGGTCTTGAACCATCTTCCCAAGCTCCTAGAGGTCTCCTTGATCAAGCTTGATCTCCGGTCTCCCTCCATCGAAGATGATCCACCCAAGAGTCTATGCAACGAACTCCAACCTCATATCCGAGGCAACTAGGGCACCTAGATCGCTACTCTAGATACCGTAGATGAAGTAGAGAGTGATGAAGGATTAATTTGTCTTAAGACACCCTAGGTTTTTCAACTCATGAGAGGGTTAGGGTGGAGGAAGAAGAAGATGCCATGAGGATGAGGTGTTGAGAGCAACTCAAGAAAGAGAAAGAGAATGGCTTCGTTATTTTTTTGTGTTGTGAGTGTATTCAATAAATAATGGAGCCATCCAATAAATATCCATGTCAATAAAAAATATCTCCAGTCAACAAATAATCTCATAACAAACAAAAACCCTAAGCATGCTAGAATAGTAACCATGGGTCACTAATTAGCCATGCCACAAAAAATGCAATAAGCACCTCATCCTCCACCTCAATAACCTTTTAATCCAAAAAGGTCTAAACCATGATGAGGTGTAATCTTCTAAAAGTAATCTTGTAAGAAATTACAAGAATACCCCTCAACCGTATATACATACCCGCATCTGTATTCCGAAGAATACGAATACAATGAAACGAAAATAATCCAACAATATAATACTAGGATCCGGCTTAAACCAAAACCCACTAGTATTATCCGTCCGAACATCATCCGTGCACAAGTACAAGTATGTGATCGAACCCTGCCGTAAAACCATACGGCCTCTACATCGTTTCACCCGAAGCAGGGAAACCCTCTGTGTGGGACTCTAAAGACTCGTCAATACGCTGGCAGTGGGTTTAACCACAAGCACGTCAGCGGAACTAGCTGTACGTAACGGCTACCCAGGTATTGAGCGAAAGGGAGGCCGACGAGCAAACTCATCCTGAAACCCCTACTGAGCCTGACAGTGACAATATCCGTACAGTCCGGTCCGTTCTTCTATGAGTATCGCATATCGAGTCTAGGGGTGGATAAAGTCAGACCCCTAATAATGCGACATTTAGTGTCGGTATGAAGCCCATCACATATTGAAAAACTACTGATCCGAATCAGTAATTCTCGACTACCTTGGCCAAGGATTTCTGGTGATAGCCACCCGTGCACACCGCGACATCAACCCCCAATACCGGGAGAGATGAATCCCCTGACGATCCGCTCACCGCCTCCATGTGGCTCGGGAATGTACCCAACTAAAACCTGTTTGCACGACTCCTTTGAGCCGTGGTAGGGTAGTAATCAAAGCACAGTGGGAACTCACACGAGAAAAATGATGATCTCGGGTCGACAGACTAACCCGTACACATGTCACCAGGGAACTGCTATCTAAAAATAGGTATAATACCAACTAGCATGTTCCCGGCGAGTCCGTCCGGTGTACTCATAACCCAGTGAGCACATGTATACTATCTTAGGTGAACGAACTGACACCAATAGGTTGTGAGACCGGCCACTGCCCCTCGTTGAGGTCTCGATCAGTATACACTTGTCTACTCTGGAGTATCGATGCCCAGTCTCGAAACTCCCACGACTAGGGACATTTAAGGATGTGCCTATAGACTACCCAGCTCCCATGTATATGATCTCCATCATACTGCTAGCAGCCAAGCAAGAATCCTATGAGCTCTATCAACATGTAATAGTGATCCGTAATGCCACCTAATACTGTACATGATGATAAAGACAAACCAGATAGCATACTATCATCTCGAGTAAGACTGTTCTACTGGTATAGGTCCTCCCTCAATCATCATAATCACCTGTATGCGGCTATGATAATTGCATTGAGGGCATTATAGCCAACATAAACTATAAACTCCAAAATGAGTACATAAACTAGAGGTTCTGAAATGAGTGAATAAACTACGGACTCCGAAACGAGTAAGTAAACTAATTAGCGCCGCATTAAGACATCAAAACACAGATAAGCGCATGCAAAAAAAAGTGTATATTCTTATTCACGAATCAAAGTGTTTAAGAGATACAATTAAAACAAAAGGGGGAATACAATTACAATTGTTAAGAAGGCGGGGTTTTCAATAAATTGGCAACCCGCTCACACACTCCCTGCAGCTCCTCCTCGCATGCTACTACTGCGGCCAGCCCCGCTTTAATTTGAGCCCGCTGTTGCAAGCATGATGAGAGCTTCTCAGTGATTTCCTGCTTGGCAACTTCGCAATCTTGCATGCCCCGCTCGGTAAACTCGAGCTTCTGCCTCTGCGCCAGCCTATCAGAAATACATTGTTGGAGGTTTTTGAAAATAACTTGCAGCTGGGCGGCATTCGCTTCGATCTGGGTACGCAATTGGATGAATTCGCCAGAAGCCATCTCATGCTCCTTTCGCTTCAGGAACAACTTTTGTTCAAAATATTGAACAAAATCGGCACTTTGCTTGATCCACGCGACCCGCTGAGCCTTCGAGGTTAATACTTCATAAGCGAGACGCTTGAGCTCAATCTCATGCAGATAAGTCTCGATTCTCTTACAATAGTCGACCCAAAAGCCGACGAAATCTTCGTTGTGGAAATTCACAAGCGTCGCCAGCATAGGATTGACTTCGTCAGCGAAATCCGCAGCAGAGGTGAAAGCCTCGGCATCAAGATCTTCGATAAATTCGCTTAACATCCACCTGCTAGTCACCGCGCCCCTGGAAAATTGACGCTTAGCAAAAGGTCCCGTAGGCGTGGGAATGCGAGACTCAAAAGGGAACGAAGCCGGTATAGTTGTTTCAAAACAAATCACGCACGAATAAAGGTTAGATTTCAACTTGAAAGATAAAGAAGAAAGCTGATGGACGAGATCTACCGTACCAGCTGTTGAAAGTGGCAAGACAGGGAGCACAAGAGGCTCGGCTATTCTTTCGCTCCCTCCCTCGAGCCATGATACTATGTTCAATACGGGGAAATCTCAGAAACAAAAATCTTACTTATGGAAAGAAGAGACACTAAGCGACAATAGTCGACCAACAAGCTCTGCGCCGGAATCATGCTTCGTCTCAGAGTGTACCCCGTGTCGAAATCAAGCTTGGCCTCGGTGTATCTGCCCTCCCTGTCAGAATTATGCTTCGGCTCGGAATCAACCAGCGACCTCCTCGTCGGAATTAAGCCCCGCCTCGAAATCAAGTCGACCAACAAGCTCTGCGCCGAAATCATGTTTCGTCTCAGAGTGTACCCCGCATCGAAATCAAGCTTCACCTCGGTATATCTACCTTCCCTGTCAGAATTATGCATCGGCTCGGAATCAACCACCTCGGAATCAAGTCAACCAGCAAGCTCTGCGTCGAAATTATGCTTCGTCTCAGAATGCACCCCATGTCGAAATTATGCTTCGCCTCGGAGTATCTGCATTCCCCGTCGGAATTATGCTTCGCCTGGGAATCAACCTCTGCATCGAAATTATACTTCGGTCAGAATGTCTACCGCCCGTCGGAATTATGCTCCGATCCCTTTGGAATCATGCTCCACTCTTCGGAATGATACTCCGACCCTGGAATTATGCTCCGCAAATCGGAATGATACTCCGACCCTGGAATTATGCTCCGCAAATCGGAATGATGCTCCGATCCCCGGGAATCATGCTCCTGAGAGATACTCCGACCCTGGAATTATGCTCCGCAAATCGGAATGATGCTCCGATCCCCGGGAATCATGCTCCCGAGGGATGCTCCGACCCATTCGGAATCATGCTCCACTCTTCGGAATTATTCTCCGATCCTAGGATTTATGCTCCGACTCTTCGGAATGATACTCCGACCCTGGAATTATCTCCGCAAATCGGAATGATGCTCCGATCCCCGGGAATCATGCTCCCCGAGGAATGCTCCGCCCCCGGAATGATGTCCCACCTCGAAGTCCAGTTTCAAGATCCATCAATTTCATGCACACAACTCATATGCGCGGTGTGCATTTATTGATGGGGGGAACTTTGTTGGGGTCAAAATTTGCACCCCGGTTGACCAAGTCAAAGTCAAGGTCAACCCCAAGCCAGGTGGGCCCAAGCCCAGGTCAAGCGGGCCCATGCCCAAGTCGAGCCCGCGGCCAGCCTCCCCATGCCAACATAAAAATCATGTAATAAATAATTTTAATGTAATTTTTTATGCATGAATGGGCATAAAGCCGAATTTTTGTAAAGCCCATGGCCTATGTGCAAAAATAAATAGCATATGAGACATGGGATGGGCAAAATGCCATTTTGTAAAGCCCAAGGGGCTATGTGTAAATGTGTAAGCCTATATAAGGCAACAGATGATGAATAAAATAAGAACTTTTCATTCTCTAAAAATTCTAGGGTTTTTGTGCCTCCTTCTCCTTCCTCAAGGTTCTAAATCTTCTTCTTTCCTTTGAATTAAATCAAGAGTTTTACTCTTCCTTTTCAAAAACTAAATATTTATTCACCACAAAACCCACGAATGGGAGCGCAGATCTTCCATTAGATCTCGAAAAGGGGAGACTTTTAAGTCTCGCCCCTTTTTCTCTAAGATCCAGTCGATCAAAAGGAGGAAGAAGGAGACTCATCTCCAAAAATCCAACTTTGGACAAAATCCCAGTCAAGAGAAGATCCAAGACTTAAGAGAGAAGAACCTCTGAAGATTTTTAGGGAGTTCAACTCCAAGGCCCAAATCCTCAAAGGAGTTTAACTCCGATTTCTGGGGGTAAAAACCTCTTCCTTTCGCTAGCACCCGAGCGCCCATGTGCCGGGCACGTGAGGCGCTAGCGCCCAAAGCGCTAGCGCCCGAGCGCCCACGTACCGGGCACGTGGGGCGCTAGTGCCCAAAGCGCTTGCTCCCGAGTACCCAAAGCGCTAGCGCCCGAGCGCCCACGTGCCGTCCACATGAGGCATTAGCGCCCGAGCGCCCACGTGCCGTCCACATGAGGCATTAGCGCCCAAAGCACTAGCGTCCGAGCGCCCACGTACCGGGCACGTGAGGCGCTAGCGCCCACGTGCTGGGCACGTAAGACGCCAGCGCCCGGCGCCTGCGTGCTAGGCGCGCGAGGTGCTGGCACCCACGCGTCCTTTGGACTCCATTCCCCCCCCCATTTTACACACACTCCACACTAAAAATATCACCCCCGTTAGGAAAAATTACTAACGGGGCGCTGCCCCGCACCCCGCTAGGGTGCTCCTAGCCCTCTTGACCCCCAGCCCGCTATCCGGGTAGCGGGACCCCCGTAAAAACTCTGCGGAGACCCCGATATATCCAAAACCCCTTCAAAACACAACACTACACATTGAGTTCGCATGTCCAGTTTAACCCGTCAATCGGAGGTTCTCTCGCTCCAAAGGCGAGGGGTAATTAACGGCAGCTTAGTCCGCGGCTGCCGGAGATTCGGATCCCCACAATCAATAAACCCCTGCCTATCTTAGGTAGGGAGAATCTGTAATGTGTCTGACAAGCACGCGCATATTCCCATCTCAATGGGGTGATGAAAAACACCCTACAATGTCGATACGGTTTATCATGACCTCCCTATATATAGAGAATTGATTAGTGTGTGTGTGTGTGTGTTGTTGCTAGGAATTGAGAGCTGCTCTTATGCGAACACATTAATAGAACCCTTGCACAACTTGTAACACTCTAGTGCATTTATACGATATTTTGGGGTATTTTCAGATCTTGCGACGGTTTTCTTGATTATTATTGTTTTTAGGTACGGATAGTGCATTTGGTAACTGTGGTTAGTATCCGACCCGACCCACATGTCTGAAACCCATCATGGTTCAAGATTACATCATATATTTGCTAGTACAGAGGATCCATGCACATCTAGATTCTATATACATGTATAATATAGTTTGTATATGCACATCTTTTAATAATACAAATAATAGCCAAATAATATATATTTAATATATAGCCTTACATGTCATCATACCCCATAGCATGTGGTTGCATTCATATATCATGTTCATTTCCTACTTGTTAAAACAGACCCATTTGGATCGCTACGTATATTTACTTAGATCCATACTTGGGGGTATGCATTTTTATTACCCGGACATCGTATTATGATTTTAACTTATACGTATATTCTCTATATTAAAACTAGATTTTTAGAAGAAACCCGAATAATATTCGTAGCATTTTGATATTACCTGTATAATCCTATAAAATATATATAATAATATTTAAAAACTAACTGTTATATATACATTATATATATATATAATATATTTTAACTAATTATAATATATTATTCTCTTTCTCTCTCTCTCTCTCTTCTTCTTCTTTATATATATATATTATATAAACCCTATAATCACCTCACCTCCCTCCTCTCTCTTCTTCTTTCTGCCCACGAGAAACCCGAGAACTCGAACCCTAGCCCTCACGTCGCCATCGCCGACCTCCCCTCGTTGTCACCACCACCCTCGTCTCCTCGCCCTCGTTATCAACTTCACCGCCTCCGCTTCCATCTTCCCTCTCCATCCCTAAGAACCCACAGCCCCCCGACAACGCCAACTCAAGAACCCCGACACCGCTCCCTCACCGCCGATCACCTTACCTCATCGTCACCCTCATCACAACCTCCACCACCTCCTCTTCCTCTCCTCCATCCGCAACGACCGACGACGCCAACCCTGCACCATCACAACCCCGACGACACAACAGCAACCAAGAAACCCACTGCCCCTCGTCCCCGACGGCAACCCATCATCGTCGCCGTCGCCTTATCTCTGTCCTCGCTTCCACAGGACTCAAACACCAGCAGCCACCCCCATTCTCCTTCTTCTTTCTTTCTTTCTTTTCTTTCTTTTCTTGATTTTCCCGACCGTCTCGCCGGAGCCGCACGCGTCGCCGATGATACGGACTACCCAGTCACTGTCGTCATCCAGCCTAGTCATCATGTCACGTTACTTATCAGCCAGTTCCAGTCCTACGCATGTCAGTTTGCATCGCGACGTTATTCCAACATCGAACGTAGCATCTGTATCTCGATACTTATACTGATCAGTCTTTACGGGCTCAGCCAGCCCCGGAATGATGTTGCTGACATCATTCATATGTACATGTTACTGTTTACTGCTTAGCAGCACGTCTCGGGTTCAGCCCGAGAGTCTTGACCGTGGTCCCAGGCACGCACGGGATACTATTGAGTTACATAGACGATCCCATTAAATTTATTTCAAAGACTTGTAGAATAGATAACCTAGAAGCATAGACTCTAGTATACACATCACTTACCTATATCTCACTATTTTACCCCCGTGGTATTTATTTATATTCTTGTTTAATCATAGCATCATATCTTGGTTATCAATATTATTTTGGTATTTATGAAGCACTGACGTCTGGGTTTTGCATGGCCCAGTTCCTCTACCTTTATCGCAGGCAGATCAAGAGTACTTTCGCAATCAAGCCGAGCAGTGAGGAGCTAGTAATTTTGTTTAGAGACTCTTAGTTTATTTATTTCAGCAGTTTTATTCTATTGATGTGAGCCCATATTGGGACGTGATTCAGATACTACTATTTATTGGATCTTGATTCGTTTCCGCTACACCTATTTCTTAATTCTATTTATTGAGGCAGATGGACATGGGTTAGCTAGATTATATATTTTAATATTCTTGATATCCGTTTGACAGCCATAATGTGACTGTAGAGAGATGATTCCTAACTACAGGTAGCATGGTTGGCTCTGTCACGTACCGTGTTTACATATCTTAGGAAGCGGGGCATGACACAACTACTAATGATCTCCATGCTACACGAGCACAGACGCATATGCTGCACTGCACATTATTAGTATTGCCACGACACAGTAGGAACTGCCATGCCTGTTCGTGTGTTGATTATGCACGACGAATTATGATACTTGCTGATTTGAGATGCGAATATCATTACCATGGGTTTTCATATATGGTCGACATGGATTATATGATGTTTTTATTTATGATGATATATCTCAGTAGTTTGGGACACTGATATATATATATATATATAAAGTATGCAAATGTTGTTCTTCGGAACTTGATTTTTTCCATGGATTTGAGAAACCGCGATGTGATTTATAAAACTTAAGTATGTTTTTAAAAAAATGCGGTTTTCTTTTGATATGATAATTTGACATCCACCATGAGTTTGATATTTTCTGATTTGATTTTATTCCGAACCGAGTGGGGGAGATATACGGTTGCGGACATGATACGTTATTCAAACTGAGTAGGGGAGTATACAGTCGGATACATGGTGGATCCACTCGAGGTGAGGGGTAGGAAGACCGTATGTGAGGCGGGGAGCCTAGCGAGGACACTTGATACCGGAGATAGATTAGTGCACGGTGGATATCCGGGAGATACCGACTGGGCTATTGACATCGAGAGGGGACCGGTCTGACGAAACGGTGCCTGTTGGGATGTTAGGCTCGTCTAGTAGGATTTAAACGGAAGCGGTAATTTTAAAAATCCAGAGAGCAATAGAAAACCCAACCCAAGAATGAAACTAAAATACTAAACCTGCAACTAAACTAGTAAGCAAAAAAATAAGAGTTGGCGGACTACAACCTTTGTAGTGCATTAGCCACCTCTCCTTAGACTCCGGCTAGTCTCCACGAAACCCGGAACAAGCTTACTCGATGATCTCCTTACCGAAAATGATCCACCTTGAGATAACTCCAACACAAGCTTTAACTTCAAATTGATCTCATCAATATGAAGCAACCCACGTATTAAACTTGCTAAAAATGATTAGTAGGAGATGTAGAATAATTAGCTCACTTAATTTTTCTCTTTTCTTTTCTTTTCTTCACTTGAGAAAAACTCAAGAGAAGAATAGCCATGGTGGAGATAAGAGTTAGAAGATGATCTTGTTCTAAGATGAGAACAAAATCAAGAATGAGTCATAACTCTTGAGTCGGCAAAAAATGAGTCATAACTCATGAGTCGGCAAAAAATGAGTCATCAAGGCTACAAGCTTCTTAAATTCATAACTCATTCTCATATCATTTCTTTTATGTAGGTCTCATACTCCTATCACACATGTATCATCATACATGTCACAATATTTATATCAAATATAAATATTAATAAAAGGAAGAAAATAATAAAGTGAGTATTGTTCCCTTACGGAAAATAAATAAATAAATAAAGCAACGGGAAAAAGTCCCCAAGTGGAGCATCACGTGCCCACACGTGATAGGCGCTGCGCTTAAACAAAACTAAGCTAAAACTGGACCTCACGTGCAGACACGTGACCTTTATAAAACAAAGTATACAAGCGCCTGAATAAAGCAAACAAGTTGGACAAAAAGAAACTCACGTGATAGCACGTGACACCCTTTGGTCGGCTTAATTTGGTAGGGTCACGTGCTACACGTGATAGACTCCTATGCCCTCTGAAACAATAGAAGTAAAATCCAAATAAAAGGGACCAAAAGCTTTATTTGGAAAATATTTCCTTAGATCTTTCTAAACGAGAAAGATTACACTCTATAAAACAGAGCGCCGTTGGATTAAAGATCCAATGGTGATTAAAAATCACCAATCTACAGAAAAATTCTGTGCAAGGAAATATCTTCCTAAACTTGTTAAGAACAACAAGAGAAATAACTTCTGTAAAACAGAAGTCCTCGGAATAAAAATCCAACGGTGAATAAAATTCACCGATTGAGCTAAAAGATCACTTTTTGTTGATCAAAATCTCTCAATGAGAGATTTTCTGAACGAATCGATTCTCTTCTTTCTCCTATAAATAGGAGCAAAGAAACACAGAAAGAAAAAAACAAGAGGAAAAAAGAAGCAGAGAAAAGAGAAGATAAAAAAAAAAGAAACCCTTCGTAAGCTGAAAAGAAAAGAGAATTTAATTCTTCAGAGAGAAAAAGAAAAAATGAAACTCTAGGTAAGAGAAGGAACAAACACAGAGAATATCTCCTCTCTTTTTCATCTTCATAAGAGTTTAACTCTTCTAAAAAGAACTTAGTTCTTCCTCTGGTTAAGATCTGCAGAAGCAGATCTCCCCATAAGTTGAGAATTTAATTCTCATCGGGAAGATTTTGCCATGCAAATCCAAAACCTAGAGGGAGATCTAAGTTCAGAGAATTTAATTCTCCCAAAAATTATATAGGAATTTAATTCCTCTGATGAAACAAGGGTTTAACCCTTCATATGAGAACTTAGTTCTCCCTTATGGCAAAGATCTATAGAAGCAGATCTCCTCACAAGTTGAGAATTTAATTCTCATCAGGGAGATTCTGTCATATAAATCCCAAACCTAAGAGAGAAACTAAGTCTTAAAAATCCAATTCTCATAAAACAGTGGGCTCGAAAGTCTCAAAAGCTCAGGATCTCCATGCACGTAAAAGATTGGCACCCAACATGATAACTGCCGATCACGTGCTCCCACGTGAGCGCCTGTGATGAACAAAAGAGAATAAAAGAAATTGACTCACGTGACCTCATAGGAGTGCTTAGCACTTACAAAACAAAAGAGAACAAATCAAAGGCGGTTTCCATTTTTAAGGCGCCTCACATACTCCCACGTGACCTAATAGCACTTCACGCTCAGAAAAGAACAAAAGAAGTACTTCAAACGCCTCACGTGACCCCATGTGAGCGCCTCTGAATTTTAGTGTTTAACACCATTTTGTACACATCACGTGGGAGCACGGGAGCACTGAATAAACATGTTAGTGTTGAAAACTATGAAGGGCTAACATTAACCAGAATCAGATCAAATGTTCCAAGGACCGTCAATTGAGCCTTTCATGCTCGGGGTGTCCAAAGTCGATCTCAAGACGGCCAATAAGCTCCCAACAGATGACATCTAAACTGATGTTCATCCCACTTCCCAAAATCGGGACATTGGTTCAAGGGTACATCTCTTCATACCTCTGATACAGGTCGTTGTAATCCTTCAACGTCTTCAGAGAGATGGAGGGTCCCAATAACCAATAACTATTGATGCACCCCCAAACTGGTTAAACCAGAACCCTATGGACTATGAGGTCCTTAAACTCATGGACTATGATGTCCTTAAACTTTATGGACTGTGAGGTCCTTAAACTCATAGACTATGATGTCTTTAAACTTTACAGACTATGATGTCTTTAAACTGACATGGACTATGATGTCCTTAAACTCATGGACCGCAATGTCCCTAAACTAAAACAATAGAGTCCAAATACTCTTTTGTTGGATCTAAATGATCCCAAAACCCTGTTAAGTAGATCTTAGTCTAAAAATTAGACTAATGTATCCCTAACAAGCGTTTAAGTTGATCTTAATCTCAATAAGATTAACAATCCTTAAACTCACTGGACCGCAACGTCCCTAAACTAAACTCTATAAACTATGACGTCTTTAAACTATGGACTATGAGGTCCTTAAACTCATAGACTATGATGTCTTTAAACTTTACAGACTATGATGTCTTTAAACTCCATGGACTATGATGTCCTTAAACTTATGGACCGCAATGTCCCTAAACTAAAACAATATAGTCTAAATGCTCTTTTGTTGGATCTAAACGATCCCAACACCCTGTTAAGTAGATCTTAGTCTAAAAATTAGACTAATGTATCCTTAACAAACGTTTAAGTTGATCTTAATCTCAATGAGATTAACGATCCTTAAACCCAAACCAAACCCAAATCTAAGAAAATACGGATTTGGACTAATCCACGCCCTATGGGCGATAACATAAATTAGTCTCCGTATACAATCCACGGGCAACCAAAAATAAAACAAACACACACGATACGAAGTGACCTTCTGGATCAGGAGAAAGTGGTTACCGCGATGCGGTAATGTAATTAATTGCAGGGGCTTGCGCATGCAGGGAAGAGCGTCCCCACAATCAAAAACCCCTCACAATGAGGGGGAATCTGACAAAGTCTGTTACATCGGCCGCATCCGTCTAAACCTTCGATATATGGTGCCATAAATCAACTTGGCATCTTCGGAGAGGTGGAAGGATAAAACCAAATAGCATCTACCCCCCAAAATTCAGGCCGGACGTCCCAACGTCCCGGTCGCGTCTTTCGGCGGCGAACAGATTCTGGCACGCCCGGTGGGACCTCTTCCTCTTTCCACTCCACACTTCGTGTGTCGTGTTTCACGAACGAATCACGGTTTGCTATGGTTGCCCCTGGATTCGAGGTACTAAGATTTGGTATCTTGCTCCATGCAAAAAACAGAAGATCAATGGCTTTCAACTGCAACAACTACAACAACTCCCATTCTGTCCTTGCTGGAGAAGTGACCTATGGGCCTCAAGCGGCCTCCGTTTTCACGATGCCAGTGGAACATGTGACGCAAGCCACCACTGGGATGTTCTTTGGGACCATGCTCCCACCAATGAGCTTCAACACCCCACTGCCGTTGCAAGAAGCTCTGAAGAAGTTGGTCTTTGATCGGCTTATGACTACCGCGGCCCCTATCAATGGGTCATCAAAATCCAATGCCTCAGTCTTTGACAGACTAGGCCAAAGCTCCAATGGGCGCGTGAAGAAGCCCGTGATACCTGAAAGGGTTATCCCGAAGTGGATAGACATCCCTGTTCCAACAAACGAAGTCATCAGAGAGACTTCTCCTGCTAAGGGGTCAGTCTTTATAAGACTGACCGTTCCGACTCCCGCTTCGGGCAAGATCACCAAGGCTGCTTTCTCTGCTAAAAAATCAGTCTTTGATAGGTTGGACATTTCTTATCAGCGGACATCGGTCTTCAATAGGCTGGCACCAACAGCAACCCTCCACCAGAGCAAGGGGCATGATGAAGCCACCCCCATAGCTGAACCAATACCGTCTGCAAGGCATGCTCGACGTCTTCATTGGCGCCGAGTGAGGAAAGCTGGGGGCAGTTCCCCTTCTGGGCTGACTCTGCCAGCTCCAACGGTGGAAGTCGATGCTGCTGTTCCAACTGGGAACAGCTTTGAACCACTCATGAGGGTGCGCAAGAACTCTCCGACAGCCGTGCTAAAAAGATCTCCTCCACCTATGGAGAGCATTACAAAGGTGAAGCCAGAGCAGCCCCCTTAGCGGTTGTCCTCTAAAATTCACAAGGTCAGGCGACAGGTCCAAGACTCGGTGATTAACCAAGACTACTCCCGCCGACCGAAGAAGATGAAAGTTCGGCAAGAAAAGGACCACCCTGTCGTACCACAGAAGGTGTCATCTATTTAGGTGCCCGCTGCAACGGCCCCCTCAACTTCGACCGCTCACAAAAGGAGAAGGCCGGAGAAAATCCCCGTGTCTGCGATGAATCTCAAGGGTACTGAACCTAAACGCCCTGAGTCTGGGGGCATGGTGGTGCACACTGTTTATATGGCATCCGGGAAAGAGGATAACCGTATCTCCATGGGTCATCGACCACTCACTCGATCAGTAACTAAGGCTCAGGAGCAACAACAACAAAAGCTCCAGGAGATGCTAACACGGATGGCCGCACTCACTGGGCCAAAATAAAGCCCGGAGACGTCGTCGGAGCAGCGTCTAGAACAAGAAACCGATGCTGAGTTCCTCCGCAAAATCCTCGAGAAGAAAGACAGAGAGGCCGCGGAACAAGAGGCCAACATAAAACGAATGGCGCTTTTATTCCAAGATATGGTCGGGATGATGATACAGCCGGATCCTCCAGCTGAAGACCCTCCGATTATCCTTGAAGACGACAGAGGGGAGACATCGAACCCTCTTCCGGCTCTATCAGCAGCCAAAGAAGAGACCATCTCCAAAGCCGCCCTGGATGACTATATCGCTCAACAGATACGAGCTCATCAGGCGAGCGAAGCGACCGGCTAAATTGTTAAAACTGGACGACCCTATCCGGGTTGGTACGACCAAATAAAGTACCCGCCGGGGTATACAATCCCTAAATTCCATGTATATAAGGGGAAGGGGAATCCGCACCAACACGTTGCTCAATTCAGGGCTTTGTGCGGCAACACCGGAGGTGATGATAAGCTACTGCTTCGCCAATTCGTCGGCAGCTTGTCGGAGACAGCATTCGAGTGGTATTCCGAGCTCCCGAATGACTCCGTTAAGACATTTGCAGAAATGGAGTTACTGTTTACACAAAGGTTTGCAAGCGCCAGCGAACGCACCCCGATCACCGCACTAATTAACGCCAGGGTGAAGCCAGGCGAAACATGGGTTCAGTACGCAATCCGGTGGCGAAACCTATGGTCGAAATGCGAACAATGCATCGAAGAAGCTCCTGCGGTAGGCATGTTCGTGGGTACCCTCAATCCGCAGGTGACCATATCCCAGTTCATGATGTTTTTCAAGCCGACTACCTTTCAGGCCTTGATCGACAAGCTGGCCCAAATGGATCAGATGGGCCATAGATCGTCTTCCTCGAAAATGGAGCCTCGAAACGAAAAGGGGAAAGGGAAAGCGACTTCTGTCGCCAACGCTCAACAGCATCCCAGCGGTCCAAAACCAGCTGATCGCCAAAACGATAGACAACGATTCTTCAACGAGAAGCTAAAACATTCGTTTCCCCGGGACAAAACGAGGAGACTGTTCGAGCTGGCAGTGCGCAACAGGCTCATCAATCTGCCAGATCCAAGACGTCCGCTGCAGCCAGGCGACGCCAATAATCCTAACTACTTCCCCTACCACCGAGCAGTAAGCCATCCAATCGAAGATTGCTTTGTCTTCAAAGGCTGTATTGAGGACCAATACCAACAGGGTAAATTCGTGCTGTCTGAGAATTGGAAGGTGAGCCCGCCTCAACCACACGCTCCTAAAAAGATGGACACGCCGGGGGCATCGTGCTCTTTTATAGAGGAAGCTCCATAGGAAATTGCTCTTACGACAAAGACCAAAAAGATGCTGAAAGATCTCTAAGCATGTCCGGCGATTAAGTGGAAGAGCCTGCTGGAGCCCGAGATTATTGAGAGGATGCTGAAGCTGCGCCCAACGCTGAAAGTTGGTGAAGGTGGAAAAAAACATTCAGGCCAAGCCTCCAAAGTCTTTAAAGAAAAAGAAGAAAGCCAAGAGGCCCGTCCAACCCGAAGACAGCCGTACATGTCTACAGAAATACATTGATGCGCTGGAGGAATATAACCAGAAGACACGGATCCCAATCACATTGGACGAATTCTTTAAGCATGTTCTTGAGAATGAAGCCGATGACGCTGATGAAGGTGACAATTCTTCAGAAGAGCCCGAGGATTATATGGCAAGCTGCCACATGATCTCTCACTCGTCAATAGATGGTGAAGAAGCTCCCGATGCAGATAAACTGGGGGCAGATCCAGAAAAAGAAATCTTGGAACCGTCAGACGAGATGATTGACATATTCCTAAACGAAGCTCTTCAGAAAAGCAAAGCTGACCGAGAACGTGAAATCACCATATACGAAAAAGCCAAATGTCGGCGACTGAACGAAAGAGTTGAAGTACCCCAACCGGATCAAAGTACTTCTGCCATCAGCAAAAGCAGGTTTAAGACAAGGAAGCAGTTCGCTAAAGCCATGTCGATGGGAATGAAGTTGCCATGTTCCAAAGAAGACACTTTAGAAAATACGTTCCTCGAAGGACTAGATGCACATCCAAATTACTGCTTATACCATCAGAGGATCGCGCACCCTATCGAGGAATGCATGGCCTTTAAAAATTGGTGGCGGGGATACGTTGCTCATCGACAGCATCTCAAGCGGATGAAGCGAAAAACTCGTCGAGAACAGAGAAGTACGACAGATGAGCGCAGAAGAACTGCCGACGACAGTCACATAGTTAATTCCAGGGGATCGCAAGTTCTCACCTTCGGGAGCGATTCTGATGAAGAAATAGCCCTCGGCCCTCTCTTCAAGGAATCCATCTCCGAAACAGAAGAGATGAAGACCTGCGAGAACATTCAGCTGCGCAATCGCACGTTACCCGAAAAGAATCTCGGACCCACAAACAAGGGATCGAATAAAAAAGATAAAGGAAAAGAAAAAGTCCCTGAAGATATCGCCCTCAATGACCGAGTCGTCGAAGAGCTGGCAGCCGAGGACCCGCCCAAGAAAAACAAGGTGGATTACAACGTTCTGGCACACCTAAGGAAGATACCCTCGTAGCTGAGCATTCTTGATGCCTATCTGCTATCTAAACAGGCGAGAGATTCTCTGATCAAGGCACTGCAAGAGCCCGAACAGTTTCAAGCTTTCCTTGCCGAAGAAAAGATGAAGGACGAGCTGGAAGAAGTGCACACGGCTGACATCACTTTCGGCGATGAAGATCTCCTCCTCGGAACATGCGAGCATAACCGTCCCTTGTATGTCACCGGATACTGCCATGACATCAAGATAAGGAAGATTCTAGTTGACAACGGGTCCTCTGTCAATCTCCTAAATGTGAGAGTGCTAAAAGAAATCTGCATGAGCATCCAGCACCTCGCTCGGGATCAAATCACTATCTCCGGATTCGACTCCCGGTCATCACGGATGCTCGGTTCTGTGATACTGACGTTACGCTTTAGGCTGCTCATCACTGATATCAAATTTCATGTCATTGACGCCAAGACTTGCTACAACGCTTTGCTCGGCAGGCCTTGGTTACATGAGTACAACATCATCCCTTCTACACAGCATCGGTGTATGAAGTACTTCAAAGATGATCTTGAATACACAGTGACAGGGGAACTGAACCCATTTTCCGTAAATGAAGTCCGAAAGTACGAGGATGCAAAGTATTTCCTGCCAGACTTTGAAGACACGGAAAGATGCCGTAAGTCGGAGAATAAGCAGAAAGCTATCACCACTATTCTGGTCTTTAGGAGCGATACCGAAGAGGAAGAAGAGATAGTTTATTCAAGGCCACCCCAATGTAGCAAGCCAGGACCATCTACCCCTATTCTGGTCTTTGGTAGCGACTCTGAAGATGAAGTTAACGCAGTTTTCATGGTCCGGCCATCGATACAGACCCTCACTGGAAAAGATCAAAGCTTGCAAATCGCTATGGTTCCGCGACAGCACTACAGAGAGCTTGATATGCTCGAAACATATAATGTGCAAGAGCTGCAAACATTCTATGTCCCTCCCAGGTGAAAAGATGAAAAGGCGATCCTCTTCTATCGATACATGGAGACTAAAGTGGAGAAAGAAATCTGGCATGGTGCCGATTCTGCACTTGACAGACTCCAGCCCATCCGTCTTCCCAGATACTACACAGAAGGATTAAAAAGGCTGTTGAGGCGCCAAGGCATACCTTTTAAGCAGACCGCGCGATAGGCCTAATTCTACAATAGGTTCTGGAACGTCCCCGGTACTCAGAGAAAATTGCTCAATGGAAAAATGGAAGCGATCGGGCTTGGATATATCCAGTCTAAGAAACGGGAGCAGTTCCATGGCTTGCATGTCGTAAAGGACCTAGATGAAGAAGAGGATGCTCTTTTAAAAGAAGCTGACGTCAAACCAAAATGCGGACCCGCCGTAAAAATGCCAAGTCTATCATTTGAAGAACAGATGAACAACCTAATAAGGGAAGCAGGTCAAAAGGTCCGGGATGACCACAACCGTGAAATGGCCATTTACGAGAAAGCCAAGACGCAGCGCCTCCTTCAGCAGGCTACGGAGAATGACGATGCCCTTCGTCTCCAACCCGTCATACAGAAGACCCGATGCGGAGGCAAAAACAAACTAAAGAACGGAAAAAGCGTTTGACAGCGGCAAAGCGGGTCCAAGAAGCCACGCGATCGAGAATTGGGCAGCCGGGATCCGTCTCTTATAAAGAATATGGGCCGAGCATATTCTTTTCCCCAAGACAAGACAAAGAAGATATTTGATCTTGTTATGAAACATCAAATGATTACGCTCCCGGAGTCTAAACACCCCGAACAAGCAGACGAGGTCTCTCACCCGAATTATTGCTCCTATCACCGAGCGATAGGACATCCTCTCGAAGACTGCTTCACATTCAAAAACTGGGTAGAAGACCAGTATCAGCAAGGTAGGTTCGCTCTATCCAGCAGTTGGAGGGAACCCCACCACAAAAGCATGTACCGAAAGCCACGTATATGACAAGAGTAGAACCGGGTCAATATCGGTCTTGGAAACGATCTCGTACCTGCCACGTGATAACGCTGTAAGAAGAAGGAGTGCCCGAGGACATGGATGACCTCTCCTGGTGCTTCGAAAATGAGGATGAAGATGAGTTGATCTCAGAACTTCCACCGGCGCCAAAAGAGCTGGAAGACGGAATACACACTACTGCAAATAACCTCAGAAAAATCAACTTGGGGACGGCAAACGACCCACGGCCGACGTTCGTCAGTGAACTGTTGTCTAAAGAAAAAGTGGCTATGCTCAAGGACGTACTCATGCAGTATAAATACTGTTTCGCATGGAACTACTCCGAAATGCCGGGACTAGATCCAGAAGTAGCTGTGCACAAATTGGCGATATCTTCGAACGTCAAGCCAGTCAAATAAGCGCCGAGAAGAATGCGGCTCGAACTTAAAATGAGCATCAACGCCGAGGTCAAGAAGCTAATCGACTCCGGCTTCATCCAAGAAGTGCAATACCCCGACCGGATTGCTAACATCGTCCCAGTGATGAAGAAGAACGGGACGGAGCGCATCTGCGTTGACTTTTGGGACCTTAACAAAGCCTATCCGAATGATGATTTTCCCATACCAGTTACCGAGTTGATGATAGACAACACGTCAACTCATGAAGTCTTCTCCTTCATGGATGGCTCGTCAGGGTACAATCAAATAAATATGCACCCTGAGGACCAGAAGCATACCGCTTTCCGAACTCCTCTGAGCATATTCTGCTACAAAGTGATGCCTTTCGGTCTGAAGAACGCTGGCGCCACCTATCAGATGGCCATGACGAATATTTTCGACGAACTCATACATGAAATCGTCGAATGCTATATCGATGACCTCGTGGTTAAAAGCAAATCGCATGAGGAGCATTGGGAGCATCTGAAGATAGTGTTCCAACGTCTTCAGAAATACAACCTGAACATGAACCCCCTCAAATGCGCGTTCGGAGTTTCCTCAGGCAAGTTCCTAGGATTCATCGTACGACACCGGGGCATCGAGATAGACCCATCAAAGATCAAGGCGATCATAGAATTGCCCCCGCCAAGAACTCTCAAGCAACTCCGGTCTCTCTAAGGGAAGCTCGCATATATCCGAAGGTTCATAGAAAATCTCTCCGGAAAATGCCGTCCCTATAGTCATCTAATGAAGAAGGGGACCCCTTTCGTCTGGGATCGCAAATTTCAAAGCGCACTAGACGAAATCAAGCAATACTTGCAGAATCCGCCAGTACTGACCGCTCCAGTCAAGGGAAAGCCTTTCATCCTGTACACAACAGCCCTTGAAGGTTCCTTAGGCGCACTATGGGCACAAGAAAACGACCAAAGGAAGTAGAGAGCCCTCTAATATTTGAGTCGAGTTCTCCTGGGGGCAGAAAACAGCTACTCCCTCATTGAAAAGCACTGCCTGGCATTAATCTTCGCAATAACGAAGCTCATACACTATGCTCTGGCGCATGAGGTCCATCTCATATCAAAAGTGGATCCTCTCAAGTATTTGATGTCAAGAGTCATATTAACATGACGAATCGCGAAATGGGCCCTCCTCTTGATGGAGTTCTCGATAACATACCGACCCCTCAAGGCAATGAAAAGCCAGGCCATCGCCGACTTCCTCGCTGAGCACCCGATACCTGCCGATTCACCCCTAAATTGCGAACTACCAGACGAGCACGCGTTTGACACGATCGACGGGAGGAAAAGAGAGAATGACACCCAATGGGAACTCTACTTCGATGGGGCATCTTCAATGAAAAAGCGAAAGCACAGCTCCCCCATAATCAAACCTGGGGTAGGCCTCATCTTCGTGACTCCACAAGGAAGGATAATGCGCTTTGCCTTTTCCTTAACAGAGTCGAGGACGAACAATGAAGCCGAATATAAAGCTTTGATAGCAGGTCTTGAGATCGCTGTCGACATGGGAATCGAAAACTTCCTCATATACGGAGACTTCTAGCTGGTCGTTAGTCAAGTAAATGGCGACTATCAAACGTGCAAACCAGAGTTGGTGAAGTACGGCGAGAGAGTACAACAATTGCTGACTCAAATCCCTGCCTACACCTTGGAAAGCATACCACGTGCAGAAAATAGCAAAGCGGATGCATTGGCCAAACTTGCTAAAGAACTGGCTGACGAAAACTTTGATGGGCTACTATTGGCCCACGATGATTCAAGACTGCCTTGAATACGCGAAGCAATGCCATTCGTGCCAGATTCACGGAGACTTCATCCATCAGCATCCAAATCCGCTACACCCAACGGTGGCTAGCTGGCCGTTCGAAATGTGGGGAACCGACATAATTGGGCCCATCGAACCAGCATCATCCAGAGGACACCGGTTCATATTAGCGACGACCGATTACTTCTCTAAGTGGGCAGAAGCAGTACCACTGAGAGAAGTGAAAACAGAGAATATTCTCCATTTCTTCAAGATGCACGTCATCTATCGGTTCGGCACTCCATGACGGATTATCTCCGATAACGGGCCAGCCTATAGAAGTCAAAAACTCAACCGCTTCGCACAGCAACATAGCATAGACTGGAGATACTCTTCGGTCTATAATCCCCAAGCTAATGGTCTAGCTGAGGCTTTCAACAAGACCTTGATGAAAATTATAAAGAAGACGATGTCCAGAAATAAGAAGGACTGGCACAAGAGACTGCATGAAGCTCTCTGGGTGTACCGGACCGCGTTCAAAACGGCCACAAACACAACGCCGTATGCATTAGTATTCGGCACAGAAGCGGTACTACCCCTCAAGATAGAGATACCATCTCTACGAGTGGTCGTTCACTATGAGATAACAGACAAGGAGAATACTCATCTTCGCCTTGAGGAGCTCGACGCCCTTGATGAAACTTGGCTCATGGCGCAGCAAAACTTGGAGGCTTACAAAGAAAAGATGACGCGCTCATACGAAAGATTGACTAGGCCGAGAACATTCCACCAAGGAGAACTCGTGCTAATTGTCAAGAGATTTGTGATCCCCAATCGTGCCAAACAAGGGAAATTCGAGCCGAACTATGAGGGCCCATACGTCATAGAAAAAGTCTATCAAGGTGGGGCTTACTTGCTTATGGATATACATGGCGAAAGACCCTTCAGGCCAATAAACGGCCGGTTCCTGAAGAAATACCACACCTGACAAGTCACGGCCTAGGTCAACGATAGATGACGACGCCTATGTCCGCTCGCTATCTTCCTAAACCCAAACTCTATAAGTAGTATCCAGCGAAACCGTTGTCTCCAAAACGACAACTATGGACCGCAACGTCCTAAAACTAACTATGGACCGCAACGTCCTAAAACTAACTACGGACCGCAACGTCCTTAAACTAACTATGGACCGTAATGTCCTTAAACTAACAATGGACCAAGATGTCCTAAAACTAACAACGGACCGAGATGTCCTAAAACTAACTACTGACTGAAACGTCTTTAAAACTACTACAAAACGCAGCATCTTAGGGCTGACGCAAAAAAAACGTCCATAAGCGAAATAGGCACGGATGAAAACCCGAAAGGGCTCCGTGAGTAAAAACAGCAGGGCTACCGGCGAGTTTGTGAAAACCCGAAAGGGCGCAATCTCTTTAAAAGACACTTGCAAGGTCCTCTCGACCTTGTAAAGAGAAAATACCTGCGTGAGATCCTTACGATTCACAAGGGATCAACACACTTAGGGATCCCCACGATTCTTAAGGAGAATTTACACTTACGAGATCGTCACGACTCGAAAGGAGAATTCTCCTATGAGACCGTCACGGCTCATGGGATTCAAAAGCCTTAAGCTACAGGGATCTGAACCTGTTCTTAAGCCATCATACACCCCGATATTGCCCTACAAGCGGTTCAATACTGACCCTTGTATACAATCCACGGGCACAAATAATCATTTCCTTGTCGAGTCCCACCAACGACGAGGAATGTCCTCATTTGGCAAACAAACACTTATAAGTCCTCTCGACATATAAGGAGAAAACACTCTTATAAGATCTTTACGACTCATAAAAGACCATACACTTAAGAATCCTCACGATTCTTAAGGAGAAAACGCACCTACAAGATCCTCATGACTTGTAGGGAGAAATACCTTTATGAGACCCTTACGGCTCATGAAGTCAAAAGCCTTAGTCGATAGGACCTTAACCCTGTTTGCTAAGCCACCTTTGTTCGAACCAACGAAGGCAAATGATGATTCGCTCCTGGTAATATCCCGGTTGTAGCGATATTGATACCTAAATTGGCATTAGATCCCAAGTCCCTTACTCGCGGCAAAAGGTCAGCAAGCCAAAAATGCATATGAAATAGCCTAAATGATTGAGCAACTCGCAATAAAAAGCAGCGAGTAAAAAGAAAAATAGCCGAAATGATTGGGCACCGCGAAAAATAGCCGAAATGATTGGGCAATCGCGACTTTCGCGATACAAAAAGCTGAAATGATAGAGTATCGTGGAAAGAAATAAAAAAAATGATGAAACTTTTTCCCTACAGGTGAGTCCATACCGACCCTTGTATACAATCCATAGGCATAAACAAAGAAGGAACCACATGCCCCGACAAACTCTACCAAAGGGAGAATCAGGTCTCAGCGGCAACATCTACAGCCTAAAGATCAACATGGCATTCATTCTCAACTCCAGCAGGATGCAGGCGCAACGTCAAAAACCGACCTTAAGGTCGCAACGAAGCGGAGCCATGGCAAAATCCCTAGTTCTAAATCTCGAAGTCCACCTCTACAACCTAGAGACCAACAACGGCATTCCTTCTCATGCCAGCAGAGCACGGACATGACATCACCAATCGGAGCCACGGCAAAGTCCCTAGTTCTAAGACTCTACGGTGCACAGACAACCTAGTGTCAACCCTTGACATCCCTATCGTCAAGCAACGCTTCGACTTGGATACATGTCAACCCCTGACCTTCTTGTCATTAAGCAATGCTTCGACTTGGATACATGTCAACCCTGACCTCCTTGTCGTCAAGCAACGCTTCGACTCGGATACATGTCAACCCCTGAACTCCTTGTCGTAAAGCAATGCTTCGACACGGATACATGTCAATCCCTGACCTCCCTGTCGTAAAGCAACGCTTCGACTTGGATACATGTCTACCCCTGACCTCCTTGTCGTCAAGCAACGCTTCGACTCGGATACATGTCAACCCCTGACCTCCTTGTCGTAAAGCAACGCTTCGACACGGATATATGTTAATCCCTGACCTCCCTGTCGTAAAGCAACGCTTCGACTTGGATACATGTCAACCCTGACCTCCTTATCGTCAAGCAACGCTTCAACTTGGATACATATCAACCCCTGACCTCCTTGTCGTCAAGCAACGCTTCGACTCGGATACATGTCAACCCCTGACCTCCTTGTCATCAAGCAACGCTTCGACACAAATACATGTCAACCCCTGACCTCCTTGTCGTAAAGCAACGCTTCGACTCGGATACATGTCAACCCCTGACCTCCTTGTCGTAAAGCAACGCTTCGACTTGGATACATGTCAACCCCTGACCTCCCTGTCGTCAAGCAACGCTTCGACACGGATACATGTCAACCCCTGACCTCCCTGTCGTAATGCAATGCTTAAACTCGGATACATGTCAACCCCTGACCTCCTTGTAGTAAAGTAACGCTTCGACTTGGATACAAGTCAACCCCTGACCTCCCTGTCGTTAAGCAACGCTTCGACACGGATACATATCAAACCCTGATCTCCCTGTTGTAAAATAATGCTTCGACTCGGAGATAAGTCAACTCACCAATCACTTACGAGTCCTCTCGACTTGTAAGGGAGAAAGTTCTCTTGTGAGATCCTTACGACTCTCAAGAGAAAACGCACTTAGTAATCCTCATGATTCCTAAGGAGAAAATACACCTACCGGATCATCTCGACTCGTAGGGAGAAAAGTCTTTATGAGACCTTCATGGCTCATAAAGTTGAAAAGTCTTAGGCGGCAGATCCAAACCTGTTTCCTAAGCCATCGCTGCCCTACAAGGAGGTCAAGATGGACTATCTACTAGCCACATTTGCCAAAATTACATACCACTGAAATAAAGAAGCTACTTACGGGTCCTCACGATTCGTAAGGAAAAATACCCGAGTGAGATCCTTATGACTCACGGAGGTGATGAACACTTAGAAACCCTCATGATTTCTAGGGAGAATATGCACCTATGAGATCCTCTCGACTCATAGGGAGAAAAATCTGTATGAGACTCTCACGGCTCATAAAGTTGAAAAGTCTCAGGTGGGAATTCCTAACCCTGTCGTCTAAGCCATCACTACCCTGCAAAAAGATCCAGATAAACTACATATGGACCACATCCATCAGAGCTACATGCAAGCACGAGATAAACAAAAAATATATGTCTTTTATTCATGGATTCAAAGTACATAAAAGATACATATCAAGAAGAAAATCAAAATGAATACAAAATACCCTCTCATTCAGGAGAGGATACAAGAAAAGAATTTTTTACAAAAATTCTTTAAGCCGGCGGACGGCACAATAAGCTCCTCAATTCATCACCCTTCCGCTGGGCCTCGGTTTCAAGCTTGGTTATCGCCATGAGACGGGTCTCCTCCTGAGACTGTTGAGCCTGATACGAGGCGGGCCGAATCTCAAGCTCCCTTCTGGCAACTTTGTGAGCTTCAACCATCTCCCGAGTAAAGATGATGGCTTTATCAACAGCCGCCACCTCCCTGATAGCTTCTTGGAGCCCTGCCAAAGTTCGTACGCACGGGTGGTCTTAGCAGTGAGCTCATCTTGAAGCTCCCCCAAAGCATTCGAGGCCAGTTCCCCCTCCGAGAATTTCCGGTTAAGCCTCTTCTCACATGATTGTAGATTCGCAGCACACCGTTCGATCAGCCCCCACAAGCTCGTCTTCGCAGCCACAACCTCAGAAGGAAGGAGTGTGCACTCAAGATCATGTAAACAAGCCTCCACTCGACGACAAAAATCGACCCAGACATGCACCAATGTTTCATCATGGTAGGAGGCAAGAAAGGGCAGAGAAATGTTGGCTTCGGCAGCAAATTCTTCAGCTGAGATCAAGCTACCAGCACGAAGATCTTCAATGAGAGCTGACAAGGAGTGAAGGCTTTGCTTCGCCATCCGTTCAGATGCGAGTAGGGCATAAGGGCCTCGTGGCATGATGATGCGAGACTCCAGCGGGACAAGAGCGGGTAAGGCTGTCAAGATCCATGAATAATCTATGAGATTTACGCCCAAAGAATATATAAAGCGACGTCAAAATCTTACTTACCCACAGTCATGCAAGAATGATTGGACAAATCCCCAGGCCCGTCGAGGATCTCAACTTCATCATCAGCTTCCAGAACTGCAGGAGATATATCAGCATCATTATATGAAATAATAATAATACGATGAAGGGGTCAGATAACACCAACCTTGCCCAGAAGAGAGGACGATGCTTTGCGGGGATATCGCCTGTGGAGCGGCCATCTCAAGTAGACGCTGAAAGGACCTTCTAGGAGATAAATTCACGATGGACGCTGCCAATTCTCGCAATTCTGAACAGACGGAAAGAGTTAGATAATAGAGAGATCATTAAAGCAAAATAAGAATACTACCTTCGATACTCTTTCCGCCTTGAGCCGGAGGGATAGCAGCTTCGGCAGCCTCCTCCATTCCCTCAGGAACATCATCGGAGACATTTGCTGGTGTGACAGCTTCCAGTTGAGGGACAACGGCCACCACTTCAGGAACGGCGATCTCAATTACCTGTTCCACAATCTCCAGGCCATCACTGGAAAGGTCCATTAAATCTACAGCCGGTAAGGGCACCTCTTCCGGGAGAACGGACACTGGGGGAACAAAGGCAACCGAAGGAAGCTTCGTGGAAGGAATAGCAACTATAACGACCTCCTCCACACCTAGTGGTGTCTCATCGGGGATATTTACAGAGTCCACAGTCAGGACGCGACTTGCGCTCAGATTCTCTGCCATTTCTGAAGTCCCTGCAAAGTTTTACGAAGATAAGAAGACATAAAAAGCGATACAAATTACTTGCCAAAGAAAAAATACAGAAATCATGCATATCGATACGCCAGGATGCCTCTAGTATGGCTTTTTCGAGCCGACGTTCCTTCCTGAGAAGGTATGCTCGCCGGGGTTCAAATGTAGATTCATTGCCACCAGTCCACAACGACAACTCATCTTCGGAAGCGGCTAAGATAGGCTGCTTGAGGGCTATCTCGCCTCCCTGTTCCAGGGACCTATAAATATTCGCCGTATTGATAGGGGATCTTCATAGAATATGACGGCAGGATAAGGACTCTTCGGAACACTCATATTCTCAGTTTCATCCTGTGAGCGCCTTATAGCCTCAGCCAATTGTGCGGCTTCCTCGGCAGACGAACCCGGAAAAAGAAGACCATCATCCGGCTCTTGCATGGATATGGGTTCATCTTGAGCAACAACTTCAGGTTCAAGCATGAGTTCGAGCAGACCGATAACCGTCTTCTTCCTCCTTTTCGAGCCAGAGCTGACACTAGATGAGAAGGATCGTTTCCTCCCCTTTGGCGCTTTGATACTGTGCTGCCCAACCTTGCCTCCAGTATCCTCTTTTGGCGGTGCTACCGATGATGACACTGCCATTGATGACACCACAACTGATGAAACTACTACTGGCGCCTTATCAGAAGCCCTTGCCTGAGCTCTAGTACGTATCGGCATACCAATTGTGGGAGGAGTCAAGTCAACATCCGCCGCCTCAGAAATAAGTAAGGCACCAGTACCCCTCAAGGGAGGGCGAACCACTGTTCGCGGTCGCGGCGGGACTCCCATAGCCTGGATCGGGGCGGGAGCTCTATGTCCAAAGAGTATCCTCTTCTCCTCAGCAATGATGGGACCAACTCGGTGGCGGTACCAACCCACAAAAGCCTCCATACACCTTGGAATGTAGTCGACCTCGGGGATCATGAAGCGAGAGTCGGTGTTCAGCCGCATGAAGTGATGGGTGGCGTCACGAACAACTCCCAAAGACGAGCTAGGCTCTACCATGAATGCCTCGAAGGGAACACCCTGGTCATAACCCAATTGCCGGGCAAAGTGGTGTGGATTATACCGCATAAAAAGAACCGTATCATTTCGGCGGAACACCAAATAACCCGGCCTAATCGAATACAAGTGCATGGCTTCCTTAGGCTTCAAGGATGGTGCTCCCCCTTTCGATAAATCGAACAGCTGTTGAATAGGTCCCGAGGGAGCAGAGAGGACTCGGTCATTAAAGACCATTCCGCCTTCGTTGGCATAAGGGTTAAGCAGCACGCGAAGAGCCCCTAACTGAGTCGGATCAGGAGCAGAAGCGTCCACCAACCTCATGAGCCGAGGGAAGGTGTAAGAATCATAGAAACCCAGTCTCTGGTGCGCAGCGAATGCCCCTAACATATGCATCTCAATCCACGACGTAAAATAGTGAAGCGAGAAACTCACCACATCCACACCCGGGGTCGAGGTATTGGCCATAGTGCTCAGCCCATGGTACAAGTGCGATAACCCTGCAATGCCAACAGCCAACCGTGCCCCTTCGGCTACTCGATGAGCGGGATAGATGACAGAGGCTCTCATGAAGCGTCGATGTGTTGGAATGGCAAACCAGCTGAGCCAAAGGCTGATAAAACCAACAAAGAAGGTCTCCTCGTCCATGCCGGGAGCCGCAATTGAATCGAAGGACACGGCCGGCATGATCGGGATGTAAAACTATGGTAAATCCTCTTCTTTGGCTGGCATCTTATTCAACCCAAACCCAATGGGGTCGTTAATATTCGCGAATTTCGGAGCCTCCTTTGATAGGACATCTTCACGGAGGAAGCGGGCGATAAAACTCTTAAAAGTGACGCCCTGTTCCTCTGACTCCGCGAACAACTTCTCAAAAATACCCAGAGTTTTGATTAGACTTGGATACTTATGACGGACGGCATTTTCGGTCGATAAGCCGTCAAGCATGGCAGGAACAGTCGTGAATGCATACTCATCGGGAGGCAGCAATTCTTCATAGTGCTCTCCCCTAATCGGCAATCCAGAGATCTCGCGAAACACTTCCAGAGAAATCGAGACCTCGCGATCCACCAGCAAGAAAGTGTTGGTGGGAAGCTTCCATTGATTTAGGAAAGTTTTAACCTACCAGACATGGGGAGACTGATAATGAAAGAGAGACGCGTACACCGCCTGATAAAGCCCGACCTTCTGCAGTCGCGCGCGATGAGCGTACAAGATATAGCGAGCCCAGAGAAGATAGCCTATTGGATGGCGAGGGGTAAGCCCTATCTTATAGACTTGTCCCCAGGGCTGGGCTTCACCTTGGCAAATACGACGCCCCAAGATGTCTATGGCTGGCAAAGGATGGTTTGGTATCCTAACTGTCGACGGCTCAAGCCGGCCTATAGGATTCCAATCCGTCACTTCCATTGCAAAGGCAGTCTGTGGACGCTCCATCGGCAAGAATGGGCGAAGAGGCTCTGTTGGCACTTCGCAAAGAAAGCTGTGACAGCCCTGAATAATATGCTCATACCAGGTACCCCATAAGAGCAAGTTAGTACAGTCTTTGTCATGGGCCCGAATCATCGCCATTGCCTCTTCGTCTAACAGAGATTGCGGAAAAGCGGCATCCGAGCAAGTAAAAGGGAAGTAAGGGAGAGAATCCATTGGTCCTGAAACGGGGAAAAGGAAAAGGCCATTAGTGGAGGCCCCCCTACACACACACACACATGTGTGTGTGTGTAGTAACAAAAGAAGACGACAAAATGTCTGTTTTGCGGGACCACTGCCTACAAGACACACGGACCCCACAAAATCAATACGGCGGCTCACCAATGATGAGACAATGGGGATCATTACGAGAATAAAAGAAGACCCTCATTAAACAAACATTGGGATTCAAACAAATTCTTGGGAAGACAAGTCCTGTTAAGCACCAACAAATTTAAATCTGTGCGAATAAGGGTAAAACCATATGAAAAGATTTTCAAGAACACCAAGGAATAAAATTCCCGAAGGGTCCCATTGATCTTTCAGAGCTAAGCTCTTCGCCAGAGGAATTAAATTCCTTTATGTAATTGAATTAAATTCCAAGAATCCATAAAAATACATGAGAGACAAAAATCCCATGAATCCTCAAAATCAGAGAAAAATGTTCAAAGATCACATCTTTGGAAGATGGGTTTCTGAGGAGAGCAAAGCTCTCATAATAGATTTAAAATCCAGAGGCTTTCTCAAAGAAGGAAAGTTTTCTGATGAACAAAGCGTTACCTGAAAAAGGTTTTCTTTTGACAGAGTTTAACTCTGGATTTGCTATGGCAAAGAACTAAGGTCTGAGGAAGAGAATTAAATTCTCAAAGAAAATAAAATAGGAAGGAGATGAAGAAACAGTGGCTGCCTAAGGAACCTAACCCTTGCATTTATAAGACATGACCAGGGCGGTTCATCTTCCCGTTCCCCTAGAACAATCCAATGGCTGTAAAAGAGAAAGCGTTTCACTCACGTGTAAACCACGTGAGAACAACGTTGTGGGGGAATTTGTTCTCTTACGGAAAATAAATAAATAAATAAAGCAACGGGAAAAAGTCCCCAAGTGGAGCATCACGTGCCCACACGTGATAGGCGCTGTACTTAAACAAAACTAAGCAAAAACTGGGCTTCACGTGCAGAAACGTGACCTTTATAAAATAAAATATACAAGCGCCTGAATAAAGCAAACAAGTTGGACAAAAAGAAACTCGCGTGATAGCACGTGACACCCTTTGGTCGGCTTAATTTGGTGGGGTCACGTGCTACACGTGATAGACTCATATGCCCTTTGAAACAATAGAAGTAAAATCCAATTAAAAGGGACCAAAATCTTTATTTGGAAAATATTTTCTTGGATCTTTCTAAACGAGAAAGATTACGCTATGTAAAACAGAGCACCGTTAGATAAAAGATCCAATGGTGATTAAAAATCACCAATCTACAAAAAAAATTTGTGCAAGGAAATATCTTCCAAAACTTCTTAAGAACAACAAAAGAAATAACTTCTGTAAAACAGAAGTCCTTGGATTAAAAATCCAACGGTGAATAAAATTCACCAATTGATCTAAAAGATCACTTTTTGTTGATCAAAATCTCTCAATGAGAGATTTTATGAACGAATTAATTCTCTTCTTTCTCCTATAAATAGGAGCAAAGAAACACAGAAAGAAAAAAAACAAGAGGAAAAAAGAGGCAGAGAAAAGAGAAGATAAAAAAAAAAAAGAAACCCTTCATAAGTTTAAAAGAAAAGAGAATTTAATTCTCCAGAGAGAAAAAGAAAAAAAGAAACTCTAGGTAAGAGAAGGAACAAACACAGAGAATATCTCCTCTTTTTCACCTTCATAAGAATTTAACTCTTCTAAAAAGAACTTAGTTCTTCCTCTGGTTAAGATCTGCAGAAGCAGATCTCCCCACAAGTTGAGAATTTAATTCTCATCGGAAAGATTTTACCATGCAGATCTAAAACCTAGAGGGAGATCTAAGTTCAGAGAATTTAATTCTCCCAAAAAGTATATAGGAATTTAATTCCTCTGATAAAACAAGGGTTTAACCCTTCATATGAGAACTTAGTTCTCCCTTATGGCAAAGATCTGCAGAAGCAGATCTCCTCACAAGTTGAGAATTTAATTCTCATCAGGGAGATCCTGTCATATAGATCCCAAACCTAAGAGAGAAACTAAGTCTTAAGAATTCAATTCTCATAAGACAGTGGGCTCAAAAGTCTCAAAAGCTCAGGATCTCCATGCACGTAAAAGATTGGCACCCAACATGATAACTGCCGATCACGTGCTCCCACGTGAGCGCCTGTGATGAACAAAAGAGAATAAAAGAAATTGACTCACGTGATCACACATGACCTCATAGTAGTGCTTAGCACTTACAAAACAAAAGAGAACAAATCAAAGGCGTTTTCCATTTTTAAGGCGCCTCACATGCTCTCACGTGACCTAATAGCACTTCACGCTCAGAAAAGAACAAAAGAAGTACTTCAAACGCCTCACGTGACCCCATGTGACCGCCTCTGAATTTTAGTGTTTAACACCATTTTGTACACATCACGTGGGAGCACGTGAGCGCTGAATAAACATGTTAGTGTTGAAAACTATGAAGGGCTAACATTAATCAGAATCAGATCAAATGTTCCAAGGACCGTCAATTGAGCCTTTCATGCTCGGGGTGTCCAAAGTCGATCTCAAGACAGCCAATAAGCTCCCAACAGATGAAATCTAAACTGATGTCCATCCCACTTCCCAAAATCGGGACATTGGTTCAAAGGTACATCTCTTCATACCTCTGATACAGGTCGTTGTAATCCTTCAACGTCTTCAGAGAGATGGAGGATCCTAATAACTATTGATGCACCCCCAAACTGGTTAAACCAGAACCCTATGAACTATGAGGTCCTTAAACTCATGGACTATGATGTCCTTAAAATTTATGGACCGTGAGGTCCTTAAACTCATAGACTATGATGACTTTAAACTTTACAGACTATGATGTCTTTAAACTGACATGGACTATGATGTCCTTAAACTCATGGACCGCAATGTCCCTAAACTAAAACAATAGAGTCCAAATACTCTTTTGTTGGATCTAAATGATCCCGAAACCCTGTTAAGTAGATCTTAGTCTAAAAATTAGACTAATGTATCCCTAACAAGCGTTTAAGTTGATCATAATCTCAATAAGATTAACAATCCTTAAACCCACTGGACCGCAACGTCCCTAAACTAAACTCTATAGACTATGACGTCTTTAAACTATGGACTATGAGGTCCTTAAACTCATAGACTATGATGTCTTTAAACTTTACAGACTATGATGTCCTTAAACTTATGGACCGCAATGTCCCTAAACTAAAACAATAGAGTCTAAATGCTCTTTTGTTGGATCTAAACGATCCCAAAACCCTGTTAAGTAGATCTTAGTCTAAAAATTAGACTAATGTATCCTTAACAAACGTTTAAGTTGATCTTAATCTCAATGAAATTAACGATCCTTAAACCCAAACCAAACCTAAATCTAAGAAAATATGGATTTGGACTAATCCACGCACTACGGACGACAACATAAATTAGTCTCCGTATACAATCCACAGGCAACCAAAAATAAAACAAACACACACGACACGAAGTGACCTACTGGATCAGGAGAAAGTGGTTACCGCGATGAGGTAATGTAATTAACTGCAGGGGCTTGCGCAAGCAGGGAAGAGTGTCCCCACAATCAAAAACCCCTCACAATGAGGGGGAATCTGACGAAGTCTGTTACATCGGCCGCATCCGTCTAAACCTCCAATACATGGTGCCATAAATCAACTTGGCATCTTCGGAGAGGTGGACGGATAAAACCAAATAGCATATGCCCCCCAAAATTCAGGCTGGACGTCCCAACGTCCCGGTCGCGTCTTTCGGCGGCGAACACGTATGATATTAGTTAATATATCAATATATAAATATACATTTAATTATTAAATCAACACTTGATTTAATAATCCAGTTATGTCATATATATATACCGGCTAAAATCAATTAACGCCCGATTAAAATACGAGTATCAAATACACATGTTTAATTGAACTCCTGCATATATCCTCATACGTGTCTTACATCGTTTCGCATGTGCTGGGAAATCTCTGTGTGGGACTCTAAAGACTCGACAATACACTGGCAGTGGGTTAGGATCATATCCATAGACCACAAGCACGTCAGCGGTACTAGCTGCACATAACGGCTGCCCAGATATTGATCGAAAGAAGGTCAACGGATAAGCTCATCTGAACCCTGCAAAGTCTATCGGTGACATTACCATACAGTCCATTCTTTTCGTCTAATAGTATCGCATATCGGGTCTAGGGTTTGGAATCTGTCAGACCCTAATAACTTGATAAGTAGTGCAACAGAGAACTCATAACCAACCGGAGATACAAATGATAACATTTATCAGTTTATCTCCACTGCGATGGCCATCGACTTGTGGTTGTAGTCATGTCCTGCACAGCGCGACATCAACTCCCTATACCGGGAGAGACAAATCCTCTCGACCGCTCACTACCTCCACGTGCTTTGGGACTATACCCAATAAAAACCTGTTTGCATGACTCCTCTGAGTAGGGTAGGTTAGAAGTCTAAGTATGTGGGAACACACATGAGACACTATGGAGATCTCAGGTCCTAGGGACTACCCTATACTCATGTCACCAGAAAACTGCTACCTGACATTGGTATTTTACCAACTAGAAGTTCTCGATGAGTCTTTCCAGTGTAACTCATCTAATGAGCACATGTATACAATTCTTGATGTCAAACACCAATAGCTGCAGGATGAGTTATCGCCCTCCAACCGGGTCAGTAAACGTACACACTAGTCTAAACTGGAGTACCGATGCCCAGTCTCAATACTCCTACGACTAGAGACATTTAATGATGTTCTTATCGACTACCCAGGCCCTAATAGTATGATCCCCATCATCATCCTGGTAGTCAAGAAAAATCCTAGGGTTTTATATTATATCTAAATAATACGTGATAGTAAATAAAACGCATTATATGAAAGATAAAGGCAAACCAAATAGCATACTATCATCTCGAGTAAGATTGCTCTCTCGTATATGTCCTACTTCAATTACAATAATTGACTTAAGGGCACATATATCCAACAGTTCCTACGATATCTGGGTTTTACGTGTCGATACTGGACATAGGATTTATGATGATTTCAAGTGTCGATACTGGACACTCAGTTGATACGATGATTTCGAGTGTCGATGATGGACACTAACTTGATGATGATGTGTGTGTGTTATGGATGGCATATTTCCAAATATTGATTGATCATGGAGATCATATGTGTTGTGCGCGATCCGATATGACGCGCTTATAGATACCGATATGATATTTATGCATATACATATTTATATTCGTTATCACATAGTATGATGGTATTATACAGTATGACCTAGATAGATTGTTATGCATTTCGATTTCTACCTTGTGATATCTTTTACTCACGAGTTGGCAACTCACCCCCGTTATGCCTTAGTTTCTTGTAGGACCGACCGCTCGGATCAGTAGCGGCTTGTCGGCCGCTTCTTTTTCTCCGGGTAATTGCTTTGGTAGGTGGGTTACATTCCAGATCTAACCGCCTCTTGTATATGTATATTCTTTTATGATCAAGTTAAAAACTCTATCGACCAAACTTGTATATTTTGTGGAGCTAGAGTCGAGACTTGTATATTATTCTTTTAGATGTCGAGTTTGGATACGGTCGACTTGATGATACTTTTTAGTATTTCTCTTACTTGTTCTTATGTTGATTTTTTTCCTTGGGCGTCGTATATTACTGTGTGGTTGTGATTCCGCCATTTGGGTGATAAAATAGCTCCCAATTGGTAACGTTGATATTATTTTTGTGTATGTACTGGTTTTTATCAAAATTTACAAAGGAAGTGCTGCCAAAATTTTAAATGATGAAAATGTTTTCAAACCTTAATCCAAAACCCACTTGTATTTTCAAACAAACTTTATTTATTCTTTAAAAAGGAGAACTTGATTTCATTGATAACCTTTTTCAAAACTTCACCTCCATTATTTTCTTTAAAAGGTTTAAATTCCTGGGTTTTGGCTTACTTAGGTTACGGTTGGATCCTATAGACTTCACGTGATTCAAGTGTCGGTCACGTGTTTTTTCTGGGTTGTGACGGCCTAACTCGGCATACTATTTCTCTTGCCAGTGGACTTCAAGATAATCGAAAAAGGAGTCTGATTTAACTTTCAAGGTAAAACATAGGTTTGGAAATAATTGAGCAGAGGAAAAAAATAAAGTAGTGCAATAAAATTAAGGAATGGATCAAGAGTAGAACTCGAACTTACTTAAACAGAGTACAACATTGTAATCATGCCGCCGTACATGATTACAATCACATAATTCCATCTAAGTCATCAAAACCCTACTATCAAAGTCAATAGAGTACGATTTAAAAATATAGAATCAAGAAAATTACAGAATACGATCAACGATGATGAAAGGTTCGCAATTTCGTTTTCCTTCCGTCGAGATACGATCGTTAGGAAAAGTAGAAAGGAGTTCAAGGAATAGAATTTAGGGATGAATCATGGTGCAAACGTTACAGTCTCGCTCTAATAACAATTTAGGCATGAAAGGTACCAAGACAATCCATACCCAAACCACCTCGCAGCTGTCACAAAACAAGTCCCGGCCACCAACAACGACGGGACACTCCTGATACTCCCTTCTAGAAACAATCTTCCCATTCCCGTGTAAGTCCCGGATCAGATCGAGAAATAATGTGCTACAATCGATACCGAGTTTATCTAGAGAGTAGACTGGCTAGTATAGGAGACCTAAGTGACGGGATGACATAAAATCGGCTAATAATACAATTGGGAAGGAGTTAAATGAGAAGAATATATAATACCATCTCCTTAGAAGTCTCTGGTTCCACGGTACAAATAGTGCTCACGGAACATCACTTCTCAACTGATACCTCGACGAACGGGTGTCGATCTGGTGGTCAGTAACTCCACAACCAAAACACTGCCACCTTTCTTTTCGACAATACCACCAAGTATGGCCTGGCTTCCGGCAGTAGTTACAGATCACAGTCTAAGCTGAAATAACTGGCCACTTCATGGGGCAGTTCCTTGTCTCCACCGGAACACCCCTATGTGCTTGAACTCTGGTTGTCTTCTGTAATACCATATATGCCAGAACATCATGTTGATGATCACCTCTCCCTGTGTCACGCCCCGCTTCCCGGCGTACGAAGAAGGGGACGTGGCGAGGCACGCGACGTATTTACTCAGAAGTAAACACATTAAGCGTAAATAAGCAATATAAATAAATGCACAAGAATAACAAGAGATGTAATATAAACAGCAACTTTTATTAACATCATTCTTTACATTAAAACTGATTTGAAAAGGAAATGTACAATGATAAAATCAATGCCTAAACAATGGCATACAAAAGAAAAGATAAGTACAAGTAAAGACTAGAAGTCTGGCTCCTCTCTGAATTGATCCAAGTCTTCCTGGCTGGGCTCGGTCTCCTGAGAGTTGGGTCCTCCTGACGAACATTCTAAAGAAAGAAGAGACAAGAATGTCGTCAGCAAACTAGCGCTCAGTAAGTCCCAGAAGTAAGAATAGAATAGGACAAGTAGAGAAAATAGAACTGGTAGTTTATACAGGTATATGTTTATTATACTAATATAGTTGTTTATAGCTTGGTACAGAATATATCAGTGTATACGAGAGGAGTCCAACTTGCTCCGTAGACTATGGTAACAGGTAGTATAAGGTCCCGTCAAAACCCACGGGACAACGGCACGAGAGTTCATGTAGGTGTCTTTTAGTGACCATTGATTGTTGTAGTTTTTGCGTGTGCGTTTTAAATTAAAGAATACCGCAATCAACACGGTGTCGCTTAGTAGCTAGCCGATTGAGTACGAGTCGGTCCACAGGGAAATGGTGTTCTTTCTTTAAGTTCTAACGAGTTAAGTCCTATTTTTGGTAGGTTTTGTTTTAAGATCTAAGAATGAGATTAAATTGATTTAAAGGCTTGCTAGGGTTAGGATTAGGTTAGTTTGGAATAGGGATTCTACTCACAGCTTTTAATGCCCTGGTTAAGAATATAGGTGTTAGGGTAATAGTCAACAAAGGGGATTAGCACGACTAGGAAGAAACTTAGTTTCTTCCTTTTGGTCCTTGTCCGTCCTTTCTTAACTCTTAGCCCTAACCTTCAGTTAATTCAACCACAACCGTTCTAACTAGGGAATCACCGCTATCATTTAGGATAGGGTGCCGTAGTGAGCGGTGTGCGGTTGAATTAAATAGAGTCCGTATTATAAAAATTATATGGGCAAAGAAAGGAGTGAGAGAGATTTCCTTCTCTCAAACCTTCCCTATCCTAACCCTAACAAGTGTGGAATTACTCACTCATTAGGAAAGTGACGATAAAATTCATTTTTATAATTTTTTTATATTAGAAAACTAATTTGCAGATAATAAAAGAACAGATAAAAATTGCAAGAATTAAATTCAGATAATAAAAGAATGAGAGATAAAAATAAAAACTCTTACTTTTATTGATGACCTCTCAACAATTACAAGGGAAATTAAAATTTTACTCTAAGAATTAAAAAGAGGCATAAAAACTAAAGAGAGGCATCTAAGAAAGGCATCCTCAAAAGAGACACCCTTTATTTGGCTTTGAACCCTCCTATTTATAGATAGGAAAAACCTTAGGTTACATTCTGATCCACACTTGAATTTACAAGACTGCCGTAAGAAAGCCTGGTCAAAGCACCGACACCTACCGACACATGCACCGACATGTGCACCATACGATCACGGTTCCGCGGCAGAAAGGCATGTTTGGCCGCGGTTCCGCAGCCGTATTGTGGGATCTTGATCTCCATCTTTCAGGGTTGCTTCATGTTGCTTTTTCCTTCTGTTTTCTTCACTTGGTTCCACAGAATCTCTTCTATTTTCTTCCAGATTTCCAACAGTGCAGAATGATGTGGACTTTCGCCGTGAGCTTCGCGTTGAAGTCTTGAATCTTGTGCTGCCCTTGTGCTTTGTGCATTGAACTGTCTAATGATTTTCAGTTGTTCCTTGAACTGGTAGGCGGCATCATACGGATTCATCTATTGTTGGTTGTAGTCTCACATTTGTAGCGTCTTTTCATGAATTTCACTGTAATGATCTGAGAACCTGTAACCTGCAACTATTTAGCAGACATGGATCAAAAGCACCTATTTATATGTAATGTGATTAAGAATGGGTGATATAATAATGCAAAATTCTGATATGAACAACCATTATCGTGCCACTTTTAATACATTCCGTACCAATTTACCCCTTTAAAACCCCGTAATGTATTGTATTGAATTATAGTTATCAGACTTACCGAGACCATGGATACAAGTTGTTCATGTAATCAGGTTCAGGATGTAAACAAATAGGCATGTAATCAAGTCAAGTTATAACCATGGTTCGGTCAATTCAAGTCATGTTTGCATGTTGATCTTGTTCTGGTATTCGGGTTCAGGTTCAAGTATACATGTTGGTATATTGGATTCATATTGAATTGGATTTTGATTTGAGTTAGACTCAGACTTGAGTCAAACACTTTAAACTAATTTGGATCCTGAGTTAGATTCGGGGGTTATCGGTAACTGCTGCACATGGACGACAGGATTTGTGTCTTTTTCCAAGACAACTATCATTTATAACACCGTTAAGTTTTTCTACCTTAAATAGGCAAGCACTCAATTTCTCCGGCTCCCTAAGACTCAAGAGAATTGATCCCGCTTAAACCTATATTTACTAAAGTTCTTAACAGTGTTTTATATAACTCGAGGGGGTTTTATGAAAAATATTTTTAATATATAGTTCAAGATAAGCTCGAGAAATTATTTATATTATTTAGGATTTCCATAATTGTAAATTTTAAGAATGTGAAGTATTTTAGTGATAATAGTTTACCTTGGTTGGTTCAAGGTATTTTAGTGTAAAGCTTGTCTTTTGGATAAGTTGAAGGTATTTTGATGAAACTTGTCATTCTTTTATTTTTTTTAGAAAACATGGAATTTTATTATATCTTGAAAATATGTGGTTTGATAATATTTATATATTTATAAAAATTAATTTTTATTATTAAATAGAAAATCTCGTTTTTCTTAAAAAATCGTATTAAAAATCTTGCGAGACCAAATACTCCGGAGGAGGTCTGCATCTCGCTCTACTGGCCCAAGGGTGTGCGATAATCCGCACCATCCAATAGTGGGTTTCTCAAAATGGGTTGTAGAGATATAACCGCAAAGAGTTTTGATAATACAATTCAAAGAAAATCGGGTTTTTATAGTTCATGGTATTTTAATGAAATATTGTAATCTCCACAAAAATATATTTCAAAGAGTATCGTGGTATGTAAACATATGTGTATGTGAGGGATAGGTTATTATCCCGTGATGTTTTCTAAAGGTAATAGTAAGCAAAACAATTAAATATGGTAGATACAAAGTTCATGGTATTTAAATGTAAAACTCAATTTAAAGTTATATAACATGATGATTTAGGGTGAAGTTGTTTCTAATTATTAGTTTCATGATTAACAAGCAAGGTGTAGGAATATGCATGAACAAGGTTTAAGAAAAAGTGTATTTTCTAGGGTTTTATAATAAGAAGTCGGTATAACTCCACTTACCAACATGTTTTATGAAATGAGACTTTTCGAGAAGAAGATGGAGGATTAGAAAGGACTTACTTTTGGATTTTGTTAAGAAGAGAGAGAGAGAGAGAGGAAGAGTTTAAGGTCGTCGTGGCGTCGCTGAGTCTCCGGAATTGCTTCGTTTCCTCACCGGAAATTGGTCTTGGGCTAACCCATCTTCTACTCCACTTGTACTTGAGAAAATGTGAGGGTTTTGGCTAGAATTTTCAGAATGAGGAAGGGCTAGGGTATGGGGTTGTATTTATAGTGTGAAATTAGGGTTTTGGAATTGAAAGAATGAATTAAAATGCATTAAAATTTGGTTTAAAGATGAAATTGAAGTCTTTGTTAATTTCAGAAAAATCAAACAGTGCAGGGGTAAAGGGGGTAGGCCAAGGGTTTTGTGTGCAGAGCACGGGAACTTTTTGCCTATGGGGGCCTGTCGCCGCCGGCCCTATCAAGAATCTCGCCGGTCCAATGAAGGGTTGGGGCCGGTGGGTTCTCGCCACGTGTTCATGCTGGTATTAACTCTAATTTTTACATGTTTGATTTCTTCAGATTTTTCATTTTATGTGCATTGCATGTGTAAACTTTTGGGCTTCCAAAAATTTTAAAAGAAAAAATCAGAAAAAAATATAATGTGCTTGAGGGGATTCGAACACAGGGGCTACGTCACAGCAGTGCAAGGCTTTACCAATGAGCTACAAGCTATTTCTTGTTGTTCTTAACAAAAAATAACTTTTAAATTGTGCTCAGGCTCGCAAACTCCTTTCTGTACATTTGAAAAGAAAAAATTTGTACAGAAAATTTAGAGTCGTTATATTCTACCCTTCTTATAAAAATTTCGTTCTCAAAATTTATAGAAGGAAGTTATAACAGATCCAAGAAAAATTTGATTACAGTAGTGGGAAAGAACTACTGATATTGTACCGAAAATGCATGAAAAATGTTTGAAAGAACGAAAGGATGCAAAGGTTGAAAAAGATGGAAGAAAGATTACCGGTGTTACCTTGACCTATAGCTTCGGCTTCCACGGCCGCTAAGTGAAAGCCTGACGCCGGGATACATTCCTCCTTGCTAGAGGCACATTTCTCTGTCCTTAGGGCATGTTCCTCAGTGCCTGATGAAATTGACGAGAAGACTATGCAGGAGGTCCGCGTGGAGGTGGAGGTGGAGCGGGTAGCGCAATGCGAGGTGCAGGAGCCTGAATAGCTGGCCGCTGCAGAAAGGTGATTGCTGGTATGGGGGCTGGAGCTGGGTTGAGTCTATGTGGGCAAGCTCCGATAGAATGAGTGGACACGCCATAAACTAAGCACAAGCTGTTTGCACGCCTGCAGTCCTTTACCAGGTGTCCATTTCTCTTGCGGTAGAAGAAAAGATCTGGACTGGGCCAGTTCAATGGTACTTCCAGTCTCCTGGATGCAAAAGTCGGCATGGAAGAGGCTCCTCCTGCTATCTGAGTGGCAGGTCACTTCACACCGGTAGTCTGAGATCTGCCCTTCTTCTTCACCACTGCCTCATAGCGTCGGGCAGCCTTTAGCGTGAGATCATGGGTTGGGAAATCTCCTGTAGCTAGTGCAGCATGGATTTCCGGGAAATCTCCGTGCCCTGATCTCAGCAGTCAGAATAAGGTGTGCCGCGAACCTGCTAAGCATGGTAAACTCAGCATCGTATTCATCCACAGATTTGTTCCACATTGAACCTTACTGTAAGTGGATGAACTGTTGTTCCATGTCGAAACGGGCAGTCTCAGAGAAGTATTTCGCGTCGAACATATCGCGAAATGTTCTCCATTCAATCGGTTGGGCGAGTCCGCTTTCTTCATCCTTCCACCAGACTCTGGCGTTATCCGTTAGTTGCAGCTTCACAACTCTCACCCAAGCAATCTCTGGCACTTGTGCTGCTTCCAGGTCATCCTCAATAGAATGAGCCCATTTCTCTGCCTCTAGTGGGCTCTCTTTCCCAGAGAAATGTTTCGGATGCAATGCCCAGAATTGTTTGACTCCGGGTATCTGAGCAGTGTATGAGGATAGCAGTCTGCTGCTGCTGACCCTCCAAGAAGCTCTTGATCACCTCAAGAAATACCGTTTGCTCGTTGATGGGAGCTGCGACGGTAGGTGGTGGTGGTAGAGTAGGTGGTGGGGTGTTTCCATTAACGTTCGTGCTTGTGTTGGAAGAATCCATGACCTTGATAGAAAAGAAAGGTTGGGATAGATTCAAGGAATTTGAAATGTAAAGAATGTACAGTTGCTGATTCTTATACTTCTTGTGATATATTTCTTAGGATTCCATGCAGAACTGACCTGCATGGGCCGCCAACAAAACCTGTCACTCCCCGCTTCCCAGCGTACGGAGAAGAGGACATGGCGAGGCACACAACGTATTTACTCAGAAGTAAACACGTTAAACGTAAATAAGCAATATAAATAAATGCACAAGAATAACAAGAGATTTAATATAAACAGCAACTTTTATTAACATCCATTCTTTACATTACATCTGATTTGAAAAGGAAATGTACAATGATAAAAGCAATGCCTAAACAGTGGCATACAAAAGAAAAGATAAGTAGAAGTAAATACTAGAAGTCTGGCTCCTCTGTAAACTGATCCAAGTCTTCCTGGCTGGGCTCGGTCTCCTGAGAGTCGGGTCCTCCTGACGAACATTCCAAAGAAAGAAGAGACATGAATGTCGTCAGCGAACTAGCACTCGGTAAATCCCAGAAGTAAGAATAGAATAGGACAAGTAGAGAAAATAGAACTGGTAGTTTATACGGGTATATGTTTATTATACTAACGTAGTTGTTTGTAGCTTGCTACAGAATATATCTATATGAGAGGAGTCCAACTTTCTCCGTTGACTATGGTAACAGGTGGTACAAGGCCCCGTCAAAACCCACGGAACAACGGCACGAGAGTTCATGTAGGTGTCTTTTAGTGACCATCATCGTGTCGCTTTTAATACATTTCGTACCAATCTACCCCTTTAAAACCCTGTAATGTATTGTATTGAATTATAGTTATCATACTTACCGAGACAATGAATATAAGTTGTTCATGTAATCAGGTTCAGGATGTAAACAAGTAGGCATGTAATCAAGTCAAGTTATAACCATGGTTCGGTCAAGTCAAGTCATATTTGCATGTTGATCTTGTTCTGGTATTCGGGTTCAGGTTCAAGTATACATGTTGGTATATTGGATTCATGTTGAATTGGATTCTGATTTGAGTTAGAATCAGACTTGAGTCAGGCACTTTAAACTGATTTGGATCCTCAGTTAGATTCGAGAGTTATCGGTAACTGTTGTACATGGACGGCAGGATTTGTGTCTTTTTCCAAGACAATTACCATTAATAACATCGTTAAGTTTTTCTACCTTAAATAGACAAGCACTCACTTTCTCCGGCTCCCTGAGACTCAAGAGAATTGATCCCGCTTAAACCTATATTTACTAAAGTCTTTAACAGTGTTTTATACAGCTCAAGGGGGTTTTATGAAAAATATTATTAATATATAGTTCAAGATAATCTCGAAAAATTATTTATATTATTTAGGATTCCCATAATTGTAAATTTTAAGAATGTGAAGTATTTTAGTGATAATAGTTTAGCTTGGTTAGTTCAAGGTATTTTAGTGTAAAGCTTGTCTTTTGGATAAGTTGAAGGTATTTTGATGAAACTTGTCATTCTTTTATTTTTTTTTAGAAAACATAGAATTTTATTATATCTTGAAAATATGTGGTTTGATAATATTTATATATTTATAAAAATTAATTTTTATTATTAAATAGAAAATCTCGTTTTTCTTTAAAAAAATCGTATTAAAAATCTTTCGAGACCGAATGCTCCGTGAGGAGGTTTGTATCTTGCTCTACTAGCCCAAAGATGTGCGATAATCTGCACCTTCCAATAGTGGGTTCCCCAAAATGAGTTGTAGAGGTATAATAGCAAAGAGTTTTGATAATACAATTCAAAGAAAACCGGATTTTTATAGTTCATGGTATTTTAATGAAATGTTGTAATCGCCACAAAAATATATTTCAAAGAGTATCGTGGTATGTAAACATGTGTGTATGTGAGGGGTAGGTCATTACCCCGTGATGTTTTCTAAAGATAATAGTAAGCAAAACAATTAAATATGGTAGATACAAAGTTCATGATATTTAAATGTAAAACTCAATTTAAAGTTATACAACATGATGATTTAGGGTGAAGTTGTTTCTAATTATTAGTTTCATGATTAACAAGTAAGGTGTAGGAATATACATGAGCAAGGCTTAAGAAAAAGTGTAGTTCTAGGGTTTTATATTAAGATGTCGATATAACTCCACTTACCGACATGTTTTATGAAAAGAGACTTTTAGAGAAGAAGGGGGGGATTAGAAAGGACTTAGTTTTGGATTTTGTTAAGAAGAGAGAGGGGAAGAGTTTGAGGTCATCGTGGCATCGCTGGATAGACGGAATTGCTTCGTTTCCTCGCCGGAAGTTGGTCTTGGGCTAATTCCTTTTTTACTCCACTTGTACTTGAGAAAATGTGAGGGTTTTGGTTAGAATTTTCAAAATGAGGAGGGCTAGGGTATGGAGTTGTATTTATAGTGTGAAATTAGGGTTTTGGAATTGATAGAATGAATTAAAATGCATTAAAATTTGATTTAAAGTTGAAATTGAAGTCTCTGTTTAATTTCAGAAAAATCAAATAGCACGGGTAAAAAGGGTAGGCCAAGGGTTTTGTATGCAAAGCATGGGCATTTTTTGCCTACGGGAGTCCGTCGCCGCCGGCCCTATCAAGAATCTCGCCGGTCCAATGAAGGGTTGGGGCCGGTGGATTCTTGCTACGTGTCCATGCTGGTATTAACTCTAATTTGCACATGTTTGATTTCTTCATACTTTTCATTTTATGTGCATTGCACGTGTAAACTTTTGGGCTTCCAAAAAGTTTAAAAGAAAAAAACAGAAAAAATATAATGTGCTTGAGGGGATTCGAACACAGGTGCTACGCCACAGCAGTGCAAGGCTTTACCAATGAGCTACAGGCTATTTTTTACTGTTCTTAACAAAAATTAACTTTTAAATTGTGCTTAGGCTTCCAAACTCCTTTCTGTACATTTGAAAAGAAAAATTTTGTACAGAAAATTTAGAGTCGTCACACCCTATGTTCGTGGGTCTCTGTTGCTCACTCAATGGCAACGGTAGTGGTCTGTTGAACCACCCTCAAACTCTCCAGAAAGGCCGTAGTTCTAAAGTTGAGGACAAAAGACGAGTTTGATAAGGAAAACAAGATTCAATCGAAGCAAAGGATTCAATGGAATCAATATTCGGTACAGACAAGGATTCAAGAATTCGAATGGCAAGGCAATAGTATGACAGGACATGTTCCTATATGCTGGGATTTAAGGTCAACAAATTGGGACGAATACCCAACTAAAAATTGAATCAAGCCTAGCTAATCTAAACCTAAGCTCAGATACCAACAAAACTTTGTCACGCCCCGCTTTCCAAAACACACAAATACGGGAACGTAACAAAGCCAACTATGCTACCTACGGTAAAGAACATCCTTCCATTGTCATATTACAGCTTTCAATCAGTGATCAAGAACTATAAACTAATAAATCTATCTATCACATATCCAATAGCTATAAGAAACAGTAACAGGAAACAATAGCGAAAGCAATAAAAATCTAAGGAAGAAACAAGAATACCTAAACCACAATAAGAACTATATCGATGGAATGCTCCTCACTGATCCACAATCCTGTCAAGGTTCTCACGATCCTCCTGTGCTAAAGTCAAAGTTTTGGGCCATGCAGAACCCAGACGTCAGTGCGTTATAGATATCATAATAATAATAAAACCGGTATGTAATATAGTATACCAGGTGCCAGAACTTGATGTCATGAGTATAAACAATAAGTAGTAACAATAACATGTAATGCAGCGAAATACAGGGAGTCAATCACGTCATGTGTATCCTATGGGTCCATATCGCTAGATCATCTATCCTACAGGTATTTGAAACCAATTAATATAATCATCCATGTAACTCAACAATATATTTATATATATATATATATATATTGATTGATCTGTTTTAAAAAAGTGTTTGCAGTAACCGCAATCAATAACGGTATCGCGTGTAGCTAGCCGAGATGAGTACGGGTCGTCCGCAGGGATGCGTTGAACTTTTAATCTTGCTTTAGACGAGTTGATTAGAAATATGGGAGAGTGATTCTAGATCTATGTTGAACACGGATGTAGAATATATAAGAAGAGGGTTTGTAGGGTTCGTTAGAATTTAGTACTAATAGATGATTAAATAAAGATGACTCTTTTTATCTTTGAATAGATTTAAAACTAAATCGATAGTGATGAATGAAGATTAGGATTTTTGGAGGGAATAGGGTTCCCACTCTTAACCCTTATCTTTTTATTGACCTCTTTTCATGTCTAGGCTCTACCAAAATAATTATTAATCTGATCTCAAATCGCGGTCGAGACTATCAATAAATTGGTAGCACGCCCGATAAGGATATTAACATTTATTTTGATAAAGTTTATAAACTTTATAAGATGTAAAAGAAGTTAAGGGATTTTATCATCCATTGATCTACCATAATCCTACGAACCCTATCAAGCGGAGAATTACTCACGCATGTTTAGAGAAGAAGAAGAAGAAGAAGGGATAGAGAATGAAATTATAATGCAGAAATTTAAATGCGGAAAGTAAACGCGAAATAATTAAACAAATGATCTATCTTTATTAATCAACGTTACAAATACAAATCCTTCGAATTTAGATTACAAGAGGAAGAAGTTGCTCTCGATCTCTGCCTCGTAGAAAGTATTTGCTCCGTCGATATTCACGTCGCTCTATCACGTCGAATCGCGGATCTGTCATGGATCTCTTGTTCTTTGACGGTGATTTGCTTCGTGTTAAAGGTGATGATCTTCCAAGTAAAGCTCTCAGTCTTATTTATAGTCACAAAAGATACAAACCCTAGATATCATATGTGAGGGTTTGTTGAGAAGATCCTACCCACAAAATCCCAAACCCTAATTCCTCAGAACGGCCGCGGATCCGCCGCGTTTATAGGGTATTTTCCGCGGTTGGGCGGTGGATTAGTGGGATCAGTTGATGAAAATTCTTCTGTAGTCTCATATTGACACATGGAGATTTTTGTGATATCTAGAATCTTCATGTCTTCTCTGAGTCTCTGCCAGTATTGATTTTACGATTTTATTTAACTTTATCAGCAGATTTTTGATTCTGACATCTCGATATCTCGGTCTCCTGACTTGAGCTAAATCTTGCACAATATCTCCATGAATAATATTAGTAATATTTGATATAGAGATATAATCTTAATCATTTTATATGGTAATAAATCTTTAAGCAATTTGATTAAGATTATTTGATATGATATGCATAATAAAAATATTATATGCATATATTTTCCTTCATAATGTTAATTATAATATATAAACATATGGTAAATAGTATTTTGCAGATAAACCCAAATATGTTTTATATTTATAATAAACACCTTTAAATTATTAAGAAAAGTAAGGAAAATGTTATATCAAATGTGCGATATTTTCGACTGAACAAATACCCCCAAACTTAACTTTGATCGTCCCGAGCAAACTAGTTATTAAAGAGAGGGAGAAAAAGAAAAAGAAAAACCTAACTAGCACACTTTCGTAGGCAACACGATTGCACTGAGTACGTGCAACAAGCCGTTAAACCTCTAGATGTCCCTAGTAGGAGGAATATTGTCTCCTGAGGGTTTTCAGCGGATTACATCCACAAAATCCTATAATAAAAGAAAGAAAATGAAAGTTACGTACAAAGATAAGAACTATAAAAGAAAGAACTTGAAAATAAGAGTTTCCAACTGCGCTAGCTTTTCGGTTGCCATGAGCCTTATCTTAATAGTCGTGAAAAAATGTTAGAAATCACATCCTCCATCAATAAAACATCGCCTTTAGTTTTCCTCCCTACCTTTCTTCCAAACATCGATCATAGACCCCTACGTGTGTGTAAAAGACATCCCTACACTTAGAGAATTCAATTCAAGCTATCATACTCGTGTCCATCTTCCTTAGTACTTTTTAGTTGGTGAATATTATCATATGGAATTGCTAACACATTCTTCATGCGACCGTCAATACTTCTTGAGGTACTAACCAACCGATTACTAAATGTGCTCGCGCATTTGGGCGTAATTCCTCATCTTGCAACACCTAAGACTTAGCAGTGGCTCCCAAACCAGTTGGTCTAAGGCACTAAGTGATAAAGCACCCTCGCTATATTTTTTTATGTTGCCTTAAGCAATTACAAAACCAGTGTTCATTTTTTTAAATTTTCTTCACCACTTTTTTTTTATTTTTCTTCATACTAAGGCTTTTAGACAAGAGCATTTCAAGGTATCCTCTATTATCCCAAGTTTCAAAATGTGTGCAAGTGCGTATAGTAGGGTATCAACATTCAAATGTTTGGACTCAAGAATAGGGACTATTTTTCAGACTTATTTTTATTCTCAGATTAGTGATTTCCTTCATCCTACTAACCCTTGGGACAACGGCTCATAGCTACTTATTACTAGTTTCGTTTAAGAAAACATCTAACTTTCTTACTTTTCTTAAACTTTTCCAATCTTGTCGTATGTAATTATTCACTTTCAAACTTTCATTATCAAAAATTTTTATGCTTATATTTATGATAATGCAAAATAATGCGTGAATAAGCACAAACCTCCCCCAAACCTGTTTGCAGCAGTGTCCTCACTGATGTCATCTGTTAAGCGAAAAAACTGTAGACTTGGGAGGAAAAGTTAGTAACGGGGATAAGAAATAATGACAGTGAAATTCTCCCCCAAACTTATTTTTGGCTCACAACTTTGTAAAAATTTATTCTCTTTTAAGAGCCAAAAGATTTTTCTCCCTCACCCCCAAAACTTGAGTAAAATAGTATTAAGCATTTAAAATTATGAGGGGGTTAAAGTTATTGGTCTGTACAAAGCTTTACAAAGACCAAAAGTCAACACCAACTATTCAAAGATTTTATAAATTTAGCACCAAGGTTGGTAGAAGAACATGTCACCTATCGACGTGAAGAAGTGGGGAAGGGATAAGAGGTGGAATAGAATGGGTTTATGTCTCGTTTTATAGAGACGAAACAGTGATGGTGGATTACTCGCATTCTCGTTCTTGATAAGAAGAAGAGGTAGCAGTTCAACTTCTATGTGTTGGAGTTAATTCATCACAACGCCCATGTCTTCTAAGAATGCGAGTTCTTCAGTGAAGATTTCTTCAAAGCTTTCATCGATATCCCGAATAATAATCTCATCGGAAAGAACGGGATGATACTCGGACTCCATAAAAGGTTCATATTTAATGTTAGATGTTGACCCGGACAGCTCGATAGAAGGGTCCGTATGTGTATAATAAATAGCAGGGTCAAACAACAACGTACCTGTGGAGTCAATATCGGTATCGTGAAGCATTTCAAATTCACTGTTGTCTGAATCTATCATTTCGACGGAACATACTTGAGCATAGGGTCCGGAGGGTTCACTTTCCAACTTGTAAATATTAAGCTCAATTGACATCTTCCCGAAGGATAGGATCATAGAACCATTTCGATAATTGATTATTGCGTTGGAAATCGCTAGGAAAGGTCAACCTAAAATCACCGGAATTTGGTTTCGTGGGTTCTCCACAGGCTGTGTGTCTGTAACGATAAAATCCACAGGGAATATAAATTCCTCGACTTTGATTTACACATGCTCTAGCCCACCCCTAAGTTGGGTGATGATCGATCTGCCATCTGAAGAGTGCAGTGCGCCGATTTTAACTCTCTGATCCCTAATTGCACATAGACAGAATATGGAAGCAAGTTGACACTAGAACCTAAATCGAGTAGAGCATGATTGATATTTTTATCCCCAATAGAAATAGATATTTGTTGGATAAACGCAGTGCTCACATTACTCGCTAAGAAAACTTTTTTAGGCACTTGAATTTTCTTCTTCCTAGTGCACAATTCCTTTAGAATTTTCGCATAGGACGGAACTTGTTGGATAGTATCTAGGAGAGGAATATTTATATTAACTTAATTAAAAATTTCCACAATATTCTCCATTTGTGGACTTGGTCTGTGTCCCCTTAATCTATGTGGATAAGGAGCTTTATCAATAAGGATTAGGTCCAACATTGGAGAAGATTGTAGGGATGGAATGGATCCTAGAATTGGAGTTGGGATCATTTTAGGTTGACTCGAGGAAGTGGGCTGCGGGTTCGAACCTAGGGGAAAACGGAGAATAGGCTCAGAAGAAGGTGGACTAGATGAAATAGGGTTAGAAGTAGAAGCCGGGGTTTCAATTGATTCCTCATCATCAACATGTTCACCGACTTAGTTGTTCAGCACTCTTCCTTATCTCAACGTGGTTATGGCACTCACATTATAACTTTATGAGTGGCCAGGATTCGTTAGGGGTTAAGATGGAAGTTTCCCTTTCTCTCTTGCACCCATCACGGCATTTAACTGTGCAAATTGTGCTTCTATCGATTTTATGCTTTCATCATGGGAAGTGGTGTTCTGCATTAACGTTTGGATAGAAGACGTTAAAGTATCCGTCGCTCGCATGGAATGTTTAATAAACATATCCACGCTTCGTTCGAGTGCGGAGAGTTTTTCGGTACCAGCCGTTTGGAAAGAATCATTAATCGGTGCAGAATTGTTGGCTAGATTTTGAAAAGTTTGCGATTGAAAGGGGTGCTGACTCTGTGGTGGTTGTATTTTCTGTGGAGGAGGTTTTTGATAGTTGCTTAGGAACTGGTTTAGATTTTGAGGTTCGTTTTGGTTCCAAGCAAAATTAGGATGATTCCTCCATCCCTGATTGTATGTAGAAGAATAAGGATCGTTTCTAGGTCGTGTAATACCCGGTCTTTATCTACGCCAATACCTGTATTCAAATAAAATATTTTACCCATTTTACATTTTGTATTATATTCTAATTATTTTGCTTTCCTATGAACCTAACCCTAATCCAAGTCCATACTTAAATCCCACACTTTTCCTTCAAAATTTTCTTGAACCCAAGGCCTTACTTTTAAAACAACAAATTATATTCAAATTACTTACCTTCTCTTCTCTTTTCAAAATTCAAAAATTTTATACCCTCATTTAAATCCAAATCTTACACAATTAAAATTCATTAATAACCTAATAAACCTTTTTCCCGTTACCTTCTCTCTCTCGTCTTAAAAAAATTTCATTAATAAAATAAATCCTTACGTTTCTCTCTCTCTCCCTCACGTTCTCTCTCTCTCTCTCCTTAAAATTTCTTTAATCCCCACGTTACTTCTCTCTCTCTCTCTCTTTCTTCCATTCTTCTCCCTTCCCGCGCCCTCTCTCGAACCCACGCCTATGCCCGCGCTCGCCTCGTCGCCGACACCATAACCGCCGCAGCACCCTTCTTCCCGCGCCTCCTCCTTCGAGCACCATTGCCATCCCCTTGCCATCATCATCTTCTCCTTCGACAGCCCACAACCCATCTTGCCGAGATCAACTCTAGCCATCAACCATCGACTTGAGCACCGCCGACCATCATCGTCGACCGCCAACTCCATCAACACCGACCCTCCTCATAACCTAGCCCAGCCGTGAACACGTGCTCTGCCTCCGGCCACCCTTCGCTGCCCCATACCCGAGCTCTCTGTCGACCCGAGGCCAAACCGTAGCCGCTGTCATGCTGAGCTCGCCGTGCCGTGCCTGCCGTCTCCTCCCCTGCAAACCTCATCGTCACCATCGCTGCCATCGAGAGCTCCATCGTCGCCACCACCTCCAGCCGAGTCCAAGCCTCGAGGCTGAGCCCAAGCACGTGCCTCATCGCGTCCGCACCATCTGTATCGCTACCATTATCGTTGCTGCTACCTTCGCTCACTGCCGTATCGTCGAGTCTTTGCCAGGCAAGTGATTTCTACTTGCTTTACATGCTATTAGTTTTTTTACATAGTTATATATTTATATATAACAACCAAATTAGTTATGAAATCATGGATTCTAGATAAGTTTTACAATCCCTGTTTATATGTATAGCTTTACATGGTATATAAATCAGATCTTTTATCCGGCTCTAAAGACTCTAAGAATCTATATGGACTAGACCTTACTTTGATCGGTTAAACGAAACTATAGCTTCGATTATCATGCGTATAAACAAGTATTCGATGCTAAATTTTAATTGAAAACCCATCTTTAAACGGTAGAACTTGTGATTGTTAAACCCGTTTACTATTCACAGTGGTGCTGCGGAAATTTGGTCACAAATAAATATCGTTTCACCTATAAAATATTACCCCCGATAATCATTGCGAAATCAGAATTTTCCTGAACACGCTAGACCGTTAAATTCATATCAATCTTTTACAAATTGGATTTTAGCATTCCATGGCTTGTATCGAATCTAACAGATTATCCTATAGTACTCCATAGTTGATCTCTGAATTTTAACAAGTTATGATAAAGAAAACTGAGGAGAATTACGATTCTGGACTGCAGTCCAGAGCAGTAATCCCAGTTAACCCTTATTTTTAAATCACTGTATATCCTTGGTCAAATGCGAGAATGTGCAGAAACCTATATCGTTACGTAGAAAATTGAGTTAGCTTTCTTACTCCACTGGTTTCACTGGATTCCTGTTCTGTATGATATTTTTAACACATTTTATAATGTCGACGTGTCCAGCTGATTTCTGCAATGACAGATTTTACACATCAACCTTAACCTGACCATAACTCCCTGTTGATATAGGATATTACTAATCCTCTAATTGAGTTGGAAACCTAACTGATAACCCTAAATATTGTTCAACTATAGTCTCGCCTAATTTTTATCCCAACAGGGTGAAAACTGTGTTACGAAATGGACTTTCAGTTCAGGAACTGAATTTCCAGCAGCAAACACTTAAAATGAAACGACTGTAATTTGCGAACCCGAAAACCGATTGACTTGAAACAAATTTCGTTGAACTACCGACGGAGTTTACTTATTACCGCTTTTGTATCATTTTATTTAATTCTGAACGTATGATTTAATACGATTTTTATAAGTTCATAAGACGCATAATAACTTGCATTGCACATGTTTTGTTTAGCGGCATAAATGCACATATTATACCCGACCGTAATACCTCTAGTGATAGTGCGCGTCATTATTAAGTTTCAGTGTACAATACATTGTCGAGCGTGAATGGTATCGGTTTAGGAGTGTCAAGTACGCCAGTGAAAAGTGAATGGTTCGTGATAGTGACAATACAGTGAACAATGAATAAAACCGTGTTATTGGTGTGTACTTGTACACAACTAGCCCATACTCATAAATAGTGAAACCTGGGGAAAAAAGGGAAATCGAAGTGGAAAGGAAATTGTATTTAGCGAGGTCAGTGATTTTAGAGGATGATCATTTGAACAACGACTCTTATATATTAGGTTGGACCTAGCGGTCCGGCTGACAGGATTATGTCTCGGGCATCATGGGCCGTAGTCTCGGGTACATACGAGACCCTCGTTAAACACGATCACTCCTTTCCGCATCTCGATTTCAAAGGTGACTAAAGACCGGTAGGGACACAGATCATGCATTGCATCAGTTATCGACATATTGATTGCCTACATTTATCATCTCCACCGTTATTATTTTATTTCCTTGTCTCTTTGTTATTATTATAATATTGCTATTGTGTCGCCCTGACGACCTGAGTATGCATGCTCGGTGATAGAGGTGGATTCGTCTGATCTCGAGAAGACCGTGAAGATCCAGCTAGTTACATTTCTCTATTGATATCCCTGGTTAGTTGCCCTCTTGTTTACTTCCATTGAGCTCAGATTTCTTTATATCTGATAGTTTTAGTGACTGCATTCTCTTCACCAGTATTGTATTTTACTGATTACCATATAATGCTAGAAGCCGAAATGTGACTACGACATGATTTTTCCTTGATCGTAGGAGCATGGCTGGCCTTGTCGCCCTTGTATTCCGTATTTTAGGAAGCTGGGCGTGACAGGTCTTTGCTGAAAAGTAGCATTAATTTGTTCTTGACCTTGAAACGGTGGCCTCAAAGGACATTCTTCTGTCAAATGTGATGGGTTGGAACAGCAACCACACACGGTTTTGGGGAGCGTAACCTGGTTTAGGGAGGCTGAAGAGACTTTGCTTTCTATAACGTCGAGTTTCCTTTGTATCGCGGCCATTTCGGCTTTCACTGCGATGGAAACATCAAGCTGATGGATACCTCCCCTAGACGATATTGGTCTAACGCTTTCCCACTGTAAAGTTTGTCCAGCGAGATCTTCCAGGAATTACCAAGCTTCTCCATCGTCTTTAGACATGAAATGACATTGACAAATGGTTTCAAGCATCTGCTTTGTCGCTGGAGTAACACCCTCATATATAATTTGGCACAGATCCCATCTATTGATTCCGTGATGAGGACATTGGACAAGCAGATCTTTAAACCGCTCAAAGCATTTCCAAAATGGTTCGTTGGGAAGCTGGGTAAACTGGTTGATCTCGCTCCGAATATGGACGGTCTTATGATTGGGATAAAACTTATTAAGGAATGCTATAACGAATTCATCCCAATTGAAAATAGAGTGTGCGGCAGTGTTATAAAGCCATTTTTCTGCTAGATCGTACAAAGTAAAAGGGAGAAGACGTAAGCACATAGCATCCACTGAAAGTTGTGAAGTGCCCATCATTGCACATACGTTTTCGAATTTGGTGATAAAAACGTATGCGTCTTCAGACTCAAGCCCGTGAAATTTTGGCAAAAAGTTGATGAAGTGGGGTTTTATTTCAAAATTATCCCCATTGGCTGGTGGAATAGATAGGCAAGTATGAAGGGGACCGCGTATCGGTTAGCATCTCTCTTGGATAGAGATGCGCGGTGGATTCTGCGCACCTGCGGTTGGCAGCAGAGTGGTGTTATTAAAATCTGATGGAGAACCGTCCATCGCGGATGTGGTGGGTGGAGGGGAAAAAGAAGATGAAGGAGTACCAACTTCGGAGTCGATAGCAGAAATGCGGACAAGACGGGCACTAGAATCCCGTATCCAGCCGAGCATGCACTAAGCGGGTTTAGCGCAAGTGGCAGCGTGTGTGAGAACTATTTAAAATGGTTTGTTTCGAAAAATGTTGGACGGGAGACAAATCACATAAAAAATGCACAATCAACCCTAGAACTAAGGTCACCTAGGTCAAGCCACTAGACCGCTCCTAGACTTCCAAAGGAAAAACCGCAGGATCAATCCTCTACCACCTCTTTATCGCTCTTGTGGCCAGGTAAGTGACAGGTAAGTGGGAGGTATCCGCTGTACGAATCACCGAAAATAGCGGGCCTAATTAAGTAACCACTTGCCTTAGTCACACTTTCCTAGATACCACAAAAGAAATGCGGATAAGCGATAGATTACCCACGACCCTCCTCTGTCCTAATTGAGCGCGACGGTCCTTAGAGTCTTGGTCTAGATATTTTTTTAATTAATATAGGGTTATGCGGATGCTCGTTTTGTGATTTGTGGGGCCTAGAAAGGGTGATGAAATCCCTACCTAATCTGAATTTTGGTCTTTCCCCTTAAAGTCCGTTTTTTAAAATATGCACAAACAAACCAATTTCAAAACACGCAAAAAGATTTTTGAGCGGCGATATTTTGCAAAGAATCCTGCAGAAAATAAAATTATTGGATTTCAGAGGGGAGAGAAAGATATTAAGAAGATACCAGAGAAATTTGGGGGCACAACTCCCCAACACAGCCGCAGTTCCGCCGCCAAAACGATGCTTCTGCCGCGGTTCCGCCACAGAAAAGAGGGTGCATTTGACAATTTTTTCCACCGTTTCTCTTTTACTCCTATGGTCCTCTCTGAAAGTCTCTGAATTTCAATTTTCTCATTCCAGTGACTCCAGATTCCCTTGCAAAAATTCACACAATAATCGTTAAATATGCAAGATGCGGTTTTGGTTTTTATTTTTATGATATGAATCGAATAAGATTTCAACCTGAATAGCAAGAAAAAAAATTACGCACGTATCCCCGGCAACGGCGTCATTTGATTGATGTGAAAAAAGAGTATTTGTAGTAACCGCAATCAATAACGGTGTCGCGTGTACCTAGCCGAGATGAGTACGGGTCGTCCGCAGGGATGCGTGGAACTTTTAATCTTGGTTTAGACGAGTTGATTAGAAATAGGGGAGAGTGATTTTAGATCTATGTTGAACACGGATGTAGAATATATAAGAAGAGGGCTTGTAGGGTTCGTTAGAATTTAGTACTAATCGATGATTAAATAAAGATGACTCATTTTATCTTTTAATAAATTTAAAACTAGATCGATAGTGATAAATGAAGATTAGGATTTTTGAAGGGAATAGGGATCCAACTCTTAACCCTTATCTTTTCATTGGCCTCTATTCATGTCTAGCCTCTACCAAAACAATTGTTAATCTGATCTCAAATCGCGGTCGAGACTATTAATAAATTGGTAGCGCGCCCGATAAGGATGTTAACATTTATTTTGATAAAGTTTATAAACTTTATAAGATGTAAAAGAAGTTAAGCGATTTTATCATCTATTGATCTACCATAATCCTACGAACCCTATCAAGCGGAGAGTTACTCACGAATGTTTGGGGAAGAAGAAGAAGAAGGGATAGCGAAGGAAATCATAATGCAGAAATTTAAATGCGAAATAATTAAAAAATGATCTACCTTTATTAATCAACGTTACAAGTACAAATCCTTCGAATTTGAATTACAAGAGGAAGAAGTTGCTCTCGATCTCTGCCTCGTAGGAAGTATTTGCTCCGTCGATATTCACGTCGCTCTATCACGTCGAATCGCGGACCTGTCGTGGATCTCTTATTCTTTGACGGTGATTTGCTTCGTGTTAAAAGTGATGATCTTCCAAGTAAAGCTCGCGGTCTTATCTATAGTCACAGAAGATACAAACCCTAGATGTCATATGTGAGGGTTTGTTGAGAAGATCCTACTCACAAAATCACAAACCTTAATTCCTCAGAACGGCCGCGGATCCGGCGTGTTTATGGGGTATTTGCCGCGGTTGGGCGGTGGATTAGTGGGATCAGTTAATGAAAATTCTTCTGTAGTCTCATGTTGACACATGGAGATTTTTGTGATATCTGGAATCTTCATGTCTTCTCTAAGTCTCTGCCAGTATTGATTTTACGATTTTATTTAACTTTAGCGGCAGATTTTTGATTCTTACATCTCGATATCCCGATCTCCTGACCTGAGCTAAATCTTGCACAATATCTCCATGAATAATGTTAGTAATATTTGTTATAGAGATATAATCTTAATCATTTTATATGGTAATAAATTTTTAAGCAATTTTATTAAGATTATTTGATATGATATGCATAATAAAAATATTATATAAATATTATATGCATATATTTTCCTTCATAATATTAATTATAATATATAAACATATGGTAAATAGTATTTTGCAGATAAACCCAAATATATTCTATATTTATAATAAACACATTTAAATTATTAAGAAAAGTAAGGAAAATTTTATATCAAATGTGCGATATTTTCGACTGAACATATATCGTTACTCCTCGGGACCACGGATGCAAAATATATCCCGTTACCCCCGGGTCCACGGACGCAAAATGTATGAATCAAGAATGATTATTCCGTTACCCCTCAGAATCACGAACGCAAGTAATATCCTCTTGAATTACAATTCAGTTACATTCTTGATTTTCCCATTTCCCCAGGTTTTATATTCACGTCAGGTATAGAAATAATATCTACCTAATGCCAATACAGGAACAAATATGTACAAGATACGTCCATAAGGACAACAGAAATACGTCCATCAGGACAACAAGTCAAATCAATCAAGTCAGGTCGGAGTCGTTGGCATTGGTAAATATTACATGATAAGTATGTACTGGCATAGTAACGATAACAGTACAGTAACAATAACAGGATAGCAGGATCACATGTCATAAGCAGTATACAAGCATGTCAAGAATGACGTAATCAATCAGGTAAGATATATATATCACATTCATGTACTATAAACATGTCATGGTATAAATCAGGTAATATAACTATAACAATATATCATGTAATCTTAAACTGATATAAATTAACAAGTCATGTCATATTTAAAGTTAATTACAACGGTTCAATTTGTTTTGAACAAGTATTTAAATCAAACGAGTAAATACTAACATTGATAAACAAATTACCATATGGTTTCTAATAATAGGGTTAACAGTATGCACGTTAAATATTTTATAAAAGGCTATCTTGATGCGCCGCATGAATTAGCGACCATGCTCATATTAACTATTACAAGTTCGATACATGAATTTAACCGTATTAAGGATAGACTTTTGTCATAAATATTAGGTATTACTATTTAGATATATTTGCGTAAAACATTATAAACTAAAATTATAAAAACTTATTAATGTCAAATTATTTAACGGCATAAGAATTATAAATATATATAATAGCATAAAATAACAGAATAATAGTATTACGACAATATATGTGTATATTGCGTAACTATAGCATGCAGCAAGTTAGAAACTTATCTCGAATATAATGAACGAAACGATAGATACACGGAAACACGAAACGGTAACTCGACTCGATGCACGATCACGGCTAGACTTTGGCTTGGTTAAAAATTTCTCTCGGCTAGATATTTGCTCGAAACGACGAACACAACATCGATGGATCGATGCAACACGGCGGCGAAATGATCGGCGGAGATGTTGGGTCACGGTCGAACTCAAGTTTAAGCGCGAGTTCTGGTGCGGCGACGATGGGTTGTGTCGAAGGGATGAGGAGATGGTTGCTCGGACTTGCTAGGGTTGCGGGTTATGGATTAAACTTGAGGAGAGAAGAGATATATGGTGATGACGATGAAAGAAAGCTTGGGTTTCGGCTGTTGTTAATTTGAGGAAGGAGAAGAAGCACATTTGATGAGAGAGAGAGAGAGAGAGAGGTTTGTGTATACGACTAGATTCATGTTATTATTTGAAGAGAGATAGAGATGTATGATATATATAGAATTGGGGTAAACTTCTAATAAAATCCCCCTTAAATATAATTTTCTCACAAAACCCCTCTCATACAATTAAAATGTTTTAAAGATTAAAAGATTGGTTTTAGGTTTTACAAAGATTTTCCAATTGTCTTGAGATATCTTATGTCAACTATCATGCAAAAATATATCTATATTTAATATGATGCAAACTATAAATAAACCCAACTATCAAATATATATACACACACACACAACACAACCATACTAAATCTATATGTGTATATATACATGCATACCAAAATTGGAATAGCAACTATCATTTAATTAACCAACAACCATACCCAAGATATATTATAGTAACTAAATATATCCAATATTCTACGTAGAAATTAATCTTAAGGATTTTGATAGAATACTTAGTTTAAATAGTATCGGTTAAAATTCATACGGGTCGGGTACGAATATTATATCAATTAAACCGAAGATCAAGACAAGATAAAATACATTTATCCTGCACAACCATTCATACAATAATCACAATCCAATAACGATAATAATTTAAAATACTTAAATAACGTATGATCGTGATAGGGTTACACAGTAGCTACCGGAAGTTAAGTTAATGTAAGACGGTTAGTTTATGGGAAAGACAGAAGCTACCGAAAGTTAAGGCAATAAGAGATAAGAAAGAGACTTGCGTGGCATAAATCGACCACAAGTATCTCTTCTAACGGATTTAACCAACAACAAAGTGGTGTATGTTGATGACGACTGACTTTTGAATCGGTTTTTAAAACTAGATTATTCTAGGGGAGCTGTATAAAAAGGACTTGGGCTTTGTTTGGATATGAAGCAAGGATAACCATAGTTTATTTTTTAAGTGGTGGTATAAAATAAGCAAACTCTTAATTTGCAACCCTCAATCTCAAAAAAAAATAAATTTTGTTTTGATGACTTAGTTCAATTGGAATTGATAAGATATATCTCAACCAAAATCACATAATTCGTGAATTATTCATGCATTTTTGATTGGCCGATTAATTCTCCGATTTAACCGCCACTGGCGAACGCTTCGAATAATTCGCGAATTATTCGTGAATTATTCACGAATAATTCAAATAAATAGCGAATAATTCACAAAAACAGCGAATAATTCGCAATATCAAAACACAGCGTCTCATATATTAATTTATTGCTCGAAATCCTTCCTGAAATAATTTCGGAATAATTTCCGAAATCCGAATTTTAGACCAACCCGCATAATTCCCCAAAGATTGAATTTGTGAATATGATCTCAACAGGGCATAGTTAGCATTTTAGAATCAAGTTTTGCTGCCATCATGAAACTCCAGTTTAGAAAACCTAATAACTCCAACTCCATTCCAAACAGGGCTGGGGCTGGAATTGAGCTCAACCCTATGCATGCTCTCACGTGACCGCCGCCGGCCCCCTCTCCTCCTCCACCCCGCGACCTCCCTCCTCGCCGATGCCGCCTCAAAACCCTAGCCTCCTCCTCCTCCTTCCCCTCCTCTCATCATCAATCTCCTCTTCGCACCGGAACCCTAGCAAAAAAATGGGTTCTGCATCAACCGCTCCTATTTTCACCTCATCTTCATCTCTCGCAACAACGCCGTTATCGACGATGTCCTCACTGGCCGAGAGCGCCCCCGTCTTCTTCCTTTTCCTATTGTTAATGTTTGCTTCTTGTTATTGTTGTAGCCCCCAACGGCACCGCCTCATCCGAGCCTAACTTATATTCTCTGTTGGCGACCCGATAGCGGAGGCGGCGGAGAGTGGTGGGTGCTTGAGCTAACAAGCATGTAAAGGTCAAGTCTTTGGCCTTGATGATGGTTTGTAGCCGTCGAGTTTGTTCCTACAATGAGTTGGAGGCGGCGGCTTGAGGTTGAGTTTACTGTTGGGTGTTATCTTTATGGTCAGCTGTTTGGTCTGCGCTTGTTGGAGTGTGATGAGGAGCTTGGTAGAATGGTGTATGTTTATCGATGTCATTGGCAAACGTGGGTATAATCGGTTTGGAATCCAAGACCATCATTTTTCATTTAAGGGCTGTCTTAATTTCCATGACTAAGATTTAACACATTCTTTCATTATAAACCTGATAATGTTCATACACCCAGTAGATCATTTGCCTTTCTGTTCATTGCAATGGAGATTCAACATATAAATCAATTCCTAAAATTCTTACCGATATTGCTTGGTAACTTGATGGCTACACGACACATTCCTTTCCTTTACCAATTTGAGAACCTAATAAAATCTAATTAATGATGCCCATGGAATGCAGTATTATTTGGAGCAGTGTAGATATTGACATGAACGAAGCTCAATTATTGGGCATCCAGGTTTAATTGGAGGATGATTTGCTATTGCAAATTGATATATTTAATTTTAGTTGGTCAGTCTCTGGTAAGGCCTGTTCATATTTATGTCGCTTTTCATTACATATGTCATTTATTAATTTATGCAGTCTTGAAAATAATTAGCTTAGAAACATAGATTTAGACTCTATTCTCATATCAGATTCTACAATGTCTTTCTGAAGTCATTGACCTTACAAAGTATTTCCTGCCGCATTTCAGTCATTTAAGTTCACTTCCTTTGCTATAGTGCCGCGACCACAGTATCTTCTATTTTGGTGCTAAGCATCTCTCTCGCCAAAATATCAAATTCGGACGTCTAGTGAAATTAAAACCAGGATCAACAAGTAGAAAGTTATTTACCAAATAATACCACCAGTATGCTAGATGAGAAACAAGATTTTCCAAGATATCGAGGAAGAGAGTTCTATTGGGAATACAACAATCTATTATCTCTTCTTGTACAACATATTTTAGTGTTCTTGAATTATCCATTTGTCTTGAAAACCAATCGAAATCTTTTCTTTTATATCTTTGTCAAATTCAAGTAGCCTATCCTTACTCAAATTGAAAGCCATAATAGATCTTTGGTAAGTGAGGCTTATTGACACCAATGCTAGAAGAAACAACGCAAAACAGAGCAAACAAGTGCAAGCTTCAATTAGAAACCCTAATACATTAGTAGACAACATTGCACCACCAAATCATCGACTCAAACGAGTCGATGCCGCACGCACTAATCCCAGGGCAGTTTCTTATGTCAAGCAATTTCATATTGTCCCACATCATCTGCTCCATGCACTTCAGTCCTTTGTTGGTGATTCTCGTGCACCCTGCTATAGATAAAGACTGCAGCTTATCCAGCCTATCCTTTCCCTTGTAAAACAGCCACCACAAGCTTATATTAGTAATTCCACAACTACTCACATTCAGCTCTTCTAGTGCAGTACAATTCTTTGCAATTTCCGCCACGACCGAATCATTGACGCCACTGCAGCTATCAAGCTTCAGAGATTTGAGCCCTGCTCCGAGAACTTGAACTATCGTGCAAAGAGCCTGATTGCTGATCGTTGTGCAGCCGCTTAAATCTAAGTTTGTGAGGTCATGAGGAACATTCAGGTAATTCAAAAGGCGAAGCAGTCCTTGATCCGTGAATGAGTTCATGCAAGCCACACTAATGTCGTTCACCTTGTTGCATGCAGGTCCCATCGAAGAGAGGAGATCGTCTCCAACTCCATTGCACTGCTTCAATTCAAGGATGGTCAAGGAAGGGTAATTCTCGATCGGAGGTACTCCTTCTCCTTCTCCTGGCTTATTAGTTTCTTGGCTCTGAATGATGCTGCACTTGCTGAAAAACAACATCTTTAGTGTCTTTCTCCAATTTTTTAGTGCTTCCATAATTCCTTTTGAAGTGAAGCCACTGCACTCTTCTAGCCTGACGCTTATCATCAACTTCGCCGATTTCGAGAGCTCCATCAAAACCTTATCTGGTATGGACTTGCATCTTTGAACTTCAATCTCCTTCAATGCTGAAAAATTCCCTGTAAACATCTCCCCAGTTAAACCGACGCAAATTCTCATAGTAAGCAACTTGAGCTTCTGCATTGCTCCAATCAATACATAGCCCATTTCACTAGGACCCTTGATCTTCTCTAAATGCAGCACCTTCAGATCTCGCCCGCGATCTCTGATTGCTTCAAGCACTTCATCTCCAATCTTCATCGATGCAATCTTCAGCCTGGCTAATTTAGGTATTTTCTTAACAACTGATACAATTCCAGAATCCCGCAGGAGCGGGCACTTGGCTACCGATACAGCTTCAAGCTTCAATGACTTGCTTGCGATAACCTCGAGCGATCCGTTTCCGATTAATGAACACGACTCTATGCTCAGAGCCGACAAATTCAAGCATCCGTTTGCTACCGAAGTAAGCCCATCATCACTGGCCATCGGCATGTTGATTATACTTAGCCTCTCTAAATCCTTGCACCATTTCGCAACCGAAGCAAGACCCGAATCTCCAATCAAAACACAATCCCACAGATAGAGAGACTTGAGAAACGGGCTGGCCTTTGCAATGATCTCCAACCCAAAGTCGGTGATCGAGGAAGGTGGGACTCCCATGATACAGAGATAGGTCAAAGTGTGATTAGGATAAGCTCGAGCTGCCAATGCGGCAAGCCTAATGTCGTTGGCTTTCTTCCCCATTAAGCGACGAGAAAACGGCCGAGGCTGAGAGGTCTCGTTGCTGGGGATAACTCTCATGTTGGCTAGCAAGTGCAGCCATTTCTTAGAGACCAAGGCGCAAGAGCAGCGATCACGAGAGTATCTGAGAAAGCTGAAGATTGTTGTGATGCACTCATCGGGGAGACTGCCAATGAGATTTTCAAGCCTGGGCTTTTTTTGAGAATCAATGGAAATATCCATTTGGGTGTGAAGTGTGTATGAGAACAGGATGCCCTGATTTATAAGAAGGGGGTCAAGGAGCAGGGGAGGCAGAGTCTATTCACTGATTCAACTCATTTGTTTTTGAATTTGCCCAAATGCAAAGTATCTGAAAGAATTTAGTGAGCTACTGTTTGGTGCATTGACATAATCCCATTGGGTTGCCTTTTTCCTTTATTTATTCATAATGCATGCCTTGCCTTGGCCTTTTCTGTTTTCTAGCCAAAAACAGAATGAAGAGATTCTCTGGTTTTGGGTTTTAGAATTAATCTGTGGTTGCTTGTTCAATGAATATTGTTAATTTCACTAATGATTTTTTTTAATATAAATATGGAAGTGAATTTATTTGACTAAATTATCTTTTTGGCAAGGTGGTGATTAATTCAATGCATCAAATTCTGAGATTAAGGTTGTCTTGTTGGATTTCTTTTTGATGAATATAGTAACTATTTAGTGCCAGTTCCAATCCCCTGCGTGTTTATGTGCACCAACTTGACTATTTGGTGAATGGACTTCGATAGCTGTCACAGCTTGCATCTCTCATTGGATGGTTAGCATATTTGCCAACAATATTTGCTTATAAAGGGCATCCACTTGAACTTGTGATTCATGAACCCAGTTACAACACTGTTTCGGTTTGCCGAAAAAGAGGGGGAAATTTATGGAAGATGTTTATCTTCAAGTATTTCTGCATGAGTTGCTGATCATTCGGTCTTTGTCAAGAAACGGAGCGCGCTAGCACAAAGCATACTGGTATTGTTGTAGCTAATTAGCCGCAGTTGCCGCAGCCCAAATTTGAGAGAAGGGGGCTGGCGGGCCTTAGGGGCCTCACTAGGGCTGTGTCCACATTTTTGCCTTCCTGCAGAACTTGAATTATATTTACTAATATCATAAGATTCTTATCGACATCAAAAAACTACAGTTCATGAAAATCTGCGTTCAATATTGTGCCCTTAATTGAATTAATATACGTTCAAACTATATAGAAATCACATTGATAATAGCAAAATATAAGTCTGAAACAAAGTAAAAAAATAATCAGAAGAAACTCAATTTATCAAATTTAACTGATACTGCACCGTAAACTCATTTAATACCGTATTGGACGACAACTCAGCTGAAAAAAAGCCTTATAACAACCCGAGAACCTTATCAAATTACATGGAAAGAACCGCTTGATATTATTCTTGTTCAAAAAATAAAAAAGAATATGCCAATCAAAGAGTTCCCTCTAGATTGAATCGTTACAACAATCATTCATGAAAACAATAAACTGGCACCAGGCAAAAAAAAGACAAAAAACCTTATATGCAGTATCATTGTTATCAACATGATTCATGCAATGCAAGGAGGCTTAGATACCAATGTAATGCACAAGAGAACTCTAATATTTCCAGTTCATGAGTGCGAGCGTTGGAGCTAGCTTGACTTCCTTATATCGTAAAGGATAGAAAATTGCTGTGCTAGAGCAGTATTTGCTCATTGTTTGCGAAATAAACAAATCCTCGCCATCTCAAGCCGAACAGCACATGTTATTTTGTAGGGGCTGAGATCCTGTTCAATTCCATTTAGATGCTTTGGTAAGCATTATACGGTTTCTCAAAGTAATGTGTTCTACGAAACGGACTTCTATCCAGGTCGTGCATATGTGCCTTCCTGTAACATAATTTTAAAAAAAGAAAAATCATGAGTTGGCATTAGTTCAGATAAAGGTCATGAAAACCATAGATGTCAATCAAATATGCAGACGAACAGAACATCTACAAGAAAAGTCCAAAACAAACTTCAACTCGATGTCACAACCTTAAATGTATATATCCTTTACATTTATGATTTATGAATTACTATATTAAAGTATAGACTATAGGCAATATGGACACAATGCATATCAAAATGACAGGTTACGGAATATAGTTATTGCAATTAGTTATATGGAGCTGTGTATGGGTTACAATATCAAACCAAGATTCATACAGCCACTCTTCATTTATGACCCCAACAAAATCAGCAAGAACCTTTTTAACCCCAAAAAAATATTAGAAGAATTCTTCAAAGATTAAGGAATACATAATGGCTAAATTTCAGAAAAAAGCCCCCTCAATTTTGCCATATAGCAGAAATACCCTTGTTTTTTGAGAACCTGCACTTTGCCACCTATTTTAACGGGCATTATTCTGTTTAAGTCAAAATTTTATCCCCAAAATACCATCGGTAAGAATATTATTTATAAACTACTGAAACAATTGTAGAATAATAATAAAACTTTAGGGATTGGGAATACAAATCTGATTTAACGAATATAATATCATTAAATTTGGAGAGGGCAAAGTGCAGGTTTTGAATAGAGGGGTATTTCCTGCTGAACAAGTAAAGTGGGGTAATTTAGCCGTTATAATTTGATAGCATAAAACCTGCAGAAGCTCTGGTAAAGATGACGTGCGTTGGATCCGCTTAACCCAAAGCTTGTGAGCTGACTTCATCCAAGATGCTGACATCGCCACCTCAGGCATACCCGCCTACAAAAATCCAAAGTAGAACCAGCATTTCAGCAGCTACAAACAACATATTAAAAATAAGGTTTAATTGCCCAAAACATCCCCTTAAGTATACACCGTATAATACTTACACCCACCTCAAGTGATTTATTAGTGCAAATTCCCCTTCTGCTCGACAATTAAACCTTAAAAACATTGAAATTCAGCTCCAAACAACCTAAAATGTAACGAGTTCTGATTTAACTCTATTAGAACTTTTTGTGTTGTTTAAGTAAAGTTTGTTTATAGGGTTTCGGTCGATGAACCGAGGGGATGTCTGCTAAAAAAATTACTGAGGGGGTATCATAAGGGTAAATTACAGGGACATTGTGCAATTAGACCCTAAAATTAATTAATACTTTATGGGTGCATAAGTTTCTTGCGGATCATAACTAACCATGGATCAAATTGCAGGAAACATTCTGATAAAAAATAGAAGGACAGTAAATCATATATAAAGGTCCACCTCAATTGCATGAATTGCTGCTTTGAGGGCTTGCAACCGAGAAGGCGAAACCTTGTGCTTTGGAAACCCAGAGCAATCTTCTGTTACCTTACATGTTGCTGAATGGATTGCATATTTCTCCTCGAGATCAAAGTCTAATTCAAAAGCAGCATGGCATACCCTACAGTGTTTCTCGTCTCTACAGTACAAGCATTGCAACTCTCACATCGAGAAAATGAATCCATGTATGACCTTTAACTTCTTTTAACATCATTAACATTCGAATTGAAACCTTTCCAAACCCATTTATCAAATGATTGCAGGCGATCCCACTTCTGTTTCATTTCTTTCTTACTTTTACCAGATTCAAGGACTGGAAATCGGTGCTGCTGAATATAAATTGTTACCTACATCAGAAATAGGTGAAGAGATCATTATCTACGTCAGTAGTCAAATAATCATCCATAGCTTTAGAGAGAAATGCTTCCCTATTATCAAAGATGCAACAAGACAAGCTTCTCAAGTACCCCTGCAATCTAAAGCTGATAGTAGAGCAGCTAAAGCCTGCATAGTCCATGGCAAATAAAAGGATAAGGAAAGGTTTTTATTCTGAGTATATCCTAGAAGAAAATAAAAGGGCTAATTGCACAAAACACCCCTGTAGTTGTTTACGTTATATAGCCTTTATACCCCCCTCAAGTAATTTATTAGCGGAAACACCCTCTCTGTTGATGGATCAAAACCCTTGAGAACACTCTAACTCAACTCTAAACAACTCGAATGACTGTTGAAATTAACCCTAGAATTAGTTTGAGTTGTTGAGTAGAATTTGTGTGCTTTTAAGGTTTTGATTGATGAACAAAGCGAGTTTTGTGCTAGATAAATCGGTTCAAGGGGTATGAGTGCTATATAAGGTAAAATACAGGGGTGTTTTGTTTTTGCAGTTAACCCAAAATGAAATTAATTTGGTTAGGGAACAACCTGTGATGTATTGATGACTTCCCAATGGCCATCTTCAGAAGACTCGATATAAACCTGTCGATGGCCCGGATCAATTGTGTCACAAGGACCAAGAAAAAGCCAATAACTATTATATCTATGATCAGAACCTAAATATATCGTTTGCATTGTGTGCATATCAGGCACAAATGTGTCACCAACTACAGTTCTCTTTGTTGTGGAGGGTTGCGCCTGCTTAGATGATTCTGAGGCAACTTCTGAATCTTGTAATATTAGGTTCATCAATGATTTCCTTATTTTAGCACCTGAACCATGGCATTGCATATTGGGAATAGCTGTTGGTACTGCTCTTGCCGATTCATGTACATTAATAGTGAAACACAAGGTGAGCATTTGCATAAAGATATGTACGCTCCTGGTGCAACACAGTTCAAGAAAATACTACTGTAAAATAGCTTCGTTTTGCACGAGAATAGGTAAAACTATTATAACAATAAGAATTTTCTTTATATTTCTTGTTCTTTTTTACAGACACACAACCGGTAAAACTAATATAACAATAAGACACCGAATCTTCTCTGCTAACTAAAAAAGCCCCCATGTTACCTTGGTGTTCAATTAGTTGGTAAGTTAGGGTAGCCAGCGTTAAGTTTGAGGAGTTATGACTTCAATTACCACTTCTCTATTCTATGTTTTATCTCCCCTCAATGCTACTGCCAGCCACACCCTCCTCATCTCCTCTCAACTTCACCAGCGGCCAACCTCTCAATCTCATCCCTTCACTCTCATCTAGTCACTTCTCTCCTTTCTTCTGAACCCCTCACCCCTTCTCACATTGTACCATAGCAAGTGTAGCAATAAATTCTAGCCCTAATCAAGCAGTAAATTTTACTGTTAACATTTTCTAATAGCTTTAATTAACAGGGTATCTATGGAGCATGGACACGGACACATGACATGACAAATTTGTAAAAACGACACGGGACATGGCTATATTATTTAGTATATCTAGTGATATATATTTAAGAATATATAAGAAAATATAATAAACTGCAAGAAGAATATGTACTAGTATAATTCTAAAAAGCACAAAAAAATCAAGGTTATTATAAGTTATAATGGTCATCGATAGGTATAAGTTTTCAAATAAATACATATATAGAACTAAAATTAAAACACATAAAAAATACAATCCATAAGAGTTAAAACAAACAAATATCAACCATTTTTATTAAAGATAACTTTTATAGACCCGACTTCATCATTTGCATCAATTTGAACCTTTAATCCAATTCATAATTTTTTCTGTGTATGCCTTGGAATTTTTTATCAAGATGAATGGTTCTGATCATTAAAGAATTGATAGATGGCTCACATTTTGACCAACTATGAAAGATTTTTCATCATGTGCCATTGACCCTCAAATTCCTCTTTTAGAAATACCAAAGATTTGGTGTTTTATATAAAATAAATAAATAAATAAAAGGAGACAAGAAAATAGAGTACTCCCAAATATAATGGAGTAAGCATAGCATGGTATGAAAAGTTACCTTCATCCTCAAACTAGAACAAGATCCAGTAAGCTCAATAAGAGCCATTAAAGCATTCAGGTTCCCCTCATTGCTTAAATCTGAGTATTCACCTTCCATCAATCCTAATATGCATGCTTCCCCTAAATAACTCTCATCAATTTCATTATGTTCTGTCAATTTTGGGCCAGTTCTTTTACACTTGTGTTTGTAATTGACGATCTTTTTCCCACATCTAGTTGAGTTTAAATCCTCAGAAACATCAGACTCATGATTGCTACTGCTATCGCTGTTGCCTCCAAGAATCATCATCTACGCTGCCTGAATCCTCGCTATCTGAATGATAACTATCTGTTCGCTGGTCAGGCGTGTACAGATTCCCCCTGCTCAGAGTAGGCTGGGGTTTATTGATTGTGGGGATCCTAATCTCCGGCAACCGCGGACTAAGCTGCCGTTAATTACCCCCTCGCTCTTAGAGCGAAGAAACCTCCGATTGACGGGTTAAAATAGTCATGCGAGCTCAATGTGAAGTGTCGGTATTTGAAAGTAATGCAGAAGGGCGTGTTTATTTCATTTTTTTTATTCTATTTGTGACAAATGGAATTTTTTTAATATTATTTTATAATTTTTTTAATCCAAAAATTTTAAAAAAAATTATTATTACTTTTTTTTTATGAAGTTAAATTCCAAAAGATTCCGTATAGAGTTAAACTCTCTTTTATTCAAAAAATATATTTTTTATGGAGTTAAACTCCAAAAGATTTCATTTGGAGTTAAACTCCCAAAGTTTCTAAAACATTTTTTATGGAGTTAAACTCCAAAAGATTTTATTTGGAGTTAAACTCCGGAAATAATTTTATTTGGAGGTAAACTCCCAAAAGTTTCTGTATGGAGTTAAATCCCCTTTTATTCAAAAAAGTATTTTTTTATGGAGTTAAACTCCAAAAGATTTTATTTGAAATTAAACTTCAGAAAACAAATTTATTTGGAGTCAAACTCCCAAAAGTTACTGTATGGAGTTAAACTCCAAAAAAAAGCATATATAAAAAAAAGGAGAGAAAGAATAAATAAAAAATAATTAAAATAATAAAAGGGGGGGAGCCCCCTCCACTCACGTGAAGGAAAAGGACTCCCACTAAGTGGGAGCCTCCCCCTCACGTGAGGTGGGAAAAGCTCCCACTAAGTGGGGGCTTTCTCCCCCTCATGTGAGAGGGTGGGAGGGAGGAGGGGCCTCTCCCTCACGTGAGGGGGCTCCAAAATTTTTTATTTATTTATTTATTTTTATTTATTTATTGTGAAGGAGTTCAATTCCAAAATATTTGTATGGAGTCGAACTCCAAAAGATTTTTAAAATATGGAGTTAAACTCCAAAGATTTTATGTGGAGTTGAACTCCCCAAAACAATTTTATTTGGGGTTAAACTCCAAAAAAAAAAAAAAAAAAATTTAGTTTTGGAAAATCCAAAAGAGATTTCTTGAAACTCCAAGATCTCTCTGTCTTGGATAATGAAAGGGGATCCCTTTCTCTTTTTTTTGAGCCTTGAATCCTCTCAAAATGAGATTCTTTTTCTTTTTCTTTTTTTTAAGGATAGGTTTTCTTCTCCCTCTTCTCTTTTTTTTAGGATCTTGGAGGAAGGGTGATGAGATTTAAAATCTTCCCTTTTTAGAGACTTGACAGAAAATTTGAACTCCTTTCCAAAAATATTATGGTGAAAAACTATTTCTTTGTTTTTTTTTTTAGAAAACAAGAGTTAAACTCTTGATTTAATTCAAAAAGAAAAAGAAGAAAAAAGGAGGCTGTGAACCTTGAAGGAGGCACGAAACCCTAAGTTGATATAAGAGAAATCTTGTTTGTTATCATTCATCATGATATCTTATATAAGCTTTACATTTTATATATGGCCCCTTCGGCTTTTAAAAATGGCACATGTGCCTTCCCCATACCATGTGCTTTTTTTTCTTTTTGCACATAAACCATGGGCATTTACATAATTTGATTTTGTTGCCCATTTTACTACATTATTCATAAAAAAAATTACATTAAGCTTATTTATGTTTTAACAATTATTCTTTTAGCATGGGGGCCAGCCTCTTCATACTTGGGCTCGACCTAGGCATGGATCCACTTGCTCGGACTTGGGTTCGGGCTTGGGGTTGACTTAGATTTTGACCTGGTCAACCGGAGTGTAATTGTTTACCCCAAAAAAGTGTCCCCATCAATAAATGCACACCGCGTGTATGGGTTGTTGTGTGCATGAAATTGATGGACCTTATTCTATATAGGAATTGATTTGGTTTGGTTCCCTGCGAAGGGTCGATACTGCCATTTTAGCGACGTGGACGGTCGTTGCTGCCATTTTTTCGACGTGGACGGTCGTTGCTGCCATTTTAGAGACGTGAACGGTCATTGCTGCCATTTTTGCGACGTGGACGGTCGTTGAATTGCTCTGCTGCTTGCGGTGTCGGGATTTGATATGACTTGCTCCGCTTTCTGCGGTATCGGGATTTGATTTGACTTGCTCTGCTTTCTGCGGTGTCGGGATTTGATTTGTTTTGGCAGTTCCCTACCCGTCCAGTAGGACTTTTGAGCTTAGAAGCGCTGTCGGCTGGAACGTTGATTTGATCTGTTTGATTTCTGCTTTGTTTGGCAGGACTTTTGAATTTGAAAGGAATTTGAAATTTGGATTTTGTTTGGCCTCAGCATTGCTGCACTGGAATAATACCAGGAGCAACTCATCATTTGTCCCGGAAGGGCTTGGGATTTGGTTATTGGGTCGGCATCAGCACCGCTAACACTGAAGCGTAGTGCCAGGAGCGACTCATCATTTGCTATTGCCCGTTGGAGAGCGATGGCCCAGGAGACAGGTTTAGATCCCTATCTCCTAAGGCATTTCAATTTTATGAGCCGTAAGGATCTCATAAAAGCATTTTCTCCCTACGAGTCGAAAGGATCTCGCGGGTGTATTTTCTCCCTAAAAATCGTGGGGATTCCTAAGTGTGTTGCTCCTTTATGAATCGTGAGGATCTCACGCGGGGATTTTCTCCTCACAAAGTCAAGAGGACTTCACGAGTGTATTTCATCTCTCTTTCATAAGTTTGCGCCCTTTCGGGTTTTCACGAACTCGCTGGCAGTCCTGCTATTTTTACTCACGGATCCCTTTCGGGTTTTCATCCGTGTCCATTTTGCTTGTGGACATACCCTTTAATTTCGTCGTCAGTAGGACTTCAGACGTAATATCACCGGTAGGACTTGGGAGAGATAGGGGCGTTTGCGTCCATGGATTGTATACGGTTTTACAGGATGCATGATCCAGACCGTAGGGCTGGTGTGCTTGATCCGTCTGCGACCTGGAGCATTCACGCGTAGTATTTCTTGAGGTATCGGCCGTTGATAGGTGGCATGGGCCTTTCTCCCTCGACACTTATTAGTTGATAGGATTCTCCATCGAACACTTTCTCGATGATGTATGGTCCTTCCCAATTTGGCTAGAATTTTCCCTTGGCATGTCGATTAGGGATGATCGGTCTTTTGAGGACCAACACCAATTCGCCTTTCTTGAAAGCACGGAGACGGGTCATCTTATCATAGGCCCACGACATTTGGGCTCGGTACAGCTTCAGATTTTGCTGTACTGCGAGCCTCTTTTCCTCGAGCGTATCGAGCTCCTCGAGCCGAAGGAGTGCGTTTTACTCTTGCGTCAGATTGTGCTGGACAGCCATCCTTAGGCTTGGAACTTCGATTTCGAGAGGGAGGATTGCCTCCACTCCGAAGAGCAGCGAGTATGGAGTGGACTGCGTCGGAGTGCGGTGCGTGGTACGATATGCCCACAACGCCTCAAGGAGCTTCAGATCCCAGTCTCATTTATTGGTTGAGGCATTTTTCTCAGGAGCTTGCACAGGGTTTTGTTGAACGCCTCGGCTATAACCCGTTCACCCTTGGATTATAGATAGAAGAATACCTCCAGTCTATCTTATGTTGAGTAGCGAACCTTGAGATTTTGAAGCTCTTAAAAGAATGCCTGTTGTCAGATATGATTCTTCTTGGCGTACCGAAGCGATATAAGACATTATGCCGGAAGAATTTCAAAACGTCTTTTGTTTTAATCTCTTTTAGCGGGAGAGCTTCAGCCCACCTGGAGAAGTAGTCCGTCGCGGCAAATATGAACCAGTGTCCTTTGGATGACGGAAGATCAATCAGGCCAACTACGTCGGTGCCCCAAATTTTGAAGGGCCAGGACGCCACGGTAGGATGCAGCGGATTGGGGTGCTTGTGAATGAAATCACCGTGAATTTGGCATAGATGACATTTCTTTACATACTCTTCGCAATCCTTTATCATGGTAGGCCAGTAATATCCAAGCCGTTTGATTTGAAGCCGCATTTTGGGGCCAGATTGGTGGGCTCCACAGACGCCCGAGTGAATTTCTTTCATAATTTCTCGAGCTTCGGCCGGGGACAGACACCTGAGCCAAAGTTGGTCGTATGACCTGCAGTATAGTGTGTCATTCACAAACACATACCGGAGAGCTCTCTTCTTCATCTGAACCCTCGTGAATTTTTCCTCAGGCAGCTTGTTATATCGGAGATATTCTACGAAGGGTTCTCTCCAATCTGGCTCGTCCCTGACGACCTGAGCTCCTTCAGCAAGACCGTTTTTTTATTCTACGATTTCTTCTTCTCGTAAAAAGACGGGAGGCAGGATCTGCCGGCTCCTGACTGTGATTAGAATTTCATCCATGTCAGGATCTGCCAGCTCCTTGGCTAGGCGAGCGAGTACGTCGGCTCTTCCGTTCAGCGCCCTAGGAATTCTCGTCAGTTTAATGTGGGTGAAACTCTTCATGAGCTCCACCACTCGGTTTCTGTATCGAGCTAATTCGGACTTATATATCTTGTATTCGCCACTTACATGGTTAACAACTAGCTGGGAATCGCCGTAGACACGCAGCTGAGAGATCTGCATTTCTGTAGCGAGCTCCAGACCATCTATTAGAGCTTCATACTCAGCCTCGTTGTTTATGCGAGACTCGGTAAGAGCGAAAGAACGTCGCAGGGTTCCTCCCGATGGTGTGATGAACACCAATCCTATTTCTGCTTTTATTTACGGGATGGTTGATTTGCTAGAGGTCCTTATTGATGAGGCTCCATCGAAATAGAGCTCCCGGCATGGCTCGTCATCTTCGAAATGTAGCACTTATTCGTCAGGCAACTCGCAATTTAGCGGTGACCCTTCAGATATGGGATGAACAGCTAGAAAGTCGGCGAGGGCTTGCCCTTTTACTGCTTTCTGAGGAGTGTAGACTATGTCAAATTCAAGCAGCATGACAGCCCATCTGGCCATTCCACCAGTTAGACCCGCCTTGGTCATCAAATACTTTAGCGGGTCGATCTTGGAGATCGACATAACCCGGTGAGCAAGCAGATAATGCCTCAACTTCTTTACGACAAATGTCAAGGCTAAACATTGCTTTTCAATCGGGGAGTATTTATGCTCTGCCCCGACTTATGTTCGACTGAGATAGTAGAGGGCATTTTTCTTTCCCTCCTCATTGTTTTGAGCGAGGAAGGCGCCGAGCGATTTGTCCAGCGCGGCGGTGTAGAGTATCAGCGGTTTATTTAAAATAAGGGCAGCGAGCACTGGAGGGTGCAACAGGCAGTGCTTGATGCTGTCGAATGCTTCTTGACATTCGGCATCCCAGACAAAAGGGGCTCCCTTCTTCATGAGCTTTGAAAAAGGTCGACATCTTCATGTTTGATATGAACCTTCTTATGTATGCGAGCCTGCCTTGGAAGGATCTTAGTTGCGTCAGATTCTTTGGAGGAGGCATCTCCACGATCGCTTTTATCTTCGACGGGTCAATCTCGATACTTCGGTGCCGGACTATGAAGCCTAAGAATTTTCCCGATGATACGCCTGTTGGGGTAAAAATTTACACCCCGGTTGACCAAGTCAAAATCAAAGTCAACCCCAAACCAAGTGGGCCCAAGCCCAGCTCAAGTGGGCCCATGCCCGGGTCGAGCCCGGACATGAAGCGGCCGGCCTCCTCCCATGCCAAAATGAAATCATGTAATAAATAATTTTTATGTAATTTTTTTATGCATGAATGTAAACAAAATGGGCATAAAGCCAAATTTTTATAAGCCCATGGCTTATGTGCAAAAAGAAATGGCACATGAGCCATGGGATAGGCAAAATACCATTTTGTGAAGCCCAAGGGGCTATGTGTAAAGTGTATAGCCTATAAAGGTAAGGATAATGAAAATATCCCGATAACTTTCTCTCTCCAAAAAAAATTAGATCTGAGATCTTTCTCCTTCCTCAAGGTTCTAAAACCTTTTCTTTCTTTTGAATTAAATCAAGAGTTTTACTCTTCATTTTATAAAACTAAATAGTTTTTCACCACAAAACCCATAAAGGGGAACTCAGATTTTCCATTAGATCTCAAAAAGAAAAGATTTTTAAAATCTCACATTTCTTGATCTTCAAGATCCTGCCAACAGAGGAGGAAGAAGGAAGCCCATTTCCGAAAACCCCATTTTTGGGTAGACCTAGGGCTCCAAAGAAGAACCCCTTTCATCAACTCCAAAACATCTTAGGAGTTTAACTCCACCCTAAATCCTCTTTCGGGATTTTAAATCCCATTTCTGGGGCTAAAAATCCCCTCTTTCGCACCGACGCCCAAGCGCTCAGCGCCCACAGCGCCGACACGTGGCGCGCTAACGCTCGAGCGCCCACGCGCCGACACGTGGCGCGCTAACGCTCGAGCGCCCACGCGCCGACACGTGGCGCGCTAGCGCTCGAGCGTCAAGCGCCCACGTGCCGACACGTGGCGTGCTAGCGCTCGAGCGCCTAGCGCCCAAGCGCCTACGTGCCGACACGTGGCGCGCCAGCGCTCCAGCGCCCAGCGCTCCAGCGCCCAGCGCCCACGTGTCGACACGTGGTACGCTAGTGCCTAAGCGCACAGCGCTCAAGGCGCTGGCCCCACACGTCCTTTGGGCGCTTTTTCCCTTTTTTTATATATGTATACATGTATATATATATAGATACACACTCCACAACATTGTCCCTCCCAAAAAAAATTTGGGCCGGGACGCTGCCCCGCACCCAGCAAGGGGGCTGCTAGCCCCCTTGACCCCCAGCCCGCTATCCGGGTAGCGGGACCCCCGTAAAAACTATGCATGGCTCTCGATATATCCAAGCCCCCTCCAAAACAAAACACACGTACACTGCACATTGAGTTCGCATGACTAGTTTAACCCGTCAATCGGAGGTTCTCTCGCTCCAAAAGCGAGGGGTAATTAACGGCAGCTTAATCCGCGGCTGCCGGAGATTCGGATCGCCACAATCAATAGACCCCAGCCTACCCTAGGCAGGGGAAATCTGTAGTACGCCTGACAAGCGCGTGCGTATTCCCATCTCAATGGGGTGACGAAAAACACCATACAGATTCTGGCACGCCCGATGGGACTTTTCTCTCCTCCCATATTTCGGGTTAAACGTTCATGCGAACTCAATCCATATACATATCGATTGCCTATATTGAAATGATGTTTTTTTCCGTGCAGCAATCAACTTTCGACGACAATGTCTCCCAAGACGAATTCAGCTTCCAACGTGACCCCGATCCCGTACGTGGTCAAGGTCAATGCTCGTGTGGTTCTCCCAGCAAGCCTCAGTTGACAGTGAGAGGAACTGCCCCGCCAATTTGGCTCCGTCATCATCTACCCTGCCGGAAGCGCTCATCTGGCAGAAATCCCGGCGAAACAGGCGGCCAAGCCGGTCTCAAGGGGCAAGAGGCCGAATGTTGTGATCACTAAGGCACCACAATCGAAACTTAAGATGGTGTCTGAACGACTCCCTGGCGCTCCAGCTGGGGGCAAGACTTCCGGTACGAAGGGCAACATCAAACGTTGCGGACGAGCTCAGACGATGACTCCAACAAATGCACGATCGAGCGTCTCCTCTGGCCTCTCTATCAATCGATCTACGGCGTCTTCTCGAAGTGCCGAAGTCTGCCAAGTGCTTAAAACAGAAAAGTTAAGGCAGAAGCGGCTCAGGTATCGAGCCAACAAGAGGGCCAGGGCTTCGGCCAAGTGGAATCTTGTGAAGTTCCAAGAGCAGGGTTACTCAGTGACGATGGCTGAGTCGGCCGTGAAAATCAGCAATTCCTTCGAACCTCTGAAGTGGGTTCAGAAAAATACCATAACCGCCAGAATCAAGAAGACAGCGGTCCGAACGTCGCTACAAAGAGACATGTCCCAGCCTCAACAGAAAAAGTATGACTCTGTCTCTTCAAGAGTCTATCAGGCGCTCTGTGCCGCACGAAAGCAGCGGGGCAAACCCAGAAAAGAAGCGCCAGCACCATTCAAGAACCTGGTCAGGCCAGCCGCCTTCAATCGACTACCCGTTACCGAAACAGGGGGGTCAAGACAGCGATCCGTGAAATCAGCCGCCGATAACAAAAGGACGGCTGGATATGTTATCCACACGGTCTACATGGCAGGCGGGCGCCCCAGCGACAACCTTCGCAGCAAAAGCAAGGATGGGGCCACCACATCCCAAGCCCAATCTGACTTGAATGTGGTTGCCGCTTCCCAAGAACAGCCGCCTCCGCTGGATGATGAAAACCCTCTCAATGAGGACGATAGGCAGAAGGTCCCCTCGGTCCATGCAGAGTCAAGCTCAGACAGCGAGGAAGAGCCGACTTTCCGCTCCAGGACCACGGAGCAAGAGCTGCTTCAAGAGCTTCGAAAACAGCTCAGGAGAAAAGATAGAGAGATGGCCAAGCTCTATTCGAAGATTGACGACTTAACGAACGTTGTGATGCAGCTTACGGCTCAAATTGCTCGAGCTCCACCCAATCAAGCACAAGTCGCTACTAATCAGCCGGGTGATGACAATCCGAAGCAGTCAATGCCCGTTCCTTTGGGCCCAAGACTGGTCGAGCCGCATGAAAGCCGGCCACATTCCGCTTTTGGGGACGCCTTGGCCCCAGATAGCACTATCCCGCTAACACAAGATCGGATAATGGACTTGGTCACCAGCAAAGTTAAAACATTGGTGGCTGAAGCTGAAGCTCAGAAAGAAATTGGCAGTAGTGGGCGGCCATATCCCGCACAGTACGATCTGATCAAGTTCCCGAGCGGCTACGTCATTCCTAAATTCGGAAGATTTGACGGAACGGGGAATGCAAATCAGCATGTCGCCCACTTCAAAGCATCGTGCGGAAATACAGGGGGCAATGACGCGCTCCTTCTTCGTCAGTTTGTTAACAGCCTGACCGGTGTCGCCTTCGACTGGTACGCGAGCATACCAGACGGGTCCGTCATTACCTTTGCCCAAATGGAGTCTCTGTTTCGGCAAAGGTTCATGAGTGTCAGTGATAAAATCTCCATTGCCGACCTTGTGAGGACCAAGCCGGGGAAGAATGAAAGCAACACCGACTTTATCGCCCGATGGCGTAATCTCACGGTCTAGTGTGAACCGCCGCTGGAGCAGGACCAGTCCGTCAGCCTTCTCATTGGTAACCTCAGCAATTGGATGGTTCCATTCTTGTGTACAGCAGGTCTAAAGACGTTTCAAGAGCTAACGAAGAAAGTCCAAATGCTGGAATGCTCGAAGCAAGAGTCTACCCCGGACTCTCAGAGAGACAAGACCTGGAAAAGCAAGCGGGACGACAACCGTAGAAGCGGGAGTTCCAGCAGTACCAATGTCTTTAACGCGTCCGACAATGAAGAAAAGCGAAGGGCGGGCGAATCCAAAACCAACCGATCTCGAAAACCATTGCTGGGAGGAGATGGGTCTTTCCTAGAGGAGAAAAAGAACAAGGTTTACTCCTTCAGAAGGGATAAGGTCCGGAAGATATTTAAAAATGCCTTGAACAACGGTCTACAATTGCCAGAGTCGAAAAGGCCTCAAGAAGCAAGAATGACCGACAATCCCCTGTATTGCCCGTACCACCGAGTAGTGAGCCATGCGATCGAGGATTGCTATATCTTCAAAGACTGGGTCGAGAAGCAGTACAAGGCTGGAGAGATCGAGCTGTCGAAAAGTGTATTGGTGAACAATCAAGTTGCAACCACCAACTTTATACAGACAGAAGCTGAAGCCTTCTGGGAGCAGACAGCCGAACCCGTTGCCCTGAGAAATGAAATGGAGTCACCGCAGCCTCCGTGGAGTACGCGCATGTCTAATAAGACGAAGAAGATGATAAAGCTACTTCGGAAAGAGCCCAGGACAGAATGGGAAGGGCAGAAGAAGCCTACCTTTCCAGCTGCCAATGCGGCTCCATCAGGCTCAAAATCCAAGAAGCTCAAGAAGAAGAAAAGTGCAGCTCGGCGTGAAAAAGAGTCTGCAGGGAGATCGACCATTCAAAAATATATCGATTCCCTCGAAGATTATGAACAGAAGGAAAGAACTCTAATTCACTTGAAAGAGTTCTTCCCTGTAGAAGCAGCAGAGATTTTGGAGGAGTTGGAAGAAGGCTCGAATCAAGAGATCCCTATAGTGACCTGCTACGCCATCCATCTGGGCAGCGACTCTGAGGAGGATCTCTGTTTTCCCGAAGAGGACGAGGAGCTCGCTACAAAGGCCAACCAAGTCCAGCTCAGAAGCGGCAGGGCTCTACCGCCAAATCAGGGAAACGCTTCAAAAGGAAAAGAAAAACAGGTGGCTAATGAGGAAGATGACAGAGAGCCGGCTAATGAAAACTCAAGTCCTTCCTCAGTGGACTACAATGTCTTGGCTCACCTCCGAAAACTTCCGTCTCTCCTTAGCATCTACGATGCCTTGGTCCTATCTAAGGAGCTTAGAGATGTTCTCATTCACGCTCTACAAAACCCCGAGCGGTATCAGGCTCGCTTTGCGGAAATTAGTATGAAAGAAGCTCGTACACTTTGCAAGCCGCCGCAATCACGTTTAAGGATGAAGACTTGCTACTGGGAACGGCTGAGCATAATCGGCCGCTTTACGTGACCAGGTACAGCGATGGAGATCGAATTAATCGCATATTGATTGATCCGGCGTCCTCAGTAAACATCATGAACTTGCGGACACTGAAGAGTTTGTCAATGGACGTCCGACACCTGTCAAGGGAAAGGATTGTTATTCAAGGCTTCAATCAAAACTGCCAGCAAGTTCTGGGGTCTATAGCTTTGCCAATCAAATTCGGGGATCTGCAAACTGAAGCTAAAATATACGTGATCGACGCCGACACGTCTTATAGGGTTCTCTTGGGACGGTCATGGCTCCACGATTACCGCATCGTTCCGTCAACTCTCCATCAATGCATGAAGTATACTAAAAATGGCGAAGAAAGACGCATTGACGAAGACATCCAGCCGTTCGGTATGCATGATGTCCGATATGAAGATTCTCAATACTTTATGAACCACCAAAATGCTAAGCCACAACTGACTGGGGATAGAGCGGCCCCAAGACTCAAAAACAAATCTGAGCCGGCTGTCACTTTCAAAAGCAAAAATGCCCAAGTGCGCCCGCGTTTCGGTAGTGACACTGATGAGTCCAACGCTAGAAGTCCGTCCTTCCGTAAAACTCGCCCTCGTTTCGATAGTAATACAGACGAATCCGATACTGAAGGCCCATCTAGCAGCAAAGTCCGCCCTCATCTTGGCAGCGACACTGAAGAATCGGAGGAAGAGGACCTGTCGTGCAACAGCGGTGCAGATTGGACCCCCATGCAACAAGCAAAACTACGAGAGACCTTCGAAATTGCGGAAGGGTCCTTAGCCGTCACAAGGGTACCGGAGCAGATGTGCAAAGAGCTCGATGCGTTGTCAGTCTCCACCGTGGACCGGCTGAAAACTTTCTACGTCCCCGGAAGGAAAAGTGGACAGAACGGCATCCTGTTTTATGGGTCAAATCCCGTTGTGCACCCGGACGATTTGTCTGTCTCGTGCCTTCCATATGAGAGAGGCATAAGAGCCGTCCTCAATCCCAGATACTATGCACCCGAGATGCGGGAATATTATAAAAAGTGTGGATGCCGGCTATATCAAACGGAGTCCGAAGCAAAGTTTTATGAAGGGTTATGGCATCAGCCCTAGGTCCGAGCACTCATCGATGGACGAATTCCAGATAGACGGGGCATAGGCTTCATTCAACCTGATTCCAAAACTTGCTACATTATCCATGTTGGTGAGGTCAGCGAAAGACTAAATGATGATGACGAGATAGCCGAGCCAGAAGAAGCTCCTCAAGAGCTCGAAAATGGCGGACAGGCAACCTTTGACGAGCTAACCAAGATTGACTTAGGAACGCCCGATAATCCAAGGCCAACCTACATCAGCTCGCTCTTGTCAGAGGAAATGAAAGCGCAGATAATCGCCCGGCCGCACGAGTTCGTCGACTGCTTTGCGTGGACGTACAAAGAAATGCCTGGCCTTTCCCCTGAAGTAGCCGTGCATAAACTGGCCATATCTCCTGATGCTAAGCCAGTCAAACAAGCTCCTCGAAGAATGAGAAGGGAACTAGAAGAAAAGGTCATCGAGGAAACCAAGAAGCTCATCGATGCCGGCTTCATCAGGGAAGAAAAATATGTGGACTGGATCGCATGCATAGTCCCAGTGAAGAAGAAAAATGGGCAGATCCGAGTTTGTGTCGATTTCAGGGACCTCAACAAGGCATGTCCTAAAGACGACTTCCCGCTACCGGTCATGAAAATGATGGTCGATGACACCTCAAATTACGAGTTGTTCATCTTTATGGATAGCTCGTCGGGATATAATCAGATCAAGATGCCACCTGAGGATGAGAAACACACAGCATTTCGAACCCCGATCGGAATATATTGCTACAAGGTGATGCCGTTCGGACTGAAGAACGCAGGTGCTATATACCAAAGGGCGATGACCAATATCTTTGATGACCTAATTCATAAGGTCGTCGAATGTTATGTTGATGATCTGGTCGTCAAGACTAAAACCAAGGCCGATCACATCCAAGATCTTAGGACCGTTCTCACCAGACTGAGGGAATACGATCTGAAAATGAATCCTCTGAAGTGCGCTTTTGGCGTGTCATCGGAAAAATTTCTGGGCTTCATAGTCCGATATCGAGAGATTGAAGTTGACCCATCCAAGATAAAGGCCATCGTGGAAATGCCCCCTCCGAAGAGTCTGACGCAGCTAAGATCTTTTCAAGGCAAGATTGCTTATATACGAAGGTTTATCTCAAATTTATCGGGGAGATGTAGGCCCTTCTCAAAGCTCATGAAGAAAGGAGCTCCTTTTATCTGGGATGCCGAATGTCAAGCAGCGTTCGAAAGCATCAAACAGTACTTGTTGCACCCTTCAATGCTGGCCGCTCCCATTCCAAATAAACCGCTGATTCTCTACACTGCCGCGCTAGAAGAGTCACTCGGTGCGCTCCTTGCCCAGAACAACGAGGAGGGAAAAGAGAATGCCCTCTACTATCTCAGTCGAACTTTAATCGGGGCGGAACACAACTATTCCCTGATCGAAAAGCAATGCCTGGCTCTGATATTTGCTGTGAAGAAACTGAGGCACTATCTGCTCGCTCATCAGGTTATGCTGATCTCCAAGGTCGACCCGCTCAAACACTTGATGACCAAAGCAAGTCTAGCCGGTAGAATGTTAAAATGGACTGTCATGTTACTTGAGTTTGACATAGTTTATACTCCTCAGAAAGTAGTGAAAGGGCAAGCTCTTGCAGACTTCTTCACCGCTCATCCTATACCAGAAGGGTCGCCGCTAAATTATGAGTTACCCGACGAACAAGTGCTGCACCTCGAGAAAGATGAGCCATGGTGGGAGCTCTACTTCGATGGAGCCTCATCAATAAGGACCACCAACAAATCAAGTATCCTGGAGATAAAAGCAGGGATAGGGTTGGTGTTCATCACGCCATCAATGGGAACCCTACGACGTTCTTTTGCTCTCACCGAGCCTCGCACAAACAATGAGGCCGAGTATGAAGCTCTGATAGCTGGTTTGGAGCTCGCCATAGAAATGGAAGTCCTTCGGCTACGGGTTTACGGTGACTCCCAGCTTGTCATCAACCAAGTAAGCGGTGACTATAAGATATACAAACCCGAGTTAGCTCGGTACAGAAGCCGGTGGTGGAACTTATGAAACGGTTCACTCACATTGAACTAACGAGAGTCCCTAGAGCGTTGAACGGAAAGGCTGACGTACTCGCTCGCTTAGCCAAGGAGCTGGCTGATCCTGACATGGACGAAATTCTGATCACTGTCAGGAGCCGGCAAATTCTACCGCCTATCTCTCTATGAGAAGAGGAAAGCACGGAACAGAAGAGCAGTCCCGCCGAAGAAGCTTCGATCGTTCAAGACGAGCCCGATTGGAGAGAACCCTTCATAGAGTACTTCCGATACGACAAGCTGCCCGAAAGAAGGTCTGCGAGGGTTCAGCTGAAGAAGAGAGCTCTCTGATACGTGTTTGTAAATGACACGCTATACCGCAGGTCATATGACCAACTCTGGCTCAGGTGTCTGTCATTGGCCAAAGCCCAAAAGGTCATGAAAGAAGTTCACTCGGGCGTTTACGGTGCTCACCAATCTGGCCCCAAGATGCGACTTCAAATTAAACGGCTTGGGTATTACTGGCCCACCATGATATGGGATTGCGGAGAGCATGCAAAGAAATGTTATATCTGCCAAATCCATGGTGATTTCATTCACAAGCATCCTAATCCGTTGCATCCTACGGTGGCGTCGTGGCCCTTCGAAGTCTGGGGACCGACATAGTTGGCCCAATTGATCCTCCGTCATCCAAAGGCCACCGGTTCATACTGGCCGCAATAGATTACTTCTCCAGATGGGCTGAAGCTGTCCCGCTAAAAGAGGTCAAGACAGGAGATGTTCTGACATTCTTCCAGCATAATATTTTATACCGCTTCGGTACACCAAGAAGAATCATTTCTGACAACGGACATTCTTTCAAGAGCTTCAAAGTCTCAAGATTCGCTACTCAACACAAGATAGACTGGAGATATTCCTCCATCTATAATCCAAGAGCCATGGGCTGGCCGAAGCCTTCAATAAAACTCTATGCAAGCTCCTGAGGAAAAATGCTTCAGCCAACAAGAGAGACTGGAATCTCAAACTTCACGATGCGTTGTGGGCATATCGTACCACGCACCGTACTCCAACTCAGTCCACTCCATACTCATTACTCTTCGGAGTGGAGGCGGTCCTCCCCCTCGAAATCAAAGTTCCATGCTTAAGAATGGTCATTCAGCACGAGTTAACGGAGGAGGAAAACATGCTCCTTCGGCTTGAAGAGCTCGACGCCCTCGAAGAAAAGAGGCTCACGGTGCAACAAAATATGGAGCTATACCAAGCCCAAATGTCACGGGCCTATGACAAGATAACCCGTCTCCGCGCTTTCAAGAAAGAAGAATTGGTGTTGGTGCTCAAAAGACCAATCATCCCCAATCGACATACCAAGGGAAAATTCGAGCCAAACTGGGAAGGACCATACGTCATCGAAAAAGTGTTCGACGGAGGATCCTACCAACTAATAAGTGCCGAGGGAGAAAGACCTATGCCACCCATCAATGGCCGATATCTCAAGAAATACTACGTGTGAATACTCCAAGTCGAAGGCGAATTGAGCACACCAGCCCTATGGTCTGGATCATACATCCTGCAAAACCGTACACAATCCACGGGCATAGACGACTCCTATCTCTCCCAAATCCTGCCAGTGAAACTACTTTTAAAGTCCCACCAGCGGTATAAAAAAAAGGAAAAAAACGGTATGTTCACAAGCAAAACGGGCATGGATGAAAACCCGAAAGGGCTCCGTAAGTAAAAACAGCAGGACTACCGGCGAGTTTGTGAAAACCCGAAAGGGCGCAAACTCATGAAAAGAGATGAAATACACTCGCAAGGTCCTCTCGACCTTGTGAGGAGAAAATCCCTGCGTGAGATCCTTACGACTCACAAAGGGGCAACACACTTAGGAATCCTCACGATTCCTAAGGAGAATATACACCTGCGAGATCCTCTTGACTCGTAGGGAGAAAATGCTTTTATGAGATCCTTATGGCTCATAAAATTGAAAAGCCTTAGGTGATAAGGACCCAAACCTGTCTCCTAAGCCATCGTCCCCCAACAGGCAACGGCAAATGATGAGTCGCTCCTGGCAATTTGCTTCAATGTTAGCGGTGCTGATGCCGACCCAAAAAAACCAAATCCCAAGTCCTCCCGGGGCAAATGATGAGTTGCTCCTGGCATTATTCCAGTGCAGCAATGCTGATGCCGACCCAAAAAAACCAAATCCCAAGTCCTTCCGGGGCAAATGATGAGTTGCTCCTGGCATTATTCCAGTGCAGCAATGCTGATGCCGATCCAAAAAACCAAATCCCAAGTCCTCCCGGGCATTATTCCAGTGCAGCAATGCTGATGCCGACCCAAAAAAACCAAATCCTAAGTCCTTCCGGGGCAAATGATGAGTTGCTCCTGGCATTATTCCAGTGCAGCAATACCGATGCCGACCCAAAAAACCAAATCCCAAGTCCTCCCGGGGCAAATGATGAATTGCTCCTGGCATTATTCCAGTGCAGCAATGCTGATACCAAACAAGATCCAAATTCCAAGTCCCCAAACGGCGAATGATGAGTCGCTCCTGGTACCATATTCCAGTGTAGCGATGCAGACGCCAACCAAAATCCAATTTCTCAAAGTTCTCCCGGCCCTACGGTTAGTCCCCAAATTGACTGTCGTATACAATCCACGGGCTCAAATAATTCTCAGCATACCCATGCCCCACCGCAATCACCAGTCCAGCGGCCGGTCTTCGCCCTTGGACTTATGCTCTATTTTGGGAGACCCGCTCATGTGTCCTCACGATACATGAGGAGAACCAACTTACGGGATTCTCACGACTCGTAAGAAAACAACTTCGTGAGATCCTTACGACTCACAAAGGAAAAACACACTTAGGAGTCCCCACGACTCCTAAGGAGAAAATGCGCCTACGAGATCCTTTCGACTCGTAGGGAGAAAATGCTTTTATGGGACCCTTACGGCTCATAAAATTGAAAAGCCTTAGGTGATAGGGACCTAAACCTGTCTCCTAAGCCATCGCTCCCCAACAGGAAAAGGCAAATGATGAATTGCTCCTGGCACGTGCGCTTCAGTGTTAGCAACGCTGATGCCTACCCAACCCCAAAATCCCAAAACTCCAATCCAATTGACCTCTAAGTCGTTAAACTGGAAACAGATGACCCCTAAGTCGTTAAACTGGAAACGAGGGAGATCCCCTCGTGGCAAATGATGATTCGCTCCTGGTACCATATTCCAGTGTAGCGGTGCTGATGTCGATCCAAATCACATCAAATCAGCAAAACAACCAATGACCTTCCTGGCAGAATCAAATTCCACCTCGGAAACGAGTCAACTTCATCCCTGACACTGCAAGAAGCGGAGCAAGTCAAATCCAGCACCGACCGTCCACGTCGCTAAAAGGGCAGCACCGACCGTCTAAGTCGCAAATAGGGCAGAACCGACCGTCCACGTCGCTAAAAGGGCAGCACCGACCGTCCAAGTCGCAAAAAGGGCAGCACCGACCGTCCAAGTCGCAAAAAGGGCAGCACCGACCGTCCACGTCGCTAAAAGGGCAGCACCGACCGTCCAAGTCGCAAAAAGGGCAGCACCGACCATCCAAGTCGCAAAAAGGGCAGAACCGACTGTCCACGCCGCTAAAAGGGCAGCACCGACCGTCCACGTCGCAAAAAGGGCAGAACCGACAACCGACCGTCTAAGTCGCAAAAAGGGCAGCACCGACCGTCCACGTCGCTAAAAGGGCAGCACCGACCGTCCACGTCGCTAAAAGGGCAGAACCGACCGTCCAAGTCGCAAAAAGGGCAGCACCGACCGTCTACGTCGCTAAAAGGGCAGCACCGACCGTCCAAGTCGCAAAAAGGGCAGAACCGACCGTCCACGTCGCTAAAAGGGCAGCACCGACCGTCCACGTCGCAAAAAGGGCAGAACCGACCATCCAAGTCGCAAAAAGGGCAGCACCGACCGTCCAAGCCGCAAAAAGGGCAGAACCGACCGTCCAAGCCGCAAAAAGGGCAGCACCGACCGTCCAAGCCGCAAAAAGGGCAGCACCGACCGTCCAAGCCGCAAAAAGGGCAGCACCGACGGTCCACGCCGCAAAAAGGGCAGAACCGACCGTCCAAGTCGCAAAAAGGGCAGCACCGACCGTCCAAATCGCAAAAAGGGAAGAAACGACCGTCCAAGTCGCAAAAAGGGCAGCACCGACCGTCCAAGTCGCAAAAAGGGCAGAATCGACCGTCCATGTCGTAAAAAGGGCAGTGCCAGCTTCCTAAAAGCGGGAACCAAAACAAGTCGCCTCCACGTGAAAGAAGATCCATCAATTTCATGCACACAACCCACATGTGTGGTGTGCATTTATTGATGGGGGGCAATTTGTTGGGGTAAAAATTTATACCCCGGTTGACCAAGTCAAAATCAAAGTCAACCCCAAGCCAAGTGGGCCCAAGCCCAGCTCAAGTGGGCCCATGCCCGGGTCGAGCCCGGACATGAAGCGGCCAGCCTCCTTCCATGCCAAAATGAAATCATGTAATAAATAATTTTTATGTAATTTTTTTATGCATGAATGTAAACAAAATGGGCATAAAGCCAAATTTTTGTAAGCCCATGGCTTATGTGCAAAAAGAAATGGCACATGAGCCATGGGATAGGCAAAATGTCATTTTGTGAAGGCCAAGAGGCTATGTGTAGTGTATAGCCTATAAAGGTAAGGATAATGAAAATATCCCGACAACTTTTTCTCTCCAAAAAAAATTAGATCTAAGGTCTTTCTTCTTCCTCAAGGTTCTAAAACCTTCTTCCTTCTTTTGAATTAAATCAAGAGTTTTACTCTTAATTTTATAAAACTAAATAGTTTTTCACCACAAAACCCATCAAGGGGAACTCAGATCTTCCATTAAATCTAAAAAAGAAAAGATTTTTAAAATCTCACATCTCTTGATCTTCAAGATCCTGCAAACAGAGGAGGAAGAAGGAGGCTCATCTCCGAAAACCCCATTTTAGGAAAGACCTAGGACTCCAAAGAAGAACCCCTTTCATCAACTCCAAAACATCTTAGAAGTTTAACTCCACCCTAAATCCTCTTTCGGGATTTTAAATCACATTTCTGGGGCTAAAAATCCCCTCTTTCGCACCGGCGCCCAAGCGCCCGAACGTATTGCGCTCAAGCGCTCAGCGCCCACGCGCCGACACGTAGCGCCAGCGCTCGAGCGCCCAGCGCCCACGTGGCGCGCTAGCGCCCAGCCCCCACGTGCCGACACGTGGCGCGCTAGCGCTTGAGCGCCCAGCGCCCAAGCACCAAGCATCCACGTGCCGACACATGGCGCGCTAGCGCTCCAGCGCCCAGCGCCTACATGTCGATACGTGGTGCGCTAGCGTCTAAGCGCACAGCACCTAAGCACACAGCGCTCAAGGCGCTGGCTCTTTTTCCCTTTTTTTATATATGTATACATGTATATATATACAGATACACACACTCCACAACACTGTCCCTCCCAAAAAAAATTTGGGTCGGGGCGCTGCCCCGCACCCCGCAAGGAGGCTGCTACCCCCTTGACCCCCAGCCCACTATCCGGGTAGCGGGACCCCCGTAAAAACTCTGCGTGTCTCCCGATATATCCAAGCCCCCACCAAAACAAAACACACGTACACTGCACATTGAGTTCGCATGACTAGTTTAACCTGTCAATCGGAGGTTCCCTCGCTCCAAAGGCGAGGGGTAATTAACGGCAGCTTAGTCCGCGGCTGCCGGAGATTCGGATCCCCATAATCAATAGACCCCAGCCTACCCTAGACAGGGGGAATCTGTAGTACGCCTGACAAGCGCGCGCGTATTCCCATCTCAATGGGGTGACGAAAAACACCCTACAACGCCGAAGGCGTATTTTAGAGGATTCATCTTCAGATTGTACTCTCTCAGCCTGGTGAATACAGTTCAGAGATCTTGGATGTGATTGGCCTTGTTTTAGTCTTGACGACCAAATCATCAACAAAACATTCAACGACTTTATGGATTAAGTCGCCAAAGATCTTGGTCGTTGCCCTTTGATATGTGGCACCTGCGTTCTTCAGTCCAAACGGCATCACTTTGTAACAATATATGCCTATCGGGGTTCGAAATGCTGTATGCCTCTCATCCTCGAGCGACATTTTTATCTGATTGTATCCAGACGAACCATCCATGAAAGTGAATAGCTCGTAATTTGAGGTGTCATCGACCATCATTTCCATGACCGGAAGCGGGAAATCATCTTTAGGGCACGCTTTGTTAAGGTCCCTGAAATCGACACAAATCCGGATCTGCCCATTTTTCTTCTTTACTAGGACGATGCATGCGATCCAGTCTGCGTATTTCTCTTCTCTGATAAAACCGGCATCGATGAGTTTCTTGGTTTTCTCAATGACCTTTTCCTCCAATTCCCTCATTCTTCGAGGAGATTGTTTGACTGGCTTGGCGTCAGGAGAAATAGCCAGCTTATGCACGGCCACTTCGGGGGAGAGGCCAGACATTTCTTTGTACGTCCACGCGAAGCAGTCATTGAACTCACGCGGCAAGGTGATCATCTGCTCTTTCATTTCCTCTGACAAGAGTGAGCTGATGTAGGTCGGCCTCGGATAATCGGGCGTCCCCAAATCAATCTCGGTTAGCTCGTCGAATGTTGCATGTCCGTAATCTTCGAGCTCTCGAGGGGCTTCTCCTGGCTCGGATAGCTCGCCGTCATCATTCGACCCTTCACTGGCTTCGCTAACATGGATCATGTAGCATGATTTGGTATCGGGTTGCACATAACCTAGGCCCCGTCTATCTGAGACTCGCCCCTCGATAAGTGATCGGACCTGAGGCGGGTGCCATAAATTTTCATAAAACTTTGCTTCGGATTATGTCTGGTATAACCGACATCCGCACCTTTTAAATATTCCCGTATCCCGGGTGCATAATATCTAGGGTTTGAGACGGCTCTTATGCCTCTCTCAGAGGGAAGGCACGTTGCGGACAAATCATCCGGGTGCACGACAGGGATCGACCCATAAAACAGGATACCCTTCTGTCCGTTGTTCCTTCCGAGGGCGTAGAAGGCTGTCAGCTGGTCCACGGTGGAGACCGACAACCCGTCGAGCTCTTTAAACATTTGTTCTGGAACTTTAGTGATGGCCAGGGATCTCTCTGTGACTTTAAAGGTCTCTCTTAGCTTTGTTTTTTGTGTTAGAGTTCGGCCTGTGCAACTGTTGCAAGACGGATCCTCCTCCGACTCTTCGGTATCACTGCCGAGATGAGGGCGAACTTTGTTGTCGGATGGGCCCTCAATATCAGACTCTTCCGTATCGCTGCCGAAATGGGGGCAGTTTTTACGGAAGGAAGGACCTCCAGTGTCGGACTCATCAGTGCACCGCCGAAACGTAGGCGCACTTTGGGATTTTTACTTTTAAGCGTGACGACCGGCTTAGATTGGCTTTTGAGACTCTGGACCTTCTTGTTTTTAGTTGACCGCGGCTTAAGTTTGCTTCTGAGACTCTGGGCCCTCTTGTCACTAGTCGACTGCAGCTCAGCATTCTCGGGTTCCATAAAGTACTGAGAATTTTCATATCGGACTTCATGTACACCAAATGGCTATATATCTCCGTCAATGCGTCTTTCTTCGCCATTTTTGGTATACTTCATGCATTGATGGAGTGTTGACGGAACGATGCCATAATCGTGAAGCCACGGTCGTCCCAGAAGAATCTTATAGGATATGTCGGCGTCGATCACATATATCTTAGTTTCAGTTTGCAGGTCCCCGAACCTGATTGGTAAAGCTATAGATCCAAGAACTTGCTGGCAGTTTTGATTGAAGCCCTGGATGACAATTCTCTCCCTTGACAGGTGTCGGACGTCCATTGATAAACTCTTCAGAGTCCGCAAGTTCATGATGTGCACTGAGGACCCCGGATCAATCAATATGCGATTAATCCGATCTCTGTCGCTGTATCCTGTCATGTAAAGCGGTCGTTTATGCTCGGATGTCCCTAATAGCAGGTTTTCATCTTTAAATGCGACCGCAGCCGTGTGCAGAGTGTACTAGGCCTCTTCCATATTGATTTCCGCGAAACGCGCCTGATACCGCTCGGGGTTTTGTAGAGCATAGATAAGGAGATCCCTAAGCTCTTTGGATAGAACCAGAGCATCATGATACTTAAAAGGGATGGAAGCTTCCGGAGGTGAGCCAAGACGTTATAGTCTACCAAGGAAGGGCTCGAATCTCCGTGAGTCGAATCCCTGTTGTCTTCTTCATTAGCCACCTGATTTTCCTTTTCTTTTGGGGTGTTGCCTTGTCTTGGCGCTAGAGTCTTACCGCTTCTGAGCTGGATTTGGTTGGCTTTTACGGCGAGCCCATCGTCATATTCGGGAAAGCAGAGCTTCTCAGAGTCGCTGCCAAGATGGATGGCAAGTCACAGTATGGGCCCAATCATTGGAACCATCTTCTAATTCTTCCAAGATTTCTGCGGCCTCTATAGTGAAAAACTCCTTCAGTTGGATAAGGGTTCTTTCCTTTTGTACATAGTCTTCGAGAGAATCGATGTATTTTTGAATGGTCGTTCTCCTCGCACACCCTTCTTTGCGTCGAGCCGCGTCTTTCTTTTTCTTCTTTATGAGCTTCTTGGACTTCGAGTCTACCTGTCTTGGATTGGTGGACGGGACAGCGGGCTTCTTTTGCCCTTCCAACCCGACTTTGATTTCTTTCTGGAGCAGTTTTAGCATCTTCTCGGATATATATACATCCCACGGAGCTTGAGACACGTCTTCATTTCTTGGGGCAGACGGTTCAGCGGCATGCCTCCAAAGGGCTTCAGCTTCTGTCTATACAAAGTTGGAGGTTGCGGCTTGATCGTTTGTCAACACGCCAGGGGATAATGAGATCTCTCCCGTCTTGTACTGTTTCTCAACCCAATCTTTGAATATGTAACAATCTTCGATGATGTGACCCAGCATTCTGTGGTATGGGCAATACAGAGAGTTGTCAGTCATGCTTGCTTCATGCGGCCTTTTTGGGTTCGGCAGTTGTAAACCATTCCTCAAGGTGTCCCTGAATATCTTTCGGACCTTTTCCCTTCTAAAGGAATATACCTTACTTTTCCCTCTCTTCCAAAGTCGGTCCTTCTCCTCCCAGTACTGGCTTTTGCGTTCGGTTGGTTTTTTGTCCGCCCGCCTTTCTTTTGTCTTCATTGTCAGACGCATTGAAGACGTTGGTATTATTGGAGTTCCCATCTTTACGATGGTCATCCTTACGATTTTTCCAAGGTTTGTCATTTTGAAAGTCCTGGGTAGACGCTTGTTTCAAACGCTCTAACATCTGAACCTTCTTTGTTAGCTCTTAAAATGTTTTGAGACCCGCTGTACATAAGAACGGGACCATCCAATTGCTGAGGTTCCCAATGAGGAGGCTAACGGATTGGTCATGTTCTAACGGCGGCTCGCACTTGACGGTGAGATTACACCATCGGCCAATGAAGTCCGTGTTGCTTTCATTCTTCCCTGGCTTGGTCCGCACAAGATCAGCAATGGAGATTTTGTCGCTGACACTCATGAATCTTTGCCGAAATAGACTCCATCTGAGCGCAAGTAGTGACGGAACCGTCTGGTATGCTCGCGTACCAATCGAAAGCGACACCTGTCAGGCTGTTGACGAACTGACGGAAAAGAAGCGCATCGTTGCCCCCTGTATTCCCACATGATGCTTTAAAGTGGGCAACGTGCTGATTCGCATTTCCTGTCCCCGTCGAATCTCCCGAATTTATGGATAACATAACCGCTAAGGAACTCGATCAGGTCGTATTGTGCAGGATACGGCCTCCCACTACCGCCAACGTCTTTCTGAGCCTCAGCTTCGGCCACCAATGTTTTAACTTTGTTGGTGACCAAATCCATTATCCGATCTTGCGTCAGCGGAACGGCGCCATCTGGGGCTATGGCTTCCCCAGAAGCGGAATACGGTCGATTTTCGTGTAGCTCGCCCATATTCGGACCTGAAGGGACATGCATCGGTCGCTTCGGGTCGTTATCGCCCGGCTCATGAGTAGGACTTGTGCTTGATTGGAGGGCGTCCGAGCAACTTGAGCTGTGAGCAACATCACGACGTTCGTCAAGTCATCAATTTTGGAGTATAGCTTGGCCATCTCCTTATCTTTTGCTTCGAAGTTGTTTTCAAAGCTCTTGGAGGAGCTCTTGCTCCGCAGTCCGAGGGTAAAAGATTGGCTCTTCTTCACTGTCCGAGCTTGATTCCACGTGGACTGAGGGGTCCTTCTGTCTATCGGTCCTATCGAGAGGATTTTCATCATTCTGCGAAGGAGGCTGATCTTGGGAAGGGGCAGCCACATTCAAGCCAGATTGGGCTTGGGATGTGGTAGCCCCATCCTTACTTTTACAGCGAAGGTTGTCACTGGGGCGCGTACCCGTCATGTAGACCATGTGGATAACATGGCCGGACACCTTTCTACTTCCAGCGGCTGGTTCTGCGGACCGCTGTCGTAGCCCTTCCGTTTCGGGAAAGGACAATCGAGTGAAGACGGTTGGCCTGACAGGATTATCGAGTGGCGCTGACGCTTCTTTTCGGGCCGTGTCCCGCTGCTTTCGCGCTGCACGGAGTGCCTGGTAAACGCTTGATGAGACGGTGTCCGATTTTCTACGTTGGGGTTTAGACACGTCCCTTCGCAACATTGTACGAATTGCCGTCCTTTTGATTTTCGCAGTCATAAAGTTTCTCTTGACCCATCTCAGGGGTTCAAAAGAGTTGAAGATTTCTACGGCCGAGACGGTCATCTTTGCGGGATGACTCGGCTCTTGGAACTTCACAAAATCCAGCTTGGCCGGAGTTCGCGCTCTTTTGTTGGCTCTATACCTAAGCCGCTTCTGCCTTAGCTTTTCTATTTTGAGTGCCTGGCGGGCTTCTGCTCTTCGGGAAGCCGCCGTGGGTCGGCCGGTAGAGAACCTTGAAAAGACATCCGGCTGCGCACTCGTCGAAAGCATCGCCTGGGCTTGCCCATGACGTTTGACGACTTCTTTCATTCTGACGGCTTTGCCTCCAGCTGGGGCCAAGGAGAGCCGTTCGAATACCGACTTGTGTTTGGGTTGGGGCGCCTTCGAAACCACCACATTTGGCCTCCTGCCTTTCGAGGCCGGTTTGTCTGTTACGGGAGCTTGAGGAGCTAGGATGGTGTTAACTGGCATGAACAGAATAGAGTCGAAATGTAGCGGCAGCTCCACCCACTGTCGCCCGAGACTTACAGGGAGGACCGTCCTGACGTTCATCTTCATCGTATAGAAGATTGGAGTCATGTTGAGAGTTGAGTTTTTCCTTGGAGACATCCTTGTTGAGTCCGAAAATTGAGATCGAAAATTGTTAATCTGCGCAAAGAAATAGAATTTTAGTACAAATAATCAATATATATTAATTGAGCTCGCATGAATTCTTGACCCAAAATATGGGAGGAGAGAGAATGTCCCACCGAGCGTGTCAGAATCTATAGGGTGTTTTCGCCACCCTATTGAGATGGGAATACGCATCGCTTGTCAGGCGTGTACAGATTCCCCTGCCCAGGCTGGGGTTTATTGATTGTGGGGGTCTTAATCTCCGGCAGCCGCGGACTAAACTGCCGTTAATTATCCCTCGCTCTTAGAGCGAAGAAACCTCCGATTGACGGGTCAAAATAGCCATGCGAGCTCAATGTGAAGTGTTGGTGTTTGAAAGTAATGCAGAAGGGCATGTTTATTTCATTTTATTTATTCTATTTATGACAAATGATTTTTTTAAATATTATTTTATTATTTTTTAATCCAAAAATAAAGAAAAAAATTATTATTAATTTTTTTTTATGAAGTTAAATTCCAAAAGATTCCGTATAGAGTTAAACTCTCTTTTATTCAAAAAAAATATTTTTTATGGAGTTAAACTCCAAAAGATTTCATTTGTATTTAAACTCCCAAAGTTTCTAAAACATTTTTTATGGAGTTAAACTCCAAAAGATTTTATTTGGAGTTAAACTCCAGAAACAATTTTATTTGGAGGAAAACTCCCAAAAGTTTCTGTATGGAGTTAAATGCCCTTTTATTCAAAGAAGCATTCTTTTATGGAGTTAAACTCCAAAAGATTTTATTTGAAGTTAAACTTCAGAAAACAAATTTATTTAGAGTTAAGCTCCCAAAAGTTACTGTATGGAGTTAAACTCCCAAAAAAAAGTATATATATAAAAAAAAGAGAATAAATAAAAATAAAATAAAATAATAAAAAGGTGGGGGAGCCTCCACCACTCACGTGAAGGGGAAGAAGGGGCCTCCCCCTCACGTGAGGGGGAGACCCCCTCACGTGAGAGGGAGTGAGAGGGAGGAAGGGCTCCCACTTGGTGGGAGCCTCTCCCTCACATGAGGGGGCTCCAATTTTTTTTTTTTTAAATTTTGTGAAGGAGTTCAACTCTAAAATATTTGTATGGGAGTTAAACTCTAAAAGATATATTTTTTTTATGAAGTTAAACTCCAAAAGATTTTATGTGGCGTTAAAACTCCCCAAAAGTTTTTTGAAGTTAAACTCCAAAAGATATTTTTATGGAGTTGAACTCCAAAAGATTTTTAAAATATGGAGTTAAACTCCAAAGATTTTATATGGAGTTAAACTCCCTCAAAAAAAAATTTAATCGTGGAGTTGAACTCCCAAAGATTTTTAAAATATGGTGTTAAACTCCCAAAAATTCTATGTGGAGTTGAACTCCCCAAAACAATTTTATTTGGAGTTAAGCTCCCAAAATAATTTTATTTGGACTTAAACTCCCAAAAATAAATAAAATAAATTATTTTTGGAAAATCCAAAGGAGATCTCTTGAAGCTCCAAGATCTCTCTGTCTTGGATGATGAAAGGGGACCCTTTTCTCTTCTTTTTTTTTTGAGCCTTGAATCCCCTCAAAGTGAGGTTTTTTTTTCTTTTCTTTTTTTTTAAGGATGGGTTTTCTTCTTCCTCTTCTCTTTGTTTTTGGATCTTGGAGGAAGGGTGATGAGATTTAAAATCTTCCCTTTTTAGAGACTTGACAGAAAATTTGAACTCCTTTCCAAAAATATTATGGTGAAAAACTATTTCTTTCTTTTTTTTTTAGAAAACAAGAGTTAAACTCTTGATTTAATTTAAAAAGAAAAAGAAGAAAAAAAGGAGGTTGTGAACTTTGAAGGAGAGACGAAACCCTAAGTTGATATGAGAGGAATCTTGTTTGTTATCATTCATCATGATGCCTTATATAGGCTTTACATTTTACATATGGCTCCTTGGGCTTTTCAAAATGGCACATGTGCCTTCCCCATACCATGTGCTTTTTTTTTTCTTTTTGCACATAAACCATGGGCATTTACATAATTTGGGTTTGTTGCCCATTTTACTACATTATTCATAAAAAAAAATTACATTAAGCCTATTTATGTTTTAACAATTACTTTAGCATGGGGCCGGCCTCTTCATACTTGGGCTCGACCTGGACATGAGTCCACTTGCTCGGACTTGGGTTCGGGCTTGGGGTTGACTTAGATTTTGACCTGGTCAACCGGGGTGTAATTTTTTACCCCAACACCTTTAATATCTGGGTTACAACGAATTATCTGGGTTACTACGAAGGCGATATGCAGAAAACGCAATCTTCTCAAATAATGTAACATCACTTGATAGAGCCGAGCAGATTAGTTCTTCTATTTCCTCTTTAGTGTTCAGTAAGTCAAGCGCAGCAACCTGAAGAGTAATAAAACGAATCTAAACAGTATTGTAAATACTATTTTCTATCACTTAAGAAATGTGTACGTTACTAACCTGGGAAACTTTAGCCAGCTCATTAACTTTTAGTCCACGGCTCCCTTTATCAGATAATATGGTAAATAATTTACCTTTCAAAGTACAAGGACACAGACCATATTTTGCCATTTGATTCCTTTCCTACGATACAGCAACACAAGTGTTCAAATGCAAGGCTCATAATTCTTGCATATATAGATCAGTACATCATAGCAAGAACTTGAGTAAACACATATTACAAAGAACGCTCCCATTTAATTGAATCATGATCCAAAATTTGAATCAAGATCCAACATGCTTAAATTTGAATGAAGATCCAAAAGTCTAGTATTACTTGTATAATACTAATAAACCTCAAATTTCATAAGTCTACACAAGGAAGTGCTTGAGTATCAGATTCTCTTGGTACAACGAACAGCTAACAAGATGTCTTAAACCAAGGGTCCTTGCATTTCCAATTAATGATGATATAATGCCATTTAATAATATGGAAAATTGGCAAATATATTAAGAGTGAACCAACAGCATTGAATTATTGAATATCACTCAGTGATTGGTCGAATATAATCAAAGCTAGTACTCATAAATCTTGAAATATTATCTGCAAATTGGAATCTTATAGTGCAAATTTCACACTAAACATCTATGCGACAGGCCCAATAATATCAAAGCATTAAAAGGCCATTCATATTGCAGTTCACACTTTGAGTGCTGGGTTGGATTCACATTCAACATAATTGTATAGATCATTGTTAGTGTCGGTTGAAAGCTTCGTAACAATAAAGGATAGTGACTTAGTACCTTATTAAATATTTCTCTCCTTACAGTATCAGACTTTGAACCAAAACCTGCTGCAACCAGAACTTGCCGCAGTATTTCAGTCCATGTAAGTGGATTAAGGGATTGACTCCAAATACTCACATCAATCTCTTGTTCTCTTACCTACAATATAAGCCAAAGCAGAGTCTATTATATATTCACTGGACTGGTGTGACCCGTTGAGTGTTTCTATCACATAATTAAAATAACAGGTGTCTAGCAAGTATAAATTATAGAAAGGTCGTTGAGGAAGCTCTTTGCTCCAGATCTTAAGAACTTACTAAGTGTAAGAAACTAAGAAACCTGCCATCTTTTGATGCTAGAGGAACTAACCCTGCAGCCACCTCCCTTTGCACATCCAACAGAAGAAGCTTGAGAAGAGACGCATGAACATTTCCTAGTAACATGGAATCCTAGAGTATGTGAAATGCTTTTAGTCCATAATGACAGCATCATCAGATAGATAAACATAACCAAATAGGATGGAGTTATAATATAAACTTCATCGAAAACTTGTAGCAATTGACCTTATCTGTGAATGCATGTGCGAGTTCATTGACGGTAAAGGGGCACACTTCGATGGTAGTAGCATTACTATACAAGAACTGCAGGAACTGAGCATGAAATTTGATGTCAATGTAAAATATCGTTTAAAAAAAGACAGAAATGAGGTGTATTTCACATTGACTGAATCCCTCAATTTTGTGATTTGGAACTCCTCATTTTGAGAATAAATTCTAATTCACTTTATTTAAATAGAAAAATGATGGGTGGCACTTCACCAATGAATTAGCATTCCTTGATTGCAAATTAGCCAAAGTACCAAACAATGGATTGGGACAGCACTCATGAATCACAATCCAGAGATTTCCAATCCAGTGCAACCAAATTAGTCCTTTACATAAATATTAACATATTAATCTTAAATGGACATCTAAATTTTATTGAACTGTATAGCAAAAGGTTTTCTTTCCTTTTGTTAATTATAATGCCGAAGAACTCACAATATGGAAACTGAAGTTCAGCCACTTGGGAAATAATATTATCATACTGAAACCTTTATAAGAACAAAAAATATATATTGAAATACCTGGAGAAAGTCGAGCTTTCTCTACTTGTAGAAAATGAGCATCATGAACTGAGATGCTAAATGAGATCAGTAACTTAAAAGTTCAGCTGTCTTCTAACCTTGAAAAGCTTTTTTACAAGTTCTAGAGAATTATTCCAAGGTTTGTAAATAAAGGCTGCTCCATTGTGACTGTTTGAGGAGGAAACTTGAGCAACAGGTCTGAAATTTAACAAAATACTTACAGTGCCCTTCTTTGCAAAGAGGATAAAAATACACAAAAAATCCACAAAAATGAACAAACCTTTACAAAGTGGGCAATCGTGCCTTCCACCCGAACTAAAATGCACAGAGCATCTTAATGGGTTTGGCCCTGCTTGTAACTCGATCTCTAAGCTCCAGCTCCTCGTCATCTAATAATTGTGTTGATGCATGTGACTGTTCTGCAACTAAAAGCTTGCATTCTGTTCGATGAGATTTCTTTTGGTTCACATCCTTGCTACATGATACCTGAGCCGCAAAAGATCTGTTTGAGACCTTTAGGTTGATTCCTTCTCACTTGCATCATATTAGTATAACAGCATGCCATGTTTAAGAAAACATTAAAAAGGCAAAGTTACCTTCCTTCTTATTATGGGAGGCCTTCTCTTTTCTTGGCGCTTTCTTGGCGACTTGGGTTGTTTCTGAGAAAATAAGGACGGAAAATGTAAGAATATGATCCCTCTAGATATCATATATTAGTTAACTACCAAATAAAAAGAGAATGATGCACGAGAGAACAATTGAACAGGTAGATTATTACTGGAACCAGATTTAGCTGTTGTGTTCCTTTGGAAGCCCGAGATAGTATATTAAAGGATGATTTAGATGAAGTCCACACTGAAACTCCATCAACAATTAATTTTAGAAGGAAGCTTCGCGTTATCAGGATTTGTCGCATGCCATAGTGTCATAAAACCTTGCCCGATACCATATTTCTTGGTGGGAACAATTTGCACTTGAAGATATCTAGAAATAGGAGAACACAATAGATGTTAACGACAAAAAACCAAGAGCTAAAACAGTCGAAATGAAAAGAATGACAATAGACATAACACGAATATGAAAACAAATCCTATAGATGGTTAGATTACGAGGTTATTGAAAAAACCAAACACTTATGGATACTACTGTTACAACAAAAGGTTGAAAAGTATAAGCCTGAGGGTGGCATGATCGACAACACGTCCTATGGATGCTGATATAAGCCAATCTCATTACATAGTATTAAAATCCGGTGTCATTTAGAAGAAATAATTCTATACCAAAAAAAAGGGCAGCAAACATTTTGGCACCTATTTTTTAATGATGTTAAGCTAAACTAGTTAAATTTCTATAGGGAAAAGAAAGTATTAGCACTAGTTAGAAATAGTATAAAGTACCAAATACATTTCTTCTTTTTGATACCCTTTGGCTGTCTCCATAGGAATGCCGTAACCCAGAATCTGGCCACACATAAATGTGTCAAAAGATTTAAAATGAAGGCAAGTTAATGTAAATTTGTATCAATCACTAGCAGCCATTACTCAACAGTTTTCTGTAGATCATTTTGGACGCTCAGCTGACAAATAAGGCTCAGGATACAGAAAAGATATCGCGGATGAAAAGAACCAAGTTTTTCATAACAATACTTCATAACCAAATTTTTTATTGCAGACAGCGACTCAGCGAGTAAAGATGTATGTAGTATAGAAAAGCAAAAATAAACATAATCAAATGAAAAATATCTGCTTCTACTTTTCGATAAAAGCAAAACGTGTAGAGTTCATTTATCTAATAGCTAGGCATCCAATTACTTCTCTTTTCAGGACAAGAATTTGAATGCTCAACCACTGGTTTATATAAAAAAAAATAATTAAAATAATTATTTATATCACATGATAAGTTCAAAACAATTTTCAAAGATCTACAAGTAACATAAAGCATATAGTGCACACCTCCATGAAAACCAAAAGAACTGCTGGGAAGAGAATCAAACTCTACCCCAAGTGGAGGACCATCTTTTCTGAATGCTTTATTCAAAACATAGTCCTTGGGCAACAAAACTTGTAGGCAAGTGCAGCTACCCTTTTGGCCAATATGCTGATTGTTGTTGGATACCGCAAAATATCTCCTTTGCAAGAACGTTGACATTGGATTGCATGGTTGGTGACGATTCGAAGAACCGTTATATCCAAATTTTTTCCCGGTTGGACCAAATCCTTTTATAATTCCTCTTGGATTTTGGCCTACAACTCCCGTTGTGAAAATCCAAAATACCGACCAAGGAATGATCCGGTTCTTGATTCATTGTTCTGTTGTATTTTGAATTACACATAGTTTTTGACTTGCTCCTAGTATTCACGTTCATTTTCTTTCCCACCTTACTGGAACCACAGGCATCATTCCCCCCTTTTTCTTTCCTTCTCCTCCCTTTAAACCATGGGTGTATCCCCTTGTACGTCAAATTCAGGGACGCCGCATACTCTTCCATGGCCATTCTCTTTGGATATTTATCCAATGCATTGAAGTATAATAATCAGAATAATAAAAAATCATTGGCAAGCGACGAAAGAAAAAAGATGCAGGAGTTTGTAAGATGAGCATAAAGGATTCGGTTAATCGCGAAATTTAAACATATTTAAAAGTGGTTTCAAAAAGTACCTGAGTAGTATTTTTCCAGTGACTGAAGCTGAAACGGAGTCTTTCTCTTTGAACCATGATCCTTCTTCGTGCTGGTGACACCCCTATCCATGATTCTAGAGTAAACTGGAAAATATTTCCTAAACTAAAAGTTAGGCTTAGGGTTTATATTAATTTTTAAAAGCGATGAAGAATCTCATCTAGCTAATAATGCGATGATCTCTGTATTGTCATTTTAATCATAAAGAAAATCGAGATTAACTAGAAAGTACAGAATATTTCATGGATCAAATTCCAAAACTCTGCAGTATTAAGTTATTTGCTGAATGGTCCTCTTTAAAAAATCATTTCGATCCCATAACTAACAAATACCTATAATCGCAATACAAGTCAAGCTTTAAAAAACAATTATTCAGTTAGAAATCAGGAAAACTCCACAGAAATCAAAAGAAATCAGTGTGATCGCAGTGAGAGAGAGAACCTGAAATCGGCAGAAGAATTATCTTTCTCTCTCTCTCTCTTAAGCCCCTGCAACAAGAATAAGAAAAAAGAAAAGCATAGAAAAATCATCGGATTTTCATTGGGACGTTGCGCCCGTTCAAAAACTTCTCATCATGGGCTAATCAGGTTTTGGATGGGATTTGAGATTCCTATTAAGAAAAAAAAAACTCCAAAAAAGATTGTCATGAATCTTAAAATCCATTCAGGACCAGTAAAGAAATTTCTTTACAAACCCTTAAAAAGAAGAATTTTGCTTGCCTCTAGTCTTTTGTGATTATTATGAAATAGTCACTTGCAGTAGGGCTAAGTCGGGCAGTGTATTTTGGTTTGAAAAATGCTTAACTTACCGGACTTCAAATCCTACCACAATCTATTCAAGAGACAAACACCATGCTCCCGCTTATTTGGCACTGGTTTCTGAGTGTCGTGAGCCCCACCATTTTATCTCTTGGATAAATTGTGATAGGATTTCAACCCGATTGTTCTGTTGGTTTCGGGTCTGCATTAAATCAAAACCCGATCCAATTTATTTAACCTTGTGTCATGAATCATGATCTAAACAATGCAGCTAAATTTGCTGATCACCAAAGCTTAATGATTATTTGTGAAAATAGTGTATCTTACGTTACCATTATAACTAAAATACTTGGGGCATCGTATATATAAAAAAAAATTCTTTTTGTCGAAAGATGTTGCCAAGAATCTTAAATTTTAAAATCAAATGATAGTCATTTTTGATATAATTTCTTTTCATTTTAGAAAGCGCTCATGTGACTTCCAAATTTATATCTAAAATTGACGATGGCATGGATACAATTGACGGACCGACGGCGAGAGAACACCGGAGACTAACGCTAATCGGCTAGCAATTGCTGGCGGGGTGGCCATTGGCAAACGGTTTCCGCATCCGTTGGCGATGGTAACTCTATCGACAGCTGCCGGTGGTGGTCATTGGTGAGCAGTTTCCGACACATTGATCCTCGATAGTGGTGGCCGGCGGCAGTCCTCAACGGCTGGTCATCGCCGTACAGTTGCCGACAATGGTCATCGGCGAACAGCGGCGGTCGTCAGCGGCAGGGATTTGCCGACAGCGATTCATTAAATCTTGATACATTTTATGAAACTGTCACATTTTATCCACAGTTTCAGCTTTAACAGCCAATGTATCTTAGCATTTTATTTAAAAACTCATGTAATTCCTCCTTTCAAATCGATACCTATAAGCAAACATGAATACGCTACAAACGTCTGTCTGTCTGTCTGTCTGTTATAATAGAAGCTGGGGCAGCGAGAACATGGTTGTGATTTTTCACTCCTTTTAGTTTGACTAGGTTTTTAAGGCTGGTGCGTTTCAGCATTATGTTCATTTATAAATTCTAAAATTTTAAAATATATTATTATTATTATTATTATTAAGAATTATTAAATCTTTCTTATTAATTTTTAAAAATCTGCCAAAGGGAGGGAGGTATTTATGATAAAAATCAAAATCTATATATATTAATTACCAAATTGTAAAATAAATTGATAAAGCATTCTTATATTTTTCTATTTTAAATCAATTATTAAAACCTTCACATTTATTTTTGTATTTTTTTTAAGGTACAGGTAGATATGGGAAATGATAAGTTGAGACGGTGAGTTGGACGAGACGGCTAATCTCAGCTGTTAAATCAAAATTAAAGGCTCAGATTATTTCAGTTCCATCATGAACTCCTTTTCCTTCTTCGATTCCCTTGCCCAAACCCACTGCCATCTTTCTCCTTTCTCCACTTTCACGATGAAGACATGGGTTTGAAAAGGAGATGGTGGTGAAAGCTCGGGGATGGGTTAGGCTGTATGGAATTTCTAATCTAAAGGTCAAAGCCAGATCATCGTAGCAACGCAAAAGAATTCTGTTTTGACTTTTAGTGATGAAGATCGAAGAATATCCCCATCTCTAGATGAATCTACAATTAAATCGGGGCTTTTGAAAAGTCGGCCATGAATAAAAGCATGAATCGATTAATTGGTTTTTGGAGAAGTTAGATTCATATTGGCTTTGGTTGATGTTTAGGAATATTTTCCGTTTTAGACTTCACACAACTAAACCTGGGCCATATTGTCATTGGTGGTGTTTATTTCAAATTCACTATCGGTGATGTTAATAAGCATGTTCAATTTATCGATCAATTAGATTCGTTCTCTCTCTTTTTTTGTATAACCGCAATGAAGCTGATCGGTCTCGTGTGGCTCTCTTCGAAATACTAAATGGAAGATCTTAGGTTCGATCCCAGGTCTCCCCTCACAAACTTCTACTTGGCCTATGTGCCCCGCACTAGATTCGTTATCTTGAGAGAGGGAAAGAGAGACGAGGAAGAAGGATTTGGTGTTGGGTGGCTATGTGTCCCGCACTAGATTCGTTATCTTGAGAGAGGAAAAGAGAGACAAGGAAAAAGGATTTGGTGTTGGGTTTATGGGAAGAAGATGAAACCCCAAGGACATGAATTTGGTGAGAAAGACGAGGTGAGAAAAGGGGGAGGCTGGAGAGCAGGATCTAATCTTAGCCATTCAATCACATTACACAAGGGCGGAATCAAGGGGGCTAGCAGGGCCTCGCCCAGACAAGTTTCTGGCATCTGCTTTATACCCTATTTATCGGTTTGCTTTTATACATACTATAAATGAGAATAACCAGAAAAAAGAGACCCTACGAGGCTTTTTCATTAGGTAGCGTCAAATATCTATATCTTCCACGATTTTTTTCTACGATCAGCACCCATCATCATCATCTTTATCATGTAAGATATGAATACACCAAATTACATGTGATTCCACCACTTTTCACCGATGAATTAACAATATAAGAAGTTATATTGTCGGCAAACCGTTAATTTTGCACCCACTAAATCAACGGTGAGGCTGGAGAGCAGGATCTAATCTTAGCCATTCAATCACATTACACAAGGGCGGAATCAAGGGGGCTAGCGGGGCCTCGCCCAGGCAAGTTTCTGGCATCTGCTTTATACCCTATTTATCGGTTTGCTTTTATACATACTATAAATGAGAAAAAATAAAGATGATGAGTACCGATCGTTGAAAAAAATTTGGGGAGTGTATTTTTTTCGACGATATAGGAGGAAATTCTCTCCTATGCCCATGTCCTCCATTTTCCTCACTGCAATTTTTTTAAAAGATATTTTTATTATAATGTATTTTAATTTGATCCCACTAAATATTTTTCCTAGTTCCGCCATTGCTCCTACGGTCTTATCCATCTCACCATCTCACTCTATCATGACTCATGCTGATATAAATCTATATCTATGTCTCTATATATACAATTAGTTCACATATCTACATATTTATTTTCTATATATATATATATATATATATATATGTACATATAAATTTATGGCAAAAACCCATATATATGTGTGTGTGTGAGAGAGAGAGGGGTTAATGGAGGAAAGGTGCCATATGAGGGAATTTCCTCCTATGGCGTCGGAAAAATGCACCCTCAATGATTTTTTTCAACGATCGGCATACATCACCTCCATCTTTATCATCTAAGATGTGGATACACCAAATTTCATGTGATTATACCATTTTTTCACCGTTGATTTAGTTGGTGCAAAACTAATGGTTTACCGACAATATAACATTTTACATTGCTAATTCAATGGTGAAAAAAGGGTGGAATCATATGAAATTTGGTGTATGCACTTCTTAGATGATAACGATGATGATGATGGATGCCGATCGTCGGAAAAAATGATGGAGCTTGTATTTTTTCGACGCCATAGAAGGAAACCCCTCCTATGGCCTCTTTCCTCCATTATTCTCTCTCTCTCTCTCTCTCTCTCTCTCTCTCTATATATATATATATATATATATATATATATATGGATTTATAGAAAAACCCAAATCTATGTAGATTAATTAACTAATCGTAAAATCAACTATTATTATTATTATTACTACTGCTACTGTTTGCTGCTGCTGCTATTATTATTAAAATATGGCCAAGACTGTAAGGCATATATTAATGGAAAAAACTTGGGGGTAAACCCCAAATCTATATAGATGTTTATTATTATTAACTAATTGTAAAATCAATTATTATTATTATTTTTTTATTATCAAATTATTATTATTATTATTTCTATTGCTTCTGTTATTATTGTTAAACTTGGTCAAGAATATAAGACATGCTTTAATGCCAAAAACCCAAATTTATAGAAATATATAGGTAGATTGTAAAATCAATTATTTTTATTATAATTAATTGTTAAATCAATTATTATTATTACAACTACTGCTACAACTATTATAATCAATTATTATTATTACTATTGTTGTTATTATTACTTCTGTTATTATTGTTAAACTTGTTAGTGATATATGCCTTAGAGGCATTTTTGTATCATACTGGATTGTATATTACATATTGGATATTTGGGATATTTCACAGTTATAATAACATTCTTGCTCGATATGGTAGTATATTACCTGGTTTGATTCTATCTCAATATGTGCATGTGTTTCTTTTAACACACCGCTTATACATATTGGTAGAGCCCTTAGAATCTTTGCTTAACTACCAGCGTTGTGATGGCAGTCACACTCGTGGGGCTGGGTAGTCTATAAGCACATCCTTATACAGGTCCCTAGTCGTTGGATTATCGAGACGGGGCATTGATACTCCGGAGTAGACTAGTGTATACGCTTCTCATCCCAGCATGGGATATGGTTTGTCCCACAGCCATTAGTACGCCGTACTAGAGAAGGTCTGGGCTGTGAGTTACACTGGACATGACTCGTCGGGAACTGCTGGTTGTTATTATACCTATCGTCAGGTAGCAGTTTCCAGGTGGCATGAGTATAGCTTAGTCTGTTGAATTGCCGTCGCTACTTCGTCTCGAGTGTGTTCCCACTCCATTTTGATTACTACCCTACCACGCTCAAAGGAGTCGTGCAAACAGGTAGTAGTTGGGTGTAGTTCCGAAACACTTGGAGACAGCAGTGATCAGATATGATTCATCTCTTCCGGTATTGAGGGTTGATATCGCGCAGTGTTCAGAAAGCCATTACACAAACTCCCTGGCCAGGGCAGTCGAGAAATACTGGTAAAGTACCCCGGTAGTTTCTCATGGTGTATTGGGCTCTCCTCCGACACGACTTATCACGTTGCTAGGGGTCTGATGTTTACCAACCTCCTAGGCGGATATGCGAGTATCTCAGACGAACAGACCGGACTGTACAGAGATTGTTACCGATTGGCTCAGTAGGAGTCCGGGTGAGTTTGCTCATCGGTCTTCTTATCAATAGATACCTGGGTAGCCGTTACGTGTAGCTAGTACCGCTGACGGCTTGTAGTTAAACCCACTGCCGGCGTACTGTCGAGTCTTTAGAGTCCCACACAGAGGATTTTCCTGTTTTAGGCAATTGATGTAAACGTCGTATGGTTTTACGACTGGGCTTCGATCACGTACGTGTACTTGTACACGGATGCTAATCCGGCCGACAATACTAATGGGTTTTGGTGTAAGCCGGATCCTAGTATTGTATTATTGGATTGTTATCGTCTTAGTGTATCCGTATTTTTTGGAATACGGATACGGGTATGTATACACGGTGAAAAGGGAATTCTTGTAATTTGTCAAGACATGCTTCTAGAAGGAGCCACCTCATTATTGGTTTTATCCATTTACTTAAATGGATTAATGAGGTGGAAATGGGGAGACTTTGGGAGGCATGGTGCAAAGCATGGCTAAGGGATTATTATATTGGTCTTGACTCACTATTCAAGCATGGGTGCTCTATTCTATTATATTTTATTGCATGCTAGAATTATTGAGTTGAGTTATTTAGTCATTCTCTACACAATGCTTCACACTTTTTTAGTCATTCTATTTTTCTTGAGCTCGTTTCTTGAGTTGCTCTCCTCTCTTGCTCTCTCTTGAGATTTCTCCATCTCCTTCTTCCTCTAACTAAACCCTAACATTCACATGTGTTATGAGCCAAGGGTTTAGTGAAACAAACAATCCATTAGACTTTCTACATCTCCTAGGCTAGTTGGTTTAGCGAACCATCTAACTCAGTTACCTCATTTAGAGCTTGAAGCTTGGAGCACATTCTCTCGCGGTGGATCATCTTTGACGTAAGAAGGCCGATAGAGCTACCCCGATCCGATCACCGAGGAGCCTTGGAGAGGAGCACTAGAAGACCCGAGAGACTCAATCTTGGAGGTATAACCATCTCACCGAGTAGTTAAACCTCTTAGATAGATTAGCTAGTTAAGCCTTTAGTAAAGATCCTTAAGTTTTAGCCGTGTTGCGTAGTAAATATCATCGTTTTTGAAAATTCTGCCTCCCCGCAAACCGCGGGGTGCGCGACATCGGCTTACAGTGGTATCAGATCCTACAAAACCTTAACTAGCTAGTTAGCAAAGTCTTTAGAAATTCGATCACGAAGAAATCCCAAAATCACGACCAAAATTTGCACTTTCTGTCGATTTTCAAAACAGGTCCAAAAATATTTTCAAAGCCTGAAAAATACGTGCAAGGTTTTTTGTGGGCACTGTAGAAATTTGGGATCACGACTCGCTAAGAACGCCGTGGAACCACGACAAAACGGACCGTTCTGTCGCCATTCCGCGGCTGATTCAAAGCTGAATCGGTCCAAATTTCCCCTGTTGGTCTATATTGGAATGTTGTGATTTATGGGATATTTTGTTTCTGTCCAGGATCTTTTATGTACTGTGTTGTACTTGGGGTAGATTCAAATTTGGTTATCGATCGAAATTCTTAGTACTTTAGCTAATCGGGTTTTCTGTGTTTGATATATGTGTTCATAAATCTCCGCTAGTTGCTATACGTCTATTAGTTGGGGGTTGCACATATCTGTGGTCTGTGTTGGTTTATAAATATGAATTTTATTGGATCTTCGTGGATGAATAGCCGGGGGATGTGAGAAGAGTATTTTCTTTTCATTCATTCAATGTAATTTGTAAAAATGATGTAATATTATTTTGCGGGGCACATCCGGATTGAGGTTGTTGCCACCGTTGTATATTATTTCTTTTACTGTTTTTTGCTCCTAGGATAGACCCAAGGCGGGGTGCACAAACTATCGGTTTTTTGAAGTGCCGAGTGGCCTACTCATTTTACTGAGGGCGGTTACTTCATTTCGGGAATTTGGCGGGTAGTTTGCTGCACCCTTAGGGTTCTACGGTGGGGTATTTGGCTATTCATCACGATCGTGAAATCCGTCTTTCGTTACAAGTTTAAACGAAATGCGGAATTCCTAGTATATCCAATATAATCATCTGTGATCTGGAATGCCTATTATTGCGCGAGACGAATGAATATATATATATATATATATATATATATATATATATATATATATAGTAGACATTGCTTATATTTTGCATCCGCGCTAGTCCAGCCCCCGCTCTGGTGTTAGTTAAGTAATCTAACGGTGTTAGACGGTGCCCAGTGGCGAATGCGGATGGTATAAGCGTATGTTGTATTTTTGTTTCTTTTGCTGCAATGATAGGTTGTAAATGATGGGACCTGTTCAGTCGAAAATAGTGCACTTTTAACATGAAAATTTCCTTACCTTTTTTAATCATCTAAAGGTATTTGTTATAAATATAACATATATTAGAAGTTCATCTGCAAAATATCATTTACCATGTGTTTATATATTATAATCAATATTATGAAGGAAATTGTACGTTTAATATTTTACGCATAATATTTTAGATCAATCAAATAATTAGCTAACATTCTTCATTGAGATATTGTGCAAGTTTAGCTCAGGTCAGATATCAGGAATCAAAAATCTTCCGATAAAGTAAAGAAAGTCGAAGAATCAAATACTGGCAGAGACACAGAAAAGATAAGAAGGTTCCAGAAATCAAATAAAGACACAAATACCAACATAAGAAGAATCCGGAAGATTGAAGCCAACAACTCACCGAGTCGCGGTCGATCCACGGCCAAGTCGGGCGAATTACCGCGGTTCCGCGGTCAAGAAGAGGAGTTAGGGTTCAATATTCTTCTGGAATCTTCTTTACAACAAACTTAGTTTGTTGGGATTTTCTGTTACTGAATTTTGGGCTATAAAAAGGACCGAGGGATATATCTACAAAGGATCCAATTTTTATCCAATTTCATTCTAAAAAAGAGCCAAGAACAACAACAAAATCTCCACATCAAATCCAAGATCAAATCCAATATCAAAAAGAGGATCTAAGATCTAAGATCAAGAATCTTCGATCTTAAGATCCAAGATCAAGAAATCCATCGAGAAATCAATCAAGCGATCAATCAAGCAAGTCTCCTTTACACGAAGCCAATCACCGTCAACGAGCAAGCGATCCACGATAGGTCCAAGATTCGAGGTGATTAAGTAACGTGAAGATCGACGGAACATTTACTTCTTCGAGGCAGAGATCGAGAGAAATTCTTCCTCTTGTAATCTAAACTCAAAGAAATGTATTGTGAAGTTGAGTAATAAAGGTAGATCATCAGTTTTATCAATTCGCTTTCTTTAATTTCCGCATTATGAATTCTTTCTCTGTTCTTTTTTTTATTTTCATGATGCGCGAGTAATTCTCCGCTTGATAGGATTCGTAGGATTAGGGTAGTTCAATGGGTGAAAAAATTCTATACTCCTTTTAAGTCTTATGAAATTTATAAACCTTAGCAAAAGAATCGTCAACATCTTTATCGGGCACGATATCAATTTCATGATAATCTCGACCACGATTAGGTATAAGATTGACGATTTTTTTGTTAAAGGCTAGACATGAATGGAGATCAATGAAAGGACAAGGGTCAATAGAGGAGAAACCCTAGATTCTTCCAAAGAACCCTAATTCTCATTCATCGCTATCAATCTAGTTTTAAATATATCAATAGATAAGAGGAATCATCTTTATTATTCATCCAGGGTTACTAAATCCAATCGAATCCTACAAGCCTTCTTCATATAAAATTTTCTTGATAATTCAATTAGATCTTGAACCATTTTCTTGATTTTCTTAAAACTATCTTCTTGATTTTCTTGATTTTCTCTTTTCTATTTATTTCAACCGGTCTAAAGCAAGAACTATAAAATTCTACGAATCCCAGAGGACGACCCGTACTCACTAAAGGTTCGCTACACACGACACCGTTATTGATTGCGGTTATTTTACTACTACTTTTTCTTTCACAAAATTACAGATCAATCAAATGGCGCTGTTGCCGGGGATCCGTGCATAATTTTTTTTTCTTGCTATTTGGGTTGAAATATTATCAAATCCATAAAAATATGAATTAAGAACGTATCTTGTGTTTAACGATTAGTGTGCGAATTTTGCGAGAGAATCTGGAATCACTGTAGCGAGGAGGTAAAGATTCAGAGAAATTCATCAAGACCAGAAGAGCATGGGAGGCCACCCCAGCAAAAAGAGTTCAAAGAACCCTCAACTTGGCGGCGGAACCACGGCAAGAAGCCCAGTTTGGCAGCGGAACCGCGGCGTTGTTGGTGATTTAGAGTTTCAGTTTTCTCTGGTATCTTTTCTATCTCCTTCTCTCTTCTCTGAAAAGTCCAATAACATTTTTTATGCAGGATTCTTTGCAAAAATTTGCCGCTTAAAAATTCTTTTTGCGTGTTTTGTTTTTGGATTGTTTTGCATATTGTAATACGGACAATTAAGAGGCAAGACCCAAATTCAGATTAGGTGGGGATTTCATTACCCTTCCTAAGCCCCACAAATCACAAAACTAACATCCGCATCACCTTTCATTAATTAAAAAATATCTAGACCAAGACCCTAAGGACCGTCGCGCTCATTTAGGACAGAGGAAGGTCGTGGGTAATCTACTGCTTATCCGCATTTCTTTTGCGGTGTCTAGGCAAGTGTGTCTAAGGCAAGTGCTTACTTAATTAAACCCGCTATTTCGGTGATTCGTATAGCGGATGCCTCCCACTTACCTGACACTTACCTGGCCACGAGAGAGATAAAGAGGTGGTAGAGAATTGATCCTGCGATTTGTCCTTTGGAAGTCTATGAGCGGTCTAGTACTTGACCTAGGTAACCTTAGTTCTAGGGTTGTTTGTGCATTTTTGTGATTTTGTGAGTCAACCCCCAAGTCCCACTTTTAAAAGTAAAACAATCCAACTAGATCTTAATTTTTTTTCCTTTTTTTTACCCTCCCTTCTCTTTTCTTCTTATAATGGGTAACCCAAATAGACGAACTCTTGCTGATCTTTGCTATCCAGAACCAGATATTTCTTGTTTTCGTAATCGCTTCGGTATACCATCCGACTCTCCCATATCCTTAAGAGATCGGATAGAACAAGTGGATAGAAACAGTTGGCCACTTCAGTCCAGGTCCTATCAACCACATCCTAATTCTACATCTTTTTATGTTAATACTCCGAGTGAGGAAACTCCTAAACGCATATCCATCGCTGAGCATATAGTGAGGGTTAACGGCCAAAGTTTCAATCCAATCAAACCATCAGGACAACAAACACCACCACTTTGTAAAGAAGATTTTAAGACTCGGTTTGTGGCGTATATGATGTATATTGAAAGTTGTCAACCCACCAACCAATATCAATATTTTTCTTATCACAATGTTGATCCTACTCCTGCCCAATTTTCACAACCATTTAATTCCTATCAATCGTACCCGACTTTTACACCTTCTCTAGACATTCCTTCTAATCAGTCATTTGGGAGTTTTACTTATCCATAAAAATTTCAATCTTATGCTGAAACCCCATACCGACCCATGTTAGTCTTGAATGGACCGTGGAAGAATATGTGGTAGTGACGGACCGCATCAGAAAGGAATTGAAGGAGTCCATGGATGTCCTCAATAAACAAAAAGAACGATCAACTAGTTTCGACCCAGCTCAAAAAATTTCAATGTATGATACGGCCATCGGACAAATTGAGAATTCGGGTAATGAGAGAGAGTGGTACACCCTTCCTAATCAAACCTCTCCAGCCCAAATTGAAATCAATAACTCCGATTTTTTAGATCTATCGAACACAACAAATGATTCACCAATTGAAGATAGAATGTCTGATAAGTTGTGTAACTTTATAGTGTTTGATTTACCCGATTGTGAGGGGTCCATTTCAAGTGAAACTATACACAATTCTTGTGATCTCTATACCTCCACTCTAGCACCGAAATTGATTGAAAACCATACTTTAGATAAGATGTCTGCCTTCACTTGAATGAGATTGACGTTGGGGATATATTGGATGATGAACCCGAAATTTTGGATGAATTTGTCCCACCAATTCATCAGGTCCTTTCACTCCTGTGTGGTAATCATCTCGAGCCTTTAACTATTCTTCCCGAACCCTATATGCGTCTTGAAGTTGATGATAATTGTATAACCGAAAGGCAGACCGAAATTCAGCCTTCATTTCCCACAGGTTCAGCGATACTCGACACACCAATTTGTTTATCCATTTCATCTTCCACTTTCTCTGGTTCTTCTATTCTTCCTTTAAGTTTAGCCAGTGTTGATGAATCACAATCCGATAATTCAAGTTCGATAATTCTAGAAAGCCAACTGGATTTAGATATCTTTGAGAATGAGGTAGATGTGTTTTTCGAGTCTACTATCTCCATAATTTTTGACCAATCAAGTATGTTAAATTCTGGCACAACACTTATTGACAGTGAAATGTTCAATCACACCATCGATGAAAGTTTCGAAGATATCGATGAAAGCTTTGAAGAAATTTTTGCCGACGAACTCGCATTCCTAAACAACACGGATTTTGTGATTAACCAATCTCCACCTAAAGAAGTTGAACCACCACCCTTTCTTCTTATAAAATACGAGAATGCAAATATTCCACTCATTCCTAATCATTCACATTCTCGCTTTCATCCATCATCATTGTTTCGTCTCTACAAACTGAGACGCAAACCCTTTCCATACCACCACTTATCTCTTCCCCACTTCTTCACGTCGATAGGTGACGTGTTCTTCTACCAACCAGTACATTACATTGATAAAATATTCGAATGGTTGGTGTTGACTGTAAAGATTTATATTGACCAATAACCTTACCCCCCTCTTATAAAAACTTATTATTGTTTAACTCAAGTTTGGGGGGTATATTTTTGGCTCTTGAAAATAAAATTTATACACAAAATTTTGAGCCAAAAATAAGTTTGAGGGTGGTTTTCACGTTCATTTATTCTTGTACCCCGTTAATAACTTTTTCCTCCCAAATCTATAGATTTTGAGATTTAAAAGACAACAACAATGAGGACACTGCTGTAAACAGATTTGGGGGAGGTTTGTGCATATTTACGCATTACTTTGCATAAGCACAATTTTTTTCTTTGATAATGAAAAATTAGAAAGTGAAAAATTACATTTAAAAGATTGGAAGAGTTTAAGAAAAACAAGAAAATTAGATATTTTCTTAAACGAAACTAGTAATATGCAGTTATGAGTCGTTGTTCCAAGGGTTAGTAAGATGAATGAAGTCACTAATCTGAGGATAAAAATAAGTCTGAAAAATAATCCATATTCTTGAGGCCAAACATTTGAACGTTGATACCCTACTATACGCACTTACACACGTCTTGAAACTCGGGATAGTAGAGGATACCTTGAAATGCTCTTGTCTAAAAACCAAAGTATGAAGAAAATATAAATGAAGCATAAAAGTATAAAATGGTGAAGAAAAATGAACACTGGTTTTGTAATCACCAAGGCAGCATAAAAAAATATAGCGAGGGTGCTTCATCACCTAGTGTCTTAGACCAACTGGTTTGGGAGTCACTGCTAGGTGTTGCAAGACGAGAAAATTGCCAATTACGCCTAATAAGCAAGCGCATTTAGTAATCGGTCGGTTAGTAACTCAAGAAATATTAACGGTCGCATGAAAAATGTGTGAGCAATTCCATCCAAAATATTCACCGACTAAAAAGTACTGAGGTAGATGGACAAGAGTATGCTAGCTTGAAATGAATTCTTCGAGTATAGGGATGTCTTTTACACACACGTAGGGGTAAATGATCAGTGTTTGGAAGAAAGGTAGGGAGGAAGACTAAAGGCGATATTTTATTGAGGGATGATGTGATTTCTAACATCTTTTCATAACCATTAAGATAGGGCTCATGACAACCGAAAAGCTAGTGTGGTTGGAAACTCTTATTTTCAAGTTCTTATCTTTATATGTAATTTTCACCGTCTTTCTTTTATTATGGGATTTTGTGGGTGTAATCCGCTGAAAACCCTCAGGAGACAGCACTCCTCCTACTAGAGACACCTAGAGGTTTAACGGCTTGTTGCACGTGCTCAGTGCAATTGTGTTGTCTACGAAAGTGTGCTAGTTAGTTTTTCTTTTTTCTTTCTATTTTCTTTTCTCCTTCCCTTGAATAAATAGTTTGCTCAGCACAATCAAAGTCAAGTTTGGGGGTATTTGTTCAGTCGAAAATAATGTACTTTTAACATGACAATTTCCTTACTTTTCTTAATCATCTAAAAGTATTTGTTATAAATATAACACATATTAGAAGCTCATCTGCAAAATACCATTTACCATGTATCTATATATTATAATCAACATTATGAAGGAAATTGTATGTTTAATATTTTACGCATAATATTTTAGACCAATCAAATGATTAGCTAACATTCTTCATTGAGATATTGTGCAAGTTTAGCTCAGGTCAGATATCCGGAATCAAGAATCTGCCGATAAAGTAAAGAAAGTCGAAGAAACAAATACCGGCAGAGACGCAGAAAAGATAAGAAGGTTCCAGAAATCAAATAAAGACCCAAATACCAACATAAGAAGAATCCAGAAGATTGAAGCCAACAACTCATCGAGTCGCAGCCGATCCGCGGCCGAGTCAGCCGAATTACCGCGGTTCCGCGATCAAGAAGAGGAGTTAGGGTTCAAGATTCTTCTGAAATCTTCTTTACAACAAACTTAGTTTGTTGGGATTTTCTGTTACTGGATTTGGGGCTATAAAAAGGACCGAGGGCTACACCTACAAAGGATCCAATTTTCATCCAATTTCATTCTAAAAAAGAGCCGAGAACAAAAAAAAAATCTCCACATCCAATCTAAGATCAAATCCAATATCAAAAAGAGAATATAAGATCTAAGATCAAGAATCTTCGATCTTAAGATCCAAGATCAAGAAATCCATCGAGAAATCAATCAATCGATCAATCAAGCAAGTATCCTTTACACGAAACCAATCACCGTCAACGAGCAAGCGATCCACGACAGGTCCAAGATTCGAGGTGATCAAGTGACGTGAAAATCGACGGAACATTTACTTCTTCGAGACAGAGATCGAGAGAAATTCTTCTTTCTCTTGTAATCTAAACTCAAAGAAATGTATTGTGAAGTTGAGTAATAAAGGTAGATCATCAGTTTTATCAATTCGCTTTCTTTAATTTCCGCATTATGAATTCTTTCTCTATTCTTTCTTTTATTTTCATGATGCGCGAGTACTTCTTCGCTTGATAGGATTCGTAGGATTAGGATAGATCAATGGTTGAGAAAATTCTATACTCTTTTTAAGTCTTATGAAGTTTATAAACCTTAGCAAAAGAATCGTCAACATCCTTATCAGGCGCGATATCAATTTCTTGATAACCTTGACCACAATTTGAGATAAGATTGACGATTTTTTTGTTAAGGGCTAGACATGAATGTAGATCAATGAAAGGACAAGGGTCAATAGAGGAGAAACCTTAGTTTCTTCCAAAGAACCCTAATCCTCATTCATCGCCATCAATCTAGTTTTAAATCTATTAATAGATAAGAGAAGTCATCTTTATTAGTCATCCAGGGCTACTAAATCCAATCGAATCTTACAAGCCTTCTTCATATAAAATTTTCTTGATAATTCAATTAGATCTTGAACCATTTTCTTGATTTTCTTGAAACTATTTTCTTGATTTTCTTGAAACTTTCTTCTTGATTTTCTTGATTTTCTCTTTTCTATTTCTTTTAACCGATCTAAAGCAAGAACTATAAAATTCCATGAATCCCAGAGGACGACCCGTACTCACTAAAGGTTCGCTACACGCGACACCGTTATTGATTGCGGTTATTTTACTACTACTTTTTCTTTCACAAAATTACAGATCAATCAGGACCGCATTAATAAAGATTAATGTAAGATAAAACAAACCAAAACTTAATCGTTGGAACAATTTCAAAACCACCCGGTGTTCTTTAAAAGCAATTTTAAATGCGGAGCTTAAACTGTTCTCCGCCGAAAGACGCGACCGGGACGTTGGGACGTCCGGCCTGAATTTTGGGGGCAGATGCTATTTGGTTTTATCCATCCACCTCTCCGAAGATGCCAAGTTGATTTATGACACTGTATATCGTAGGTTTAGACAGATGCGGCCGTTGCAGCAGACTTCGTCAGATTCCTCCTCATTTGAGGGGTTTTTGATTGTGGGGACGCTCTTCCCTGTAGGCGCAAGCCCCTGCAGTTAATTACGCTACCGCATCGCGGTAACCACTTTATCTGTAACGCTTTGAATTTTCGTTTAGGTAGTTTTTCGATAATCGGTAAAATAAACAGTATTTTCCGTAAAATGTCAAAATAATTATTTTTCAATATAGGCCTAATTATACAAAATTTAGATAAGAAATTGCTAGGAATTGGTTAATTAATTGTCACTTAAAAATTTCTAGTCATTTAATTTTTTTTCCTTAATTAATTATTTTTAATATTATTTTAAGCTTTTAAATATACATTAAATTAGTGATAAATACAAATTTAAATGGTTAAATTACATACTTAGGAACCATTATAAACTAAAACCTAGTGTTAACAAAAATTTTATCAAGACTTTCTTAGATTGGTTGTTCTATGGTTTAAAAATGAATTAAAATGGGGTTTTTTTTAAAAAAATGATGTGATGGACATTAAATGAACTTAGGAGAGTGTTTTTATGTAGAAATTTCTACACATTTCCCTCACAACTCCCCCCTCCTAGCTCAGGCCGAGCCCTCTCCTGCAGCAGCTCCCCAATTTTCCTCTCTCTCTTGCTTCAAAATTTCATCCAAAAATCCACCGAAATCCACAATTTTCTTCACAAATTCAACACAAATCCCTATGCTATCTCTTCTCAAGCCCAAATTGGTTTAAAACATGGAGAAAAGAGGCAACTTTGGAGGCTAAGTGCAAGAGGTTCAAAACTTGTGAGGTGAAAATTCTAATCTAATTGTTAAATTGTAGTTTAAAAATGCTAAATTAGAAATTTAAAGTGTGAAATTTGGTTAAAATTGCTTGCTAATGAAATTCAAGAAAAGGTTTGAAATTTTATTTAGGGTTTGAAGCATTGTAATTAGGTAAAAATTTGTGTTGTGGCCATCTAGTTGTTTGAATTGGATGTTTGTGCTAGTTTGTGATCGCTATATCGTTAATCCGCGATGTTTGCATCGAATTTGAGTTGTTAATACTTACTAGGTTTTTCATAAAATTAGGAAGTGATTTAATTGCGATATCTTGACGATATTATTGGCATCTCCTACGACATTTAGGGTGTGCGAATGCGGAGTTTGGTTTAATCGGGGTTTAGTTTTGACGGTTGCCCCGAAACGGCGATTTTAGTTAAGGCTTAGTGATTTTCGTGTGTTTTCCGCGCACCGAGTGCACGTTGTGCCTAACTTGTGAGCGTCGATCTTTTCATATTGTGATTTTCGTCGTTTCATGATGTGTAATCTTATGTTGTGTGTTATGCAATTTTAGGGTCGGTTGCGGAAACATCGGACGCGGTGCGCAAAGGCAAAACGGTGGTTGGATCAGATTAGCGAGGCGTCCGGGTGAGTAGATGTATACATCTATGGGGAAATCGTCTGGATGGCGCGAGGTGCCCCATAATTAGGATCACTTTATTAGTTGCAAACTATATGCATAGTTAGTTAGTTAACCATCTCATTCATATGCATATATTTCTAGTTATTCGTCTGCTGGCATTGCATGATTATTTATATATCTTTGTGTGATATCACTTCTTAGGACACTTACACCATTACCATTGGCTCATGATGCACGCGCACTATTCATGTGAACACACATACCTTTGGTAATTGCCATGCCATGAGTACTGTAGAACCTGCTTAGTTCAGTATCAAACGCTTGCATCATACATGATATATTGAATTGCAAAACATGCATATACCTCACTTCATTATCATGCTTATTTAGATTCCTCGTCATAAACTACATTGCATAACATTGATTTCATGGGCATCTATTATTTACAACATGTTGGATATTATGATTTTCTTGAGGATTTCAGAATTGATGAGATTTCTGGATTTTGGGGAAAACCGCAAGAATTTAACAAAAGCTTATTATTATCATTTTTAAAATAAAGTTGTGGTTTTCTCGTGATGTATGTGTCGTCCACCATGAGTTTTCATGTTTTCTGTTGGATTTCGAGACCCGATTCGAGAAGTGTATGAACCGTCTCGGGTACATGGTGGGCCCGGTATGGTACCCCAGGACAAGAAGATCGAGTTGTAGACGATGAGCCTGGCAGGGGAAGACTACCTACCGGTGATGTCTGGCGCGGCGGATATCCGGAAGATACCGACCGTTGTCGTGAGGTTTGATGATATGGGCCGATCCGGACTGACGGAGCCCGAGATATTGAGACATTGATATAGTGAGACATTGAGACAAATATATTTCCATATTTGGTGTCGATACTTGACACGGTTTTCGGATGATTTCATTGATGGTACCTTGGCTATTGTACAGATAATTTTTTAAGTTAAGAATGCAAAGATCATCGTATTTATACACTTAAGGATTTCGTATTGATTTTGCATCCATGTGCATACATATTAGCAGCATCGCATTATACTTAGATATGCAGATTGCGACGCATTACGTGCATTCTTACGATAGCCTTATTAGATATTACTTGCTACTCACGAGTTGGCAACTCACCCCCGTTGTGCCACAGTGTCTTGCAGGTCGGACCCGTCAGCTTTGCAGCGGCGGGCGTATCTTTTCATTGGCTTCTTTTGCTCAGACTCGCGACATTGCTCGTAGGTGGGTTGCGAGGACACCTTGTCTCTTTTGTACTATCATTGTATCTAGTATTCTCCATCTACCACTTCTTATTTTGTATATGCGACCTAGTGATGAGACTGAGAGATTTGTGTATATGTGGTTTCTCTAGGGTCGAGCTCACTTGAGCCGACGTTGTGTTTTTCCTTATTTTTGGGTTTCTTTATGATTATTTGCTTGATATTATATATATTGCATGTGGTTGTGATCCGCCTTGGGCGAAGAGCTAGCTCTCGCTTGGGGATGCCATTGTTTCATTACAGGTTTATATATCTTATTGTACCCATTTTGGGGGCTAGTATTTACAAAGGAGACTTTGCCGAAATTTTCGGAAAATTTTGATGTTTTAAAAAGGGATTAATATAACTTAATTGGTTTAGAATCATGTTCATAAAAAGGTTTTTCCTTCACTCTTGTTGAATTGGTTTAGATTTTCTGGGCTTTGGCTGACTTATGTTACGTTACGCCTTTAGACGTCTCGTAATCTAAGTGCCAGTCACGTTCCGTACCTTCGGGTCGTGACATTATCCTTCTCCAGATGGTCACTTCGTGTAGTGTGTGTTTGTTTTATTTTTGATTGCCCGTGGATTTTATACGGAGACTAATTTATGTTGTCGCCCGTAGGGCGTGGATTAGTCCAAATCCGTATTTTCTTAGATTTGGTTTTGAATTGGGTTTAAGGATCGTTAACCTCATTTGAGACTAAGATCAACTTAAACGTTTGTTAAGAATACGTTAGTTTAATTTTAGACTAAAATCAACTTAACAATTTGTTAAGGGTACGTTAGTCTAATTTTAGACTAAGATCTACTTAACAGGATCATTTAGATTTAACAAAAGAACATTTAGACTCTATTGTTTTAGCTTAGAGACTTTGCGGTCCAGTTTAAAGACGTCATAGTCTGTAAAGTTTAAAGACATCATAGTCTATGAGTTTAAGGACCTCACAGTCCATGGTAGTTTAGAGACATCATAGTCTGTAAAGTTTAAAGACATCATAGTCTATGAGTTTAAGGACCACATAGTCCATAAAGTTTAAGGATATCATAGTCCATGAGTTTAAGGACCCCACAGTCCGTGGAATGTCTGGTTGTCGGGACCCGTTACCTCTCTGAAGACGTTGAAGGATTACAACGACACATATCAGAGGAGTGAAGAGATGTACCCTTGAACCAATATTAGTTGAGAGATCTGTAGTCTAATTTGGGACTAAGATCAAAGATTTATGAGCATATGGGCTCAATTAATTTGAATTAGAGATCTGTGGCCAACTTGGGCTTGGCCCATTCATTTAAAATGTTAGACATTTAATTAGGCTCGGTCCTTTTTCATTTAACAATGCCGAGCATTGGTCCTGACAACTTTTTGTCTTTTATTGAATGCTGAGCACTCATTATGGCTCTGGGCTTTATTACTTAAAGAACAATTTATGTTCTTTCAGCACACACGTGAGGAGCACGTGGCGTGCTTAGCGCTAGTCAATGAGCGCAGAGCGCTTCTGTGAAATAGCGCACACGTGAGGAGCACGTGGCGCGCTTAGCGTTAAGCGCTAGTCAATGAGCGCAGAGCGCTTCTGTGAAATAGCGCACACGTGAGGAGCACGTGGCGCGCTTAGCGCTGTGCGCTAACCAATGAGTGCAGAGCGCTTCTTGTGAAATAGCGCACACGTGAGGAGCACGTGGCGCGCTTGGCGCTATGCGCCAGTCAATGAGCGCAGAGCGCTTTGTTTCCCCCAATCAGAGCAAACCTCTGTTTTGAAATTTAAAAATTTAAAAGTTGAAGCAACGCTTCAGATCCAGCGCTAGGTGCGCTGCGCGCCACATGTCAAACACGGATACGCTAGCGCTCGGTGCGCTGCGTCCCAGGCAGCGCACCCCAATCAGAGCAAAACTCTGTTTTAAAATTTAAAATTCAAAAATTGAAGCAACGCTTCAGATCCAGCGCCAGGCGCGCTGCACGCCACGTGTCAAACACGGATGCGCTAGCGCTAGGTGCGCCGCGCGCCATGTGTCAAACACGGGTGCGCTAATGCAGGCTGCGCTCTGCGCTGCGCGCCACGTGTCAAACGTAGGTGCGCTAGCGCAAAGTGCACTGCGCTCTGAGCAGCGCACTACGTGCAAAGCACGGGTGCGCCAGCGCTGGAATTATAAAATTCCCCACTGTTAGATCAAAAGATCTAATAATAATGATAAATCATTAATTAATCAGAATTAAAATTCTGTTATGGAAAGATCTTTCCAATTTTGTTAAAAACAAAAAGATTGCCTTCTGTAAAATAGAAGCCCTAGGATCAAAAATCCAACGGTGGGGAAACATCCCCAAATCAATCAGAGAAAAATCTCTTTAACTGATTTAACAAATCAATTTGCCCTATATAAAGGCCCTAAGACTTCAAGTCTGATATAGAGAAACCCCCTACAAATTTTGAGAAAACTCAAAAGAAAGAGAGCAAGCTCTTGAAAGAAGATGATTCCTTCAAGGTAAAAAGAATGGTTCTTGAACAAAAAGATGAAATCATCTCATTAAAATAGAAGAATTATCTTCTTAAAAGATCATAGATCTACAAAAGACCAAGGTCTTTTATAAAAAAGAGATCAAAAGATCTCATCATAAAAACAAAAGAAGTATTTACTTCATTCACAGATCATTGATGCCCTTTCCAAAATAAGAACTGTTGTTCTTGAATCTTGAGGCAAAACCTCCTTTAAAAAGAACATAAACTTGTTCACAGATCATAAATTTGATCAAATGCGCTTTGCGCTATTGAAAAGTGCCTTGCTCTCTTGAACTGCGCTTTTGCGCTCCATGGACCGGCGCTCAGCGCCAAAACGTGCCACGTGTCAACCACGTATGCAACTTGCGCTTTGCGTTTCTGAAACAGCGTACTGCGCTCATGGGCTGGCGCTCAGCGCCAAGCGTGCCACGTGTCACTCACTTTTGCGCTACTAAACTAGCGCAACGCGCTCATAAATTGAAAATGCAATGCACTCATAAACTGGCGCAATGCGCCCATCATCTGGCGCTTAGCGCCAAACGCGACACGTGTCCTTTTCGTGTACGCTACTTGGCAGAAGCGCAATGCGCTCTCTAATTGGCGCAATGCGCCTGGCGCGCCACGTGGCACGCTGTCAGAACACACATTGTTCTGATGAATGCTATGTATTCAATACAAGATAAAAAAAAATGTCAGGATCTAATGCTCAGCATTATTAAAAGGGCCAAGCGCAAATAAAGGCTCAACAGCCCAGAATAATGTTAAACATTTTAATCTTATTGGACTTAGCCCAATATTGGCCATAATTACTCAACTTCTATTTAATCGAGCCCGTCTGCTCACGAATGTTTAACAGATCTTAGTCCCAAATTGGACTACAGATCTTTCAACCAACTTACACGGGTTCGAGGGTACATCTCTTTACTCCTTTGATATCTGTCGTTGTAATCCTTCAACGTCTTCAGAGAGGTGACGGGTCCCGATAACCACACATTTCACGGACTGTGGGGTCCTTAAACTCATGGACTACGATGTCCTTAAACTTCATAGACTATGATGTTTTTAAACTACGGACTGTGGGGGTCCTTAAACTCATAGACTACGATGTCTTTAAACTACGGACTGTGGGGCCCCTTTAAACCCACGGACTACGATGTCCTTAACCTGGACCGAGATGTCCTTAAACTAACATTGGACCGTAATGTCCTTAAACTAATCGACCGCAATGTCCCTAAACTAAACAATAGAGTCCAAATGCTCTCTTGTTGGATCTAAATGATCCTGTTAAGTTGATCTTAGTCTAAAAATTAGACTAACGTATCCTTAACATACGTTTAAGTTGATCTTAGTCCCAAATGAGACTAACGTATCCTTAAACCCAAACCAAAATCCAAATCTAAGAAAATACGGATTTGGACTAATCCACGCCCTACGGGCGATAAAATAAATTAGTCTCCGTATACAATCCACGGGCAACCAAATACAAAACAAACACCCACGACACGAAGTGACCATCTGGAGAAGGAGAAAGTTGTTACCACGATGCGGTAGCGTAATTAACTGCAGGGTCTTACGCCTGCAGGGAAGAGCGTCCCCACAATCAAAAACCCCTCAAATGAGGGGGAATCTGACGAAGTCTGCTACATCGGCCGCATCCGTTTAAACCTTCGATACACGGTGCCATAAATCAACTTGGTATCTTCGGAGAGGTGGACTGATAACACCAATTAGCATCTGCCCCGAAATTCAGGCGAGACGCACGCCGCGTCTTCGTCCGCGTCTTTCGGTGGGGAACAGATTCTGGCACACCCAGTGGGACCTTTTCCTCTTTCCACTCCACACTTCGTGTGTCATGTTCGCGAACAAATCGCGCTTTGATATGGTTGCCCTTAGGTTCGAGGTACTAAGATTTGGTTTCTTGCTTGACGCAGAAAACGAAACATCAATGGTATCTACTTGCGCGAAGTGTTCCAGCTGCAACTGCAACTCGCGTTCCGCCTCATCTAGAGGCATAGCTTACGGGCCTCAAGCGGCCTCCCTGTTCACGATGCCAGTGGACCAAGTAACTCAGGCCACCACTGGGCTGTTCTTTGGGACTATGATCCTACCCATAAGCTTCAGCGCCCCTGTACCATCGCAAGAAGCTCCTAAGAAGTCGGTCTTTGATCGGCTTGCAACTACAGCGGCCCCCCTCAACGGGTCATCCAGCTCTAGTGCCCCAGTCTTCGCCAGATTGGGCCAAAGTTCATGTGGGCCCATGGTGAAGCCCACAATTCCAGAAAAGGTTATTCCGAAGAGGATAGCCATCCCTGCTCTCGAAGTCGTCAAGGCGGCTTCTCCTGCTAAAGGGTCGGTCTTCACAAGACTGGCCGTTTCAGCTACTACTCCATGCGAAGTCACGAAGGCTGCTTCCCCTGTTCGAAAGTCGGCCTTCGCAAGACTGACTATCCCCTCTCAACGGATGTCGGTCTTCAATAGGCTGGTGTCAGCAGCGCCTCACCAGAACAGGGGGTATGACGAAGTCGCCCCTAAAGCTGAAATAATCCCAACGGCTCGACACGCTCGACGTCGCCACTGGCGCTGAGTAAGAAAGGCTGGGGGCAACTCCCCCTCTGGGCTAACTCCACCAGCCCCAACGGTGGAAGTCAATACTGCTGTTCCAACCGGGAACAGCTTTGAATTGCTGAACAAGGTGCGCAGGAACTCTCCCACCGCCGTACTGAAAAGATCTCCTCCACCCGTGGAGAATGCACCGAAGGCGAAGCCGGAACAGCCCCCTCAGCGGCTATCCTCCAAAATCTATAAAGTTTGGCGACGGGTCCAGGAGTCGGTGATTGATCAAGACTACCCTCGCCGACAAAAGAAGGTGAAGGTTCAACAGGAAGAGAACCGTCCTGTCAAGCCATAAAGGACAACAACTACCTGGGTGCCCGCTGCAACGGCCCCCTCAACGTCAACTGCTCAAAAGAGAAGGAGGCCAGAGAAAGCTCCTGTGACTACGACAGACCACAAAGACGCTGAGCCTAAATCCCAAAGTCTGGGGGCATAATCGTGCATACTGTTTACATGGCTTCTGGAAAAGAGGAAAGCCGTGCTTCTACAGGTCACCGACCGGTCATCCGATCCGTGACAAAAGCTCAGGAACAGCAACAGAAGCTTCAGGAAATGCTGACGCAAATGGCCGCACTCACCGGGACAAAAGAAAGCCCTGAGGTGTCATCGGAGCAGCGTCATGAACAAGAAACCGATGCCGACTTCCTCCGTAGAGTCCTCAAAAAGAAGGACAGAGAAGCCGCAGAACAAGAGGCTAATATAAAACGAATGGCGCTTCTCTTCCAAGATATGGTCGGGATGATGTTACAGCCGGAACCTCCAGCTGAAGACCCTCCGATCATCATTGAAGACGACAGAGGGGAGACATCGAACCCTCCTCCGGCTCTTTCAGCAGCTAAAGAGGAAACCATTTCCAAGGCCGCTCTGGATGACAACATTGCTCAGCAAATACGAGCTCACCAGAAGAGTGAAGCGGCCGGCCAAGTCGTTAAAACTGGGCGACCATATCCAGGCTGGTATGACCAAATAAAGTATCCACCGGGATATACGATCCCTAAATTTCATGTATACAAAGGAACGGGCAATCCCTACCAGCATGTCGTCCAGTTCAGGGCTCTATGTGGTAACACCGGGGGTGATGATAAACTTTTGCTCCGTCAGTTTGTTGGCAGCTTATCGGAGACAGCGTTCGAATGGTACTCTGAACTCCTGAATGACTCCGTCAAGACTTTTGCGGAAATGGAGCTATTATTCACCCAGCGATTCGCGAGTGCTAGTGAACGCACCCCGATTACAGCATTGATTAACGCTAGGGTGAAGCCTGGAGAGACATGGGTTCAGTACGCAATAAGATGGCGGAATCTATGGTCGAAATGCGAACAGCGCATCGAAGAAGCGCCGGCAGTGGGTATGTTCGTGGGCACTCTGGACCCTCATGCAACCATTTCCCAGTTCATGATGTTCTTCAAGCCAACTACTTTTCAGGCCTTGATTGACAAGCTGGCCTAAATGGACCAGATGGGTCATAGACCGTCTCTTCCAAAGCCAGACTCTCGAAATGAGAAGGGAAAGGGAAAAGCGATCGTCGTCGCCAATGCTCAACAGCAGCCCAGTGGTCTGAGACCAGTTGATCGCCAAAATAATAGAACTCGATCTCTCGAAGATAAAATGAGACGCCCTTACTCGTTCCCTCGAGACAAGACGAAGAGGTTATTCGAGCTTGCACTGCGCAACAGGCTCATCACTCTGCCGGAGCCAAGACGCCCGGCGCAACCAGGCGACATTAGCAATCCTAACTATTGCCCTTATCACCGAATGTTGGGCCATCCGATCGAGGATTGTTACATCTTCAAAAGCTGGATAGAAGATCAGTACCAGCAGGGCAAATTCGTATTATCTGAGAATTGGAAGGTGAAACTACCTCGGCCACACACTCCCAAGAAGACGGATACACCACGGGCATCATGCTCTTTCGTAGAAGAAGCTCCATGGGAGGTCGCTCTTTCAGCCAAAACTAAAAGAATGCTGAACGATCTCCACACATGTCCGGCAATTAAGTGGAAGAATCCACTGGAATATGAGATCATCGAGGGGATGCTGAAGCCGCGCCCAACTCCAAAGATCGGTGGTGATAGCCAAAGCACTCACACCCAGCCGTCAAATTCTTCGAAAAAGAAGAAGAAGACCAAAAAGCCCGTGAAGCCTGGTGACAAGCGCACGGACCTGCAAAAGTAGATTGACACGCTGGAAGAGTATAACCAGAAGGCACGGACTCCAGTCACGCTCCAAGAGTTCCTCAGCCACGTCCTTGAGGACGGAAATGATGGAGAAGACTCGTCGGATGAATCTGAAGATTACTTGGCAAGTTACCATGTGATATCTCACTCGTCGATAGAATATAAAGAAGCTCCTTGCACCGAGAAACTGGGGGCAGATCCTGAGCTGGAACTTCCGGGGCCATCAGACGATATGATCGACGCATTCCTCAACGAAGCTCTTTCAAAAAGTAAAGCTGATCGGGAGCGTGAAATGGCCATATTCGAAAAGGCCAAACGCCGGCGACTGGACGAAAGAGTTGAAACACTCCCTCCAGATCAAAGTACATCCGCCGCAAATAAAAACAGGTTTAAGACGAGGAAAAGGTTCGCTAAAGCCATATCGATGGGAATGAAGCTGCCATCCTCCGAAGCGAACGCTCTCAGTGAAGCGGAAATGCATCTTAGCTACTGCTTATATCATCGAAAGATTGCGCACCCCACCGAAGAGTGCAATGCTTTTAAAAGATGGTGGTAAGGATATGTTGCTCACTGGTAACATTTCAAGCGAATGAAACGCAAAACCCGTCAGGAGTAAAGAAATACGACCGAGGAGCGTGAAAAAACTGCCGGCAACTGTCGCATGGTCAACGCCGGGAGATCGCAGGTTCTCACCTTCGGGAGCGACTCTGACGAAAAAATGGCTCTTGGCCCCCTCTTCAAGGAGTCCACCTTGAGAAAAGAGGAAGAACCGAAGAACTGTGAAAATATTCAGCTGCGCAATCGTACGCTGCCCGAAAAGAATCTTGGGCCTTCGAACAATGGGTCAAATAGAAAAGATAAGTGAAAAGAAAAGGTCCCTGAGGATATCATCCTTGATGACCAAGCCGTTGACAAGCTGACAGCTAAGGACCCGCCAAAGAAAAGTAAGGTGGACCACAACGTTTTGGCACACTTGAGAAAGCTACCTTCGCAGCTCAGCATTCTCGATGCCCTTCTGCTATCAAAGGAAGCAAGAGACTCTTTGATCAAGGCACTGCAGGAGCCTGAGCAATTCCAAGCTTTTCTCGCCGAAGAAAAGATGAAGGACGAGCTGGAAGAAGTACACACAGCCGATATCACCTTCGGCGATGAAGATCTCCTCCTTGGGACATGCGAGCACAACCGCCCTCTATATGTCTCCGGATACTGTCATGACATCAAGATAGGTAAAATCCTGGTCGACAATGGGTCCTCCGTCAATCTCCTTAACGTGAGGGTGTTAAGGGAAATCTGCATGAGCGTTCAACACCTCGCTCGCGATAAAATCACCATCTTTAGTTTGACTCCCAGTCATCACGGACGCTCGGATCCGTAATATTGACATTACGCTTTGGGCTGCTCGTCACGGACATCAAGTTCCACGTCATTGATGCCAAGACATGCTACAATGCTTTGCTCGGCCGGCCCTGGTTACACGAGTACAACATCATCCCTTCTCACAACATTACACAACATCAGTGTATGAAATATTTCAAGGATGGTCTCGAGTATACTGTGACAGGAGAGCTAAACCCATTCTCCGTGAACGAAGTTCGCAAGTACGAAGATGCAAAATACTTCTTACCAGACTTCGAAGACACAGAAATGTTGGATATATATGCCCTAGAGGCCTTCATTGTATAGGATGCTAGGGATATGTATGTACATGACAATCTTGCTTGATATGATAGTACGCTATTTGGTTTGTCTTTATCTTAACGTGTGATATATTTTACTTTGTATTTATATACATGTTGATAAAGCCCGTAGGGTGTTTGCCTGACTATCGGCGTTGTGATGGCAGTCATACTTGTGGGAGCTGGATAGTTAATAGGCACATCCTTAAATATCCCTAGTCGCAGGAGTATCGAGACTGGGCATCGATGCTCCAGAGTAGACTAGTGTATACATATCTAGACCCTGACGAGGGGCGATGGATTGGTCCCGCAGCCATTGGTGAAGTGCACCTAAGATTGTATACAGATGCTCACTGCGTGTGAGTACACCGGACAGGACTCGCCGAGAACTGACTAGATGGTATTATACCTAGCGTCAGATAGAGTTCTCAGGTGACATGTGTGCAGATAGTCTGTCGACTTAAGGTCGTCATTTGTCTCGTGTGAGTTCCCACTGTGCTTTGATTACTACCCTACCACGGCTCAAAGGAGTCGTGCAAACAGGTTTTAGTTAGGTACAGTCTCGAGCCACATGGAGGCAGTGAGCGACTGTTAGGGATTCGTCTCTCCCGGTATAGGGAGTCGATATCGCACTGTGATCGGTTGGTCATTACCATAAGTCCCTGGCCAGGGATGATTGAGAATTACTGGCGGACTGACCAGTAGATTCTCGGATGGTCTTGGGCCACACTGGCACGACTTGTACGGTTGTTAGGGGTCTGACGTTCGCCACCTCCCTACACCATACATGCGATACTCTCAGACGAACAGACCGGACTGCGCGGATATTGTCACGAACAGGCTCAGTAGGGGTTACGGACGAGTTCCCTCGTCGGCCTCCTTTTCGACACGTACCTGGGTTTCCGTTACGTACAACTAGTGCCATTGACGGACTTATGGTTAAACCCACTGCCAGCGTACTGTCGAGTCTTTAGAGTCCCACACAGAGGGTTTCCCTGGATCAGGCGAGACGATGTAGACGCCGTATGGTCTTACGGCAGGGTTTCGATCGCATTCGTGTACTGGCTACTCGAATGACAATCGGACGGATTATACTGGTAGGCTTTGGTTTAAGCCGGATACTAGTATTGTAGTATTGGATTACACTGATCTCGGTGTATCCGTATTTTTTGGAATACAGATACGGGTATGAAAATACGGAAAAAGGGCATTCTTGTAAATTCACAAGATTGACCTTCTAGAAAGAGATACCTCATTATTGTTTTATTCTTTTTCATTAAAGAATTAATGAGGTGGAAATTAGGAGAGTTATGAGGCATGGGTTGAAAGCATGGCTAAGCATTTGTTTATTCACTTTGGAGTTACTATTCAATTAAGGTTGTAATTTATGAGATTAAATAATTCCATGGTTGAATTATTATCAAAATACTTAGCCATTCTCACAACTCATTCTCTTCTCATTCTATCAAAAGCTTTCTTTCTCCTAAGTTTTCTTCTCTCCTTCTTCCTCAAGCTCATACAGTTGCATGTGTTGCAAAACAATGAGCTTTGAGATCAGTTAATCCAATATACTCACTCTACATCAACTTAGTCTTCTCTCTTAGCAAGTTTGATCACTAAGTCATCTCATGGAGGTTGGAGCTTGACCATAGGTCCTCGGGTGGATCCATCTTCGACACAAAGGAGACCGGCGACCGATTTCGTTCAAGAAGCCAAAGCAAGGAGATCAAGAACAAGGAGCAAGGAACAACTTGAAGAACCGAAGGACTAGACACGAGGGTATAACTTCTTAACCTAGTAGTTAGCACTCTCTTGTAGTTCAATTTTGTTAGCTAATGTTTAAACAAGATCCAAAAGTGGAACAAGTTCATGATGCAAACCTAAAACAAGTATTCTTTATGTGGTGAGAAAAATGTTTTTCAAGTATTCCGCCTCCTCGCAAGCCGTGGGGTGTGCATCATGGACTTACAAGAAAGATGTCGCAAACCGGAGGATAAGAACAAAGTTATCGCCACTATTCCGGTCTTCGGGAGTGATACCGAGGAGGAAGAAAAAATAGTTTATTCAGGTCCGCCCCAGTATAGCAAGCCGGGGCCATCCACTCCTATGTTGATCTTCGGCAGCGACTCGGAAGATGAGGTCAATGCCGTATTCTCTGCTCGGCCATCTATGCAAACCTTCGCTGATGAAGACCAAAGTTTGCAAGTTGCCATGGTTTTGCCAAAGCATCGTAAAGAGCTAGACGCGCTTGATACCTATAATGTGGAAGAACTGCAGACATTCTAAGTCCCTCCCACGCGAAAAGATGAAAAGGAGATCCTATTCTACCGATCTGGGGAAACCAAAGTGAAAAAAGAAATCTGGCATGGCGCGGATTCTACATTCGACAGGCTCCAGCCCATCCGTTTGCCCAGATATTACACAGATGGACTAAAGAGACTCTTGAGACGCCAAGGTGTACCCCTTAAGCAAACTGCGCGACAAGTACGGTTCTATAACAGGATTTGGAACGTTTCCGGAACTAAAAAAAAGTTGCCCAACGGAAAAATGGAAACGATCGGGCTTGGGTATGTTCAATCCAAGAAACGGGAGCTACTCCGCGACTGCTACGTCATACATGACTTTGATGAAGAAAGAGATGCTCTGTGGGAAGATGCTAACCCTGAACTAGAAAGAGCTCCCGCTGTGAAAATGCCCAGTCCGTCGTTCGAAGAACAAATGGAAAAGCTTATAAGGGAAGCGGGTCAAAAGGATCGAAACGATCATAATCGCGAAATGGCCATCTTTGAGAAAGCCAGGACGCAACGCCTCTTTCAGCAGGATGTGAAAAATGAGAATGCTCCTCCTTGTCAACCCATTGTACAAAAGGCCCGACGCAGAGGCAGAAACAAACCAAAGAACGGGAAAGGCGTTCGACAGTGACAAAGCGGGTCCAAGAAGCCACGCGATCAGGAATCGAGCAACCAGGATTCGTCTCTTATAAAGAAGATGGGTCGAGCATACTCTTTTCCCCAAGACAAGAGAAGGAAGATATTCGATCTTGTCATAAAACATCAGATGATGACACTCCCGGAGTCTAAGCACCCCGAGCAACCGGACGAAGTCTCTCACCCGGACTATTGCTCCTATCATAGGGCAATAGGACATCCTCTTAAAGACTGCTTCACATTTAAAGACTAGGTAGAGGACCAGTATCAGCAAGGCAGGTTCGCTTTATCCAGCAGCTGGAGGGTAACCCCACCGCAGAAGCATGAACCCAAAGCCGCGAGAGCAGAACCAGATCAATATCGGTCTTGGAAGCGATCTCGTACCTGCCACGTGATAATGCTGTCAGAAGAAGAGCCCGAGAATGTGGATGACCTTTCCTAGTGCTTCGACAACAATGATGACGAGGTAATCTCAGAATTTCCACCGGCGCCAAAAGAGCTGGAAGATGGGATACATACTACTGCAAATAACCTCAAGAAAATTGATTTGGGGGCAGCAAATGACCCGCGGCCGATGTTCGTCAGTGAGCTGTTGTCTGAAGAAAGGGTGACTGCGCTAAAAGACGTGCTTATTCAGCATAAAGATTGCTTCGCATGGAACTATTCCGAGATGCCAGGACTAGATCCAGAGATTGCTGTGCACAAACTGGCGATATCTCCGGACGTCAAGCCGATCAAACAAGCACCGAGAAGAATGCGGCTCGAGCTTGAGATGAGCATCAACGCCGAGGTCAAGAAGCTAATCGACTCTGGCTTCATCCAAGAGGTTCAGTATCCTGATTGGATCGCCAATATCGTCCCGGTGATGAAGAAAAATAGGACGGTACGCATCTGTGTGGACTTTCGGGACCTCAATAAATCCTGCCCGAAAGACGACTTCCCAGTACTGGTCACCGAGCTGATGATAGACAATACGTCCACTCATGAAGTTTTCTCCTTCATGGACGACTCATCAGGATACAATCAGATAAAGATGCATCCTGAGGACCAGAAGCATACTGCTTTTCGGATCCTTTTGGGCATATTCTGCTACAAGGTGATGCCCTTCGGTCTAAAGAACGCCGGTGCCACCTATCAGAGGGCCATAACGAAGATCTTCGATGACCTCATACATGAAATCGTCGAATGCTATATCGACGACCTCATGGTTAAAAGCAAATCATACGAGAAACATTTAGAGCACCTGAAGATCGTGTTTCAGCGCCTTCGGCAATACAACTTGAAGATGAACCCTCTTAAATGCGCGTTCGGAGTTTCCTCGGGCAAATTCCTAGGATTCATTGTCCGACACCGAGGCATCGAGATAGACCCGTCAAAGATCAAGGCGATTATGGAAATGCCCCCGCCAAGGACTCTCAAGCAATTGCGGTCTCTCCAAAGGAAGCTTGCGTATATCCGGCGATTTATAACCAATCTCTCAGGCAAGTGCCGTCCTTACAGTCACCTGATGAAGAAGGGAACCCCTTTCGTTTGGGATTGCAAATGCCAAAACGCACTGGACGAAATCAAGCAATACCTGCAGAATCCGCCAGTACTGGTCGCTCCTGTTAAAGGAAAACCTCTCATTCTGTATACAACCGCCCTTGAAGGTTCCTTAGGCGCATTATGGGTACAAGAGAACGACCAAGGGAAAGAAAGAGCTCTCTACTACTTGAGTCGAGTTCTACTGGGGGCAGAAAGCAATTACTCTCCCATTGAAAAACACTGCCTGACATTGATCTTCGCAATAACGAAGCTCAGACACTATGCGTTGGCGCATGAGGTCCATCTCATATCAAAAGTGGATCCCCTCAAATATTTGATGTCAAAGGCCATATTAACAGGACGACTCGCTAAGTGGGCCTTGCTCTTGATGGAGTTCTCGATAACTTATCGGCCACTTAAGGCGGTGAAAGGCCAGGCCATCGCCGATTTCCTCGTTGAGCATCCGATACCTGCCGACTCTCCCTTGAACTGCGAATTGCCAGACGAACACGCGTTTGACACGATCGACGGGGAAAGAAGAGAGAATGATACCCGGCGGGAACTCTACTTCGATGGAGCGTCTTCCATGAAAAAGCGCAAACAAAGCACCCCCATAATCAAATCAGGGGTAGGCCTTGTCTTCGTGACTCCACAAGGAGGGATAATGCGCTTTGCCTTCTCCTTAACAGAGCTGAGAACAAACAATGAAGCCGAGTATGAAGCTTTGATAGCAGGTCTCGAGATCGCTATCGACATGGGAATTGAAAACCTCCTCATATACGGAGACTCCCAACTATTCGTTAGTCAAGTAAACGACGACTATCAAACGTGTAAACCGGAGCTGGTAAAGTACGTGAGAGAGTACAACAGTTGCTGACTCAAGTCCCTTCCTACACCTTGGAAAGCATACCGTGCGCGGAAAATAGTAAGGCAGATGCATTAGCCAAGCTCGCTAAAGAACTGGCCGACGAGAACCTCGATGACGTGAGGATCATTGTGCAAAGCCATCGGGTTCTCGCACCGGCAGAAATACCTCCGGAGTCATCAGAAGAAAAGGGAGCGACCGAGCAAGTGGCTCTGCAAATAAAAGACCAGGAAAAGGTTACCGATTGGAGAGATGTCTTTATAGACTACTTCAAATCCCGTCGAACACCTGAAGATGCATCCTCAAGACATCGGCTTATGAAACAAGCTCTGTCTTTTCCTTTCGTCAATGATACCCTGTATAAGAGATCATTTGACTCTTTATGGCTAAGATGCCTGGGACTTGAAGATGCAAAACGAGTCGTCCAAGAAACTCATGACGGACTCTGCGGTTCTCACCAAGCCGGGCCGAAGATGAAGCTGAAGATCAAATGGATGGGTTATTATTGGCCCACGATGATCCAAGTCTGCCTCGAATACGCGAAGTAGTGCCATTCGTGCCAGATTCACGGGGACTTTATCCATCAGTATCCAAATCCACTACATCCAACAGTGGCTAGCTGGCCGTTCGAAATGTGGGGGACTGACATAATCGGCCCCATCGAATCAGCATTGTCCAGAGGACATCGATTCATCTTGGCGACAACTGATTACTTCTCCAAATTGGCAGAAGCAGTACCGCTAAGGGAAGTGAAGACGGAGAATATCCTCCATTTCTTCAAGACACACGTCATTTATCGGTTCGGCACTCCGTGAAGGATCATCTCCGATAACGGGCCAGCCTATAGAAGCCACAAGATCAGCCGCTTCGCACAACAACATAACATAGACTGGAGATACTGTTCGGTCTATAATCCCCGAGCTAACGGTCTAGCTGAGACTTTCAACAAGACCTTGACGAAGATTGTGAAAAAGACGGTGTCCCGAAATAAGAAGGACTGGAATGAGAGACTGCATGAAGCTCTCTGGGCGTATCGAACTACGTTCAAAACGGCCACGAACACAACGCCATACGCATTGGTATTCGGTACAGAAGCGGTACTCCCCCTCGAGATAGAGTTACCCTCTCTACGAGTGGTAGTTCATTACGAGCTAACGGACAAAGAGAATGCTCACTTTCGGCTTGAGGAGCTCGATGCCCTTGATGAAACCCGGCTCATAGTGCAACAAAATCTGGAGGCTTATAAAGCAAAGATGACGCGCTGATACGAAAGGTTGACTAGGCCGAGAACATTCCGCCAAGGCGAACTCGTGCTAGTAGTCAAGAGACCTATGATCCCCAATCGTGCCAAACGGAGGAAATTCGAGCCGAACTATGAAGGCCCGTATATCATAGACAAAGTCTACCAGGGTGGGGCCTACCTACTCATGAACATGCATGGCGAAAGGCCCTTCAGGCCAATAAATGGTCGCTTCCTAAAAAAGTATTACGCTTGATGAGTCACGACCTAAGTCAATGATAGACGACGACGACTATGTCCACTCGCTATCTTCCTAAGCCCAAACTTTATAAGCAGTAGCCGGCTAATGGACCGAAACGTCCTTAAACTAACAACGGACCGAGACGTCTTTAAACTAACAATGGACCACTACGTCCTAAAACTAACTGTTGACCGAGACGTCGATAAACTACGGTGGATTGCAGCATCCCAAGGCTGATACAAAAAAAGAGGAACAAACGGTATGTCCATAAGCAAAAAGGGCACGGATGAAAACCCGAAAGGGCTCCGTGAGTAAAAACAGTAGGGCTACCGGCGAGTTTCGTGAAAACCCGAAAGGGAACAATCTCGTTAAAAAGACACTTGCAAGGTCCTCTCGACCTTGTGAGGAGATACCACCTATGTGAGATCCTTATGACTCACAAGGGAGCAACACACTTGGGGATCCCCACGATTCCTAAGGAGAAATTACACTTGCGAGATCCTCACGACTCGTAAGGAGAACCCTCTTATGAGACCCTCACGGCTCATAAGATTCAAAAGTCTTAAGCTACAAGGATCTGAACCTGTTCTTAAGCATGCCACCACAACCTCCAATTCTGCCCTACAAGTGGCTCAATATTGACCCTTGTATACAATCCACGGGCACGAATAAATATTTCCCTAACAAAGTCCCATCCGTGACTAGGGATATGTTTGCACAGTGAACAGCCCTTATAAGTCCTCTCGACTTATAAGGAGAAAGCACTCTTGTAAGATCCTTACGACTTATAAGAGACCATGCACTTAGGAATCCTCATGATTCCTAAGGAGAAAACGCACCTATGAGATCCTCACGACTCGCAGGGAGAAATACCTTTATGAGACCCTTACGGCTCATGAAGTCAAAAGCCTTAGTCGACAGGATCTTAACCCTGTTTTCTAAGCCACCTTTGTTCGACATCGACAGAGGAAAATAATGATTCGCTCCTGGCATTATCCCAGTTGTAGCGGTGCTGATGCCGAAATCAGTGTCTAAATTCCAGGCTTGCAGCGAAAGCCAGCGAGCCACATATGCATGCAAAATAGCCGAAATGATGAGACAACTTGCAACAAAATCAGCAAGTAAAAATGTATGTATGCAAAATAGCCGAAATGATTGGGCACCGCGAAAAATAGCCGAAATGATTGGGCAATCGCGACCTTCACGATATAAAAGCTGAAATGATAGAGCATCGCGGAAAGAAAAAAAATGAAAATTTTGCCCTACAGGTGATATCACATCAATCTCTGTATACAATCTAGGGGCGCAAACAAAGGAGGAATCACACCTGCCCTCCCTAGGCTCCATCAGAAAACGAAGCAAAATCTCAACGGTTCCCAGACAACCTGGAGACCATTTCGACATTCGTCTCATTACAACAGACGCAACGTCATCTACATGACCCCGTCTCGGAAATACGTCATCCATATGACCTCGTCTCGGAAATACGTCATCCATATGACCCCGTCTCGGAAATACGTCATCCACATGACCCCGTCGTGGAAATACGTCATCCACATGACCCCGTCTTGGAAATACATCATCCATATGGCCCCGTCTCGGAAATACATCATCTACATGACCCCTTCTCGGAAATACGTCATCCAAATGACCCCGTCGCGGAAATATGTCATCCAAATGACCCCGTCTCGGAAATACGTCATCCATATGACCCCGTCTCGGAAATAAATCATCCACATGACCCCGTCGCGGAAATACGTCATCCATATGACCCCGTCTCGGAAATACGTCATCTACATGACCCCATCTCGGAAATACGTCATCCAAATGACCCCGTCACGGAAATACGTCATCCACATGACCCCGTCTCGGAAATACGTCATCCACATGACCCCATCACGGAAATACGTCATCCACATGACCCCGTCACGGAAATACGTCATCTACATGACCCCGTCACGGAAACACGTCCAAATGACCCCGTCTCGGAAATACGTCATCCACATGACCCCGTCTCGGAAATACGTCATCCACATGACCCCGTCTCGGAAATACGTCATCTACATGACCCCGTTTCGGAAATACGTCATCCACATGATCCCGTCACGGAAATACGTCATCCACATGAACTCGTCGTGGAAATACGTCATCCACATTACCCCACCTCGGAAATACATCGCCCAATGATGCCGTGAAATGCGGATAACGTCAATCTCATTAAACACTTACGGGTCCTCTCGATTCGTAAGGAAGAAAACTATCTTATAAGATCCTTACGACGTATAAGGGAAAACACACTTAGGAATCCTCACGACTCCTAAGGAGAAAAGACACCTACGAGATCCTCACGACTCGTAGGGAGAAAAGTCTTTATGAGACCCTCACGGCTCATAAAGTTGAAAAGTCTCAGGTAGCAGATCTGAACCTGCTTCCTAAGCCATCACTACCTCTCGAGGAATTCAAAACAGAATGTTCTCTATCATCTACATGCAACGTTTGCTAAGGTGACATGCTGATAACAAAAGAAAGAAGAAAGCAGAAAGATGACACAAGACATTGCGAAGGAAATGTATCTTTTATTCATGAATTCAATTGGGTACAAAATATATCATATGAAAGAATAAAAGAATGAATACATTTTATTCAAAATTACAAATGGTACAAAATAAATTATTGAGAGGGAAGTGCTTTCAATAATTCAATCAGCCGCTCACGCACTTCCCTCACCCCCTCTTCTTGATCAGCTGCCGCGGCCAACTCTGCTTCGACCTGGGCTCGCTGCTGCAAGTAAGACAAAAGTTGTTCCTCGGCGGCCCGCTGAGCTGCTTCACGATTTTGTGCATCGCGCTCGACGACGTCGAGCTTCTGCCTCAGTATTAACCCGTCAGAAATGCATCGCAGAAGGACTTCGAAGAAAACTTTCAACTGCGCAGCATTCGCATCAACCTGAGCATGCAGTCGAGCAGATTCGCTTGAAGTTTCTTTACATTCCTTCTCCTTTAAATCCACTTCTTGTTCAAGATGGCGGAAGTAAGAAGTACTCTGCTCGATCCACGCAGCCTGTTGAGTGCTCACAGCCAGAATCTCAGGAGCAGGACGCCTAAGCTCAAGCTCATGCAGGCAAGCCTCAATTTCCCTGCAGCGATTAACCCAAGACTGAACGACGCCCTCACTATGAAAGTTCACGAGCGTCGCCAGCATAGGGTTAACTTGTTGGATATAATGCCCTCAAAGTCAATTATTGGATCGCAGGCACGTGATTGCAATGATTAAGGGATGACCTATACCGATATGACTTTCTTACTCGAGATGATAGTATGCTATCTGGTTTGTCTTTATCATCGTATATATGCTTTAGTTCACTATTGCATGATGATAGAGCCCATAGGATTCTTGCTTGACTGCCAGCAGTATGATGGCGATCATATACGTGGGAGCTGGGGTCTATAAGCACATCCATAAAAGTGTCCGTAGTCGTGGGAGTTTCGAGACAGGGCATCGATACTCCAGAGTAGACTAGTGTATACAGTCGATACCCCGATGAGGGGCGGTGGCCGGTCTCACAAGCCATTGGTGTCAGTTGGTTCACCTAAGATGTATACAGGTGCTCATTGGGTTATGAGTACACCGGACAGGACTCGCCGGGAACATGCTAGTTGGTATTATACATATCGTCAGATAGCAGTTCCCTAGTGACATGTGTACAGGTTAGTTTGTCGACCTGAGATCGTCATTTGTCTCGTGTGAGTTCCCACTGTGCTTAGATTACTACCCTACCACGCTCAAAGGAGACGTGCAAATAGGTTTTAGTTGGGTACAGTCCCGAGCCACATAAAGGCAGTGAGCGGATCGTCGGGGATTCGTCTCTCCCGGTATTGGGGGTTGATATCACACAGTGCATGGGTGGCCATCACTAGAAATCCTCGGCCGGGTAGTGGAGAATTACTGATTTAGATCAGTAGTTTCTCAGGAGGTGATGGGCTTCATACCGACACAAATTATCGCGTTATTAGGGGTCTGACTTTATCGACCCCCTAGACTCGATATGCGATACTCTTAGACGAACGGACCAGACTGTACGGATATTGTCATTGTCAGGCTCAGTAAGGTTTCTGGATGAGTTCCCTCGTCAGCTTCCCTTCCAATCAATACATAGGCAACCGTTACGTACAGTTAGTACCTCTGACGTGCTAGTGGTTATACCCAGTGCCAGTGTGTTGATGAGTCATTAGAGTCCCCCACAGACAGTTTCCCAAGTTCGGACGAAACGTTGTAGAGGCCGTATAGTTTTATGGCAGGGTTTGGAAAATGCACGTGCGTTTACGCACGTGTCATATTTCGGGCAGATAATACTGGTGGGCTTTGGTTTAAGCCGGATCCGAGTATTATACTGTGTAGATATAATATATTTGTCTCAGTTGCATTTGTATTCGGTCGTAATACAAATGCGGGTATGTTTATACTGTTACGGGGTTATCCTGAAATTCGTTTCGGGATCGCTTTTAGAAGTTGCCAGTTTCCAGTTTTCTATCACCCGTATTAAACATTCGGTTAAATATGGATTTATCTTTTCTTCGGTGTGTCATGGTTCTAGAAGGTTCTAGAAATGGTGACTAGATTCATGTATCTTTCTTAGCATTAAATGAAATGGTCATGTGTTATTATGAATCACCATTTTGCATTTAATGATTTTAGTGATTCATTCATTCATTAATGTGAAGTGATAAGCTTTCTTCTTATGGTCACCATTTTTCCTCCTACACTCACCTCCCTCTCTTTATATATTGGCCGGCCATTCTTATGGAGGGAAAATGGTAGTTAATTTGGAAAAGATTATAGTTTTGGATTCATGGAAATTAGATAGCCTCATTTCTCATTTCACCCGATCCAAAAGGCAACTTCATTAACCGTTCGTCCATGGTTTTGGACCAAGTGAGACAAAGTGTTCTACTCATTCTCTACATCAATCTTGGTCATCTCTTTTAGCAAACTTGATGATCGAGTTGTCTCGGTTCAGAGGCGGGAGCCCGTTTAAAGATCCGTCGATGTGGTGCCACCTGGACGAGAAGACTGGAGATTCAGGAGATCGGAGCAGCCGCAACAAAGCGTGGGATAATGGTTGAAGACCGAAGGACTCGGATCGTTCGGTATAACATTTCTACCCACTTTGTAGTTTATTAGTTTAGCTTTAATGGCAGATCCGAGTTATAGTATACGATGGCGCCAGTCAAAAAGTTTTTGTTCCGCATTTGGCGTCTGTTAGACGGCCGGGGCGCTACCGTGTACTTACAGTGGTATCAGAGCCTCGCCATTAAGCTTTACTAACTTGTGCTAACGCGTTTAAAATATCGATCGAACGGAATTTCGAAAACTGCAATTTTCTGGGTTAAAGTTTCTGTCGATTTTTAAAAGGGTCTAAAAATTATTTTGCATATCACAGAAAATAGAGCAGGCTTTTTTAAGAATACAGGTGAAATTTGGTCAAGTGAACTTAGTGTACGGCCGCGGATCCGCGGCCAAAACCAGGGTTTGGCAGCGGATCCGCCGCCATATTGTGGGATCAATGCTCCAAATTTCTACTGTGTCTTCTACACAGGAAATTGTGGTTTTTGGTATATTTCTTTTGGGCCCAGATTTTATTACTGTACACCAGATGTTTGTGGGGCCCACTTTGGGATATTTTGTCGATCGAAATTTAAACGTGTTAGTTTACAATACTTATATTATATCTCCGACCGGGAATGTCATTTGAGCGGTAAATTGCGTCTAATTGCTATTAGACGAATTTGCGAACGTGACATTCGCGTTAATGTTCTGTGTTGTGCTGTGATGTTGCGGATTTGTCGTGGTGGATAGCAGTGTGCAATGATAGTGCCGGCTGAATTTATTTGTACATTTGATATTGCGGGGCGAGCATCCAACATGTGGACTGCCGTCACTGTCTGTTTGTATAATATTCTTTTGGGGCACGACCGGGCTGAGCTCGTTGTACCCGTTGTACATATTTTTATTTTCTGTACTAGGATTACCCCGCGGAGGGGTGCACGGATAGCCGAGTTTTGGAGGGCAACGGGTCCGTATCTCATGGCTTTGAGAGGCAGAGGGGCCTCACTCTAGAATTGGCAGACTATTCGCCGCACTCGTAGAGGGTACATGTTGACCCAAGGAGGGGTGCTCAAGTTACCGGATTCCGTGAAGTGCCGGGTGGTCCATTCACTATGCTGTAGGGGGCTACTTCGCTTCAGGTTTTAGCGGGTAACTTGCCGCACCCGTAGGGGTCTAGGTTTCATTGCACAGGCTATCCACACGACCAGGGGAACGTCGGGTTTCAGTAGTGGCTCTGTGAAACCCGGGGATCCCAGATTATCTGTATTGTTCTGTGATACTTATTACTTTTCTGTAATGTTGCATATTATCACGCCTGGAGCGATTACTGTATATTGGTATATATACTATTAGATGTTGTATATGTTTTACACCCGCGCTAGTCCAGTCCCCGCTCTGTCGTTAGTTAAGTAACCTAACGGGTGATGACGTGACCCAGTGGCGAATGCGGATGGCATATACGTACATTTTATTTTTCCGTTCTTTTCTGGTGTGATTGATTGATAGGACTGCGTTGATTCTGATCAATGCAAAGTAAAACAAACCTGTTTGGCAGTTGTTGGAACAGTTTTAAAAAGTGTTATTACAAAGACGTTTCCTTTTATTTTGCATAGCGGTATTCGGTTGGAATATCCTGCACCTCATTCGACGAGGCAAGGGCCGATATCCCTTCACCGGGAGTGACCCCTTGGGCAGAAGTTTGCGTCAGGGTAATAACTACACTATAGTCGATTACAAGTTGCTTTGCATCACCGTATTCAGTTAGAATATCCTGCACCTCATTCCACGGGGAAAGAGCCGAGATCCCTTCACCGGGAGTGACCTCTTTAGCAAAAGGTTTTCGCCACTATATTTTTATAAAAAGCTATCAGGTTCCTTCAACGAGATCAAGTTCATTACGTTAAAGGTTTTTCGCGAAAAACCAGCCGTAGCCCTCCGTCATTTCTTATGGATGGTCAGTAGTATTCAAGCTATGTTTGTTGGCCAAAGTCAAGGCATAGTGTTTGGTAGCTGCTGGGTATTCATCTGTTGCATAGATAGATGTGTTGGTTTGAGACAGTCGTACTGCCTTGTTGGCCAAAGTCAAGGGTAGGTACGGGTGGGTTCAAATTAACCTTGATAATGACAGGTAGAACTTGATATGTGACTTATGATTTGTTGGCCAAAGTCAAGGTCATAAGAGCATGGGACAAAAATCATATCGGGAGTTTCTAAAGAAACTGAAACTTGCCAAGTATGCGCATACCTTCTGGAGTATGATAACATGAGTGGATTTCTTCACGTTATCATGCGATGAGAGTTGGATCCCGATTCCCATTGATGAGTTGGTTTACTCTTCGGGTGATCCCGATTGATTCTTCTTTTAGGTTTGGAGGAGAATTTGACAGTACAGTGGGAGGTTTCCTGATTAGATAAATTGATAACCATTCTGATCTAGGTTAGAGTGCACGCAGAGTGTTTCTTTTCTCTCTCTCTTTGGCAGCGACCTTTGACCGACCCTAGACTATGACTCAGTGACCAAGTTGACCGAACCTTCTTAAAATACAGGCTTTTGGATTGTCCGAGTTGCATAAGTCATTGCCGCTCCTTCTTTTACCCTATGAATTTCTCAGAACACCCCGTATTACTACAGATATCCACTTCCATTGGATAGATCCATCGTATGGTTATATACGAACCCAAAGGAACTTCTTCGAGGATGGATCCAGGTTCAGGAGAAATAGAATTGGTTTATTCAGTTGTCTTTTATTATCACCTTCTCTCAGGTTGCGAGGGCTCCTTGGTTTAGGAGTGTACACCTATTACGCTTATTGGATAGTCTTATTCCAAACCATAGGCTGGTGCCGAAAGGTAGGGAATGAAGAAAACCAATTAGCCTAAGTAGGGTGTACAGAAGGTAATAATTAAAGACAAAATAAAGGGATTAGAAAGAGGGCAAAGTAAATTGCGACTGCTATCATTCACTACCAAACCACGTATTACATCGCCACTCCTATTTTCACCTTTGCCTTTTCCCCAGTTCGGGAGAAATAGAATAAGGTATTATTCAGTTGTCTTTTATCATCACCTTCTCTCAAGTTGCGAGTACTCCTTGGTTTAGGAGGGTACACCTATTATGCTTACTGGATAGTCTTCTTCTAAACCATAGGATGGTGCCGAACGGTAGGGAAGGAAGAAAACCACTTAGCCTAACGATAGTGTACAGAAGAAAATGAATAAAGACAGATAAAGGGATTTGGAGAGATGGCAAAGAAATATACGGTTATAGTCATGAATTGGATTATGGAAGAGGCATTACTAGGAATACCAGGATACCCTTACGAAACATTTTCATGTTTCAGTTTCACTGTGCATTGTTAAAAGAAAACTGATTTCCCGATTAGATACTTACTCCAAGGTATGTATTTACCAAGTATGATTCTCACATCTGTATGGTTTTACAGATGATGAGTGGGAGTAAGTTATTGGGAATTAGGTGATCATCCTCATTATATCGGAATTCGTTGTAATTGGTGATATTTGAGGGAATCGCCTGGGTACAGTTTTCAACCTACGACGCACAGGTTTTAAGTTATTCAACTCAGCGGACTTATACAGAGTATTGTATGTTGTCCAGTGTCCATCAGGACAAAGGGGTTGGTCCTCGTACTCTGTTCTGTTTTCTTGTAACTTCTCTAGTTCTTAGACAAGTGTTTCGTAGAAATACAATGTCTAAGTTTTGAGAAGTTGTGGGTATAGAAATAAAGTAGAGAACCAGGTGTCGCAAGTATCGGGATTCTTCAAAGAAATTGAAGATGTAGATTCTTGTGATTAGTATTCAGATGATAGTAATGGTTTTGAGAAACTTGTTTCTCTTTCAGGTTACTCATAATTGGATAGATTCCTAAGTTGAGTAATGCTGATTAGCCTCTTTCCATTAAGATGATATGCACTGGAGACAGCTGCATGATTAGAATCTGGTTCCAATTAAATAAGTGCCAAATGTTTCTATATTGGATATAGAATGGTTAATATCTTAACGATGTTAAGGTATGGTGAGTTGTCCAGCTTATGCTTAAAACCAGACACTGGATAACTCATGGCACGTTTCTGGCAGTTTGTGGGTTGACCCTGGCTATGACGAGGGTTGATTTTCTATCATCTGGAAGATCAATAGTGATATTGTTCTTGACTCGCCACAGTTTTAGTAAAATGGATTTTTTCATAAAACAGTAGTGGGAGTATGGTAGAACTGGAAGTGATTCCAGAACCGCAAACGATTGCGGAAAATTTAATAGGACCTATATATTCAATCAGGTTTGACATTCCATTTGCCACTCCGCAGATATGATGGGTAACCTCAGACACCCGAGAGGTACTCCGGTAACCTCAAGGACGGTGACAGGGAGGTTCTTGTTTACCCAGACTTGACACTACTGTTGTTCCAGGCTATGAGACCCGGCAGGAGGATAAGTATAGCGTCGTTCTAAACTAGCTTTAGAAGTGAACGTATATATATATAATTCTGCCAGAGGGTTATCGCAGTCAGAGAGAGCAGCGGAAGCATAGTGGGCAAGTAGCTTATGTCTATTTATAGACTTGAGCAAATATAGCGGAGATAAGATCATCTATTTTTGATGTGATAGTCATGGGTTTGACTTCATCAGAATAGGGGATGGATCTATTAAGAAGGTAGTAGGGTGTGATGTCCTGGTATTTGGATGACATACACAGAGTAGGAAGTAAAATTCCTATACTACGATCGGTTATACTGTGGTCGTCACACAGTTGTTTCTCCGCAGAGGATATGGATATAATATCTGACATTCTTGTTTCTAGATCAACGGTTTTAGATCTAGATTTGGGTAGTTTCCCAATGTGGGTACTTTGACAATATTCTGAAGGTATTTAGAATAGATGACTCCTGGCATGGTGGTGTACATGCAGATGATGGAGTCACCCTCTCTAAAGGTGTCTTACAGACTAAAGGGGAGAGGGATGTGCATGATTGGCATATCACTTGCTTAGGCAATTGAGTCAATCGTGAGATGTCAAGTACCACACTAGATATTGTTTTTGCACTAGATGCGATAAGTTTATATTAATCCAATCCTGGAGAAATATAAGGAAGCAGTTTTAGAACATAAGTGAATGTTCTACGAATTTGATGACGGCAGCCTCCTTCGGGAGACGGTTATCATTCCAGGCTTCAAAGGTGACATAGATGACAGAGTGATTGTCAGAGTTATAGTTTTCCATCTGACGAGGGACAGTATTATGGACAGGTGGTCCAAGAGGATACTGTGGGAGGCATGGTGCTGGATACTGATTAGGTTCAGTTGACGATACAGTCTAAGAAGTTTGGATTTGGAGTTCATTTTTGAACTAGGTCCCATCAGATATCTAGACATATTCTAAGACAGGTATTACTCGATTCGGGAGATGGTTTTCTCCGCGAACTTGATTTTAAGAGAGACATAGAAAGAAACATCAGGGCGAATCCACTCACTGAGGCTATTTCTCGAACACAATAGTTTTACAAACGGGTTTTGTGAAACTGATTAGTAAAGGACTTGGATGTTCGGTATCACACGGGCTGTGAGTATGCGACATCGCAATAATTAGCCTTAAGTGCAAGTGGGAGATTGTTGGATATAGTGCCCTCAAAGCCAATTATTGGATCGCAGGCACGTAATTGCAATGATTGAGGGAGGACCTATACCGATATGACTTTCTTACTCGAGATGATAGTATGCTATCTGGTTTGTCTTTATCATCGTATACATGCTTTAGTTCACTATTGCATGATGATAGAGCCCATAGGATTCTTGCTTGACTCCCAGCAGTATGATGGCAATCATATACGTGGGAGCTGGGGTCTATAAGCACATCCTTAAAAGCGTCCCTAGTCGTGGGAGTTTCGAGACAGGGCATCGATACTCCAGAGTAGACTAGTGTATACAGTCGAGACCCCGACGAGGGGCGGTGGCCGGTCTCACAAGCCATTGGTGTCAGTTGGTTCACCTAAGATGTATACATGTGCTCATTGGGTTATGAGTACATCGGACAGGACTCGCCGGGAACATGCTAGTTGGTATTATACATATCGTCAAATAGCAGTTCCCTGGTGACATGTGTACAGGTTAGTTTGTCGACCTGAGATCGTCATTTGTCTCGTGTGAGTTCCCACTGTGCTTAGATTACTACCCTACCACGCTCAAAGGAGACGTGCAAACAGGTTTTAATTGGGTACAGTCCCGAGCCACATAGAGGCAGTGAGCGGATCGTCGGGGATTCGTCTCTCCCGGTATTGGGGGTTGATGTCGCACAGTGCACGGGTGGCCATCACTAGAAATCCTCGGCCGGGGTAGTGGAGAATTACTGATTTGGATCAGTAGTTTCTCAGGAGGTGATGGGCTTCATACCGACACAAATTATCGCGTTATTAGGGGTCTGATTTTATCCACCCCCCTAGACTCGATATGCGATACTCTTAGACGAACGGACCGAACTGTACGGATATTGTCACTGTCAGGCTCAGTAGGGTTTCTGGATGAGTTCGCTCGTCAGCTTCCCTTCCAATTAATACACAGGCAACTGTTACGTACAGTTAGTACCTCTAACGTGCTAGTGGTTATACCCAGTGCCAGTGTGTTGATGAGTCATTAGAGTCCCCCACAGACAGTTTCCCAAGTTCGGGCGAAACGTTGTAGAGGCCGTATGGTTTTATGGCAGGGTTCGGAAAATGCACGTGCGTTTACGCATGTGTCATATTTCGGGCAGATAATACTGGTGGGCTTTGGTTTAAGCCGGATCCGAGTATTATACTGTGTAGATATAATATCTTTGTCTCAGTTGCATTTGTATTCGGTCGTAATACAAATGCGGGTATGTTTATACTGTTATGGGGTTATCCTGAAATTCGTTTCGGGATCGCTTTTAGAAGTTGCCAGTTTCCAGTTTTCTATCACCCGTATTAAACATTCAGTTAAATTCGGATTTATCTTTTCTTGGGTGTGTCATGGTTCTAGAAGGTTCTAGAAATGGTGACTAGATTCATGTATCTTTCTTAGCATTAAATGAAATGGTCATGTGTTATTATGAATCACCATTTTGCATTTAATGATTTTAGTGATTCATTCATTCATTAATGTGAAGTGATAAGCTTTCTTCTTATGGTCACCATTTTTCCTCCTACACTCACCTCCCTCTCTTTATATATTGGCCGGCCATTCTTGTGGAGGGAAAATGGTTGTTAATTTGGAAAAGATTATAGTTTTGGATTCATGGAAATTAGATAGCCTCATTTCTCATTTCACCCGATCCAAAAGGCAACTTCATTAACCGTTCGTCAATGGCTTTGGACCAAGTGAGACAAAGTGTTCTACTCATTCTCTACATCAATCTTGGTCATCTCTTTTAGCAAACTTGATGATCGAGTTGTCTCGGTTCAGAGGCGGGAGCCCATTTAAAGATCCGTCGACGTGGTGCCACCTGGACGAGAAGACTGGAGATTCAGGAGATCGGAGCTGCCGCAACAAAGCGTGGGATGATGGTTGAAGATCGAAGGACTCGGATCATTCGGTATAACATTTCTACCCATTTTGTTGTTTGTTAGTTTAGCTTTAATGGCAGATAAGGGTTATAGTATACGATAGCGCCAGTCAAAAAGTTTTTGTTCCGCATTTGGCGTCTGTTAGACGGCTGGGGCGCTACCATGTACTTACATAACCTCCACGGCAAAATCCGCAGTAGATGTGGGAGTCTCCACGTCGAGCTCCTCAATATAGTCGCTCAGCATGCGCAGACTATTCGCGGCGCCTTTCGAGGATGGACGTCTGGAAAAGGGCTCTGCCGGCATCATAATGCGAGACTCGAACGGGGCTGGAGTCGATGTGATTGCTGCAAAATAAATCATAGTCAGATGTCGGCTCAGGAAATAAAGAAAAGTACACGAACAATAGAGTCTACTACACCAGCTGCAACAGGGGGCAGAGCTGGGAGTGCCGGTGGTGCAACAATACCCTTGTCCCATCCTTCAATTTATAAGGCTACAAGCAATGCAAAGAGGGATTAGCAATAATGTGACTGCCCGTTAAAGAAAGGACGTCGTTTAGAAAAGATACTCACTGACACTACCAGACGGACTAATCTCTGACAGGAAGGAGAAGTGTGGGTGCAGCACCTGATACAGGTGGTCAAAAAGGACTCCTGTAAGGACGCAGTAATGCAACGTCAGTACATAAGTTATACGGCCTAAAAATAAGACTGATGGGTCACGAATCCGCACCTTCCAACATCTGAGATGGTACGAGAGAGGGTAGAGGAGGTGTCACCGTCAAAATGGTAACTGATGGCGTTGCTTCGGGTAGCGCGACCTCAGCGCTCGCCACGCCTGCATTAGAAATGAGATAAACACTGTCAGGAAAGATCGAAAAGGATTGCAGAATAAAAAGAAAAGCAATGACCCAAAATCTACCTAATGAGTTGCCAGTCGGAACCGCGATGAGGGCGTCACTTGATACAGCAACTGCTTCATCCTCTTCCATCGGGATGGTCTCACCTCCCGTCGCCTCATCCCCTGAATCTACGAGAGCCGTCGTAACGCTTGCGATGCCAGGAGATGGCAAAGAGCCGTAGGCGAAAAGAGCGACGATCGGGGCAGTGCCCGACTCTTGCGAAAGAGTGACTACCTCGAGCTCAGCGGCTGTACCCGTCTTACCCATCATCACCTCAGGCTCGGCGGCTGTAGCCATCTCACCCATCGCCACCTCAGGCTCGAAAATGGTGGTTATCTCACCTACCGCCATCTCAGGCTCGGCGATCGTAACTGTCTCACCAGCCGTTGCCTCGAGCTCGGCAATCGCAGCCATCTCGCCTACCGCTGCCTCGGGTTCGGCAATCATGGCTACCTTCTCTACCGCTACCCCAGGCTCAGCAGTCACCGCCACTTCTTCGGTAAGACTTGGCCCTGCAAGATAAGATATATGAGAACTGATAATTAAAACTTTGATAACGGAACTCCATGTCACATTACCTTGAGTTGGTCTTCCGACTGCTTCCCGAGCCGCACGTGCTGCCCGTCTATAGGTAGTGGACAAGGCAGCAGGGGATTCCTCTGGAGGAGTAGGGGCAGGGGTAGCGGTGCTCGAACCCGTACCCACGGCCAAGGCAGCACTACGCTCCCTTGCCGCACGCATTCGGTGCTTCCTTTCCGCCCGGGCCGTCAAAGCGGATCTTCTAGACGCCTCCATCAATAGGATGTCGTCATCTGCGCCAAGGGTTACCTCTGGAGCCGTTATGGCATCCGTCATCGGTTGCTTAAGTGAAGCTTCCTTCAACAATATTGGCGGAACTGAGATGGCCGGCCCAGCGAGCGTCTCCGCACCGCCCTGCGAAGTCAGTGCCACACTCGGAAGAACATGAGTAAAGGTAGTCCCTGCGATAAGATAAAGAAGGGGTCAGATTGTCCATAAGAAAGGAGAATGAAGATGCAATGAGCCGAGACATACCAATACCCAACAAAGCGCGATTCCTCTCCTCCTCCTCGAAGGTCCTGAGGGAAGCCGCCAGAGCCTCTTCAGTGGTAAAGCCTGTTACAGAAGGAAAAACGTCAGTTAAGATATGATAATAAAAATAAAGATATAATGCAATAACAGAAGGTGCGACTAATGTTTACTTGATTGCGCTATGGTGGCCATTTCCGCTTGGTGGCTTGCGGATCGCACAGAAGCTGCAATGGCGGCCTCGAGATCAGTATCTTCCGGCGTTATGAAAAGACCTTCGTTGGTCCCATATTCACTCAGGCCCTCGTTATAAGGAGCCTGAGGCTCCAGGACGAGTACAGCGTCTAGAGAGAGGACCGACTTCTTCTTCCTCTTCTGCGAGCGAGCTCCAGTCGCGGCCAACACAAGCTTACGCTTGGTGGGCACTTTGGGGCGACGAGTCCCGATATCTGAGCCCACGCCAGATTCGGGGGAAGCTACATTTACCGTCTCCACGGGAGCACGGGGCACCGGGAGTACATCCGCCGTCTCCACGGGTGCACGGAGCACCGGTAGTCAGACCTATCACCGGGGACTTCAATCACGACAGCTTCTCTTAGTGGAGGACGGACAATGGCCCGTTGCTTCAAAGGGACGTTTCGATCACCGGCAGGGGGTGCACCCTTGCGATCGAGTAGCAGCCGCTTCTCCTCCCTGATAACAGCTCCCATTGCATGTTGATACCAGGCCACGTGCACATTAAGGGCCCTCGGGACACAACTTTGTTCGCTAATAAAGAAGTGAGACCCCGTATTCAAGCGCATGAAATGATGCAGCGCGCCCCGTGTTCCCTCTTTGGTGGCAGCAGGTTCTAATAAGAAAGCCTCCAGCGGGACTCCCTGATTGTAACTCAGCTGTTGGGCAAAACGATGGGGGTTGTATTTCATGAATAGTGCCGCATCATTTTGCCTGAATACAGGAAAGCCCGGCCTAATGGAGTATAAATGAAGAATCTCCCGGGCTTTCAACACGGAGGCCCCGTCCTTAAAAATATCTTGCAGTGACAGCACCGCCTTGGAAGTTTCCTGGCCGATGGTCAAGACTTTGTCCGTGAAAGACATACCATCTCCGACCGTGCGCGGACGAAGGAGCAAGACCCTAGCTTCCCGCTGTGACGGACTCACGATGGTCGCGTCAACCAGCCGTATAATCCGAGGGAACTTGCATCTCTCATAAAACGAAGGTCTCTTGTGAATGCCGAAGACCCCGAGCACGTGCATCTCCATCCAGGAAGTGAAGTAATGCATCGGGAAGTTGGCAGGATGCACCCCCGGTTCAGTGGTATCCACCGCTACGCTAAGACCGTGGTATAAGTGGGCTAACCCGGCGATCCCGATGGCCACTTGTATTCCGGCAACCATGCGATGCGCGGGGTAGAAGACGGAAGGTCTCATGTAACGAGGATGCATAGGGAGCGCGAACCAGCTCAACCATAGCCCAAGAAACCCAAGAAAGAACGCCTCCTCGTCAATGCCCGGAGCGGCGATTTCTGACAGTGGGATGATCGCAGCGTCAGGAAGAAAGAAGCCTTTCTGATCAGCTTCCAGTACTGGCTGACGGTCCAAGTCAAAGCCAAAAGGATCATCGAGCTTAGAAAACTTTTCACCTCGTCACGACAAAATCTCCGGGCGAAGAAACCGGGCAATGAAGTCCGCAAAACTGACCCCCCGGCCTCCGGATTCAAGGAAGAGGCTCTCATACAGGTTTAACACCTTTATCAGGCTGGGGAATTGATCCTGAATGGCGTTCTATGACGTGAGGCCCTTCACCACTGGCTTGGTGGCAAAAACGTATTCATCCGGAGGAAGTAGCTCCTCATAGTGCTCCCCCCTGACCGGTAGACCAGAAACCTCGGTGAATTCTTCCAAGGAAATGGAGACCTCTCTGTCCAGTAGAAGAAAGGTATGGGTCGGTATATTCCACTGCTCCAAGAACGCCTTAATCCACCACGTAGGAGGTGCAGAATATTGGAACAACGAACCGTAGACCGCAGGGTATAGCCCAAGCCTCAACAGCTGCGATTTCTTCGCCGACAAGATGTACCGGGCCCACTGCAAGAACCCGGCCGGATGACGGGGAGTTAGCCCGATGTTGTAGGGCTGTCCCCAAGGGCACGAATCGCCTTGGCATATGCGCCGTCCCAGGGTATCCAAAGCCGTCGGCGGCTGCATGGGTACTGCGGCGATCGAAGGCTGAAGAAGACCCTCCGAAGTCCAATTAACCACCTCCACGGCATAGTTCACCGGGGGTGCATCCGCATACGGGATCGCCGAGATAGGCTCCGACGGCGTCGCACAAGAGAAGCTTTGACGACCTCTAATAATCTGGTCGTACCATCTACCCCACAAATGAAGATTTTTGTGTTCCGGGTCACGGTCTTTGATGAGCGCGAGAACCTCCCGGTCCACAGGTGCCTCAGGGAATCCTCCCTCTGAACGGACGAATGGAAACGTAGCATCGAAAGCCATGTCGCCTGCAAAAAAGGGGACAGAAGTCAATTGTCAGTGCTATAATTTTAAATTCTAACGCTCAGTACTTTAAAATTTGTACCACACTGCAATGCAGTGGAGAGGGACCAAAGGGGGCCCACAAAATCTGGATGATAATCCATCAATTAATAATTAATAAAACAGCCTCATCATTGGATGAGACTGTTAATTAAATGAGGAAATCCTCAGGAAAATTCTCATTAAATGAGAGATCCCTCGGGAAAAGGAGAAAATCTCCCTTTGAGAGCAATGCTCTATGACAGAGTGACACTTGTCAAACTCTGATCATGAAGAAATAAAATTCCTTAAGAGCCTGGCTTTGTAATGATGATGGAAAAATCCATCAGAGAAGAATTAATTAAAATTAATTTCTATGAATTAAAAAATTCTAGGATCTTCAAGATCCATGAAAAAACTCTTAAGAGTTCTTCATCAAAGATTAATAAATCAACATGATTCAAAAGAGCAGAGCTCTGATTCATGGGCTAAGAAACCCCAAGAAAAGATCTCTTTAGATCTATGGGTTCATGAGGGCAAAGCTCTGTTAATGAAACCCTAAATGGGTTTTATTTAGATCAAAGATCTATGAAGAGCAAGGCTCTGTTAATGGGTAAAACCCTAATTTATTAAAAAAAATTAAACTTTACCTAAGTTTTGATAGAGTTCTGACTCTTGAAAAGTTCTTAAACTAAAGAGCAATGCTCTGAATAAAAATTCTCAAGAAGAAAGTGAAAATCATCTAAGGGACCAAAGGTCCTATTTATAGGCATTGAACCGCCTCTTCAACTTCTGAGTTGATCCAAGGGCTCAGATGCTGCCACCGCTGCACTCACGTGTGCGCCACGTGAGCGCAACGGTGGGGGGCATTTGTTTCCCCCAATCAGAGCAAAGCTCTGTTTTGAAATTTAAAAATTCAAAAGTTGAAGCAACGCTTCAGATCCAGCGCTAGGTGCGCTGCGCGCTACGTGTCAAACGCGGATACGCTAGCGCTAGGTGCGCTGCGCCCTAGGCAGCGCACCCCAATCAGAGCAAAGCTCTATTTTAAAATTTAAAATTCAAAAATTGAAGCAACGCTTCAGATCCAGCGCTAGGCGCGCTGCACGCCACGTGTCAAACACGGATGCGCTAGCGCTAGGCGCGCTGTGCGTCACGTGTCAAACACGGGTGCGCTAGCGCGGCTGCGCTGCGCGCCACGTGTCAAACGTAGGTACGCTAGCGCAAAGTGCACTGCGCTCTGAGCAGCGCACCACGTGCAAAGCACGGGTGCGCCAGCGCTGGAATTATAAAATTCCCTACTGTTAGATCAAAAGATCTAATAATAATGATAAATCATTAATTAATCAGAATTAAAATTCTGTTATGGAAAGATCTTTCCAATCTTGTTAAAAACAAGAAGATTGCCTTCTGTAAAACAGAAGCTCTAGGATCAAAGATCCAACAGTGGGGAAACATCCCCAAATCAATCAGAGAAAGATCTCTTTAACTGATTTAACAAATCAATTTGCCCTATATAAAGGCCCCAAGACTTCAAGTCTGATATAGAGAAACCCCCCTACAAATTTTGAGAAAACTCAAAAGAAAGAGAGTAAGCTCTTGAAAAAAGATCATTCCTTCAAGGTAAAAAGAATGGTTCTTGAACAAAGAGATGAAATCAACTCATTAAAACAGAAGAATTTCTTCTTAAAAGATCATAGATCTACAAAAGACCAAGGTCTTTTATAAAAAAGAGATCAAAAGATCACATCATAAAAACAAAAGACGTATTTATTTCATTCACAGATCATTAATCTACAAAGGCAAAGCCCTTTCCAAAATAAGAACTGTTGTTCTTAAATCTTGAGGCAAAGCCTCTTTTAAAAAGAACATAAAATTGTTCACAGATCATAAATTTGATCAAATGCGCTTTGCGCTATTGAAAAGTGTCTTGCACTCTTGAACTGCGCTTTTGCGCTCCTTGGACCGGCACTCAGCGTCAAAACGTGCCATGTGTCAACCACGTATGCAACTTGCGCTTTGCGCTTCTGGAACAGCGCACTGCGCTCATGGGCTGGCGCTCAGCGCCAAGCGTGCCTTCACTTGTGCGCCACTAAACTAGCGCAACGCGCTCATAAATTGAAAGCGCAATGCGCTCATAAACTGGCTCAATGCGCCCATCATCTGGCATTTAGCGCTAAGCGCGACACGTGTCATTTTCGTGTGCGCTACTTGGCAGAAGCGCAATGCGCTCTCTAATTGGCGCAATGCGCCTGGCGCGCCACGTGGCACGTTGTCAGAACACATATTGTTCTGATGAATGCTATGCATTTAATACAAGACAAAAAAAATGTCAGGATCTAATGCTCAGCATTATTAAAAGAGCCAAGCCCAAATAAAGGCTCAACAGCCCAGAACAATGCTAAACATTTTAATCTTATTGGACTTAGCCCAATATTGGCCATAAGTCCTCAACTTATATTTAATCGAGCCCGTCTGCTCACGAATGTTTAACAGATCTTAGTCCCAAATTGGACTACAGATCTTTCAACCAACTTACACTGGTTCGAGGGTACATCTCTTTACTCCTCTGATATCTGTCGTTGTAATCCTTCAACATCTTCAGAGAGGTGACGGGTCCCGATAACCACACATTTCACGGACTGTGGGGTCCTTAAACTCATGGACTACGATGTCCTTAAACTTCATAGACTACGATGTCTTTAAACTACGGACTGTGGGGTCCTTAAACTCATAGACTACGATGTATTTAAACTACGGACTGTGGGGTCCTTTTAAACCCACGGACTACGATGTTCTTAACCTGGACCGAGATGTCCTTAAACTAACATTGGACCGTAATGTCCTTAAACTAATCGACCGCAATGTCTCTAAACTAAACAATAGAATCCAAATGCTCTCTTGTTGGATCTAAACGATCCTGTTAAGTTGATCTTAGTCTAAAAATTAGACTAATGTATCCTTAACACACGTTTAAGTTGATCTTAGTCCCAAATGAGACTAACGTATCCTTAAACCCAAACCAAAACCCAAATCTAAGAAAATACAGATTTGGACTAATCCACGCCCTACGGGCGACAACATAAATTAGTCTCCGTATACAATCCACGGGCAACCAAACACAAAACAAACACCCACGACACGAAGTGACCATCTGGAGAAGGAGAAAGTTGTTACCGCGATGCGGTAGCGTAATTAATTGCAGGGGCTTGCGCCTGCAGGGAAGAGCGTCCCCACAATCAAAAACCCCTCAAACGATGGGGAATCTGACGAAGTCTGCTACATCGTTCGCATCCGTTTAAACCTTCGATACACGGTGCCATAAATCAACTTGGCATCTTCGGAGAGGTGGAAGGATAGCAGCAATTAGCATCTGCCCCGAAATTCAGGCGAGACGCACGCCGCGTCTTCGTCCGCGTCTTTCGGCGGGGAATACGCTTCTTGTGAAATAGCGCACACGTGAAGAACACGTGGTGCGCTTGGCGCTGTGCGCCAGACTTAGAGCGCTGAGGTGCTTCTTTAAACTTGGAGCGCTTAGGCTTTGCAGCGCTGTGCGCTAGGTTTGGAGCGCTGAGGCGCTCCTTTTAATTGGAGCGCTAAGGCTCTTTTTAAGCAGTTTTGCGTTCTGAGAATTAAATTTTCTCTTATAAGAGACTTTGTCTCGTGGATCTAAGAACAAAGTTCTTATTTTATAGGAGATGTTTCAATTTCTTATGTTTTTTGTGAAAGTCTTTGCCTTCATGGATCTGTAATCCTAAGAGAATTGAATTATTCTCCCCCCTTTTTATAATGAGATGTTGTGATCTCTTTTGTGAAAGACAATTTGTCCTGAAGATCTATGATCTGGCAAAAGAACTAAGTTCTTTTTCTGATGAGATTCTTTGATCTCTTTATTTTATCTTGAATAAATTCTTCTTCTGCCAAGAGCTTGCTCTTCTCTCTGAACTTTCTCAAAGTTTAGGGGGGTTCCTCTCTATGAGACTTGAAGTCTTGGGGCTTTTATATAGTAGAGGCTGATTTGTTGAATCGGTTGAAGAGATCTTATCTCTAATTGATTTGGGGATTTCCCCACCATTAGATCTTTGATCCTAGGGCTTCTGTTTTACAGAAGAAAATCTTCTTGTTTTTAAAAAGATTGGGAAATCTTTTCCCATACAAAATTTATTCTGTATTATGGTGATTTTTAATCACCATTGGATCATTGATCCAACGGTGCTCTGATTTTCAGAGCATAATCTTTCCTGTTTGGAAAGATTCTGAGGAATGTTTCCTTAACAGAATTTTATTCTGGTCAATTGATGATTTTTAATCATGTTCGTTGGATCTTTGATCTAAGGGCCAAGAACATTTTGTTTTATCGCTAGCGCTCACGTGCTTTGCACGTGGTGCGCTGCTTAGAGTGCAGCGTTCTTAGCGCTAGCGCTCACATGCTTTGCACGTGGTACGCTGCTTAGAATGCAGCGCTCTTAGCGCTAGCGCTCATGCGCTTTGCATATGAGCGCTAGTGCTCATGCGCTTTACACGTGAGCGCTGCCCCAGAGTGTTTGACTCTCAGTGCTGGCGTTGCTATGAAGCGCTGCTTCAGTTCAAATTTCAAAATTTGAACAGAGTTTTGCTCTCATTGGGGAAACATATGCCCCCTCAACGTTGCGCTCACGCGGCCTACACGTGAGTGCAGTGTTCACACCAGAATATTGCATTATTATATTCCCCGTTCTTACTCTTTTTATAAATAAACAGGTGCTTTTGACGCATGCCTGCTACATGTTACAGGTTACAGGTTCTTGGACAGAAAACAGTGCAAACGATGTAAAGACGATGAAAATGTGGACTTTAACCAACAAACAGAGAATCTTGATCAAGCCTACATAAGGAACAATTCACAAAGCAAGATTCAAGACATCGACTCAAAGCGAACGGTTAAAAATCCATTGCAAATTGTTCACTGAAGATCTGGAACCAACCTAGAAGCCCAAATGGAAAAAGATATATAGAAATAAGAAGCCCAAGCCAACAGAAATCAGCCCAGGAAAATTCATGGCCCAACTCCATCTTTTGGCCGCGGAACAGCGGCCAAACCAGGCCTCGGGCCGCGGTTCCGCGGCGGTCCTGGGCGATCAGATGAAATAATTTTTACCAAAATGTGGCTACGGCTTTGACTAGTCAACTTAGGGTTATTTTTGTAATTGTAGACATGCGGATCAAAATGTAACCTAGGGTTTCTATTTCCTATAAATAGAACTCTAAATCATTGTAAACCTTATGCCTTCTTTTAATGAAATAAAATTCAGATCTCTTTATGGAGAGCATCGGTGCCTCTCTTCAATTCAGAAATTCAGATCTGACAACCCTGCATTGATGATTGGAGAAATGCATCTGTAAGTAGATTTAATTCCTCGCTCTAGTTTAGATTTCAATTCTTTGCCCTAGGTAGATTTAATTTCATGCCTTAGGAACTTGTTTAGAGTTAGCTTTGGGGAAGGATTTTGAGAGATGAGATCTCTCATCCCTTTCTTACCCATAATACATTTTGAATAGGACTCCATGCATGCACGCACACACCGCGCCCTACGGCACCCTATCCCTCGAGGTAGCGGTGACACCATAGTGTAAAGGCCCGGTTGCGCGCGTTTTCCATGGAGGTTAGGGTAAGGATCTCTAAAGGAAGGACAAGAACCTAGAGGAAGGAACACCTTCCCGAATGGATCTAATCCCCTTTATTGATAATTACCATAACTCCTCATAGATCTTCATTCGGGTATGAAAGCGTTGAGATTTACTTGCATTTCCAAACCATCCCTAAACCTAACCCTAGCAAGAATAGATCTAGATAATTGTAGATAGAATAATTTAGATTTTTAGATTTAATAACCAATCCGAACACCCTTCGGAATTAACTCGTTAGCACGATTAGGAGATTCACAACATCCCTGTGGACCGACCCGTACTCACCGGCTAGCTTCATGCGACGCCGTTCTTGATTGCGGTTTAGAAATAGTTTTTGACATACCAATCAAATGGCGCCGTTGCCGGGGATGGCGTGTTATGTCCTTTTTGCAATTTCGGGTTAATCTTAATAAAAATAAAAAAATCATAAAAATCTGAAAATTCAAAAAAAAAATATATAAAAATATTTCATCTGTTATTTTTGGAAGGGATACTTTGTTGTTTTAATTTTTCAGGATATACAAAGACGATCTGGAAATTTCCAGAAGGCGAAACAAAAATCAGAAGATCTAAACAGCAGGGGATTAATTCAACAGAACACCAGAGAAAATTTGGAGATCTGAATCGTCCAAAATACCGCGGATCCGCCGCATTTCTCGGCTCCCGCTGCGGAAGCGCCGCCATCTGGTGACGTCAGCAAAATCTGAACACGTGTCTCGCACGTATAGCCGCGGAACCGCCGCAGTAGGCCCCCTTTGACCGCGGAAACGCACCTTTTTGGTGATATCATCCTCTGCAATTTGCACTGTAAGCTCCTCTGTTATTTCTCCTCTGCAAATTTTAAGATATTTTCTGAAAAATGCCTGCAGGATTTGGTGCGCTTTAAAAATATTTTCCCTTCCAAATAACAATCTTGTGCAGGATTTTTGGGCCCCGCTTGAAATAAAATTGATTGCAAGTAATATTTTGCTGTTGCGTATCTTTTCTCTAAAATCTTTTTGCAACAAATTTTTCCAAATAAAGAGAAAAAGAATAAAAATAAAAAGGACAAATCTTTTATAGAAACTTGCAAAATTTTTGGCCGCAAATAGATCCTTGCACCACCACAAACCTTCTTTCTTGTCACCTTTCTTTCTTACAACATGGGTACCCCACACAATAAATCATTAGTCGAACTTTGGTATCCCGAACCTAATTTTGCGTCGTACGTCAATTTGTTCGGTCAATTTAAAGACGATCCTTCCTTGCCTAAAAAATCTTTGAAAGATCAAATAGAGGCGTCTAGGAGAAACAGTTTAACTTTTCAACCTACTTTGTGTCAACCAAGTCAACATTTACCACCTCCATACGTTGATACCACTTCTTCAAATCCTTCTGTCACTCCTAAGCCGATGTCCATTGCTGAGCATATTGCTCAATCTCGCAGTCGATCTTTCACCCCTCTCCACTCATCTAGTTTTAGGGATCCGCACGACTATTTACCTTTTTATCCACATGTTGACCCTACCCCTGTCCAATCATCCACTTCCTACCAGTCCTACCCGACTTTTCCACCTTCACTAGACACTGTTTCTACATAGCCATTAGGGAGTTTCACATATCCAAACAATTTCGAATCTTTTACCGAAACCCCCTCACCACCTAAGTCTAGTTTGGAAGAGTCGTTGGAAGCTTATATTGCTGCAACAAACAAAATGACTAGGAATGTGGAAGCGTCTGTGGCCGCCCTTATGCAATCTAGTGAACCGGTAGCTAGTTTCCTGCTAGCTCAAAATTTTTTAATGTATAAAGAGGCGGTTGGACAGAGTGAGAATGAGAGAGGATTTTCAAATCAAACCTACCCTTACCCAATTGAAGCCCACAACTCCTGTTTTCCATCGATTGCCCTAAATAGTTCACCTGTTGAAAATAAAAATGAGTTGTGTGATTTTGTAGTGCTTGATTTGCCAAATTGTGAAGAACCCCTTTCAAGTGAAACCACACCGAATCCGTTTGACCTTTACACCTCCACTCTAGAACCTAAATCGATAAATATCCATGCTTTTGATGAGGTGTCTAAAGAAATTGATTTTCACTTGATTGAGGATATAGACGCCGGGAATATTTCGGATGATGAACCTGTCGATTTAATTGAAATTTTATGTTCAAATCATCATCCTGAGTTATTAAATGTTTCTCCCGAATCTCATATGCGTCTTGATTTTGATGATAATGGCATGGATGAGTTAAATATTGAGGATAGTATTGAGGAGAGTCTTGAGGATAATATTGAGGTTGAACCATTTTTGTTTGATATGTCTGATTTTCCAATTCATCCTCCTGAACCTTTGACTGTTATATCACCCTCCCTCTTTTATATCGTTCCGACCACGCTCGACGACTATGAGCTTGAAAACTTTTCCTTTGAATCCGACACAGTTCTCACAACCGATAACACGTACGAGTGTTTCACTTTTTCGGACGATATTGATGACTCACCGCCCGAGTTTGAGTCCTTTACATTTTCAGATGAGTTAGTTGAACCATCAGACTCGGTTGCTTATAGTAGTTTCGAACCATTAATGGAATATTTCAAGTTCGAGACAGTTTACTACTGTGAGAATGAGACTATCCCTAATTCACTCCCTGTCGTCTTTCCCATTGTTCCGACCGTACAAGAGACCGTTACGCCTTCATCTCCTATACCAAGTTCGGCGTACCCATGTTTTCTTGCGAATCTTGAGGGATTTGACCTCATTTCTCGACAGGTTGATAGGTTAGCACAATCGCTTATAACGTATCGGTCATCACATATTGCGCCAATTTATTCACTCGATTTACACCCTCAAGATCGCGCGACTCTTCTTTCTCCTTTCCGCCCTTCTTCTCCCCCACCGAGACCATATTCTACCATTCTTCTTTCCACACGGTCTCGCGTGTTTCTCATTTCTTTCATCCACACCCCATTCTTGCACCAACTGTACCATTACCACGATAAGATTTTTGAATGGTTGGTGCTAACCTTTGGCTTGTGTAAGGCCATGCTTAACTTGGGCGGGAGCCTTGTTGTATATATGTATATATATATTTGTTTTCTTTTTCTATAAAAAAATTTTTTTAAAAAAATTTTCAAAACATTAAAAAAAAATTGTAAATAAATAAACAGGGGAGTACCAACATTTTGACCCTCTTGGTTTAGTATGACAGTGAGGACACTGTCAAGTTCAAGTTTGGGGGTATGCTCGGTACGTCTTCTTCCTTCGCATTCATTTGTACATATTTTTGCATTTGCATACTTATTTGAAAACCCATAAAAATTTGAAAATTTTCAAAATTATAAAAATTATTGTATTCAATTTTGGCTAATTGACTTGAGTTTGACAAATAGGTTAACTGGCTAGGAACAACTAGATCTTAGACTTAGTAAATTAAAAACCCTAAAAATAACCTTCCTTAAGTTTAGCGGTAGAAAGTATATGTTTTTGTAGTTTATTTAGAAATAGGTAAATTTTGGGTTCACTTCTTGGGCTAAACCGAAACGAAGGAAAAGTATTGATGTTCTTATTAGAGTATAAGTTTGAAAAATAGTTCCTAGCTTAAGTCTAGATTCTGAAAACGTATACCCTATAATTTGCACAATCACGCACCTTGAAACTTGGAATAGTAGAAGAGACCTTGAAATGCTCTTGTCTAAAGTCCTTAGTACGAAGAAAATAAAAGAAAAAAAGTGTGAATAAAGAATAAAAAAAAATGGACACTGGTTTTTGTGATTACTTAAGGCTGCAAAAATAGAAAAATATTTAGCGAGAGTGCTTCATCATCTAGTGCCTCAGACCAACTGGTTTGGGAGTCACTGCTAAAAGCCTTAGGTGTTACAAGACTAGGAATTACGCTTTATTGTGCAAACACATCTTGTAATCGGTTGTTGGTACCTCAAGAAGTATTAACGGTCGCATGAAGGATGTGTAAGCAAAAATTCAATTAAAAACTCACCTACTAATAAGTGCTTTGGACAACGGACGGGAGTATGATTGCTTGATTTGAATTTCCAAGTGTAGGGGTGATCTATACACACACGTAGGGGTATGTGATTGGAATTTAGACAAGAGAGAGGAATGAAAAATAGAACTTGTATCTTTAATAGAGTTGATAGAATTTCCTGAGTGGAGATGGAACTCTAGAAGGAAAACTTAAGAAATGCCGAAAGCTAAGTAAGTCTATAGAACATGTATAATCTTAAGTTAGATAATGAGGAAGTGTGAAGAATATGGGTGGATAATTTCCGAGTCGACGATAATAGAATTCCTTGTTAGAAGACCTAATTGGAGAATTAAAATTAATGGGCCGAATTGATAAGATTTTGTGGGTAGTATCCGCTGAAAACCCTCAGGAGACAACACTCCTCCTACTAGGGACACCTAGAGGTTTAACGGCTTGTTGCACGAGCTCAGTGCAATCGCGTTTCCCTGCGAAAGTGTGGTTAGGATTTTAGTGAATAAAAATAAGTTTGCTCGAGGACGAGCAAAAGATAAGTTTGGGGGTATTTGTTCACACCAGAATATTGCATTATTATATTCCCCATTCTTACTCTTTTTATAAATAAACAGGTGCTTTTGACGCATGTCTGCTACATATTACAGGTTACAGGTTCTTGGACAGAAAACAGTGCAAACGATGTAAAGACGATGAAAATGTGGACTTTAACCAACAAACAGAGAATCTTGATCAAGCCTACATAAGGAATAATTCACAAAGCAAGATTCAAGATATCGACTCAAAGCGAACGGTTAAAAATCCATTGCAAATTGTTCACTGAAGATCTGGAACCAACCTAGAAGCCCAAATGGAAAAAGATATATAGAAATAAGAAGCCCAAGCCAACAGAAATCAGCCCAGGAAAATTCATGGCCCAACTCCATCTTTTGGCCGCGGAACCGCGGCCTAACCAGGCCTCGGGCCGCGGTTCCGCGGCGGTCCTGGGCGATCAGATGAAATAATTTTTACCAAAATGTGGCTACGGCTTTGACTAGTCAACTTAGGGTTATTCTTGTAATTGTAGACATGCGGATCAAAATGTAACCTAGGGTTTTTATTTCCTATAAATAGAACTCTAAATCATTGTAAACCTTATGCCTCCTTTTAATGAAATAAAATTCAGATCTCTTTATGGAGAGCATCGGTGCCTCTCTTCAATTCAGAAATTCAGATCTGACAACCCTGCATTGATGATTGGAGAAATGCATCTGTAAGTAGATTTAATTCCTCGCTCTAGTTTAGATTTCAATTCTTTGCCCTAGGTAGATTTAATTTCATGCCCTAGGAACTTGTTTAGAGTTAGCTTTGGGGAAGGATTTTGAGAGATGAGATCTCTCATCCCTTTCTTACCCATAATACATTTTGAATAGGACTCCATGCATACACGCACACACCGCGCCCTACGGCACCCTATCCCTCGAGGTAGCGATGACACCGTAGTGTAAAGGCCCGGTTGCGCGCGTTTTCCATGGAGGTTAGGGTAAGGATCTCTAAAGGAAGGACAAGAACCTAGAGAAAGGAACACCTTCCCGAATGGATCTAATCCCCTTTATTGATAATTACCATAACTCCTCATAGATCTTCATTCGGGTATGAAAGCGTTGAGATTTACTTGCATTTCCAAATCATCCCTAAACCTAACCCTAGCAAGAATAGATCTAGATAATCGTAGATAGAATAATTTAGATTTTTAGATTTAATAACCAATCTGAACACCCTTCGGAATTAACTCGTTAGCGCGATTAGGAGATTCACAACATCCCTGTGGACCGACCCGTACTCACCGACTAGGTTCATGCGACGCCGTTCTTGATTGCGGTTTAGAAATAGTTTTTGACATACAAATCATGCAGCGATGGCAGCATTTACACCATTGGATCAACTCAGAAGTTGAAACGGGTCTCAGTGCCTATAAATAGGGCCTTTGGCCCTTGAGATGATCTCTGTTCATCTTCTTTCTTATTTTCTGAGAATTAATTCTCCCTCAGAGCCAAGCTTTTTCCTTTAAGAAATTTCTTAAGAGTCAAAACTCTGCCCAACTTAGGTAAGAATTGAACTTTTTAACAGAGTTTTGCTCTTCTTAGATCATAGATCTAAAAAAAATATATTTTTAGGGTTTTACCCATTAACAGAGCCATGCTCATCTTTAGATCATAGATCTAAAAACTTTAGGTTTTTTATCCAGAGCCATGCTCATCTTTTAGATCAGAGATCTTCAAGAGATAATCTTTTTTAGGGTGATTTTAACCTATAAACTGGAACCTTGTTCATGAAGAACTCTTAAAGTTCACAGATCTTGAAGATCTCGGAATTTTTAATTCATTAAAAGCTTTACTTTAAGTTTTCTGATGGGTTATTCCATCATTTTTACAGAGCATGGCTCTTCAGAATTTTTCTTGAGGAATTTTTATTCCTTTCATCATAAGAGCTGAAAGATGTCACTTTGTTGTAGAGCGCTGCTCTCAATGGGAGATTTACTTTATGGCCTGAGGGTCCTTCATTAAATGAGAATCCTTTGAGAATTTCCACATTTAATGGCAGTCCCATCAAATGATGAGACTGTTTTATTAATGATGAGCCATCATCTAGATCGTGTGGGTCCCCTTTGGTCCCCTTTCACTGCATTGCAGTGTGGTACGAAATTAAAGTACCAAGTGCCAGAACTTGAGCTGTAGAATTGACGTCTAATTTTTTTTCCTTTTTCGCGCAAGTACTATGTCTTTCAACATTTCTTTCCCGTTCGTCCATTCGGAAAGCGGATTCCCCGAGGCACTTGTTGACAGAGAAGTGCTCGCACTGATCACAGATCATGACCCGGAACAAAAGAATTTTCATTTGTGGGGAACATGGTATAGTCAAATTATCAGAGGTCGACGGAGCTTCTCTTGCGCAGCACCTTCGAAGCCTATTTCGGCGATCCACTACGCCGACCCTCCCCCGGTGAACTATGCCGTGGAGGAGGTTAACTGGACTTCAGAGGGTCTCCTTCAGCCCTCTATGGCTGCAATACCCGTACAGCCTCCAATGGCTTTGGACACCTTGGGGCGACGTATTTGTCAAGGCGAGTCGCACCCTTGGGGGCAACCATATATGATAGGCCTAACTCCTCGTCATCCAGCTGGGTATTTGCAATGGGCCAGCTATATTTTGTCAGCCAAGAAGTCGCAGCTGTTGAAGCTCGGGTTGTATTTCGCCATTTACGCTTCTCTTTTTCATATTCTACGCCTCCTGCCTGGTGGTTCAAGGCTTTTCTAGAGCAATGGAAGATTCCAACCTACACCTTCTTTTTGTTGGATCGAGAAGTCTCAATCTCTTTAGAGGAGTTTGCAGAGGTTTCTGGCTTACCGGTTAGGGGAGAACACTACGAGGAGCTGCTTCCTCCGGACGAGTACGTCTTTGCTGCCAAGTCAGTGATGACAGGCCTTACCCCTGAGAACGCCATTTAACATCAATTCGCCAGTTTGATTAAGGTGTTGAATATCTACGAAAGCCTTTTTCTCGAATCCAGAGGCCGTGGGGTTAATTTCACAGATTTTATCGTCCGTTTTCTCTGCTCAGAAGTCCTGTCGAAGGAAACCACGAAATTTGCCAAACTCGATGATCCTTTTGGTTTTTTTCAGATAACCAGCCGGCAGCGGAGGCGGATCAGAGGAGTTTCTTTCTCCCCAACACCCCGGTCGTCTCTTTCGCAGAGCTTGCAGCTCCTGGGATCGATAAAGAAGCGTTCTTTTTGGGGTTCCTCGGGCTATGGCTAAGCTGGTTTGTGCTTCCGATGCACCCTCGCCATATGAGGCCGTCCGTTTTTTATCCAGCTCACCGAATGGTTATTGGGATGCAAGTGGCCGTCGGGGTCGCTGGGTTAGCCCATTTGTATCACGGCCTCAACTTGGCGGCAGACACTACTGAACCAGGGGTGCAGCACGTAAACTTCTCGATACATTATTTTATGTCATGGATCGAGCTACATGTGCTTGAAATTTTCGGTGCCCACAAAAGGCCTTGCTTCTACGACAAGTATAACTTCCTTCGGATCATGCGGTTAGTTGACGCATCCATTGTAAATCCGACACAGCGGGAAGCCAGGGGTTTGCTCCTTCGTCCGCGCACGGTTGGAGATGGCATAACCTTTACCGATAAGGTTCTAACCATCGATAAAGAATCCGCAAAAACGGTGCAGCCATTACGAGACATTTTTAAAGACGGGGCCTCTATCTTGAAAGCTTGGGAGATTCTTCATTTATACTCCATCAGGCCAGGCTTTCTCGTGTTTAGGCAGAATGATTCGGCGTTGTTCATGAGGTACAACCCGCATTGTTTCGCCCAACAATTAAGCTATAATCAGGGCGTCCCGCTTAAGGCCTTCTTAGCTGAGCCAGCTGCTACTGAGGAGGGTATCCGGAGCGCATTGCACCATTTTATGCGGCTGAACACCGGCTCCAATTTCTTTATTAGTGAGCCGAGTTGCATTTCAAAAGCCCTGAACGTATATGTAGCGTGGTACCAGTATTCGATGGGCGCCGTTATTAGAGAAGAAAAACGATTATTGCTTGATCGCAAGGGCACCACCCCAGCGGGTAATCCAAACGTTCCTCTGAAGCGACGGACCATTGTCCATCCTCCCTTGAGAGAAGCCGCTGTGGCTATGGTACTACGTGTTATGCCTGAGCTGCCCCTACCCCGCGTGCCTGTAGAAGCTGTGGTTATGGCGTCTCTCGAGTATGGCGTGGGTGCTGAAATCGGGACTCGTCGCCCCAAATTTCCCGCCAAGCGCAAGCTCGTGTTATCTGCTGCCGGAGTTAAGTCGCAGAAGAAAAAGAAATCGATACTTTCTGCAGACGTTGTATTTGGCCAGGAGCCTCATGCTCCTTACAGCGAGGGCCTAAGTGAGTACGGGACTAACGAGGGCTTATTTATGGCGGCAGATGACACTGATCTGGAGGCTGCCCTCGCAGCTTCCAAGCAATTAGCTCGCAACAAAGCAGGAATGATCTCCCTCGCACACTCAGGTAGACCTCAGTCGTATTTTTTTCGCAGTTGTTTTAATTATCATCCTTTGACTGACGTTTTCTTCTTCAACAGGTATCTCTACTGAAGAGGCTCTCGCAGCTTCCCTCAAGACTTTTGAAGAGGAAGAGAAGTTTCGCGTTTCTTTGGGCCTCGGTATATTTCGGCTCATTATGCCTTCGTTCCCCCTTTTTTTATGGATAGTCTAACCCCCCTTTTTTTTATCTTATTGCAGGGACTATCTCGACTCAGGTTATCCCAAGTGCAATGCCGATCGCGAGTGGTGACGCAGCGGCATCGTTAGCGCCGGCCACTGCAGCCACGGCTATCCCTAAGTCGCCACCAGGGGTCTCGCAGAAGCAGTCGATGATGGACGTCATAACGGCGCCGGAGGAAGAGCTTGGTTCGGATGATGGTCTTCCTTTATCGGAAGTCCTGAGGAGGTTAGCTCTCGCGGCCCGTTATGACGTCCATCATCGACTGCTTCTGCGAGACCCCTGGTGGAGGAAGAGCTTGGTTCGGATGATGGTCTTCCTTTATCGGAAGTCCTGAGGAGGTTAGCTCTCGCGGCTCTGGCTGAAAGGAAGCGCAAGAGGCGTGCAGCGAAATAACGTAATGCCGCCCTGGCTGTAGGCGCAGGCTCGAGCACTGCTTCCCCTGTCCCTATTTCTCCAGAGGGTGCTCCGGCCACCCTGTCTACCGTTTATAGGTACGCGCGGCTCGGGAGGCAATTGAAAGGCCGTCCTAAGGTAACGTAACACCGGGTCCTTTTATTAGAGCTTGATCTTCAGATTCTCATATATCATACTCTGCAGGGCCAAGTCCTGGTGAGGAGGTGGTAGGTGAGATGACGGCAATCACCGAGCCCGAACTAACCACTCTTTCTCAGGAGTTCGGGACTGCCCCAACTGCCACTCTTTCCTTTTGCGGTTCCCTGCCATCGCCTGGCATTGCGAGTGCCACGACGGCTCTCGTAGAATCGGGGGATGAAGCCATGGGCGGCGAAACCATTCCAATGGAGGAGAGCGAAGCAGTCGCTGCGCCTGGTGATGTTCTTGTCGCTGTTTCAATTGGCGATTCATCAGGTAGATCTTAGGTCATTGTTTTCTTTTTTATTCCGCAATCCCTTTCAATCCCTTCTGACGACATTTCTTTTGTTTCTTATGCAGGTGTGGTGAGCATTGAGGACGTGCCACCCGAAGAAGCGTCATCGGTTGCTGCTCTGACGGTCGTTGACCCTTCGCCTTCTCTCATGTCTTCTCAAATGCTGGAAGGTATGGGTTTGCGATTTGTCTAATTTAAATTGTGGATGTCATCTTCCTTGTATTGACCATGCATCTTCGCAATTTTGTAGGAGTTTTCTTCGATCATCTGTATCAAGTATTGAACCCGCACTTCTCCTTCCAGTCGTAAGTTAGTCTGCCTGTTGGAGCCGGTAAGTATCTTTTCTAACCAACGTCTTTTGTTTTCTTTAATGGGTGACCCTGCCGTTGTTAACTTTAAATTGATTATAGTGCTAAAAATTGAAGGAAGGGACAAAAGAAATGTCGCGCCACCAGTACTCCCAGCTCTGCCACCTGCCGTAGCCGGTATAGTAGCCTTCGTCGCTCTTGCATCTTCTTTGTCTCTTAAGCCAATATATGACTATGATTTGTTTTGCAGCAATCGCGCCGACTCCATCTCCTTTTGAGTCTCGCATCTTAATGCCGGCAGGGCCCTTTTCCAAACGTCCATCTTCCAAGGACACTGTGACCAGCCTGCGCATGTTAAGTGAGTACATCGAGGAGCTTAACGCGGAGGTACCTGCATTTTCTGCAGATTTTGCTACCGAGGTTAATCCCATGCTGGCAACGCTCGTGAACTTCCATAGCGAAGGCGTCGTTGAGTCTTGGGTTAATCACTGCAGGAATATTAAGGCCTGCCTGCATGAGCTTGATCTTAGGCGTCCTGCTCCGGAGGTGTTGGCTTTGAACTCCCAGCGAGCTGCATGGGTTGAGCAGAGCGTTCCGTTCCTTCGCCATTTCGAACGAGAGACGACCCTTAAGCGAAAGGAACGTGAGGCGACTTCTGCTGAATCTGTCCAACTGCGTGCTGAGGTCACAGCGACTGCTGCTCAGCTGAACTCCATCTTAAAAAACCTTCAACGCTGTATTTCTGACGGGCTGGTGTTGAGGAAGAAGCTTGATCTCAGTGATCAGGTTGCGCAAAGTCAGGAGGTTGCTCAGCAGGAAATTGATGAGAAACTTTCATCCTGTCTGCAACAACGGGCCCAAATTGAAGCAGAGCTGTCCACGGCGGCTGATCGTGAAAAAGAGTTGAGAGGAGTGCGCGAGCAACTGGCTGACATATTGAAAACGCCTCCTTCTCATTAACTACCTTTGTATCAATTAAACATTTGTAATTCTTGAATAACATGTATCCATTTTTTATTCTTTTATATGATTCATCTTGTACTCAATTGAATTCATTAATAAAAGATACACATTTTTATCTCCCACTGTTGCTTTCTTCTCTTTACTGTGTTATTGCCATGTGATTTTAGCGAGTGTGGCCTGTAGATAGTAGATAGCTGTCCATCTTGGACTCTTTACAGGGTAGCGATGACTTAGGAAACAGGTTCAGATCTGCCACCTAAGATTTTTCAACTTTATGAGCCGTAAGGGTCTCATAAAGATTTTTCTTCCTACGAGTCGAGAGGATCTCGTAGGTGTATTTTCTCCTTAGGAATCGTAAGGATTCCTAAGTGTGTTTTCTCTTGAGAGTCATAAGAATCTCACAAGAGAATTTTCTTCTTTACAAGTCAAGAGGACTCGTAAGTGATTGATGAGCTGACCCGCTCCCGAGTCAAAGCATTGCTTCGATGGGGGAGGTCGAGGTTTGACTTTGGCCATACGGGGTCAGCTGATGACGTATTTCTGAGACGGGGTCATTTGCTGATGTGTTTTTGCGACGGGGTCATTGGCTGACGTATTTCCGCGACGGGGTCATTTGATGACGTATTTCTGAGACGGGGTCATTTGCTGACGTGTTTCCGTGACGGGGTCATTGGCTGACGTATTCCCGCGACGGCGTCATTTGATGACGTATTTCCGAGACGGTGTCATTGGATGACGTGTTTCCACGACGGGGTCATTGGCTGACGTATTCCCGCGACGGGGTTATTTGATGACGTATTTCCGAGACGGGGTCATTGGATGACGTATTTCCGCGACGGGGTCATTGGCTGATGTATTTCCGCGACGGGTTCATTTGATGACGTATTTCCGAGACGGGGTCATTAGATGACGTATTTCCACGACGGGGTCATTGGCTGACGTATTTCCGCGACGGGGTTATTAGCTGACGTATTTCCGCGACGGGGTCATTGGCTGACGTATTTCCGAGACGGGGTCATTGGATGACGTATTTCCGCGACGGGGTCATAGGATGATGTGTTTTCGAGACGGGGTCATTTGCTGACGTGTTTCCGCGACGGGATCATTGGCTGACGTATTTCCGAGACAGGGTCATTTGCTGACGTTGCGTCTGCTGTAACGAGACGAATGCCGAGGTGGTCTCTAGGTTGTATGTGCACCGTCGAGATTTGGAACTAAGAACTTTGCCGTGGCTCCGCTTTGCTGATGTTGCGTCTGCTGTAACGAGACGAATGTCGAGGTGGTCTCTAAGTTGTCTGTGAACCGTCGAGATTTGGAACTAGGGACTTTGCCGTGGCTCCGCTTGTTGACGTTGCGTCTGCTGTAATGAGACGAATGTCGAGGTGGTCTCTAGGTTGTCTGTGAACCGTCGAGATTTGGAACTAGCGACTTTGTCGTGGCTCCGCTTGTTAACGTTGCGTCTGCTGTAACGAGACGAATGTCGAGGTGGTCTCTAGGTTGTCTGTGAACCGTCGAGATTTAGAACTAGGGACTTTGCCGTGGCTCCGCTTTGCTGACGTTACGTCTACTATAACAAGACGAATGTCGAGATGGTCTCTAGGTTGTCTGTGAACCGTCGAGATTTAGATCTAGGGACTTTGCCGTGGCTCCGCTTTGCTAACGTTGCGTCTTCTGTAACGAGACGAATGTCAAGGTAGTCTCTAGGTTGTCTGTGAACCGTCGATATTTGGAACTAAGGACTTTGCCGTGGCTCCGCTTTGCTGACGTCGTATCTACTTCTGGTTAGAACGAGAAGGAACGCCGTTGTTGATCTCTTGAGATGCAGATATTGCCATCAAGACTTGGCTCCCTTTCTGATGAAGCATGGTGGGATGATATGGTTCCTTCTTTGTTTGTGCCCCTGGATTGTATACAGGGATCGATGTGATCTCATCTGTAGGGCAAAAGTTTCATGTTATATGTATTTTTTTTTCTTTCCACGACGCTCTATCATTTCATCTTTTTGTATCGCGAAAGTCGCGATTGCCCAATCATTTCGGCTATTTTTGTTTTTTACTCGCTGCTTTTTATTGCGAGTTGCCCAATCATTTCGGCTATTTTTGTATGCATATATATTTTTACTTGCTGATTTTGTTGCAAGTTGCCCCATCATTTCGGCTATTTCATATGCATTTTTGGCTCACTGATTTTTATCGCGAGTGTGGAACTTGAATTTGGTGCCAATCTCAGCATCAACATCGCTACGATTGGAATATTGTCAGGAGCGAATCATCATTCGTCGTGAAAGGGCTTGGAATTTAATACTGATTTAGGCATCAACATCGCTACCACTGGGACATTGCCAGGAGTGAATCATCATTTGCCTCTGTCGATGTCGAACAAAGGTGGCTTAGCAAACAGGGTTAGGATCCTGTTGACTAAGGCTTTTGACTTTACGAGCCGTAAGGGTCTCATAAAAGTATTTCTCCCTACGAGTCGCGAGGATCTCATAGGTGCATTTTCTCCTTAGGAATCATGAGGATTCCTAAGTGTGTGTTCTCATATAAGTCGTAAGGATCTTACAATAGTGTTTTCTCCTTATAAGTCGAGGGGACTTACAAGGGTCGTTCACCGTGTGAGCATATCCCTAGTCGCTGATGGGACTCTGTTAGGGAAATGTTTTTTCATGCCCGTGGATTGTATACAAGAGTCAGCATTGAACCGCTTGTAGGGCAGTCTGAGAAATGTGATGGCTTAAGAACAGGTTCAGATCCCTGTAGCTTAAGGCTTTTGAATCCTATGAGCCATGAGGGTTTCAAAGGGTAATTCTCCTTATGAGTCGTGAGGATCTCATAAGTGTAATTTCTCCTTAGGAATCGTGGGGATCCCTAAGTGTGTTGCTCCCTTATGAGTCGTAAGGATCTCATGCAGGTATTTTCTCCTTACAGGGTCAAGAGGACCTTGCAAGTGTCTTTTAACGAGATTGCATCCTTTCGGGTTTTCACAAACTCGCCGGTAGTCCTGCTGTTTTTACTCACGGAGCCCTTTCGGGTTTTCATCCGTGCCCATCTCGCTTATGGACGTACCTTTTTTTTGCGTCGACCTTAGGATGCTGCGGTCCGTAGTAGTTTATAGACGTCTCGGTCAAGCGTAGTATTTCTTCAAGAAACGGCCGTTTATTGTCCTGAAGGGTCTTTCGCCATGCATATCCATGAGCAAGTAAGCCCCATCCTGGTAGACTTTGTCTATGATGCATGGGCCTTCATAGTTTGGCTCGAATTTCCCCCGTTTGGCACGATTGGGGATCATAGGTCTCTTGACCACTAGCACGAGTTCGCCTTGGCGGAATGTTCTCGGCCCAGTCAATCTCTCGTATGAGCGCGTAATTTTTGCTTTGTAAGCTTCCAAGTTTTGCTGCGCCATGAGCCGGGTTTCGTCGAGGGCATCAAGTTCCTCAAGCCGAAGATGAGCATTCTCTTCGTCCGTTAGCTCGTAATGAACTGCCACTCGTAAGGAAGGTAGCTCTATCTCCAAGGGGAGTACTGCTTCAGCGCCGAATACCAATGCATACGGCGTTGTGTTTGTGGCCGTTTTGAACGTAGTTCGATACGCCTAGAGAGCTTCATGCGGTCTCTCGTGCCAGTCCTTCCTATTTCGAGACACCGTCTTCTTTATGATCTTCGTCAAGGTCTTGTTGAAAGCCTCAGCCAGACCGTTAGCTCAGGAATTATAGACCGAAGAGTATCTCCAGTCTATATTATGTTGTTGTGCGAAGCAGGTGATTTTATGGCTTCTGTAGGCCGGCCCGTTATCGGAGATAATCCATCGCGGAGTGCCGAACCGATAAATGACATGTGTCTTGAAGAAATGGAGGATATTCTCCGTCTTCACTTCTCTTAGTGGTACTGCTTCTGCCCACTTGGAGAAGTAATCAGTTGTCGCCAGTATGAACCGATGTCCTCTGGACGATGCTGGTTCAAAGGGCCCGATTATGTCAGTTGCCCACATTTTGAACGACCGGCTAGCCACCGTTGGATGTAGCAGATTTAGATGCTGGTGGATAAAATCCCCATGAATCTGGCACGAGTGGCACTGCTTCGCGTATTCGAGGTAGTCTTGGATCATTATGGGCCAATAGTAGCCCATCCTTTTGATCTTCAGTTTCATCTTCGGCCCGGTTTGGTGAGAACCGCAGAGTCCGTCGTGAGTTTCTTGGATGACTCTCCTTGCTTCTTCAGGTCCCAGGCATCTTAGCCATAGAGAATCAAATGATCTCTTATCTAGAGTGTCATTGACGGAGGTGAAGGATAGAGCTCGTTTCATGAGCTGATGTCTTGAGGACGCATCTTTAGGTGTTTGACGGGATTTGAAGTAGTCTATAAAGACTTCTCTCCAATCCTTAGCTTTTTCCTGGTCTTCTATCTGTAGGGCTGCTTGCTTGGTCACTTGCTTTTCTTCAAACGACTCTGGAGATATTTCTTCCGGTGCGAGAACCCGACGGCTTTGCACAACGATCCTTACGTCATCGAGGTTCTCGTCGGCCAGTTCTTTAGCGAGCTTGGCTAACGCATCTGCTTTGCTATTTTCCGCACGCGGTATGCTTTCCAGGGCGTAGATAGGGATTTGAATCAGCAATTGTTGCACTCTCTCGCCGTACTTCACCAACTCTGGTTTGCACGTTTGATAATCGCCGTTTACTTGGCTAACGACCAGCTGGGAATCTCCGTATATGAGGAGGTTTTCGATCCCCATGTCGACAGCGATCTCAAGTCCTGCTATCAAAGCTTCATATTCGGCTTCATTGTTTGTACTCGGCTCTGTTAGGGAAAAGGAAAAGCGCATTATCCCTCCTTGTGGAGTCACGAAGATGAGGCCTACCCCAGACTTGATTATGGGGGAGCTGTGCTTTCGCTTCGTCATGGAAGATGCCCCGTCGAAGTAGAGTTCCCACCGGGTGTTACTCTCTCCTTTCTCCCTATTGATTGTGTCAAAAGCGTGCTCGTCTGGCAATTCACAATTTATGGGTGAATCGGCAGGTATAGGATGCTCAGCGAGGAAGTCAGTGATGGCCTGGCCTTTCACTGCCTTGAGAGGTCGATAAGTTATCAAGAATTCCATTAAGAGTAGGGCCCATTTAGCGAGCCGCACTGTTAGTATGGCTCTTGACATCAAATATTTGAGAGGATCCACCTTTGATATGAGATGGACTTCATGCGCCAACGCATAGTGCCTGAGCTTTGTTATCGCGAAGATCAACGCCAGGCAGTGTTTTTCAATGGGGGAGTAATCGTTTTCTGCCCCTAGGAGAACTCGACTCAAGTAGTAGAGGGCTCTTTCCATCCTTTGATCATTCTCTTATGCCCACAGCGCGCCTAAGAAACCCTCAAGGGCGGTTGTGTACAGAATGAGGGGCTTTCCCTTGACCGGAGCAGTCAATACTGGTGGATTCTGGAAGTATTGCTTGATTTCATCCAGTGCACTCTGGCATTTGTGATCCCAAACGAAGGAAGTCCCTTTCTTCATTAGGTGACTGTAGGGGCGGCATTTGCCGGAGAGGTTAGCTATGAACCGTCGTATATATGCGAGCTTTCCTTGGAGAGACCGCAGTTGTTTCAAAGTCCTTGGCGGAGGCATTTCTATAATCGCCTTGATCTTTGACGGGTCTATCTCGATGCCCCGGTGTCGTACGATGAATCCTAGGAATTTTCCTGAGGAGACTCCGAACGCGCATTTGAGAGGGTTCATCTTCAGATTGTATTTCCGAAGACGTTGGAACACTATCTTTAGATGCTCCCAATGCTCCTTGTGCGATTTGCTATTTACCACGAGGTCGTCAATATAGCACTCGACGATTTCATATATGAGGTCATCGAAAATCTTCGTCATGGCCCTCTGATAGGTGGCGCCAGCGTTCTTCAAGCCGAAAGGCATCACTTTGTAATAGAATATTCCCAGGGGAGTCCGGAAAGCGGTATGCTTCTGGTCTTCGAGATGCATCTTTATTTGGTTGCACGCCGATGAGCCGTCCATGAAGGAAAAGACTTCGTGAGTGGACGTGTTGTCTATCATCAGCTCGGTGACCGGTACGGGGAAGTCATCCTTCGGACATGCTTTGTTGAGGCCCCGAAAGTTTACGCAGATGCGTACTGTCCCATTTTTCTTCATCACTGAGACGATGTTGGCGATCCAGTCAGGATATTGAATCTCTTGGATGAAGCCGGATTCGATTAGCTTCTTGACCTCAGTATTGATGCTTATTTCAGATTCGAGCCGCATTCTACTCGGTGCTTGTTTGATTGGCTTAATGTCCGGAGATATCACCAATTTGTGCACAGCTACTTCTGGATCTAGTCCTAGCATCTCGGAATAGTTCCATGCGAAACAATCTTTATACTGTATGAACACGTCTTTTAGCGTAGCCACTTGTTTCTCAGACAGTAGCTCACTGACGAACATTGGCCGCGGGTCATTTTTCGTTCCCAAGTCGATTTTCCTTAGGTTGTCCGCAGTAGTATGTATCCCATCTTCCAACTCTTATGGCACCGGTGGAAACTCGGAGATTACCTCGTCATCATCGTTTTTGAAGCATCGGGAGAGGTCGTCCATATCCTCGCGCCCTCTTTCTTCTGTCAACGTTATTATGTGACAGGTACGAGATCGTTTCCAAGACAGATGTTGATCTGTTTCTACTCTCGCTGAATACGTGGTTTTCGGTTCATGTGTTTGTGGCGGGGTTACCCTCCAACTGCTGGATAAAGCAAACCTGCTTTGCTGATACTGGTTCTCTACCCAGTCTTTTAATATGAAGCAGTCTTCGAGAGAATGTCCTATCGCTCGGTGATAGGAGCAATAATCCGGGTGAGAGACCTCGCCTGCTTGTTCGGGGTGTTTGGACTCCGGGAGCGTAATCATTTGACGTTTCATGACAAGATCGAATATCTTCCTTGTCTTGCCTTGGGGAAAAGAGTATGCTCGACCCATCTTGTCACGACCCAAAGTTTGGATGTGACCGGCACTTAAATTGTATAATATCTAAAGATATTTACACAACCTGAGTAAGCCGAAAAATCACGATCAAAATCCTTTTTGCGAAATTTTTATAAAAATTTAGTTTTTAAGTAAAAATCACAGTTTTATGTAATTAAGATCTTAATAGTAACTCACTAGTGAATTCATAATAAAAACAATTATAAAGTGTTAAATTTGGTTGCATCCCTAATTGTGATCATCAATATCAATAACGGAAATAAATATACAACTTATATGATATCAAAAGAATCTCAGACATAAGTAAAACAAATACCATTTAACATAACTAAGCGAATCATCTGTCAAATAATATACATACAACACCACTCTCGTTCTAAGTCATAATACAGGGTCTGATGGAGATATTCTAGATTCAATATACAATACCAAAAGAGGAGGTTACTACATAGATAACCCACCCAGCAAAAGATGCGATAAAAGCTGATAAATGGATCTGCACTGCTGCTAACCATCCACTCTACCCATGCAAGGAACTGTGGCACAACAGGGGTGAGTTGCCAACTCAGTGAATAAGACTAACATATAACGGCTGATAATGTAAATATGACTAACTGTAACTAACTGCGATAAGGATAATTATGATGCATGATAACATGTGGAAAATATGAATCCATACTAATAATCATATAACCAAAACTGAAATCTCATCATTTATTTCCAAATAAAGTTCATCTTCCCGTGTCCATCATCGACACAAATCTTCCATTTCCCTCAGGCATCATTCCTCGAACGATCCTGTAATCAATAACACCGGTCGGTATTATCTAAATATCCGCCGTGTTTCACAACTATCTCCGGTATCGAGTATCCTCGCTAGGCTCCCCGCCTAAATTGCGGCTATCCTGCCCCTCGGTCTCGACCAGGTCCACCATGTATCCAACTGTATCCCCACCGACTCATTCTGGATAAAAATTATAAATCCGTAACCGTATACCCACCGACTCGGTCCGGAATAAAACCAAATCATAAAAACGACATATCATGGTGGACGTGACACATAATCATGAAAATCTCTGATTTTTCGTAATAGTATATGAAAACGTAAAACCATAAATCCTCAATAATACAAATGCCTCTTATATCAACTACTAATACTTGAATACGAAATATAATGTCATATATGCTAATTACTACAACTATTGATTACTTAAGGTATGATATGAATCATTTTTAACAGAATAATTTCTAGGTGTGAAGTGATATGTCAATATCGACAAGGTGTAGTATAACATGTAGATATGTGCATGTGCAGCATAACTCGTCGATAATGGTGCAGTGTTCTAACAATTGTTAATCCTGGAGATATATATGTAGATTTAAGAATGCATATGATAAAGTTAACATACAAAAGCAAAACTTGAATTTAAATCTAACTATGGGCGTATCATGCCATTTTTACAAAATCCCCCGGTAGATATTTAGTCTACTCACCGGAATATATCGTAACTACTCAGAAATCGCCAATCTCTTTCCTTCCGTTGCGGCCTCCGAAGTTCCCATTTTGAGTCTAACATAGAAATTAACTTGCATAAGAAAACGGCTAACTTCGATACGGCGAAATATGGAAATACGAGTTTCACGTACTGACTATACTACGTACGACTAATTTAGACTATCTAACACATATACTAACTGAGTTTTAAACCTTCGCTGTTTGCAACAGAAAACTTAAACGCATTACAAATTAACCGTGTCGTATCTTAGATTTTTTATTCCTTTTCCGGTATTAGTTTCCAGATTTCAAATACAGTTAAACTAACTTAATTAAATAATACCAAAATATCCCAAAATCTATACAGAGACCTACCCAAAAACCCAAAACCTCAAAGCCTACCATAAATCCGGCGACGCCGGAATTATCCTATAGGTCGCCGGCCCAAATCCGAGCCCCTTGGTTCGTGCTTCTAGGGTTTGTTCTAGGTCTAACATACAATATTTAGGCACTGTTTGGTTAAGTTAACTTTTATCTAAACTATAGCAGATTAAAACAGAGCTCAGTTTTGCCTAAAATACGATATTATACACATTTTGATTTCTAATTTAAACTAGTTACAGAACTAAATTCTACAGTGATCCAAGATTTTACCTACAAGGGATTGCTCGGAAGAACTCCCTCCAAGATGCACATGCCCTTAGTCCTTAGCTTGATGGTGAACCCTTAGCTTAGTTCTTCTTCTCCTTTCTTTTCCTTTTCCTCTTCTTTGTTCTAAGTGTTTTCTTTCATTTGAATTTTTGTTTTAGAAATTTTAAGTTTGTTAATATGATCTGATCACATGATATATATGATAAAGAGAAGAGTGAGGTATAGGAGGAGGTGTCAACTAAGGAATAGTGGTGGTTTCATGCAAGTAGGAGGTGCTGAATGTGTAGTGTGCATGAAAGGAGGATGTGTCATGCATTTTCATTTTAATTTATTTATCTTGGGATTAAAATTCTGAACCTAATTAACCCCTTTCCTACTTACACCCTTAATTAACCCCTTTCCTACTTACACCCTTAATTAACCTAATTAAAATTCTAAACCTTAATTAACCCCTTTCCTACTTACACCCTTAATCAATTCCCATTTGCACAAAACTCCTAAACTTTACTTGAAAACCCCTCACTACCTAGTTATTATATAACACCATTTTAATTAAAATGAAACTAAATTTCACATTAAAACCCTTATAATTTATTTATGTTACATATTAAAATTTTAATTTAATTTGTTTTACATACTATTTATGAAAATGTATTATTTGGTTTTAATAAAATTTTAATTTATCATTTTATTATTTAATTAATTAATTATATTTATTTCTAAATTTTCCAAATGTTACAATATTCCCCCTTAAGAAAATTCGGTCCCCGAATTTAAAACTTAACTAGACGTACCTTCAAAAAGATGTGGAAATTTCTTTCGCATCGCATCCTCGGTCTCCCTAGTGATCTCCTCGCGATTCGTTCCTCGCCAAAGAATCTTTACAGATGGAAGTAATCTTGATATCAATTTCTTTGCCTGCCGGTCTAGAATAGCTACAGGCTGCACTGTGTAGGATAAATCCGGCTCAAGCTGTACGGTCTGATGCTGGATCGCGTGAGAAGGATCGTGAAGATACTTGCGAAGCATCGATACGTGAAACACCGGATTCACATCGGGAAATCTCGGTGGAAGTGCTAACCAATAAGCTACAGCACCCACTCTCTCCAGAATCTCGTAAGGTTCGACATATCTGGGGCTGAGCTTTCCCTTTTTCCCGAAACGCATCACACCTTTCATCGGAGATACACGAAGGAACACATGATCTCCCACCTGAAACTCGAGTCTACGATGTTGTCGATCTGCATAAGATTTCTGTCTGCACTGGGTCGCCCTCATTCTATCCCGTATCAACTGAATCTTTTCTGTAGTCTCCTGTACTATTGTAACAACCCTAATTTTCATATATATTTTTCTGTACAAAATTTTTTAAATTTTTTTAAAAATTCATAAAGGAGTATTTTACTCTGAGCACAAGATATATATAATTAATTATTTTGTTTTTAAATAATTTCATTTTTAGTGTACATTAAATTGTTTTAAAATTTAAAGTGTAATTTGATATTTAATGCTGCTGATATCATTTTAAGTATCTATTTTTCTACAATAATTACAAGAAGGAGCTTGTAGGTCATTGGTAATACCTTGCACTGCTGAACCAAGCCACCGGAGTTCAAATCCCATGCCCCACATTATTTTTGTATTTATTTTGTTTTATTTTTTTTTGGAAGTCAACGGTAAAAAGGTCATAACTCCCAAAATATGTACTGGACAACAAAAATTAAAAATACCAAGTTGTTCCTCAGGAAAACCCCCGGCCATTGGACCCTTGACTCGGCCCGACTCGGCGCCGCCGGCCGGCGAATCGGCCGACTCGGTCCGGCCGGACTTGGCCGGACGGCCGAGTCACCAACTGAGAAAAGTTGGCTCTTGACTTGGTCAACCCTCTTGCATACTTATTATACCTGGATCGGTTTTGATTTGGCCAATAAATCCCTTTTAATCCTAAGTTTAATGATTTTTAATGAATTTTTAATGTTTTTTTATATTTTCTTTTAATATTTTTAATCCAAACCCTAACCCTAGCCTAGCCCTATATAAAGACCCCTATCCTCTACCTTTTCCCCTCACAACTCTAAGTCTACTCTCTCAAATTCTCGAGAACTCGGTACGAAGAGCAAGAAGCGAAGCGCTGCCGAAATCGACGACGGATTCCGGCGACCGGATCAGAACCTTCGCGACGCTTTCGACGAATCGGCAACCACCACATCCCTTAGCTTCCTTAGCTTGTCCAAACCGTAAGTCCCATCTCTTCTATCTCTCTATTCCTTAATGTAAAAATACGACTTTTTGGAACCCGACGGAAATCGGACAAACCGATTTCCGATTCGGTTTTTCTACAAATTTCCACTTGTCACTTAATCCACAATACCTAAATATATCCATGATGACTATTAATCACATAGAAACCAATTTAAATAAAGTTTCTCACATGAAATGATAGCTTTCTTGTAAAACCGTATTCTTTTCATAAAAATACCATGAAGTTCATTTTTCTTAGTTTAATCAATTACCTCACTCCTAAATATGTTTATCTTGATCACAAAACTTGTAGAACTCAATTTGAATGAAATTTCACACATAAAATGATAACGTTTTCGAATACCGTATTCTTGCGCTATAACACCTTTAAGTTTAACATAGCATGTTTTACCTTTAAACTTCACCAAAACCTAAAATAAGTCACGAGGTAATGACCTACCTCTACACACACTCAATATAACCCTAATTGATAAATATCAAATCACAGAATACGAAATTACAGGACTTTTCACTAAAATACCCTAATCTTTATAATCTTTATTTAAAGCTTTAAGTTGTAAACGTTTCTAAATAAAATCTTTTAATAAAATGAAAGCACGATATGTCATGGACATCGATCGTTTATCTAAACTGTCTTGTGGTGCCTAGGCAAGTGTGTCTAAGGCTAGTGGTTTTTAATTAGGCCCACGACTGTGGTTCCTTCCCACTTACCTGGCACTTACCTGGCCGCAATTGACGGTGAAGAAGCGATTTGAGGCTTCTAATGATTCATCGTTTAGACCTTAGAAGTAGGCTAGTTGGCTTAGGAAACCCTAACAACTAAAATACGGAAAACTAAACTCTTTTGCAAATAAATACCTTATATTTATAAAACCGTTTTCCTAAATGAGAAGTGTTTATAAAACCTAAGCAAAGTGCCGCTACAACCCATTTTTGGGGAACCTGTTAGGGATAGTACGGTTCATCGTGCATCCGCAGGCTAGTAGTGCGAGATTCAGACCTCCGCAAGGAGCATTCGGTCTCGAAAGGTTTAAAATACGATATTTAAGGAAAATGAGACTTTCTCTAAATAAAATATTTATATAAAATTATTCATGTGTTAATATATATATATATATATAATTATCATTTAAACACCTATTTTATCATAATCTAAAGTTTCCACTTTTTCCTAAAATTAAAAGATTAAAAGTTACGTTAAAATACCATGAATTTCAAATAAAACAATTAATACTTTTATTAGGATATATTCACTAGAATAACACAAATAAAATACACATTCATTATAACAATAAAGACGATTATTAAATACTTGAGGTGTATTTTGAAAACTATACAAAAGTACTTTTTACAGAAAACCCCCTCAAGTTTTACAAATTACAAAAAGGTCCCTAACTAATATTGGACTTCAAATTATCTTTCTTTTAGTCTGACTCGGGTTAGAGTCTGACTATTCCTGACTCGAATATGATTCAAGTCAACCTATATTCTTTTATACTCCAACCCAATTTGAATACATGAAATCCTGAATCCAATTAACAATATATTCTTTTTGACTGAATCAAACCATGGATATTCATCCATTATCCTGATATTCCATTTACCTGATTATACAGTTACAACATGTTTACTGATATCATGGTTTTGGTCAGTCACCCAACTTACATATTCCAATACAACAATACTGTTAAAACACAACGGGGTTTAAGGGGTAGATTGGTACGGAAGGTGTTAAAGGTGGCACGAGGTGGTCAGATTAAGACATCTAACCTGAATCCTATTGCTGTTGTACCGTGGCATAACGGTTCCTTGTACTTTCCTTTTGCCCTGATCTCTAGCATATAGAGATCCCCCTCGTATACACTGGCATCCTTCTGTACCAAGCTACAAACAACAGCGTTACACAATATTTCATAATATCCGACAATATAACATTTTAGAAAATATATACTGTTACTCTGTCATTCTCATTCTCCTTATTCTTTGGGACTTACCGAGCGATCTGTTCGCTGACGACATTCTATTCTTTCTTCTTTGAATGTCGTCAGGTGCGTTGGACCAAGCTGAGATCGAGCCCACCGGTGAAGATTTGGAGCAGTTCCAGGAAGACCCAGAGCTCTAGATACTGTACCTTGTTCTTTTCAGTTTATTTCATTTTCTGTTATGCCGCTGTTTAGGCATTGCTTTTCATTCCAGTTGTATTTTCTTTTCATGCATTGTACAAAGAATGTTATTAATAAAAGTTGCTGTTATTTCAATATCATTTGTCTCTTGTGATTATTTTATATTGCTTAGCTACGCTTAGCGTATGTACTTCTGAGTACATACGTAGCGGACCTCGTCGCGTCTCCTTCGCCGTATACTGGGAAGCGGGGCGTGACAGGTTTTGTTGGTGGCCCATGCAGGTCAGAGCTGTATGAATCCCTATTATGCAGTTCTGGTCTGCGTGAACAACCTAAGCAATATAACACAAGAACCAGCAACTAAAACATTCTTTACAATCATGTCCCTTGAATCCTTTCCTTCATATTCCGTGAATCATATACTTTGAATCTATGTTAACCCAAAATTCCCTCACCTCTTTTACAATTTTACCAAAACCTTCGCACTCTTTCATTCCTTCACACAATCTTTACATTTTTAAAACCCTGTCAGTACACTAGCACCAAACTTTTCTTGGATTTGTTACATCTTCCTTTTACAAATTTCAAGGATGAAATTTTTATAAGGAGGGTAGAATGTAACAACCCTAATTTTCATATACATTTTTCTGTACAAAATTTTTTAAATTTTTCTTTTAAAATTCATAAAGGAGTATTTTACTCTGAGCACAAGATATATATAATTAATTATTTTGTTTTTAAATAATTTCATTTTTAGTGTACATTAAATTGTTTTAAAATTTAAAGTGTACTTTGATATTTAATGCTGCTGATATCGTTTTAAGTATCTATTTTTCTACAATAATTACAAGAAGGAGCTTGTAGCTCATTGGTAATACCTTGCACTGCTGAGCCAAGCCACCGGAGTTCAAATCCCATGCCCCACATTATTTTTGTATTTATTTTGTTTTATTTTTTTTTGGAAGTCAACGGTAAAAAGGCCATAACTCCCAAAATATGTACTGGACAACAAAAAGTAAAAATACCAAGTTGTTCCTCAGGAAAACCCCCGGCCATTGGACCCTTGACTCGGCCCGACTCGGCGCCGCCGGCCGGCGAATCTGCCGACTCGGTCCGGCCGATCCGGCCGGACTTGGCCGGACGGCCGAGTCACCAACTGAGAAAAGTTGGCTCTTGACTTGGTCAACCCTCTTGCATACTTATTATACCTGGATCGGTTTTGATTTGGCCAATAAATCCCTTTTACTCCTAAGTTTAATGATTTTTAATGAATCTTTAATGTTTTTTTATATTTTCTTTTAATATTTTTAATCCAAACCCTAACCCTAGCCTAGCCCTATATAAAGACCCCTATCCTCTACCTTTTCCCCTCACAACTCTAAGTCTACTCTCTCAAATTCTCGAGAACTCGGTACGAAGAGCAAGAAGCGAAGCGCTGCCGAAATCGACGACGGATTCCGGCGACCGGATCAGAACCTTCGCGACGCTTTCGACGAATCGGCAACCACCACATCCCTTAGCTTCCTTAGCTTGTCCAAACCGTAAGTCCCATCTCTTCTATCTCTCTTTTCCTTAATGTAAAAATATGACTTTTTGGAACCCGACGGAAATCGGACAAACCGATTTCCGATTCGGTTTTTCTACAAATTTCCACTTGTCACTTAATCCACAATACCTAAATATATCCATGATGACTATTAATCACATAGAAACCAATTTAAATAAAGTTTCTCACATGAAATGATAGATTTCTTGTAAAACCTTATTCTTTTCATAAAAATACCATGAAGTTCATTTTTCTTAGTTTAATCAATTACCTCACTCCTAAATATGTTTATCTTGATCACAAAACTTGTAGAACTCAATTTGAATGAAATTTCACACATAAAATGATAACGTTTTCGAATACCGTATTCTTGCGCTATAACACCTTTAAGTTTAACATAGCATGTTTTACCTTTAAACTTCACCAAAACCTAAAATAAGTCACGAGGTAATGACCTATCTCTACACACACTCAATATAATCCTAATTGATAAATATCAAATCACAGAATACGAAATTACAGGACTTTTCACTAAAATACCCTAATCTTTATAATCTTTATTTAAAGCTTTAAGTTGTAAACGTTTCTAAATAAAATCTTTTAATAAAATGAAAGCACGATATGTCATGGACATCGATCGTTTATCTAAACTGTCTTGTGGTGCCTAGGCAAGTGTGTCTAAGGCTAGTGGTTTTTAATTAGGCCCACGACTGTGGTTCCTTCCCACTTACCTGGCACTTACCTGGCCGCAATTGACGGTGAAGAGGCGATTTGAGCCTTCTAATGACTCATCGTTTAGACCTTAGAAGTAGGCTAGTTGGATTAGGAAACCCTAACAACTAAAATACGGAAAACTAAACTCTTTTGCAAATAAATACCTTATATTTATAAAACCGTTTTCCTAAATGAGAAGTGTTTATAAAACCTAAGCAAAGTGCCGCTACAACCCACTTTTGGGGAACCTGTTAGGGATAGTACGGTTCATCGTGCACCCGCAGGCTAGTAGTGCGAGATTCAGACCTCCCCAAGGAGCATTCGGTCTCGAAAGGTTTAAAATACGATATTTAAGGAAAATGAGACTTTCTCTAAATAAAATATTTATATAAAATTATTCATGTGTTAATATATATATATAATTAACATTTAAACACCTATTTTATCATAATCTAAAGTTTCCACTTTTTCCTAAAATTAAAAGATTAAAAGTTACGTTAAAATACCATGAATTTCAAATAAAACAATTAATACTTTTATTAGGATATATTCACTAGAATAACACAAATAAAATACACATTCATTATAACAATAAAGATGATTATTAAATACTTGAGGTGTATTTTGAAAACTATACAAAAGTACTTTTTACAGAAAACCCCCTCAAGTTTTACAAATTACAAAAAGGCCCCTAACTAATATTGGACTTCAAATTATCTTTCTTTTAGTCTGACTCGGGTTAGAGTCTGACTATTCCTGACTCGAATATGATTCAAGTCAACCTATATTCTTTTATACTCCAACCTAATTTGAATACATGAAACCCTGAATCCAATTAACAATATATTCTTTTTGACTGAATCAAACCATGGATATTCATCCATTATCCTGATATTCCATTTACCTGATTATACAGTTACAACATGTTTACTGATATCATGGTTTTGGTCAGTCACCCAACTTACATATTCCAATACAACAATACTGTTAAAACACAACGGGGTTTAAGGGGTAGATTGGTACGGAAGGTGTTAAAGGTGGCACGAGGTGGTCAGATTAAGACACCTAACCTGAATCCTATTGCTGTTGTACCGTGGCATAACGGTTCCTTGTACTTTCCTTTTGCCCTGATCTCTAGCATATAGAGATCCCCCTCGTATACACTGGCATCCTTCTGTACCAAGCTACAAACAACAGCGTTACACAATATTTCATAATATCCGACAATATAACACTTTAGAAAATATATACTGTTACTCTGTCATTCTCATTCTCCTTATTCTTTGGGACTTACCGAGCGATCTGTTCGCTGACGACATTCAATTCTTTTTTCTATGAATGTCGTCAGGTGCGTTGGACCAAGCTGAGATCGAGCCCACCGGTGAAGATTTGGAGCAGTTCCAGGAAGACCCAGAGCTCTAGATACTGTATCTTGTTCTTTTCAGTTTATTTCATTTTCTGTTATGCCACTGTTTAGGCATTGCTTTTCATTCCAGTTATATTTTCTTTTCATGCATTGAACAAAGAATGTTATTAATAAAAGTTGCTGTTATTTCAATATCATTTGTCTCTTGTGATTATTTTATATTGCTTAGCTACGCTTAGCGTATGTACTTCTGAGTACATACGTAGCGGACCTCGTCGCGTCTCCTTCGCCGTATACTGGGAAGCGGGGCGTGACAGGTTTTGTTGGTGGCCCATGCAGGTCAGAGCTGTATGAATCCCTATCATGCAGTTCTGGTCTGCGTGAACAACCTAAGCAATATAACACAAGAACCAGCAACTAAAACATTCTTTACAATCATGTCCCTTGAATCTTTTCCTTCATATTCCGTGAATCATATACTTTGAATCTATGTTAACCCAAAATTCCCTCACCTCTTTTACAATTTTACCAAAACCTTCGCACTCTTTCATTCCTTCACACAATCTTTACATTTTTAAAACCCTATCAGTACACTAGCACCAAACTTTTCTTGGATTTGTTACACCTTCCTTTTACAAATTTCGAGGACGAAATTTTTATAAGGAGGGTAGAATGTAACAACCCTAATTTTCATATACATTTTTCTGTACAAAATTTTTAAATTTTTTTTTTAAATTCATAAAGGAGTATTTTACTCTGAGCACAAGATATATATAATTAATTATTTTGTTTTTAAATAATTTCATTTTTAGTGTACATTAAATTGTTTTAAAATTTAAAGTGTACTTTGATATTTAATGCTGCTGATATCGTTTTAAGTATCTATTTTTCTACAATAATTACAAGAAGGAGCTTATAGCTCATTGGTAATACCTTGCACTGCTGAGCCAAGCCACCGGAGTTCTGTTGGAGATAGGGCCCTCATAGTCAATTATTGGATCGCAGGTACGTGATTGCAATGATTGCGGAGGACCTATACCGGTAGGACAGTCTTACTCGAGATGATAGTATGCTATCTGGTTTGCCTTTATCAGTCGTGTATATGTTCAGGTGACTGATTGCATGTTACACTTTGATAGAGCCCTTAGGATCTTGCTTTACCACCAACTGTATGATGGCGATCATATACGTGAGAGTTGGGTGGTTTATACGCATATCCTTAATTATGGTCCCTAGTCGTGGGAGTTTCGAGACAGGGCATCGATACTCCGGAGTAGACTAGTGTATACAGTCGAGACCGCGTCGAGGGACGGTGGCCGGTCTCACAAGCCACTGGTGTCAGTTGGATCACCTAAGATGTATACAGGTGCTCATTGGGTTATGAGTACACCGGACAGGACTCGCCGGGAATCTGCTAGTTAGTACTATACCTATCGTCAGATAGCAGTTCCCTGGTGACATGTGTACAGGTTAGTTCATCGACCTGAGGTCGTTATTTGTCTCGTGTGAGTTCCCACTGTGCTTTGATTTCTACCCTACCACGGCTCAAAGGAGTCGTGCAAACAGGTAGCTTTTGGGTACAGTCCCGAGCCATATGGAGGCACGTGAGCGGATCGGCAGGGGATTCGTCTCTCCCGGTATTGGGGGCGAGGTCGTGCTGTGTCTAGGAGAGCCATTACACATAGTCCATGGCCATGGCAGGAGATTTACTGGTAGGTACTCCAGTAGTATCTCAGGGTGTTATTGGGCTACACTCCGACACGACTTATACTGCTATTGGGGGTCTGACGTTACTAGCCCCCTAGGCGGATATGCGATACTCATTGACGAACGGACCGGACTGTATATACATTGTCACTGTTAGGCTCAGTAGGGTTTCTGGATGAGTTCGCTCATCAGCCTCCCTTGAGGTCAGTCCATGGGCAGCCGTTATGCATAGCTAGTGCCGCTGACGGTTTGTGGTTAAACCCACTGCCAGGGTACTGACGAGTCATTAGAGTCCCCCACAGACAGTTTCCCAAGTTCGGGCGAAACGTTGTAGAGGCCGTATGGTTTTATGGCAGGGTTCGGAAAATGCACGTGCGTTTACGCACGTGTTATTTTTCGGGCAGATGATACTGGTCGGCTTTGGTTTAAGCCGGATCCGAGTATTATATTGAGTAGGTATAATATCTTTGTCTCAGTTGCATTTGTATTCGGTCGTAATACAAATGCGGGTATATTTATACAGTTACGGGGTTATCCTGAAAGTTGTTTCAGGATCACTTTTGGAAGTTGCCAGTTTCCAGTTTTCTATCAGCCGTCTTTTAACATTCGGTTAAAGACGGATTTATCTTTTCTTGGATGAGGGTGAGTCATGCTTCTAGAAGGTTCTAGAAGGTTCTAGAAAATGGTGACAAGGATAATGACTCATGCTTTGATTTCTAAACATTCTTGTTTTCCTTAAGATATTTTATTTTGTGTTCACACATGATATTTGCTTAAGGTTACTCTCCCCTCTCCTACACTCACCTCCCTCTTTGCTATATATATGGCCGGCCCCTCCCCCCTCTCTTACACTTGATGTTTCATTTGGTAGAAAAAGATTATGATGGGTTTTATCGGTGTATGGAATTTCACAGTTCATTTCATTCCATCACCCGATTCCCTCGGCAACTTCATTAACCGATCGTCCACGGACTTGGACGAAGCGAGACAAAGTCATCTACTCATTCTCTACATCATTCTTGATCGTCTCTTTTAGCAAACTTGAAGACCGAGTTGCCTCAAGTCAGAGGCGGGAGCCCGTTTAAAGAATCAGTGATGTGGTGCCACCTGGACGAGCAGATCGGAGATCGACGAGATCGGAGCAGCCGCAACGGAGCGTGGGATGATGGTTAAAGAACGAAGGACTCGGATCGTTCGGTATAACCTTTCTACACTCTTTACAGTTTGTTAGTTTAGCAATAATGGCAGATCCGGGTTAAAGTATACGATAGCGCCAGATAAAAAGTTTTTGTTCCGCATTTGGCGTCTGTAGACGGCCGGGGCGCTAGCGTAGACTTACATTGGTATCAGAGCCTCACCATTTTGCTATACTAACTTGTGCTAACGCGTTTAAAAGATCGATCGAACGGATTTTTCGAAAATCGCAATTTCTAGTATTAAAGTTTCTGTTAATTTTCAAACTGGTCAAAATGACATTTGGACCATACCAGAAAATCAAGCACGGTTTTTGAGGAATACTGTAGAAATTCGAGGAAGTGATTCTACTGTTCCGCCGCGGATCCGCGGCCCCAGCTAGGGTTTTGCCGCGGATCCGCCGCAGGAAAGTGGGATCACTCACTCAATTTTCTACAGTGGATTCTATGTTGGAAATTGGGGTTTTTGGTATATATATTTTGGGCCCAGATTTTGTTACTGTGCAGCAGATTTACGTGGGGCCCACTTCGGGAAATTTAGTCGATCGAAATTTAAACATGTTAGTTTACAGTGCTTACATTATATCTCCGACCGGGAATGTCATTTGATCGGTAAACCGCGTCTGATTGCTATAGTTCTTTTAGACGGGTTTGGGAACGTGACATTCGCGTTGATGTTCTGTGTTGTGCTGTGATGTTGCGGATTTGTCGTGGTGGATAGCAGTGTGCAATGGTAGTGCAGTTTGAGTTTATTTGTACATTTGATATTGCGGGACGAGCGTCCAACATGTGGACTGCCGTCACTGCCTGTTGTATAATATTCTTTTGGGGCACGACCAGGTTGCGGTCAATGTACCTGTTGTACTATTTTTCATTACTGTACTAGGTTTTACCCCGCGACGGAGTGCACGGATAGCCGGGTTCTGAGGGCAACGGGTCCGCATCTCATGGCTTTGAGAGGCAGAGGGGCCCCACTCGAGAATTGGCAGACTATTCGCCGCACTCGTAGGGGGTACAGGTTGACCCAAGGAGGGGTGCTCAAGCTACCGGATTCCGTGAAGTGCCGGGTGTTCCATTCACTATGCTGTGGGGACTACATCGCTTCAGGTTTTGGCGGGTAACTTGCCGCACCCGTAGGGGTCTAGGTTTCGTTGCACAGGCTATCCACACGACAGGGGAACGTCGAGTTTCAGCAGCGGCTCTGTGAAACTCGAGGATCCCAGATTATCTGTATTGTTCTATGATGCTTATTACTTTTCTGTAATGTTGCATATTATCACGCCTGGAGCGATTATTGTATATTGGTTTATATACTATTAGATGTTGTATATGTTTTACACCCGCGCTAGTCCAGTCCCCGCTCTGTCGTTAGTTAAGTAACCTAACGGGTGATGACGGGACCCAGTGACGAATGCGGATGGCATAAACGTACATTTTATTTTCGTTCTTTTCTGGTGTGATTATTGATGGGACTGCGTTGAATCTGATCAATGCAAACTAAAACAAACCTGTTTTCAGTTGTTGGAACAAATTTAAAAAGTGTTATTGCAAAGACGTTTCCTTTTGTTTTGCATAGCGGTATTCAGTGGAATATCCTGCACCTCATTCGACGGGGCAAGGGCCGATATCCCTTCACCGGGACTGACCCCTTGGGAAGAAGTTTGCGTCAGGGTAATAACTTCACTATAGTCGATTACAAGTTACTTTGCATAGAGATATTCAGTGGAATATCCTGCACCTCATTCCACGAGGAAAGAGCCGAGATCCCTTTACCGGGAGTGACCTCTTTAGCAAAAGGTTTTCGCCACTATATTTTAAAAGCTATCAGGTTCCTTCAGCGATATCAAGTTCACTACGTTAAAGGTTTTTCGCCAAAAACCAGCCGTAGCCCTCCGTCACTTCTTTTGAGTATTCAGTAGTATTCAAGCTATGTATTTTAGCCAAAGTTAAGGCATAGTGTTTGGTAGCTGCTGGGTATTCAATTGTTGCATAGATAGATGAGTTAGTTTGGGACAGTCGTTCTGCCGATTGGCCAAAGTCAGGGGCATGTGCGGGTGGGTTCAAATTGACAAGATAGTGACGGGTAGAACTTGGCATGTGACTTATGACATTTTGACCAAAGCCAAGGTTATAAGAGCATGGGGCAAAAATCGTATCGGGAGTTTCTAAAGAAACTGAAACTTGCCAAGTATGCGCATACCTTCTGGAGTATGAGTAACGTGGATGCATTCCATCACGTTATCATGCGATGAGAGTTGGATCCCGATTCCCACTGATGAGCTGGTTTACTCTTCGGGTGATCCCGATTGATTCTTCTTTCAGGTTTGGGGGAGAATTTGACAGGACAGTGGGAGGTTTCCGGATTAGATAAAGTGATAACCATTCTGATCTAGGTTAGAGTGCACGCAGAGTGTTTCTTTTCTCTCTCTCTTTGGCAGCGACCTTTGACCGACCCTAGACTATGACTCAGTGACCAAGTTGACCGAACCTTCTTAGAATACTGGCTTTTGGATTGTCTATGTTGCATAAGTCATTGCCACTCCTTCTTTTACCCTTTGCATTTCTCAGAACACCCGTATTACTACGGATATCCACTTCCATTGGATAGATCCATCGTATGGTTATATACGAACTCGAAGGGAGTTCTTCGAGGATGGATCCAGGTTCAGGAGAAATAGAATTGGTTTATTCAGTTGTCTTTTATTATCACATTCTCTCAGGTTGCGAGGGCTCCTTGGTTTAGGAGAGTACACCTATTACGCTTATTGGATAGTCTTATTCCAAACCATAGGCAGGTGCCGAAAGGTAGGGAATGAAGAAAACCAATTAGCCTAAGTAGGGTGTGCAGAAGGTAATATGTAAAGACAAAATAAAGGGATTAGAAAGAGGGCAAAGTAAATTGCGACTGTTATCATTCACGACCAAACCGCGTGCTTCATCGCCACTCCTATTTCACCTTTAAAAGGATAAGGTATTATTCAGTTGTCTTTTATCATCACCTTCTCTCGAGATACGAGTACTCCTTAGTTTAGGAGGGTACACCTATTATGCTTACTGGATAGTCTTCTTCCAAACCATAGGCTGGTGCCGAACGGTAGGGAAGGAAGAAAACCATTTAGCCTAACGATGGTGTACAGAAGGTAACGACTAAAGACAAATAAAGGGATTTGGAGAGATGGCAATAAAATATACGGTTGAAGTCATGAATTGGATTATGGAAGAGGCATTGCTATGAATACCAGGATACCCCTACGAAACATTTTCATGTTTCAGCGCATTGTTAAAGAAAAACTGTTTTCCCGATTAGACACTTACTCCAAGGGTATGTATTTACCAGGTTTCATTCTCATATCTGTATGGTTTTACAGATGATGAGTGGGAGTAAGTTATTGGGAATTAGGTGATCATCCTCATTATATCGGAATTCGTTGTAATTGGTGATATTTGAGGAAATCGCCAGGGTACAGTTTTCAACCTACGACGCACAGGTTTTGAGTTGTTTAACTCAGCGGACTTATACAGAGTATTGTATGTTGTCCAAGTGTCCATCAGGACAAAGGGGTAGGTCCTCGTACTATGTTCTATTTACTTATAACTTCTCTAGTATTTGGACAAGTGTTTCGTAGAAATACAAGGTCTAAGTTTTGAGAAGTTATGGGTATAAGAATAAAGTAGAGAACCAGGTGTCACAAGTATCGGGATTCTTCAAAGAGATCGAAGGTGTAGATTCTTGTGATTGGTATTCAAATGATAGTGATGGTTTTGAGAAACGTGTTTCTCTTTCAGGTTACTTATAATTGGATGGATTCCTAAGTTGAGTAATGCTGATTAGCCTCTTTCCATTAAGTTGATATGCACTGGAGACAGCTGCATGGTTTGAATATGGTTCCAATTAAATAAGTGCCAAAGTTTCTATATTGGATATAGAATGGATCGTACCTTAAAAGATATTAAGGTATGGGGAGTTGTCCGGCTTTTGCTTAAAACCAGACTCTGGGTAACTCAGGGCACGTTTCTGTAATGGCTGTTTGTGGGTTGACCCTGGCTATGACGAGGGTTGATATTCTACCATTTGGAAGATCAATAGTGATATTGTTCTTGACTCGCCACAGTTTTAGTAAAATGGATCTTTTTCAGAAAAACAGTAGTGGGAGTATGGTAGAACTGGAAGTGATTCCAGAACCGCAAACGATTACGGAAAATTTAATAGGACCTATATATTCAATCAGGTTTGACATTCCAATAGCCACTCCGCAGATATGATGGGTAACCTCAGACACCCGAGAGGTACTCCGGTAGCCTCAAGGACGGTGAAAGGGAGGTTCTTATCTACCCAGACTTGACACTACTGTTGTTCCAGGCTATGAGACCCGGTAGGAGGGTTGTCGTAGTCAGTGGGAGCATCGGAAGTATAGTGGGCAAGTAGCTTATGTCTATTTATAGACTAGAGCAGTTATAGCGGAGATAGATCATCTATTTTTGATGTGACAGTCATGGGTTTGACTTCAATCAGAATAGGAGATGGATCTGTTAAGAAGGTAGTAGGGTGTGATGTCATAGTATCTGGATGACATACACACAGTAGGAAGTAAAATTCCTATACTACGATCGGTTGTACTGTGGTCGTCACACAGTTGTTTCTCCAGACAGGATATGGATATAATATCAGACATTATGGTTTCTAGATCTATGGTTTTAGATCTGGATTTGGGTAGTTTCCCAATGTGGGTACTTTGACAGATATTCTAATGGTTTTTAGAATAGTTGACTCCTAGCATGGTGGTGTACCTGCAGGTGATGGAGTCACCCTCTCTAAAGGTGTCTTACAGACTAAAGGGGAGAGGGCTGTGCATGATTGGCAGATCACTTGCTTAGGCAATTGAGTCAATCATGAGATGTCAAGTACCACACCAAATGTTGTTTTTGCACTAGATGCGATAAGTTTGTATTAATCCAATCCTGGAGAGACATAAGGAAGCAGTTTTAGAACATAAGTACATGTTCTACGGATTTGATGATGGCAGCCTCCTTCGGGAGACGGTTATCATTCCAAGCTTCAAAGGTGACATGGTTGACAGAGTGATTGTCAGAGTTATAGTTTTTTTTCCCTCTGACGAAGAAGGACAGTATTATGGACAGGTGGTCCAAGAGGATACTGTGGGTGGCATGGTGCCGGATACTGATTAGGTTCAGTGATCGATACAGTCTAAGAAGTTTGGATTTGGAGTTCATTTATGAACTGGGTCCCATCAGATATCCAGACATATTCTAAGACAGGTATTACTCAATTCGGGAGATGGCCTTCTCCGCGAACTTGAGATTAAGAGAGATATAGAAAGAAACATCTAGGCGGATCCACTCACTGAGGCTATTTCTCGAACACAATAGTTTTACAAACGGGCTTTGTGAAACTGATTAGTAGAGGAGTTGGATGTTCGGTTTCACACGGGCTGTGAGTAGTCGACATTGCAATAATTAGCCTTGAGTGCAAGTGGGGGATTGTTGGAGATAGTGCCCTCATAGTCAATTATTGGATCGCAGGTACGTGATTGCAATGATTGCGGAGGACCTATACCGGTAGGACAGTCTTACTCGAGATGATAGTATGCTATCTGGTTTGCCTTTATCAGTCGTGTACATGTTCAGGTGACTGATTGCATGTTACACTTTGATAGAGCCCTTAGGATCTTGCTTTACCACCAACTGTATGATGGCGATCATATACGTGAGAGTTGGGTGGTTTATACGCATATCCTTAATTATGGTCCCTAGTCGTGGGAGTTTCGAGACAGGGCATCGATACTCCGGAGTAGACTAGTGTATACAGTCGAGACCCCGTCGAGGGGCGGTTGTCGGTCTCACAAGCCACTGGTGTCAGTTGGATCACCTAAGATGTATACAGATGCTCATTGGGTTATGAGTACACCGGACAGGACTCGCCGGGAATCTGCTAGTTAGTACTATACCTATCGTCAGATAGCAGTTCCCTAGTGACATGTGTACAGGTTAGTTCATCGACCTGAGGTCGTCATTTGTCTCGTGTGAGTTCCCACTGTGCTTTGATTTCTACCCTACCACGGCTCAAAGTAGTCGTGCAAACAGGTAGCTTTTGGGTACAGTCCCGAGCCATATGGAGACACGTGAGCGGATCGGCAGGGGATTCGTCTCTCCCGGTATTGGGGGCGAGGTCGTGCTGTGTCTAGGAGAGCCATTACACATAGTCCATGGCCATGGCAGGAGATTTACTGGTAGGTACTCCAGTAGTATCTCAGGGTGTTATTGGGCTACACTCCGACACGACTTATACTGCTATTGGGGGTCTGACGTTACTAGCCCCCTAGGCGGATATGCGATACTCATTGACGAACGGACCGGACTGTATATACATTGTCACTGTTAGGCTCAGTAGGGTTTCTGGATGAGTTCGCTCATCAGCCTCCCTTGAGGTCAGTCCATGGGCAGCCGTTATGCATAGCTAGTGCCGCTGACGGTTTGTGGTTAAACCCACTGCCAGGGTACTGACGAGTCATTAGAGTCCCCCACAGACAGTTTCCCAAGTTCGGGCGAAACGTTGTAGAGGCCGTATGGTTTTATGGCAGGGTTCGGAAAATGCACGTGCGTTTACGCACGTGTTATTTTTCGGGCAGATGATACTGGTCGGCTTTGGTTTAAGCCGGATCCGAGTATTATATTGAGTAGGTATAATATCTTTGTCTCAGTTGCATTTGTATTCGGTCGTAATACAAATACGGGTATATTTATACAGTTACGGGGTTATCCTGAAAGTTGTTTCAGGATCACTTTTGGAAGTTGCCAGTTTCCAGTTTTCTATCAGCCGTCTTTTAATATTCGGTTAAAGACGGATTTATCTTTTCTTGGATGAGGGTGAGTCATGCTTCTAGAAGGTTCTAGAAAATGGTGACAAGGATAATGACTCATGCTTTGATTTCTAAACATTCTTGTTTTCCTTAAGATATTTTATTTTGTGTTCACACATGATATTTGCTTAAGGTTACTCTCCCCTCTCCTACACTCACCTCCCTCTTTGCTATATATATGGCCGGCCCCTCCCCCCTCTCTTACACTTGATGTTTCATTTGGTAGAAAAAGATTATGATAGGTTTTATCGGTGTATGGAATTTCACAGTTCATTTCATTCCATCACCCGATTCCCTCGGCAACTTCATTAACCGATCGTCCACGGACTTGGACGAAGCGAGACAAAGTCATCTACTCATTCTCTACATCATTCTTGGTCGTCTCTTTTAGCAAACTTGACGACCGAGTTGCCTCAAGTCAGAGGCGGGAGCCCGTTTAAAGAATCAGTGATGTGGTGCCACCTGGACGAGCAGATCGGAGATCGACGAGATCGGAGCAGCCGCAACGGAGCGTGGGATGATGGTTAAAGAATGAAGGACTCGGATCGTTCGGTATAACCTTTCTACACTCTTTACAGTTTGTTAGTTTAGCAATAATGGCAGATCCGGGTTAAAGTATACGATAGCGCCAGATAAAAAGTTTTTGTTCCGCATTTGGCGTCTGTAGACGGCCGGGGCGCTAGCGTAGACTTACAAGTTCAAATCCCATGCCCCACATTATTTTTGTATTTATTTTGTTTTATTTTTTTTTAGAAGTCAACGGTAAAAAGGCCATAACTCCCAAAATATGTACTGGACAACAAAAAGTAAAAATACCAAGTTGTTCCTCAGGAAAACCCCCGGCCATTGGACCCTTGACTCGGCCCGACTCGGCGCCGCCGGCCGGCGAGTCGGCCGACTCGGTCCGGCCGATCCGGCCGGACTTGGCCGGACGGCCGAGTCACCAATTGAGAAAAGTTGGCTCTTGACTTGGTCAACCCTCTTGCATACTTATTATACCTGGATCGGTTTTGATTTGGCCAATAAATCCCTTTTACTCCTAAGTTTAATGATTTTTAATGATTTTTTAATGTTTTTTAATATTTTCTTTTAATATTTTTAATCCAAACCCTAACCCTAGCCTAGCCCTATATAAAGACCCCTATCCTCTACCTTTTCCCCTCACAACTCTAAGTCTACTCTCTCAAATTCTCGAGAACTCGGTACGAAGAGCAAGAAGCGAAGCGCTGCCGAAATCGACGACGGATTCCGGCTACCGGATCAGAACCTTCGCGACGCTTTCGACGAATCGGCAACCACCACATCCCTTAGCTTCCTTAGCTTGTCCAAACCGTAAGTCCCATCTCTTCTATCTCTCTTTTCCTTAATGTAAAAATACGACTTTTTGGAACCCGACAGAAATCGGACAAACCGATTTCCGATTCGGTTTTTCTACAAATTTCCACTTGTCACTTAATCCACAATACCTAAATATATCCATGATGACTATTAATCACATAGAAACCAATTTAAATAAAGTTTCTCACATGAAATGATAGCTTTCTTGTAAAACTGTATTCTTTTCATAAAAATACCATGAAGTTCATTTTTCTTAGTTTAATCAATTACCTCACTCCTAAATATGTTTATCTTGATCACAAAACTTGTAGAACTCAATTTGAATGAAATTTCACACATAAAATGATAACGTTTTCGAATACCGTATTCTTGCGCTATAACACCTTTAAGTTTAACATAGCATGTTTTACCTTTAAACTTCACCAAAACCTAAAATAAGTCACGAGGTAATGACCTACCTCTACACACACTCAATATAACCCTAATTGATAAATATCAAATCACAGAATACGAAATTACAGGACTTTTCACTAAAATACCCTAATTTTTATAATCTTTATTTAAAGCTTTAAGTTGTAAACGTTTCTAAATAAAATCTTTTAATAAAATGAAAGAACGATATGTCATGGACATCGATCGTTTATCTAAACTATCTTGTGGTGCCTAGACAAGTGTGTCTAAGGCTAGTGGTTTTTAATTAGGCCCACGACTGTGGTCCTTCCCACTTACCTGGCACTTACCTGGCCGCAATTGACGGTGAAGAGGCGATTTGAGGCTTCTAATGACTCATCGTTTAGACCTTAGAAGTAGGCTAGTTGGCTTAGGAAACCCTAACAACTAAAATACGGAAAACTAAACTCTTTTGCAAATAAATACCTTATATTTATAAAACCGTTTTCCTAAATGAGAAGTGTTTATAAAACCTAAGCAAAGTGCCGCTAAAACCCACTTTTGGGGAACCTGTTAGGGATAGTACGGTTCATCGTGCACCCGCAGGCTAGTAGTGCGAGATTCAGACCTCCGCAAGGAGCATTCGGTCTCGAAAGGTTTAAAATACGATATTTAAGGAAAATGAGACTTTCTCTAAATAAAATATTTATATAAAATTATTCATGTGTTAATATATATATATAATTAACATTTAAACACCTATTTTATCATAATCTAAAGTTTCCACTTTTTCCTAAAATTAAAAGATTAAAAGTTACGTTAAAATACCATGAATTTCAAATAAAACAATCAATACTTTTATTAGGATATATTCACTAGAATAACACAAATAAAATACACATTCATTATAACAATAAAGACGATTATTAAATACTTGAGGTGTATTTTGAAAACTATACAAAAGTACTTTTTACAGAAAACCCCCTCAAGTTTTACAAATTACAAAAAGGCCCCTAACTAATATTGGACTTCAAATTATCTTTCTTTTAGTCTGACTCGGGTTAGAGTCTGACTATTCCTGACTCGAATATGATTCAAGTCAACCTATATTCTTTTATACTCCAACCCAATTTGAATACATGAAACCCTGAATCCAATTAACAATATATTCTTTTTGACTGAATCAAACCATGGATATTCATCCATTATCCTGATATTCCATTTACCTGATTATACAGTTACAACATATTTACTGATATCATGGTTTTGGTCAGTCACCCAACTTACATATTCCAATACAACAATACTGTTAAAACACAACGGGGTTTAAGGGGTAGATTGGTACGGAAGGTGTTAAAGGTGGCACGAGGTGGTCAGATTAAGACACCTAACCTGAATCCTATTGCTGTTGTACCGTGGCATAACGGTTCCTTGTACTTTTCTTTTGCCCTGATCTCTAGCATATAGAGATCCCCCTCGTATACACTGGCATCCTTCTGTACCAAGCTACAAATAACAGCGTTACACAATATTTCATAATATCCGACAATATAACACTTTAGAAAATATATACTGTTACTCTGTCATTCTCATTCTCCTTATTCTTTGGGACTTACCGAGCGATCTGTTCGCTGACGACATTCTATTCTTTCTTCTTTGAATGTCGTCAGGTGCGTTGGACCAAGCTGAGATCGAGCCCACCGGTGAAGATTTGGAGCAGTTCCAGGAAGACCCAGAGCTCTAGATACTGTACCTTGTTCTTTTCAGTTTATTTCATTTTCTGTTATGCCACTGTTTAGGCATTGCTTTTCATTCCAGTTGTATTTTCTTTTCATGCATTGTACAAAGAATGTTATTAATAAAAGTTGCTGTTATTTCAATATCATTTGTCTCTTGTGATTATTTTATATTGCTTAGCTACGCTTAGCGTATGTACTTCTGAGTACATACATAGCGGACCTCGTCGCGTCTCCTTCGCCGTATACTGGGAAGCGGGGCGTGACAACTATCTGCGGTCCCAAAATGCTACTCTCGCTCAATTCCGTCCAGCAAACGGGTGATCGACATTTCCTCCCATACAAAGCTTCAAAGGGTGCCATCTGGATCGTCTCCTGAAAACTGTTGTTGTAAAAGAATTCTATCAAAAGTAGGTGACGATCCCAACTACCACCCAATCAAGGCTGCAAGCTCGAAGCATCTCCTCTATAGTCTGAATGGTCCGCTCTGACTGACCATTTGTCTGTAGGTGAAAGGCTGTGCTAAAACTCAATCGGGTACCAAGAGCTTCTTGAAGTTTCTGCCATAGCCTGCTGGTAAACTGGGTACCCCTATCTGACACTATGCTCGTCGGAACTCCATGCAATCGGACAATCTCGTCAATATAAATCTAAGCATACTGTGCAAACCCATACGTCGTCTTCACCGGAAGAAAATGAGCTGCCTTTGTCAATCTATCTACAATCACCCAGATGGAGTCATACCCTCTGGTAGTCCTGGGTAGACCCACAATGAAATCCATGGAAATATGTTCCCATTTCCACTCCGGAATGGGTAAGGGCTGCAACTCTCCTGTCGGCCTCTGGTGCCCGACCTTAACTTGCTGACAAGTCAAGCATCTCGAAACAAACTCTGCAACATCCCTCTTCATTCCTTCCCACCAATAAACATCCCTCAAGTTATGATACATTTTAGTGGAACCAGGATGAATACTGTACGCTGATTGATGGGCCTCCTCTAAGATCTCACGTCTCAATCCATCAGAATCTGGCACAAAAAGACGAGTCCCAAAACGTAATACTCCACGGTCATCTATCACGAACTCCAACTCTCTGCCCTGCCTAACCTGATCCATAATCTCCGATATACGAGCATCTGCGGGCTTTGTCTCTCGAATACGATTCAATAACTGAGGACGGGTGCGAACATGTGCTAACTGTCCTCCTGTAGATGTGAACTCGAACTACACACGACTATCACATAAAATCTGCCAGTCTGTAGAAGAGGGTCTCTGCAAGATGCGCACATGAGATAAGCTACCTCCAGGCCTCCGACTCAAAGCATCTGCTACTACATTCACTTTGTCGGGATGATACAAGATCTCACAATCGTAATACTTCACGAGTGCCATCCATCTACGCTGCCTTAGATTCAGATTCTTTTGCTGAAAATTATACTTCAAGCTCTTATGATCTGAAAAAATTCTGGCACGACTCTCCATGCAAGTAATGCTTCTAAATCTTCAGTGCGAAAACTCCAGCAGCCATCTCCAAATCATGAGTGGGGTAGTTCTGCTCGTGCCTCTTCAACTGTCGAGAAGCATAAGCTACAACCCTGCCGTGCTGCATCAACACACAGCCTAAACCGACTCGAGAGGCATCACAATACACTACAAAACCAACTGACCCAGAAGGTAAAGATAAGACTGGTGCAGTCGTCAAGCGAGTCTTCAACTGCTGGAAACTTTGCTCACATGCATCTGTCCAAAAAAAGGGAACCTCCTTCCTAGTCAATCCGGTCCACGGTGCAGCGATCTGAGAAAATCCTGCACAAAGCGTCGGTAATAACTCGCCAGATCTAAGAAACTCCGAACCTCTGTAACTTACACAGGTCTGGGCCAGTGCTGTACCGCTTCGATCTTCTTTGGGTCCACATGTATCCCATCTATCGTAACTACGTGACCCAAGAAATCCACACTATCTAGCCAGAAAGCACACTTGGAAAATTTAGCGAATAGCTGATGCTCCTTCAAGGTCTGCAACGTGATACGCAAATGCTGGTCGTGCTCCTCTCGGCTCCGGGAGTAAACAAGAATGTGATCAATGAATACAATAATAAACTGATCAAGGAAGGGCCTAAAGATACGGTTCATCATATCCATGAAAGCTGCTGGGGCGTTTGGTGAGTCCGAACGACATCACTAAAAACTCATAATGTCCATAACGTGTGCGAAAAGCAGTCTTCGGAATGTCATCCTTCCGAACCCTCAACTGGTGATACCCTGACCGCAGATCAATCTTTAAGAAGTAGCCAGCTCCCTGCAGCTGATCAAACAAGTCATCGATACGAGGTAGTGGATACCTATTTCGCACAGTAACTCGATTCAGCTGTCGGTAGTCGATGCATAGTCTCATACTGCCGTCCTTCTTCTTTACAAATAAGACAGGAGCTCCCCACGGCGATACACTTGGACGAACAAGCCCTTTATCTAACAACTATTGCAATTGGCTTTTGAGTTCCTTCAACTCCGTCGGGACCATCCGATAGGGTGGTATAGAAATAGGCCCCGGACCTGGAATCAAGTCAATGCAAAATTCAATATCGCGATCGGGCGGTAATCCTGGTAATTCAGCAGGAATTACATCCGGAAATTCTCGTGCTATCGGAACCTGGTCCAACGGAATCTCAGCGACTCCTAAGTCCTGAAAAATTGCTAAGAACCCATGACAACCCTTCTTCAAGAGTCGTTTCGTACAAAGAACAGAATCATGTTGGCAGGAGTTATATTACAGTCCCCCTGCACAACAAAGATCGGTTCACCTGGAAAACAAAATCTAACCGCTTTTTCCCAACAATCTACATAAGTATGACAAGCGGCCAACCAATCCATACCGAGAAGTATATCAAAATCTAACATATCCAGGAGAATCAGATCAACTAGCGAATCTCTATCACCAATGCGTACAGAACATGATCTGAATATGTGTCTAGCTATAAAAGAATCTCCTACATGGGTAATCACAACTAGCGGTAATTCTAACAACGACAACTCTCTTCCCAGAGAAAGTGCAAAGTGTGCAAATACGTATGAATGCGTAGAAACAGAATCAATTAGAATATGCGCGTTTAAGGAACATACTGAAAGAATACCTGTTACGACTGTATTGAATGTTTGGGCATCCTGTGGAGTCAAGTAAAGACCCAAACCTGGTCCCTACTAGCATCCTGACGTCCTTCCTTAGAGTCTACAACTCCTAGCAAAATGCTCTGGACGTCCACAACTAAAACAGATAGATGGGGGATTCTGCTCAACGGGGTACGAACTGAACATCTAGCCCTGAGTCCTATCTCGACCAAAACTGCGGCCTGGAATGAATCTGCCTCGACCTCCTCGTCCTCTCGAATTTCGACCTTCACAACCACGGCCTCTATGGGCGTTGATCTGGCGTGGAACTGCAACATGTGTAGGAGGTACTATGCTCGGAGGAGGTGGTGAAGTCATATGTGAGACCAATGCCTCACCCTGTCGCATCATGTGGCAATTTCGAATAAAGTGATACAGACACCCACATCTAAAACATCCTTGCGGGGGCCGCTGAACATATGGGTATGTGTGACTTAACTGGCCTATAAAGAATCCGCCACGACCTCTACGAATATGTCTAAGAGCCGATGTATTATTACGAATTCGCCTTGGCCTCTGAACAACCGTACGTGGAGTAAGGGTCGATCTCCGTGCTCGACTAATCTCTAACAAGGATCTGATCATTCGGCGCATCTCTTGAACACTTGCCTCCATCCTAGCTATACGATCAATATAGGGTGGATCAATTTGTTCATGAGAAATAGGCGTACTGCCCAAATTTGTCCCCGTTTCAGACGAGCCCACTCCAATCTCATCTCTAACAGCGGTACTCTAAGTCCCCGTAGTCGTTAATGACATAGTGGCTGGAGTAAGAAATAGGACTGATAAGGATATTGCAACCGAATCACAAGATACATGTAATCAAGGAATAAGTACGAACAATTATCTCCTAAGGTTAGTTAGGCTGAGTATTGTAACGTAAATATGCCGCGGTATATACGTACGGTACTGCACTCATCCTAAATCACCTACTCCATCAAACCAAAGGTCATCCTAAGTAACGAACTCACGTCAACTTATCTTAACTCATTACTTGATTCCGTAAGGTTAATCCTAGGCTCTGATACCAACTTTGTCATGATCCAAAGTTTGGATGTGACCGTCACTTAGATTGTATAATATCTAAAGATATTTACACAACCCGAGTAAGCCGAAAAACCAAGATCAAAATCCTTTTTGCGGAATTTTTATAAAAATTTAGTTTTTAAGTAAAAATCACAGTGTTATGTAATTAAGATCTTAACAGTAACTCACTAGTGAATTCATAATAAAAACAATTATAAAGTGTTAAGTTTGGTTGCATCCCTAGTTGGGATCTACAATATCAACAGCGGAAATAAATATACAACTTATATGATATCAAAAGAATCTCAGACATAAGTAAAACAAATACCATTTAACATAACTAAGCGAATCATCTGTCAAATAATATACATACACCACCACTCTCGTTCTAAGTCATAATACAGGGTCTGATGGAGATATTCTAGATTCAATATACAATACCAAAAGAGGAGGTTACTACATAGATAACCCACCTAGCAAAAGATGCGATAAAAGCTGATAAATGGATCTACGCTGCTGCTAACCGTCCACTCTACCCCTGCAAGGAACTGTGGCACAACGGGGGTGAGTTGCCAACTCAGTGAATAAGACTAACATATAACGGCTGATAATATAAATATGACTAACTGTAACTAACTGCGATAAGGATAATTATGATGCATGATAACATGTGGAAAACATGAATCCATACTACTAATCATATAACCAAAACTGAAATCTCATCATTTATTTCCAAATAAAGTTCATCTTCCCGTGTCCATCATCGACACAAATTTTCCATTTCCCTCAGGCATCATTCCTCGAACGATCCTGTAATCAATAACACCGGTCGGTATCATCTAGATATCCGCCGTGTTTCACAACTATCTCCGGTATCGAGTATCCTTGCTAGGCTCTCCGCCTAAAGTGCGGCTATCCCGTCTCTCGGTCTCGACCGGGTCCACCATGTATCCAACTGTATCCCCACCGACTCATTCTGGATAAAAATTGTAAATCCGTAACCGTATACCCACCGACTCGGTCTGGAATAAAACCAAATCATAAAAATGACATATCATGGTGGACGTGACACATAATCATGAAAATCTCTGATTTTTCGTAATAGTATATGAAAACGTAAAACTATAAATTCTCAATAATACAAATGCCTCTTATATCAACTACTAATACTTGAATACAAAATATAATGTCATATATGCTAATTACTACAACTATTGACTACTTAAGGTATGATATGAATCATTTTTAATAGAATAATTTCTAAGTGTGAAGTGACATGTTAATATCGACGAGGTGTAGTGTAACATGTAGATATGTGCATGTACAGCATAACCCGTCGATAATGGTGCAGTGTTCTAACAATTGTTAATCCTTGAGATATATATGTAGATTTAAGAATGCATATGATAAAGTTAACATACAAAAGCAAAACTTGAATTTAAATTTGACTACGGGCGTATCATGCCATTTTTACAAAATCCCCCAGTAGATGTTTAGTCTACTCACCGGAATACGTCGTAACTACTCAGAAATCGTCAATCCCTTTCCTTCCGTTGCGGCCTCCGAAGTTCCCGTTTTTGAGTTTAACATAGAAATTAACCTGCATAAGAAAACGACTAACTTCGATACGGCGAAATACGGAAATACGAGTTTCATGTACTGACTATACTACGTATGACTAATTAAGACTATCTAACACCTATACTAACTGAGTTTTAAACCTTCGCTGTTTGCAACAGAAAACTTAAACGCGTTACAAATTAACTGTGTCGTATCTTAGAATTTTGATTCCTTTTCCGGTATTAGTTTCCAGATTTCAAATACAGTTAAACTAACTTAATTAAACAATACCAAAATATCCCAAAATCTATACAGAGACCTACCCAAAACCCCAAAACCCTAAAGCCTACCACAAATCCGGCGACGCCGGAATTATCCTATAGGTCGCCGGCCCAAATCCGAGCCCCTTGGTTCGTGCTTCTAGGGTTTGTTCTATGTCTAACATACAATATTTAGGCACTGTTTGGTTAAGTTAACTTTTATCTAAACTATAGCAGATTAAAACAGAGCTCAGTTTTGCCTAAAATACGATATTATACTGTCACGACCCGAAAGTACGGAACGTGACTGGCACTTAGATTACGAGACGTCTAAAGGCGTACCGTAACCTAAGTCAGCCAAAGCCCAGAAATCTAACCCAAAATCAAAAGAGAGTGAAGGAAAACCTTAAATGAAAACGGTTTTGAAATCAATTAAGTTGCATAGAATCCAAAAAAAAAACATCAAAAATTTCTGAAAATTTCGGCAGAGTCTCCCCTGTATTTTCTATCCCCCAAAATGGGTACAACAAGATAATAAACCTGTAATTATAAAAATGGCATCCCCAAGCGGGAGCTAGCTCTTCGCCCAAGACGGATCACAACCACATGCAATATAATAGTAATATCAAGAGAAGAACATAAAGAAACGCAAAATATCAGAAAACCCACGTCGGCTCAAGTGAGCTCGACCCAAAAGGACCAAAAATATACAAGTCTCTCAGTCTCATCACTAGGTCGCATATACAATACAAGTGGTAGATGGAGAATACTAGATACAATGATAAAGCAAAAAGGAATAAAGTATACTCGCAACCCACCTACGGGCGATGTCGCGAGTCTGAGCAAAAGGAACTGATGACAAAATAGCCCGCCGCTACAAGACTGACGGGTCCGACCTGCAAGACACTGTGGCACAACGGGGGTGAGTTGCCAGCTCGTGAGTAAATATAACATCTAATAAGGCAATCGTAAGAATGCACGCAATGCACCACAACATGCATGTCCATATGCGCTATGATATCTCTAGTATGCATGCACAGGTATGCAAAGTCATTATTAAGTCTTTAAGTGTTTTAACTGCTAAGGTTATTGAAATTCTTAACTTTAGAACATGAATATCTGTATAATAGCTAAATATCATCAAGAAATCATCTGAAAACCCGAGTCAAGCATCGACACCAAAAGGAATCATATCTGTCTCAATATCGGGCTCCGTCAGTCCGGATCGGCCCATATCATAAATCTCACGACAACGGTCGGTATCCTCCGGATATCCGCCGCGCCAGACATCACCGGTAGGTAGTCTTCCCCTGCCAGGCTCATCGTCTACAACTCGATCTTCTTGCCCCGGGGTACCATACCGGGCCCACCATGTACCCGAGACGGTTCATCCACTCCTCGAATCGGGTCTCGAAATCCAACAGAAAACATGAAAACTCATGGTGGACGACACATACATCACGAGAAAACCGCAACTTTTGTTTTGAAAAGGATAAATATAAGGTTTTGTTAAATTCTTGCGGTTTTCCCCAAAAATCCAGAAATCGCAGCAAAACTGAAATCCTCAGGAAAATCATAATGTCCACATGTTATATATAAGACAAATGTCTATGATATCAATGTATATGATGTAAATTTTGGCTAGAGTTCTATGTGAATATGATGATGATGCGAGATATGTGCATGCGATGCAGTTTCATATATCAAGTATGAATGCAGGTGATGATATTAAGATAAACAGGTTCTATCATGCACGTGGCATGTCAATTACCAAAGTCGTGTGTGTCACATGAATAGTGCGCATGCAACATATGCCAATGGTAAGGTGCTCGTGTCCTACGAAATGATATCGCATAGGTAGAGATGAATGTCCATGCAATTTAACATACTGTTCGCTATAAGGGTATGCAGTGTACATGAATGGATAAGCTAACTAACAATATAATCTTGCAAAAAGTAGGGTAATCCTAACTAGGGGGGACGCCTCGCGCCATCCAGACGATTCCCCCATAGATGAATACATCTACTCACCTGAAATCCCCGCTAATCTGATCCGGCCACCGCTTTGCCTTTTCGCGCCGTATCTGAAGTTTCCCCGACCGATCCTATATTTGCACAATATCAAGCATAAGATTACAAAACCTAACACAATGCAAGTCACAACATACAATTATCCACGCTCTCAAATTAATCGTAGCATGCACTCAGTGCGCGGAAAAACGCATGAAAATCGCAATCCTTTAACTAGAATCGTCATTTCGGGGAAATCGACAAAACTACAACCCGACTAGACGAAACCCTGCGTTCGCGCATTCTAATAATCCTATACGAAACTAATAATATTGCTAACCTAACGCAAATTGAACGCATTCTATTTTCTACAAAAATCTAGTAAGCGATTTTCTTACCGATTCGTTACAAACATCGAAATTTATCGATTTAGCAAGCATATAATTTCACCATTAACCATTCTAATCAATTAGATAACCATCCCTAACATAATCCAACCATTATGCTACAAACCCTAATTTTAAAAAATCAAAACCTTCTCTTGATTTTTCATGAACAAGGATTTACACTAAATTAATACTTAGAATTTTAATTCTAGCATAATTAAACCACAAGTTAACAAAAGGATTAAAATTTTCACCTCTCAAGCTTGAACCCTAGCTTGATCAAGTCTCCAAGAAGCCTCCTTTCATCATGTTTTGAAACAATTTAGGGTGGGAAAGAGGTGGCTTATGGTTTTGATTTGAATTAGAGAAGAAAAATGTGCATTTTTGTGGATTTTGTGCACTTTTTCATGGATTTTTGAAGAAAAAAAATGGAAAAAAATGAGGGCTGAAGGAGGGGAGGCTCGGCCTGAGCTTGAGGAGGGGGTTTGTGGACTTTTTGAGAAGTTTCTAGGTCAAACAAACATTATATGATATCATTTCAAGCTTTCATATCAACCTTTTTACAAAAAAAACCCTTTTTAAGCCATTTTTTTCATAATTTTCCCACCAAAAATCTAAAAGTTTGCAAGACATGATATAATTTTATTAACACCATATTTTAGCTTATAAAGACTCCTAATTAAGAAATTTACCTAATTAAATTTGTATTTATCCCTAATTAAATGTATTTAAAAAAGGCTTAAAATAATAAAAAAATAATTAATTACGAATTTTTTTTATTTAACTAGATAATTATAAGTGACATTTTAGTGACAAAATTATAGTAATATCTTATCTAAATTTTGTATAATTAGGTCTACAATGAAAAAATATCAATTTTGACTTTTTACGGAAAAAGCCGAAAAATTTGCCGATTACCGAAAAACTGCCTAAACGATTTTCGAAGGGTTACAATCTTCCCCCCTTAAAGAAATTCGGTCCCCGAATTTAGAATTTAACTACGCGTACCTTCAAAAAGATGGGGATATCTCTTCCTCATCTCGACCTCGGTCTCCCAGGTGACCTCCTCGCTGTTCGGGCCACGCCAAAGAACCTTGACAGACGGTATAACCTTCGACCTCAATTTCTTCACCTGCCGATCCAAAATGACAATCGGCTGCTCGGTGAAAGAAAGATCACGCTCTAACTGGATCGTTTGGTGCTGAATCGCCTGGGAAGGATCATGAAGGTACTTGCGGAGCATCGAGACATGGAATACGGGGTGAACATCGGGGAAGCTGGGCGGAAGAGCTAACCGATAAGCGACTGGACCAACACGCTCTAGGATCTCGAAAGGACCAACATATCTAGGACTCAGTTTCCCTTTCCGCCCAAATCTCATCACACCCTTCATCGGAGAGACCTTCAGGAAAACATGATCGCCAACAGCGAACTCGAGTCGGCGACGGCGCTGTCAGCATATGATTTCTGCCTGCTCTGTGCCGCTCTCATCCTGTCCCGAATCAGCTGTATCTTCTCGGTCGTCTCCTGTACGATCTGCGGCCCCAAAATACTGCTCTCCCTGAGCTCTGTCCAACATACCGGCGATCGACATCTCCTCCCATATAAAGCCTCGAAAGGTACCATCTGAATCGTCTCCTGGAAGCTATTATTGTAGGAAAACTCGATCAAAGGCAAATGACGATCCCAGCTACCACCGAAATCCAAAACACAAGCTCTGAGCATGTCCTCAAGAGTCTGAATCGTACGCTCCGACTGACCGTCAGTCTGAGGATGAAAGGCTGTGCTAAAACTCAATCGGGTGCCCAAAGCTTCCTGGAGTTTCTGCCACAATCGGCTGGTAAACTGGGTGCCACGGTCGGACACGATGCAAGTCGGAACACCATGCAGTCGCACTATCTCATCAATATAAACCTGGGCGTACTGAGAAAATCCAAAAGTGGTCTTCACTGGCAGGAAGTGAGCCGCTTTCGTCAGTCGATCCACAATCACCCATATAGAGTCGTACCCTCGACTGGTCCTGGGTAGACCCACAACGAAGTCCATGGAGACCTGCTCCCACTTCCACTCAGGGATGGGCAAAGGCTGTAACTCGCCGGCTGGCCTCTGGTGCTCAGCCTTGACTTGCTGACAAGTCAGGCATCTCGACACAAAGTCTGTAATATCCTTCTTCATCCCGTCCCACCAGTAAACCTCTCTCAAATCACGATACATCTTGGTGGAACCTGGGTGAACACTGTATACTGATCTATGTGCCTCCTCGAAGATATCACGCCTCAGTCCCTCTGAATCTGGCATACACAGTCGAGTCCCAAATCGAAGTATCCCCTGATCATCAATCACGAACTCAGAAACTCTGCCCTGCCGAATCTGCTCAATAATCTCTAATGTACGGGCATCGCCGGACTGTGCCTCGTGGATATGGTCAAGTAACTGTGGGCGTGCTCTGAAATGGGCCAGCTGTCCCCCTGTAGGAGTAAACTCGAACTGCACTCTGCTATCACATAAAACCTTCCAATCCGCCGTCGACTGCATCTGTACTGCGCTCAAACAAGATAAACTACCTCCGGGCCTCCTACTCAAAGCATCTGCCACCACATTCGCCTTGCCCGGATGGTATAGAATCTCGCAGTCATAATCTTTCACCAACTCCATCCAACGGCGCTGTCTCAGGTTCAGGTCTCGCTGCTGGAAGATATACTTCAAACTCTTGTGGTCAGTGAATATCTGGCACGACTCACCGTATAGGTAATGTCTCCAGATCTTAAGTGCAAATACCACTGCAGCCATCTCTAAATCATGGGTGGGGTAGTTCTGCTCGTGTTTCCTCAGCTGCCGAGAAGCATACGCGATAACTCTATCGTGCTGCATCAATACACAGCCCAGCCCCACTCTAGAAGCATCACAATATACCACGAACCCGCCTGATCCTGAAGGCAATGCTAACACTGATGCAGTAGTCAGACGAGTCTTCAACTGCTGGAAGCTATCCTCACATGCCTGGGTCCAATCAAAAGGAACCCCCTTCCGGGTCAACCCGGTCAATGGTGCAGCAATGCGGGAGAAATCCTGGACAAAACGTCGATAATAGCCGGCCAGACCTAGAAAACTGCGAACCTCTGTGACTGATACCGGTCTAGGCCAATGCTGAACTGCCTCGATCTTCTTCGGGTCCACGCAAATACCATCTCTCGTCACCACATGACCCAAGAAGTCGACACTGTCTAGCCAGAATGCGCACTTGGAGAATTTGGCGAACAGCTGATGCTCCCTCAAAGTCTGCAATGTGATACGTAAGTGCTGCTCATGCTCCTCCCGGCTCCGAGAATAAACCAAGATGTCGTCAATGAACACAATGATGAACTGATCGAGATACGGCCTGAATACGCGGTTCATCAAATCCATAAAAGCTGCCGGGGCATTGGTGAGCCCGAACGACATCACCAAGAACTCGTAGTGACCATAACGAGTACGGAAGGCGGTCTTCGGAATATCCTCCTTCCAAACCCGCAACTGGTGATAACCTGACCGTAAATCAACCTTCGAGAAAAACCCTGCACCCTGGAGCTGATCAAATAAGTCATCAATGCGGGGTAGGGGATACCTGTTCCGCACAGTAACCCGGTTCAGCTGACGATAATCAATGCATAAACGCATACTTCCGTCCTTCTTCTTAACAAACAAGACGGGAGCGCCCCAAGGTGACACACTCGGTCTGATAAGCCCTTTGTCCAGCAAGTCCTGTAACTGATCCTTTAGCTCTCTCAGCTCCGCCGGGGCCATCCGATAAGGAGGTATAGAAATAGGCCCCGTGCCAGGGATCAAGTCAATACAGAACTCAATCTCGCGCTCTGGTGGCAGACCAGGCAGCTCGTCAGGGAATACATCAGGAAATTCTCTCACAACAGGGACCTGGTCCAACGGAACCTCTGTGGAGCGAGTATCACAAACATAGGCTAAGAATCCCTGACACCCTTTCCTTAAAAGCTGACCAGCGCGAAGAGAAGAAATCAAGCTGGGAAGGGTAGCACTACGATCTCCCTGAATAATAAGAACCGGCTCACCAGGAAAACTGAATCTGACTGCTTTTTCACGGCAGTCCACGGATGCATAACAGGTGGCTAGCCAGTCCATACCAAGAAGAACGTCAAAGTCTAGCATATCGAGGAGAATCAAATCTACTGAAGAATCTCTCTCCCCGATACGAACGGAACAAGATCGGTATACAAAACGGGCAACAAAAGACTCGCCTACCGGGGTAATAACGACAAGCGGCTGATCTAACGGAGATGACTCTCGGCCCAACCTCGGTGCAAAATACGTAGAAACATAGGAATGTGTGGAGCCTGGATCAAATAATACCCGTGCATCAAAAGAACATACTGGCAGAGTACCTGTCACGACGGCATTGGATGCCTGTGCATCCTGAGGAGTCAATGCAAACACTCGGGCCTGTCCACCACTAATAGCTGGCTGTGCTCTGCCTCTACCTCGGCCTCTACCTCTGCCTCTGTCGCCTCGTCCTCGCGGAACCGGACGGCCACGCCCACGGCCTCTAGAAGCATCTGGCTGGCGTGAAGCATCATCAAGAGTAGGAAGTAAAGCTCTCTGAGAAGGTGGTGAGGGTGGTAAAGTCACATGCGGGACTGTCGCCGTGCCCGGACGTCCCATGGTACAGTCGCTGACACGGTGATACTGACTCCCGCACCGAAAACATCCTGGAGACGACTGCTGGGTCTGTGGATATGAACCAAATAACTGACCTTGTCTCAATCCTCTGCCTCCGCCATCTCCCGGAAATAATCTATCACGATGTCTGCCCATCTGCCGCTGAGCTGGCGTATCAGTACGGATCCTCTTCGGCCCAGAAACGACCGGAGTCTCAGAAATACGCTCCTCCAAAAGTAAGGCTGCGTCCATCGCGGCTGCGTATGTATCAAAGTGCTGGGTGCCGATGGCAAGGAATAGCTGTGTATCAAGCCCTCGTACAAACCTCTTTATCCTCTTCTCTTCTGTGTCGACTAGGTACGGAGTATATCGAGACAACTGGGTAAACTGTATATCATACTCCGACACTGTCATCCCAGGAGTCTTGCGCAAAGACTCAAAACTACGGGCTCGAGCATCTCGGACACTCTCCGGAAGAAAACGGGCAAGAAATGCAGCTGTAAACTCATCCCAGGTCATAGAAGGCAGACCTGCAGCTCGGCCTCTCTCTACTGAGTCGTACCATGTCTGGGCAAGACCCTCCAGACGAAAACTCGCAAACTCCACCAATCTATCATCAGAACACCTCAACGAACGGCAAATCCGAGCCATCCTATCCAGAAATGCCTGTGGGTCCTCTATCGCATCTGTACCGGTAAAAGCTGGAGGTCTCAATCTCATGAACTCCTGTAGTGAAACAAGGATAGTCTCCGTAGTAGCAGCAGGAGTGACCATCTGTGCAGCAGGTACGATCGTGGTCTGTGCGGTGGAAGGAACGTCCTCGGATCTCTGTGCCCGGCTGGACTCAACTAAAGATCCCATCATCTGCCGCAGCTCTTGCATACCGGCCTCTAGTCTGGCAATACGGTCAGGATAAGGCGGATCAGTAGGACCCTGAGGGGTAGGCGTATCCTCCCGCTCGATCCTCGCCTCAGACGGGCCTGCCCGAATCTCATCCCTAGCGGCAGCCCGCTGAGCTCTCGTAGTCTTTGGCGGCATCGAAGCTGGAATAAGAAACAGGACTGATAAGGACATTGCAATTGAATCAAGGAATGCAAGGAATCAAGAAAGGAAATACAAGCAATTATGTCCTAAGGTCACTTAGGCGGAGTACCGTATCGTAAGTATGCCGCGGATCATACCCACGCTACGCCACTCTGCTTAAGTCACCTACTCCATCTACCAAGGTCGTCCTACACTCAGAAAGGTAAAACCTACGCTCTGATACCAACTTTGTCACGATCCGAAAGTACGGAACGTGACTGGCACTTAGATTACGAGACGTCTAAAGGCGTACCGTAACCTAAGTCAGCCAAAGCCCAGAAATCTAACCCAAAATCAAAAGAGAGTGAAGGAAAACCTTAAATGAAAACGGTTTTGAAATCAATTAAGTTGCATAGAATCCAAAAAAAAAAAATCAAAAATTTCTGAAAATTTCGGCAGAGTCTCCCCTGTATTTTCTATCCCCCAAAATGGGTACAACAAGATAATAAACCTGTAATTATAAAAATGGCATCCCCAAGCGGGAGCTAGCTCTTCGCCCAAGGCGGATCACAACCACATGCAATATAATAGTAATATCAAGAGAAGAACATAAAGAAACGCAAAATATCAGAAAACCCACGTCGGCTCAAGTGAGCTCGACCCAAAAGGACCACAAATATACAAGTCTCTCAGTCTCATCACTAGGTCGCATATACAATACAAGTGGTAGATGGAGAATACTAGATACAATGATAAAGCAAAAAGGAATAAAGTATACTCGCAACCCACCTACGGGCGATGTCGCGAGTCTGAGCAAAAGGAACTGATGACAAAATAGCCCGCCGCTACAAGACTGACGGGTCCGACCTGCAAGACACTGTGGCACAACGGGGGTGAGTTGCCAGCTCGTGAGTAAATATAACATCTAATAAGGCAATCGTAAGAATGCACGCAATGCACCACAACATGCATGTCCATATGCGCTATGATATCTCTAGTATGCATGCACAGGTATGCAAAGTCATTATTAAGTCTTTAAGTGTTTTAACTGCTAAGGTTATTGAAATTCTTAACTTTAGAACATGAATATCTGTATAATAGCTAAATATCATCAAGAAATCATCTGAAAACCCGAGTCAAGCATCGACACCAAAAGGAATCATATCTGTCTCAATATCGGGCTCCGTCAGTCCGGATCGGCCCATATCATAAATCTCACGACAACGGTCGGTATCCTCCGGATATCCGCCGCGCCAGACATCACCGGTAGGTAGTCTTCCCCTGCCAGGCTCATCGTCTACAACTCGATCTTCTTGCCCCGGGGTACCATACCGGGCCCACCATGTACCCGAGACGGTTCATCCACTCCTCGAATCGGGTCTCGAAATCCAACAGAAAACATGAAAACTCATGGTGAACGACACATACATCACGAGAAAACCGCAACTTTTATTTTGAAAAGGATAAATATAAGGTTTTGTTAAATTCTTGCGGTTTTCCCCAAAAATCCAGAAATCGCAGCAAAACTGAAATCCTCAGGAAAATCATAATGTCCACATGTTATATATAAGACAAATGTCTATGATATCAATGTATATGATGTAAATTTTGGCTAGAGTTCTATGTGAATATGATGATGATGCGAGATATGTGCATGCGATGCAGTTTCATATATCAAGTATGAATGCAGGTGATGATATTAAGATAAACAGGTTCTATCATGCACGTGGCATGTCAATTACCAAAGGCGTGTGTGTCACATGAATAGTGCGCATGCAACATATGCCAATGGTAAGGTGCTCGTGTCCTACGAAATGATATCGCATAGGTAGAGATGAATGTCCATGCAATTTAACATACTGTTCGCTATAAGGGTATGCAGTGTACATGAATGGATAAGCTAACTAACAATATAATCTTGCAAAAAGTAAGGTAATCCTAACTAGGGGGGGCGCCTCGCGCCATCCAGACGATTCCCCCATAGATGAATACATCTACTCACCTGAAATCCCCGCTAATCTGATCCGGCCACCGCTTTGCCTTTTCGCGCCGTATCTGAAGTTTCCCCGACCGATCCTATATTTGCACAATATCAAGCATAAGATTACAAAACCTAACACAATGCAAGTCACAACATACAATTATCCACGCTCTCAAATTAATCGTAGCATGCACTCAGTGCGCTGAAAAACGCACGAAAATCGCAATCCTTTAACTAGAATCGTCATTTCGGGGAAATCGACAAAACTACAAGCCGACTAGACGAAACCCTGCATTCACGCATTCTAATAATCCTATACGAAGCTAATAATATTGATAACCTAACGCAAATTGAACGCATTCTATTTTCTACAAAAATCTAGTAAGCGATTTTCTTACCGATTCGTTACAAACATCGAAATTTATCGATTTAGCAAGCATATAATTTCACCATTAACCATTCTAATCAATTAGATAACCATCCCTAACATAATCCAACCATTATGCTACAAACCCTAATTTTAAAAAATCAAAACCTTCTCTTGATTTTTCATGAACAAGGATTTACACTAAATTAATACTTAGAATTTCAATTCTAGCATAATTAAACCACAAGTTAACAAAAGGATTAAAATTTTCACCTCTCAAGCTTGAACCCTAGCTTGATCAAGTCTCCAAGAAGCCTCCTTTCATCATGTTTTGAAACAATTTAGGGTGGGAAAGAGGTGGCTTAGGGTTTTGATTTGAATTAGAGAAGAAAAATGTGCATTTTTGTGGATTTTGTGCACTTTTTCATGGATTTTTGAAGAAAAAAATGGAAAAAAATGAGGGCTGAAGGAGGGGAGGCTCGGCCTGAGCTTGAGGAGGGGGTTTGTGGACTTTTTGAGAAGTTTCTAGGTCAAACAAACATTATATGATATCATTTCAAGCTTTCATATCAACCTTTTTACAAAAAAAACCCTTTTTAAGCCATTTTTTTCATAATTTTCCCACCAAAAATCTAAAAGTTTGCAAGACATGATATAATTTTATTAACACCATATTTTAGCTTATAAAGACTCCTAATTAAGAAATTTACCTAATTAAATTTGTATTTATCCCTAATTAAATGTATTTAAAAAAGGCTTAAAATAATAAAAAACTAATTAATTACGAATTTTTTTTTATTTAACTAGATAATTATAAGTGACATTTTAGTGACAAAATTATAGAAATATATTATCTAAATTTTGTATAATTAGGTCTACAATGAAAAAATATCAATTTTGACTTTTTACGGAAAAAGCCGAAAAATTTGCCGATTACCGAAAAACTGCCTAAACGATTTTCGAAGGGTTACATATACACATTTTGATTTCTAATTTAAACTAGTTACAGAACTAAATTCTACAGTGATCCAAGATTTTACCTACAAGGGATTGCTTGGAAGAACTCCCTCCAAGATGCACATGCCCTTAGTCCTTAGCTTGATGGTGAACCCTTAGCTTAGTTCTTCTTCTCCTTTCTTTTCTTTTTCCTCTTCTTTGTTCTAAGTGTTTTCTTTCATTTGAATTTTTGTTTCAGAAATTTTAAGTTTGTTAATATGATCTGAACATATGATATATATGATAAAGGGAAGAGTGAGGTGTAGAGGAGGTGTCAACTAAGGAATAGTGGTGGTTTCATGCAAGTAGGAGGTGTTGAGTGTGTAGTGTGCATGAAAAGAAGATGTGTCATGCATTTTCATTTTAATTTATTTATCTTGTGATTAAAGTTCTGAACCTAAACCTTAATTAACCCCTTTCCTACTTACACCCTTAATCAATTCCCATTTGCACAAAACTCCTAAACTTTACTTGAAAACCCCTCACTACCTATGTTATTATATAACACCATTTTAATTAAAATGAAGCTAAATTTCACATTAAAACCCTTATAATTTATTTATGTTACATATTAGAATTTTAATTTAATTTGTTTTACATACAATTTAAGAAAATGTCTTATTTGGTTTTAATAACTTTTTAATTTATCATTTTATAATTTAATTAATTAATTTTATTTATTTCTAAATTTTCCAAATGTTACACATCTTCTCTATAAGAGACGAATCCCGGTTGCTCAATTTTCGATCGCGAGGTTTCTTGGACCCGCTTTGCTGCTGTCGAACGTTTTTTCCGTTCTTGTTTTTATTTTTTCCTCCACGTCGAGTTTTCCGTATGATGGGCTGGTGACGAAGGGCATCGTCATTTTTCGTAGCCTGCTGAAGGAGGCGCTGCGTTCTGGCTTTTTCATAGATGGTCATTTCGCGGCTATGATCATCTCGAACCTTTTGACCCGCTTCCCTTATTAGCTTATCCATCTGTTCTTCGAACGACGGACTTGGCACTTTCATGGCGAGACCTTGTTTTGGTTCAGGGTTAGCGTCTTCTAACAGTGCATCTCCTCCTTCATCGAAATCATGTATAACGTAGCAGCCATGGAATCACTCCCGTTTCTTGGATTGAACATATCCGAGCCCGATCGTTTCCATTCTCCCATTGGGAAATTTTCGCTGAGTTCCAGGGACGTTCCAGATCCTGTTGTAGAACTGGGCTTGTCACGCGGTCTGCTTCAAGGGTATGCCTTGGCGCCTCAACAGCCTTTTTAATCCTTCTGTGTAGTATCTGGGCAGACGGATAGGCTGGAGCCTGTCAAGCGTAGAATCGGCGCCATACCAGATTTCTTTCTCTACTTTGGTTTCCGCGGATCGATAAAAGAGGATCACCTTTTCATCTTTTCGCCTGGAAGGGACGTAGAACGTTTGCAGTTCTTGCACACTGTAGGTATCAAGTGAGTCAAGCTCTTTGTAATGCTCTTGCGGAACCATGACGATCTGCAAACTCTGATCATCTCCAGTGAAGGCTTGCACTGATGGACGAGCCAAGAATACTGCGTTGACCTCGTCTTCAGAGTCACTGCCAAAGACAAGAATAGGGGTAAACGGTCCCGGTTTATTGTATCGGGAAGGTCCCGAATAGACTATCTCTTCTTCCTCCTCGGTATCGCTCCCGAAGACCGGAATGGTGGTGATAACTTTTTGCTTATTCTCAGGTTTATGTCATTTTTCCATGTCTTCAAAGTCTTGTAAGAAGTAATTTGCATCTTCGTACTTTCGGACTTCGTTTACGGAGAATGGGTTCAGCTCCCCTGTCACAGTGTATTCAAGCCCATCTTTGAAGTACTTCATACACTGATGTTGTATAGAAGGGATAATGTTGTACTCGTATAACCAAGGCCGGCCGAGCAAAGCGTTGTAGCAAGTATTGGCATCAATGACATGGAACTTGATATCAGTGACGAGCAGCCCAAAGCGTAACGTCAATATCACAGACCCGAGCGTCCGTGATGACTGGGAGTCGAACCCGGAGATAGTGGTTTTATCCCGAGCGAGGTTTTGAACGCTCATGCAGATTTCTTTTAGCACCCTCACATTTAGGAGATTGACAGAGGACCCATTGTCAACTAAGATCTTCCCTATCTTAATGTCATGGCAGTACCCGAAAATATATAGGGGACGGTTGTGCTCGCATGTTCCGAGGAGGAGATCTTCATCGCCGAAAGTGATGTCAGCTGTGTGAATTTCTTCCAGCTCGTCCTTCATCTTTTCTTCGGCGAAGAAAGCTTGAAACTGGTCAGGTTCTTGTAATGCCTTGATCAGAGAATCTCTCGCCTCTTTAGATAGCAGAAGGGTATCGAGAATACTTAGCTGCGAGGGTATCTTCCTCAGGTGTGCCAGAATGTTGTAATCCACCTTGTTTTTCTTGGGCGGGTTCTTGGCTGCCAGCTGTTCGACGACTCGGTCATCGAGGGTGATATCCTCAGGGACCTTTTCTTTCCCCTTATCCTTTTTGTTTGATCCCTTGTTTGCGGGTCCGCGATTCTTTTCAGGTAACGTACGATTGCGTAGCTGAATGTTCTCGCAGGTCTTCTTCTCTTCTATTTCAGAGATGAATTCCTTGAAGAGAGGGCCGAGGGTTATTTCTTCATCAGAATCATTCCCGAAAGTGAGAACTTGCGATCCCCCGGAATTAACCACGTGACATTCCCCGGCTGTTCTTCTGCGCCCATCTGTCGTGTTTCTTTGCTCCCGATGAGTCTTGCGCTTTATCTGCTGAACGTGTTGTCGGTGAGCAACGTATCCCTGCCACCAGTTTTTAAAGTCCATGCACTCTTTGGTAGGGTGTGCATTCCTCTGATGGTATAAGTAGAAGTTAGGATGTACGCCTGCTTCATCAAGATGTATACCGCCAGGAGAATTTCCTCTGAAAGAAGGCAACTTCATTCCCATTGACAGGGCTCTAGCGAATCGTTTCCTTGTCTTAAGTTTACTTTTGTCTGCAGCGGACGTGCTTCGATCTGGTTGGAGTGCTTCAACCTTTTCATTCAGTTGCCGGCGTATGGCTTTTTCGAATATAGCCAGTTCACGCTCTCGATTGGCTTTGCTTTTCTGGCCGGCTTCATTCAGGAATACGTCAATCATCTCGTCTGACGGTCCTAGGTGTTCTGGTTCAGGATCTGCCCCCTTTTTCTCTACATCAGGAGCTTCTTCACCATCTACCGACGAGTGAGAGATCACATGGCAGCTTGCCATATAATTCTCAGGTTCATCTGATCAGTCTTCTCCCTCATCTTTGTCACTAACTCAGTCTTCAAGGATGTGATTGAGAAACTCTTGAAGCGTGACCGGGGTTCGCGCCTTCTGGTTATATTCTTCCAATGCGTCAATATGTTTTTGCAGGTCCGTGCGCTTGTCACCAAACTTCACGGGCTTTTTGGTCTTCTTCTTCTTCTTCGAAGACTTTGATGGCTGGGCCTAAGCGTTTTGATTATCGCTACCAATTTTTGGAGTCAGGCGCGGCTTCAGCATTGCCTCAATGATCTCGGGTTCCAGAGGACTTTTCCACCTAATTGCCGGGCATGTTTGGAGATACTTCAGTATTCTTTTCGTCTTAGCTGAAAAGGCCACCTCCCATGGGGCTTCTTCTATAAGTGAGCATGATGCCCCCGGCGTGTCCACCTTTTTAGAAGCGTGAGGTTGTAGTGATTTCACCTTCCAGTTTTCGGATAACTCGAACTTGCCCTGTTGGTACTGATCTTCGATCCAACTTTTGAAGATGTAACAATCTTCGATTGGATGATCCAATATTTGGTGATAAGGGCAGTAATGAGGAATGTTAACGTCGCTTGGTTGCGTTGGGCGTCTTAGCTCCGGTAGAGTGATGAGCCTGTTGCGCAGCGCTAGCTCGAATAACCTCTTCGTCTTATCCCGAGGGAACGAGTAAGGGCGTCTCATCTTTTCGCCAAGGGATCGCTGTCTATCATTTTAGCGATCAGGGTTTTGGACCACTAGGCTGCTGTTGAGCATTGGCGACGAAGGTCGCTTTCCCCTTCCTCTTTTCATTTCGAGGCTTCATTTTTTAGGAAGACGGTCTATGACCCATCTGATCCATTTGGGCCAGTTTGTCAATCAAGGCCTGGAAGGTATTCGGCTTGAAAAACATCATGAACTGGGATATGGTCGCTTGCGGATCAAGAGTTCCTACAAACATGCCTACTGCAGGAGCTTCTTCGATGCGTTGTTCGCATTTCGACCATAGATTCCGCCACCGTATTGCTGCTGAACCCATGTTTCTCCAGGCTTCACCCTGGCATTGATCAATGCCGTGATTGGGGTGCGTTTGCTAGCGCTTTCGAACCTTTATGTGAACAGTAACTCCATTTCTGAAAATGTCTTAACGGAGTCGTTCGGTAGCTCGAAGTACCATTCAAACGCTGTCTTCGACAAGCTGCCAACAAACTGGCGAAGCAGCGGTTTGTCGTCACCTCCGGTGTTGTCGCACAGAGCCCTAAATTGAGCAACGTGTTGGTGTGGATTCCCCGTCCCCTTATATACATGGAATTTTGGGATCGTATACCTCGGCAGGTACTTTATTTGGTCGTACCAACCCGGATAAGGTCGTCCAGTCTTAACAATTTGCCCGGCTGCTTCGCTCGCCTGATGAGCTCGTATTTGTTGAGCTATATAGTCATCCAGGGCGGCTTTGGAAATGGTCTCTTCCTTGGTTGCTGAACAAGCGGGAAGAGGGTTCGATGTCTCTCCCCTATCGTCTTCAAGGATAATCGGAGGGTCTTCAGCTGGAGGATCCGGCTGTAACATCATCCCGACCATCTCTTGGAATAAAAGCGCCATTCGTTTTATGTTGGCAGCTTGTTCCGCTGCCTCTTTGTCCTTTTTCTCGAGGATTCTACGGAGGAACTCAGCATCAGTTTCTTGTTCTTGACGCTGTTCCGACGACGTCTCCGGACTTTCTTTTGGCCCAGTGAGTGCAGCCATCTGTGTTAGCATCTCCTGGAGCTTCTGTTGTTGCTCCTGAGCTTTTGTTACCGATCGGGTGAGTGGTCGATGGCCCATAGAGATACGGCTATCCTCTTTCCCGGATGCCATATAAATAGTGTGCACCACCATGCCCCCAGACTTGGGGCGTTTAGATTCAGTGTTCTTAAGATTCGTCGCGGACATGGAGACTTTCTCCGGCCTTCTTCTTTTGTGACCGGTCGAAGTTGAGGGAGCAGTTGCAGCGGACATCCAAGTAGACGACACATTCTTTGGTACAACAAGGTGGTCCTTCTCTTGCCGAACTTTCATCTTCTTCGGTCGGCGGGAGTAGTCTTGATTGATCACTGAGTCTTGGACCTGTCGCCAAATCTTGTGAATTTTAGAGGACAACCGCTGAGGGGGCTGCTCTGGCTTCGTCTTTGTAACGTTCTCCACAGGTGGAGGAGATCTTTTCAGCACGGCAGTCGGAGAGTTCTCGCGGACCCTCCTGAGTGGTACATAGCTGTTCCCAGCAGGAATAGCAGCATCAATTTCCACCATCGAAGTTGGCGGAGTCAGTCCAGAAAGAGAGCCGCCCTCAGCCTTCCTTACTCGGCACCAGTGACGACGGTGAGCATGTCGTGCTGACGGGACCGGCTCAGTTATGGGGGTGGCTTCGTCATGCCCCCTGTTCTGGCGGAGGGTTGCTGCCGGCGTTTAGCCTCTTGAAAATTGACGTCCGTTGAGTGGGAATGGTCATTCTATCGAAAGCAGACTTTCGCGCAGGGGAAGCAGTTTTGATGACTTCAGGAACAGGAATGACTATCCGCTTTGATATGGCCGCTTCAGGTATAGCGGGCTTCTTCACGGGCCCACTTGAGCTTTGGCCTAGTATGTTGAAAACTGAGGCATTGGATTTGGGAGACCCGTTGAGAGGGGCTACGGTAGTTGTAAGCCGATCAAAGACCAACTTCTTTGGAGCTTCTTGCGATGGCAATGGGGCGTTGAAGCTCATTGGTGGGAGCATGGTCCCAAAGAAGAGCCCTGTGGTGGCTTGCGTCACCTGGTCCACCGGCATCGTAAAAAGGGAGGCCGTTTGAGGCCCGTAGGTCACTCCTCCGGCGAGGACGGAGTGGGAGTTATTGCCATTGTTGCAGTTAGTGTAGTTGAAATCAAATGATCTTCTGTTTTCTGCACGGAGCAAGACACCAAATCTTAGTACCTCGAATCTAGGGACAATCATAGCAAACCGCGATTCGTTTGCGAAACACGACATACGAAGTGTGGAGTGGAAAGTGGAAAAGGTCCCACCAGGCGTGCCAGAATCTGTTCTCCGCCGAAAGATGCGATCGGGACTTTGGGACGTCCGGCCTGAATTTTGGGGGCGGATGCTATTTGGTTTTATCCATTCACCACTCCGAAGATTCCAAGTTGATTTATGGCACCGTATTTCGGAGGTTTAGATAGATGCGGCCGTTGTAGCAGAATTCGTCAGATTCCCCCTCATTTCATGGGTTTTTGATTGTGGGGAGCTCTTCCCTGCAGGCGCAAGCCCCTGCAGTTAATTATGCTATCGCATCGAGATAACCACTTTCTCTTTCTCCAGATGGTCACTTCGTGTTGTGAGTGTTTGTTTTATTTTTGATTGCCCATGGGCTTTATTATTTAAAGAAAAATTTATGTTCTTTAAGCGCACACGTGAGGAGCACACGGCGTGCTTGGCGCTGAGCGCCAGTCAATGAGCGCAGAGCGCTTCTGTGAAATAGCGCACACGTGAGGAGCACGTGGCGCTGTGCGCCAATCAATGAGCGCAGAGCGCTTCTTGTGAAATAGCGCATACGTGAGGAGCACGTGGCGCGCATGGCGCGTGCGCCAGTCAATGAGCGCAGAGCGCTTCTTGTGAAATAGCGCACACGTGAAGAGCACGTGGCGCTATGCGCCAGACTTAGAGCGATGAGGTGCTTCTTTAAACTTGGAGCGCTAAGGCTCTGCAACGCTGTGCGCTAGATTTGGAGCGCTGAGGCGCTCCAACTCTTTTTAGGCAGTTTTGCGCTCTGAGAATTAAATTTTCTCTTATAAGAGATTTTGTCTCGTGGATCTAAAAACAAAGTTCTTATTTTATAGGAGATGTTTCAATCTCTTATGTTTTTGGTGAAAGGCTTTACCTTCATGGATCTGTGATCCTATGAGAATTGAATTATTCTCCTCCCTTTTTATAATGAGATGTTATGATCTCTTTTGTGAAAGACAATTTGTCCTGAAGATCTATGATCTGGTAAAAGAACTAAGTTCTTTTTCTGATGAGATTCTTTGATCTCTTTATTTTACCTTGAAGAAATTCTTCTTCTGCCAAGAGCTCACTCTTCTCTCTGAACTTTCTCAAAGTTTATGGGGGGGTTCCTCTCTATGAGATTTGAACTCTTGGGGCCTTTATATAGTAGAGGCTGATTTGTTGAATCGGTTGAAAAAATCTTTTCTCTAATTGATTTGGGGATTTCCCCACCGTTGGATCTTTGATTGTAGGGCTTCTGTTTTACAGAAGGCAATCTTCTTGTTTTTAACAAGATTGGGAAATTTTTTCCCATACAGAATTTATTCTGTATTTTGGTGATTTTTAATCACCATTGGATCATTGATCCAACGGTGCTCTGATTTTCAGAGCATAATCTTTCCTGTTTGGAAAGATTCTGAGGAATGTTTCCTTAACAGAACTTTATTCTGGTCAATTGATGATTTTTAATCATGTTCGTTGGATCTTTGATCTAAGGGCCGAGAACATTTTGTTCTATCGCTAGCGCTCACGTGTTTTGCACGTGGTGCGCTGCTTAGAGTGTAGCGCTCTTAGCGTTAGCGTTCACGTGCTTTGCACGTGGTGCGCTGCTTAGAGTGTAGCGTTCTTAGCGCTAGCGCTCACATGCTTTGCACGTGGTTCGCTGCTTAGAATGCAGCGCTCTTAGCGCTAGCGCTCATGTGCTTTGCACATGAGCGCTGCCCCAGAGTCTTTGACTCTCAGCGCTGGCGCTGCTATGAAGCGTTGCTTCATTTCAAATTTTAAAATTTGAACAGAGCTTTGCTTTGATTGGGGAAACAAATGCCCCCCCCATCGTTGCGCTCACGTGGCCTACACGTGAGTGCAGCGGTGGCAGCATCTATGCCATTGGATCAACTCAGAAGTTGAAACGGCTCTCAGTGCCTATAAATAGGGCCTTTGGCCCTTGAGATGATCTCTATTCATCTTCTTTCTTGTTTTCTGAGAATTAATTCTCCCTCAGAGCCAAGCTCATTCCTTTAAGAAATTTCTTAAGAGTCAAAACTCTGCCCAACTTAGGTAAGAATTGAACTTTTTAATAGAGCTTTGCTCTCCTTAGATCATAGATCTAAAAAAAAAATATTTTTAGGGTTTTACCCATTAACAGAGCCATGCTCATTTTTAGATCATAGATCTAAAAACTTTAGGGTTTTTTATCCAGAGCCATGCTCATCTTTTAGATCAGAGATCTTCAAGAAATAATCTTTTTTAGGGTGATTTTAACCTATGAACTGGAACATTGTTCATGAAGAACTTTTAGAGTTCACAGATCTTGAAGATCTCGGAATTTTTAATTCATTAAAAGCTTTACTTTAAGTTTTCTGATGGGTTATTCCATCATTTTTACAGAGCATGGCTCTTCAGAATTTTTCTTGAGGAATTTTTATTCCTTTCATCATCAGAGCTAACAGATGTCACTCTGTTGTAGAGCGCTGCTCTCAATAGGAGATTTACTCTTTGGCCCGAGGGGCCTTCATTAAATGAGAATCCTTTGAGAAATTTCCTCATTTAATGACAGTCTCATCAAATGATGAGAATGTTTTATTAATGATGAACCATCATCTAGATCGCGTGGGTCCCCTTTCACTGCATTGCAGTGTGGTGCGAAATTAAAGTACTAAGTGGCAGAACTTGAGCTGTAGCATTGACTGCTAATTTTTTTTTCTTTTTCGCGCAAGTACTATGTCTTTCGACATTTCTTTCCCGTTTGTCCGTTCGGAAATAGGATTCCCCGAGGCACCTGTTGATAGGGAAGTGCTCACACTGATCAAAGATCATGACCCGGAACAAAAGAATCTTCATTTGTGGGGAATATGGTACAGTCAAAGTATCAGAGGTCGACAGAGCTTCTATTGCACAGCACCTTCGAAGCCTATTTCGGCGATCCACTACGCCGACCCTCCCCCGGTGAACTATACCGTGGAGGAGGTTAACTGTGTTGGATATAGTGCCCTCAGAGTCAATTATTGGATCACAGGCACGTGATTGCAATGATTGAGGGAGGACCTATACCGGTAGGACAGTCTTACTCGAGATGATAGTATGCTATCTGGTTTATCTTTATCATCGTGTACTGCTTTAGGTGACCTTACGAGTCGCTATTACACGTTGATAGAGCCCCTAGGATTCTTGCTTGACTACCAGCAGTATGAGGGCGATCATATACGTGAGAGCTGGAGTCTATAAGCACATCCTTAAAAAGTCCCTAATCGTGGGAGTTTCGAGACAGGGCATCGATTCTCCAGAGTAGACTAGTGTATACAGTCGAGACCCCGACGAGGGGCGGTGGCCGGTCTCACAAGCCACTGGTGTCAGTTGGTTCACCTAAGATGTATACAGGTGCTCATTGGATTATGAGTACACCGGACAGGACTCGTCGGGAACCTGCTAGTTGGTATTATACCTGACGTCAGATAGCAGTTCCCTAATGACATGTGTACAGGTTAGTTCATCGACCTGAGATCATCATTTGTCTCGTGTGAGTTCCCACTGTGCTTTGATTACTACCCTACCACGCTCAAAGGAGACATGCAAACAGGTTTTAGTTGGGTACAGTCCCGAGCCACATGGAGGCAGTGAGCGGATCTGCAGGGGTTCGTCTCTCCCAGTATTGGGGGTGAGGTCGCGCTGTGTCTAGGAGAGCCAGTACATGAAAAGTCCTTGGCCAAGACAGGAGATTTACTGGTAGGTATTCCAGTAGTTTCTCAGGGTGTTCTGGGCTACACTCCGACACGACTTGTACCGCTATTGGGGGTCTGACTTTTACCAACCCCCTAGGCCCGCCATGCGATGCTCATAGACGAACGGACCGGACTGTACGGATATTGTCACTGACAGGCTCAGTAGGGTGTCAGGATGAGTTCGCTCATCGACGTCCCTTTTGGTCAATAGCTGGTGGCCCGTCACGTATGGCTGATACCTCTGACGTGCTAGTAGTTAAATCCACAGCCATAGTATTGACGAGTTTTGAGAGTCCACCACACTCAGTTACTCAGGTTTCGGGCGAAACGCTGTAGAGGCCGTATGGAGATATGGCAGGGTTCGATCAGATACGTGCGGTATTGCACGGATCGTGATCGGACGGATTTTACTAGCCGGCTTTGGCTTAAGCCGGATCCTAGTATTAGACAGTGTAGTTTTGTCTCTTTGCATTTGTGTTCAGTGGGAATACAAATGCGGACATGTATATGCAGTAGTGGGGTTTTCCTGTAATTTATTACGGGATCAGTTTTCTGAAGTTGCCAGTTTGCATTCCGTTCCGGCCGGTTTTCCTTTGTTCCTTCGCGGCCGGACTTTATCGATGGAGGGGGTTATTTGCAAGAGTGCAAATAACTTATTGTGGAGGGCTTTCTTGCATATTTGGGGCTTCATGATTGTTATCTCATCATGAGATTCCTTTTGGGTCATTCCATTGCATTTATGAGAATGGAAATGAAAAGTTTGGATTAGAAATGTGGTGACCATTTTTCTTTTGATTAATCTCTTTTTCTTCTCTTGATTAAGATTCCTTTTATCCTCCACCATTCCATATATGGCCGGCCACTTTGAGGGGTTCATTTTTTGGTGTAGCATTTTCTTCATCTCATTTCATTGCTAAAAATTGTGAGCACCATTTTCCTCCAATGCATTTTTTTCTCTCTTCTCCATCATGGCAACTTCTATAACCTCAAGAGACAAAGTGTTCTACACTAGCCTACAGCAAATCTTGGACGCGTCGGCTAGCCAACTTCGCACCCGAGTTGCCTCGGTCCAGAGGTGGGAGCCCGTAAACGAACCCGGCTACGTGGTGCCCTTTCCGACGAGGAGGTGACGGACGGAGATTCCGCGGGAGATCGGAGTGGAGATGAAGACCGAAGGACACGGATCGCTTGGTATACTTCTCTACTCTTATTCTAGCTTGCTAGTAGCTAGGTTAATGGCCCGATCCGGGTTAAAAGTGCGCGGTGGTGCCGGTTTGCTAGTTTGCAAAGTTTTTGGTTTCCGCATTCCGGCGTCGGATCGACGGCCGGGGCGCCGCCACGGACTTACAAACTGGACTTCAGAGGGTCTCTTTCAGCCCTCTATGGCTGCAATACCCGTACAGCCTCCAATGGCTTTGGACACCTTGGGGCGACGTATCTGGCAAGGCGAGTCGCGCCCTTGGGGACAACCATATATGATAGGCCTAACTCCTCTTCATCCAGCTGGGTATTTGCAATGAGCCCGCTATATTTTGTCAGCCAAGAAGTCGCAGCTGCTGAAGCTCGGGTTGTATCCCGCCATTTACGCTTCTCTTTTTCAATATTCTACTCCTCTTGCCTGGTGGGTCAAGGCTTTTCTGGAGCAATGGAATATTTCGACCCACACCTTCCTTCTGTTGGATCGAGAAGTCTCAATCTCTTTAGAGGAGTTTGCAAAGGTTTCTGGCTTACCGGTTATGGGAGAACACTACGAGGAGCTGCTTCCTCCGCACGAGTACGTCTTTACTGCCAAGTCAGTGATGACAGGCCTTACTCCTTAGAACGCCATTCAACATCAATTCCCCAGTTTGATTAAGGTGTTGAATATCTACGAAAGCCTTTTTCTTGAATCCGGAGGCCGTGGGGTTTATTTCACAGATTTCATCGCCCGTTTTCTCCACTCAGAAGTCCTGTCGAAGGAAACCACGAAATTTGCCAAACTCGATGATCCTTTTGGTTTTGGTTCAGATAACCAGCCGGCAGCGGAGGCGGATCAGAGGAGTTTCTTTCTCCCCAACACCCCGGTCGTCTCTTTCGTAGAGCTTGCAGCTCCTGGGATCGACGAAGAAGCGTTTTTTTGGGGTTCCTCAAGCTATGGCTAAACTGGTTTGTGCTTCCGATGCACCCTCGCCATATGAGGCCGTCCTTTTTTTATCCAGCTCACCGAATGGTTATTGGGATGCAAGTGGCCGTCGGGGTCGCTGGGTTAGCCCATTTGTATCACGGCCTCAGCTTGGCGGCAGACACTACTGAACCAGGGGTGCAGCACGTAAACTTCTCGATGCATTATTTTATGTCATGGATCGAGCTACATGTGCTTGGCATTTTCGGTGCCCACAAAAGGCCTTGCTTCTACGACAAGTATAACTTCCCTCGAATCATGCAGTTAGTTGACGCATCCATTGTAAATCCGACATAGCGGGAAGCCAGGGGTTTGCTCCTTCGTCCACGCACGGTTGGAGATGGCATAACCTTTACCGATAAGGTTCTAATCATCGGTAAAGAATCCGCAAAATCGGTGCAGCCATTACGGGACATTTTTAAAGTTGGGGCCTCTATCTTGAAAGCTCGGGAGATTCTTCATTTATACTCCATCAGGCCGGGCTTTCTCGTGTTTAGGCAGAATGATTCGGCGTTGTTCATGAGGTACAACCCGCATCATTTCGCCCAGCAATTAAGCTATAAGCAGGGCGTCCCTCTTGAGGCCTACTTAGCTGAGCCAACTGCTACTGAAGAGGGTATCCGGAGCGTATTGCACCATTTTATGTGGTTGAACACTGGCTCCAATTTCTTTATTAGTGAGCCGAGTTGCGTTCCAAAAGCCCTGAACGTATATGTAGCGTGGTACCAGCATTCGATGGGGGCCATTATCAGAGAAAAAAATGATTATTGCTTGATCGCAAGGGCACCACCCCACCGGGTAATCCAAACGTTCCTTTGAAGCGACGGACCATTGTCCATCCTCCATTGAGAGAAGCCGCTGTGGCTGTGGTACCACATGTTATGCCTGAGCTTCCCCTACCCCGCGTGCCTGTAGAAGAGGTGGCTGTGGCGTCTCCCGAGTATGGCGTGGGTGCTGAAATCGGGACTCATCGCCCCAAATTGCCAGCCAAGCGCAAGCTCGTGTTATCTGCTGCCAGAGTTAAGTCTCAGAAGAAAAAGAAATCGATATTTTCTGCAGACGTTGTATTTGTCCAGGAGCCTCATGCTCCTTACAGCGAGGGCCTAATTGAGTACGGGACTAACGAGGGCTTATTTATGGCGCCAGATGACATTGATCTGGAGGCTGCTTTCGTAGCTTCCAAGCAATTAGCTCGCAACAAAGCAGGAATGATCGCCCTCGATCAGTCAGGTAGACCTCAGTCTTTTTTTTCGCGGTTGTTTTAATTATCATCCTTTGACTGACGTTTTCTTCTTCAACAGGTATCTCCACTGAAGAGGCTCTCGCAGCTTCCCCCAAGACTTTTGAAGAGGAAGAGAAGCTTCGCGCTTCTTTTGTCCTCAGTATATTTCGGCTCATTGTGCCTTCGTTCCCCTTTTTTTTATGGATAGTCTAACCCCCTTTTTTATCTTATTGCAGGGACTATCTCGACTCAGGTTATCCTAAGTGCAATGCCGATCGCGAGTGGTGACGCAGCAGCATCGTTAGAGCCGGCCACTGCAGCCACGAATATCCCTAAGTCGCTACCAGGAGTCTCGCAGAAGCAGCCGATGATGGACATCGTAACGGCGCCGGAGGCAGAACTTGGTTCGGATGATGGTATTCCTTTATCGAAAGTCCTGAGAGGTCAGCTCTCGCGGCTCTGGCTGAAAGGAAGCGTAAGAGGCGTGCAGCGAAAGAACGCAATGCCGCCCTGGCTGTAGGCGCAGGCTCGAGCACTGCTTCCCCTGTCCCTATTTCTCCAGAGGGTGCTCCGGCCGCCCTGTCTACCGTTCATAGACAGGCGGTACACGCGGCTCGGGAGGCAATTGAAAGGCCGTCCCAAGGTAACGTAACACCGGGTCCTTTTATTAGAGCTTGATCTTCAGATTCTCATATATCATACCCTGCAGGGCCAAGTCCTGGTGAAGAGGTGGTAGGTGAGATGACGGTAATCACCGAGCCCGAAGTGGCCACTCTTTCTCAGGAGTCCAGGACTGCCCCAACTGCCACTCTTTCCCCTTGCGGTTCCCTGCCATCGCCTGGCATTGCGAGTGTCACGACGGCTCTCATAGAATCGGGGGATGAAACCACGGGCGGCGAAACCATTCCAATGGAGGAGAGCGAAGCAGTCGCTGCGCCTGGTGATGCTCTTGTCGCGGTTTCAATTGGCGATTCATCAGGTAGATCTTGGGTCATTGTTTTCTTTTTTATTCCGCAATCCCTTTCAATCCCTTCTGACGGCATTTCTTTTGTTTCTTATGCAGGTGTGGTGAGCGTTGAGGTCGTGCCACCCAAAGAATGTCATCGGTTGCTACTCTGACGGTCGCTGACCCTTCGCCTTCTCTCATGTCTTCTCAAATGCTGGAAGGTATGGGTTTGCGATTTGTCTAATTTAAATTGTGGATGTCATCTTCCTTGTACTGACTATACATCTTCGCAACTTTATAGGAGTTCTCTTCGATCATCTGTATCAAGTATTGAAACCGCACTTCTCCTTCCAGTCGGAAGTTAGTCTGCCTGTTGGAGCCGGTGAGTATCTTTTCTAACCGACATCTTTTCTTTTCTTTAATGGGTGACCCTGCCGTTGTTAACTTTAAATTGATTATAGCGCTACAAATTGAAGGAAGGGACAAAAGAATTGCCGCGCCACCAGTACTCCCAGCTCTGCCACCTGCCGTAGCCGGTATAGTAGCCTTCGTCGCTCTTGCATCTTCTTTGTCTCCTAAGCCAATATCTGACTATAATTTGTTTTGCAGCAATCACGCCGACTCCAGCTCCCTTTGAGTCTCGCATCTTAATGCCGGCACGGCCCTTTTCCAGACGTCCATCTTTCAAGGATGCCATGACCAGCCTGCGCATGTTAAGTGAGTACATCGAGGCGCCTCACGTGCCACACGTGAGCGCTCCAAAAAGTAATGTTTAACACTGTTTTAGAGCCTCACATGGGAGCACGTGAGCGCCGAGCAGATGTTAGTGTTTAACACTATGAGAGGCCGACCTTAGCTTAAACTAGCCAAGTCACCCGAGGCCAAAAACCTTTTGATCACCAATCAACCGAGCCTTCCTATGCTCAGATCTTCCTAAATCGATCTCAGTTCCAAAAATGACTAATGATCTCCTAACAGATGGTATCTAAAATGACGTTCATCCCACCATGATCTCTCCTTTCAATCTGGAGTTCGGTTCAAAGGTACATCTCTCTATACATCTGATACATGTCGTTGTAATTCTTCAACGTCTTCAGAGAGGTGGAGGGTCCCGACAACCAATAGCTCTTTGGTGCACTCCTAAATCTATGAGCACATCCCTGTGGACCGCAATGTCCTTAAACTAGCTGTGGACCGCAACGTCTTTAAACTAAACCCTCACCCAAAAAATGGTGATCTATGGACCGTAACGTCCCTAAACTAAAACAATCGAGCCTAAATGCTCTTTTGTCGGATCTGAATGATCCTAAAGCTCCGTTAAGTAGATCTTAGTCTAAAATTAGACTAACGTATCCTTAACAAACATTTAAGTTAATCTTAATCCCGAACGAGATTAATGATCCTTAAATCAAACCAAACCCAAATCTAAGAATATACGGATTTGGACTAATCCACGCCCTATGGGCGACAACATAAATTAGTCTCCGTATACAATCCACGGGAAACCAAAAATAAAACAAACACAAATGACACGAAGTGACTTTCTGGAGCAGGAGAAAGTGGTTACCGCGACGCGGTAACGTAATTAACTGCAGGGGCTTGCGCCTGCAGGGAAGAGCGTCCCCACAATCAAAAAACCCCTCACAAACGAGGGGGAATCTGACGAAGTCTGCTGCAACGGCCGCATCCGTCCAAAGCTCCGATACACGGTGCCATAAATCAACTTGGTATCTTCAGAGAGGTGGACGGATAAAACCAAATAGCATATGCCCCCAAATTCAGGCAAGACGTTTGTCTTCCCGGTTTTCGGCGGTGAACAACTCCCGATGTGGATTTTTGCCCCATGCTCTTATGACCTTGACGAAGGCCAACATATCATAAGCACATGTCAAGTTCTACCTGTCATTATCCAGGTTAATTTGAACCCACCCGTACATACCCTTGACGAAAGCCAACATAGCAGTACGACTGTCCCAAACCAACGCATCTATCTATGCTACATATGAATACTCAGCATCTACCAATCACCGTGCCTTGGCGAAAGTCAAAATACATAGCTTGAATACTAATAAATATTCATATGAAATGACGGAGAGCTACGAATGGTTTTGGCGAAACCGTAAACGTAGTGAACTTGATATAGTCGAAGGACGATGATGGCTTTTTAAAAGGAGTGGTTTATGTTTCCCCAATCAGAGCAAAACTCTGTTCAAATTTTGAAATTTGAAATGAAGCAGCGCTTCATAGCAGCGCCAGCGCTGAGAGTCAAAGACTCTGGGGCAGCGCTCACGTGCAAAGCACATGAGCGCTAGCGCTAAGAGCGCTGCATTCTAAGCAGCGCACCACGTGCAAAGCATTTGAGCGCTAGCGCTAAGAACGCTGCACTCTAAGCAACACACCACATGCAAAGCACGTGAGCGCTAGCGCTAAGAGCGCTGCACTCTAAGCAGCGCACCACGTGTAAAGCACGTGAGCGCTAGCGATAGAACAAAATGTTCTCGGCCCTTAGATCAAAGATCTAATGAACATGATTAAAAATCATCAATTGACCAGAATAAAATTCTGTTAAGGAAACATTCCTCAAAATCATTCCAAACAGGACAGATTATGCTCTGAAAATCAGAGCACCGTTGGATTAATGATCCAATGGTGATTAAAAATCACCAAAATACAGAATAAATTCTGTATGGGAAAAGATTTCCCAATCTTGTTAAAAACAAGAAAATTGCCTTCTGTAAAACAGAAGCCCTAGGATCAAAGATCCAATAGTGGGGAAATCCCCAAATTAATTAGAGAAAAGATCTTTTCAACCGATTCAATAAATCAGCTTCTACTATATAAAGGCCCCAAGACTTCAAGTCTCATAGAGAGGAACCCCCCCCATAAACTTTAAGAAAGTTCAGAGAGAAGAGCAAGCTCTTGGCAGAAGAAGAATTTCTTCAAGGTAAAATAAAGAGATCAAAGAATCTCATCAGAAAAAGAACTTAGTTCTTTTGCCAGATCATAGATCTTCAGGACAAATTGTCTTTCACAAAAGAGATCATAACATCTCATTATAAAAAGGGGAGAGAATAATTCAATTCTCTTAGGATCACAGATCCATGAAGGCAAAGCCTTTCACCAAAAACATAAGATATTTAAATATCTCCTATAAAATAAGAACTTTGTTCTTAGATCCACGAGACAAAGTCTCTTATAAGAGAAAATTTAATTCTCAGAACGCAAAGCTGCCTAAAAAGAGTCTTAGTGCTCCAATTAAAAGGAGCGCCTCAGCGCTCCAAATCAAGCGCACAGCACTATAGAGCCTTAGCGCTCCAAGTTTAAAGAAGAACCTCATCGCTTTAAGTCTGGCGCAGAGCGCCAAGCGCGCCACGTGTTCTTCACATATGCGCTATTTCATAAGAAGCGCTCTGCGCTCATTGACTGGCACACAGTGCCAAGCGCGCCACGTGCTCCTCACGTGTGCGCTATTTCACAAGAAGCGCTCTGCGCTCATTGGTTGGCGCACAGTGCCAAGCGCGCCATGTGCTCCTCACGTATGCGCTATTTCACAGAAGTGCTCTGCGCTCATTGACTGGCGCTAAGCGCTCCACGTACTCCTCACGTGTGCGCTGAAAGAACATAAATTGTTCTTTAAGTAATAAAGCCCAGAGCCATAATGAGTGCTCAGCATTCAATAAAAGACAAAAAGTTGTCAGAATCAATGCTCATCATTGTTAAATGAAAAAGGACTGAGCCTAATTAAATGTCTAACATTTTAAATGAATGGGCCGAGCCCAAGTTGGCCATAGATCTCTAATTCAGATTAATTGAGCCCATATGCTCATAAATCTTTGATCTTTGTCCCAAATTAGACTACAGATCTCTCAACCAATATTGGTTCAAGGGTACATCTCTTCACTCCTCTGATATGTGTTGTTGTAATCCTTCAACGTCTTCAGAGAGGTGACGGGTCCCGACAACCAGACATTCCATGGACTATGGGGTCCTTAAACTCATGGACTATGATGTCCTTAAACTTTATGGACTGTGGGGTCCTTAAACTCATAAACTATGATGCCTTTAAACGTTACAGACTATGATGTCTCTAAACTACCATGGACTGTGAGGTCCTTAAACTCATAGACTATGATGTCTTTAAACTTTACAGACTATGACGTATTTAAACTGGACCGCAAAGTCCCTAAACTAAAACAATAGAACCCAAATGCTCTTTTGTTGGATCTAAATGATCCTGTTAAGTAGATCTTAGTCTAAAATTAGACTAACGTATCCTTAACAAATTGTTAAGTTGATCTTAGTCTAAAATTAGACTAACGTATCCTTAACAAACGTTTAAGTTGATATTAGTCTCAAATGAGATTAACGATCCTTCAACCCAACCCAAAACCAAATCTAAGAAAATACGGATTTGGACTAATCCACGCCCTACGGGCGATAACATAAATTAGTCTCCGTATACAATCCACGGGCAATCAAAAATAAAATAAACACACACGACACGAGATGACCATCTGGAGAAGGAGAAAGTGGTTACTGCGATACGGTAGCGTAATTAAATGCAGGGGCTTACGCCTGCAGGGAAGAGCGTCCCCACAATCAAAAACCCTTCAAATGAGGGGGAATCTGACGAAGTCTGCTACAACGGCCGCATCTGTCTAAACCTCCGATATACGGTGCAATAAATCAACTTGGCATCTTCGGAGAGGTGGATGGATAAAACCAAATACCATCTGCCCCCAAAATTCAGGACGGACATCCCAACGTCTCGGTCGTGTCTTTCGGCGGAGAACAGATTCTGGCACGCCCGGTGGGACCTTTTCCTCTTTCCACTCCACACTTCGTGTGTCGTATTTCACAAACAAATCGCTGTTTGCTATGGTTTGTAGGGTGTTTTCGTCACCCCCACTAGTAAAATAGGGGTTTGCCCCTACGGATGAAAATATCCGTTGGGGCAGATTTTACTTGGCCCTACGGATTAATCCGTAGGGCTAAAAGGTTGCCTTTACGGGCACAGACGTCCAAGAATAAAAATATTAATTCTTAATTTGGTGTTTGCCCCTATGGAGCCGCAAACAAAGGACCTACGGGTATATCCGTAGGGGCAAGTAAATATCTATTTAACAAAACCCCAGATCGATCGCCTATGCTCACTTTCTTTCTCTCTCTCAATCGCGCGCGAGAAAAAACCCCAAATCGCCTCCGTCGTCGCCACCGTCGCCTCCGTCGTCGCCACCGCCGGTTTCGTCGCCACCGTCGTCGCCAGCGCCTGTTTCGTCGCCACCGCCGGTTTCGTCGCCAAGTCGCCACCGTCGTCGCTCCAGCCCACCAGCAGCCGTTCAGGTATAAATCTCGAGGTAAATTAAAGCATTTTTGGATTATTTTGGGCTTAGGGTTCATGGCTGGGTCTGGGTTGCGCGCGCGAGAGTTGGGGTTGGGCAGGGGTCGCGGTGGTGGTCGGGGTCGGGGTCGGGGTAGGGTTAGGGTTGGGGTTCGGCTGCTGCTGGGGTGGGGCTGGGGTTAGGGTTACGGTGGGGCTGGGGTTAGGGTTACGGTAGTGGGGCTGGGGTTAGGGTTACGGTGGGGCTGGTTGAATGTCTATTCTGATTAGTTGACAAATACAATGTTAATCATAATTTACTCGACACAGATGGTAGAAAATCAGAAAAAGATCAAGAAAAAAATAATCGATTTTGATTTTAACATGCAGGGTGTTGATGCAAGATGTAATATCTAGTAGCAGATGCTAGGTATATAGACTAAAGAATAATTGTAAATGAACCGCTAGCAAGAAAATCCTATAATTATACGTACACATCGCTTGACTCATGAAGCCTGAAGCTCTTTCTTTTGGGGGATAAAACTAGTTATATTCCTGCATTGCCTAGAAATAGCAGTGAGTTGGTTAAAACTTTTCAAACACAACCCCCCACCCCCCAAAAAAAAGAAAGAAAGAAAGGACAAGGAAAAAAAAAGAATAGCAACAAGCAATACAAGCTAGCAACCGTAAATAACTGCTGAGATTATGTCTACCTTGGCAATTTGAACAATGATGGTCTTGTCTGGATTGTTAAGATCCACTTTATGGGGGTGAGGAACACATTTTGCAACTGTATTTATGATTTTCATTCTTTCAAGTGTTGAAATAAAAATCAACACTTGACAATCAATCCAAGATGCTCAATAACTTGCTTCAAAACCATAATCTAATCTTGATGATGCTCAATATTAGCGATTTCCATGATCACGACACGCGGCAGATGACGTGTCTCATAACGCTTTATGATATCAGTATCCTATATTTGTAGTTTTAATTGTTGATTGTTATAGATGTATACCATTGCAATAATAGTTTTTGGTTGATGAATGCTATTGCAATGTAGGATGATCAGTTCTATCAATCTTGATCTCAATGGTTTAAAATCATGTTACACATACAACACGAATGCACAACAAACGCATAATTAGAGAGCGACTCGAGATATTCAGGTTAAAACCAATATATGATACTCGATGATAATATAAAACCTTCATATTCCCATCGATACCCATATATGAAACTAAAAGCGCCACTTAGTCCCCGTCTATCGGTTAACATACGTGCGATGCTCGTCGTGACCTAGAACTATACGAAGGTTGTTAAATATCGGACAGTATAGCTCGATACTAACAACCGTCGTATAGTCTACGCGACGAGAAAATTCAATCGTATGGTAACCCATAGATTTGTCCCGTGTGGACAAGTTAAGAATGTATAAAGCAAACGCCTTCATTCACTTGTGTTTTCATCCGTTTCGAGATATTTCGTCAGTATCTTTCCGCTGGTTCTCCGTGTACAAAGATAGATTAGATGTTCATTTCAACGTTGTTTCACAGCTTTGAAATGATTATCTATTCTATTACAGTGTACTCGGAGACCCCTTCGGATGCCTCCTTCCGTGTGGATTTTGCCACACCTCCAGGTATACTGCACGCATATCCATTTTCAATGTAATATTACAGATATTCATGCATGTTTATGTCAAAATTACTTATATTGTCAATGTTTGATTGTCTAGTTGTTGGTTCTGCGTCCACATCTGGGACAGAGGCCACCCCCGCTCCTCCAGGTATGTTTATATATCATATAGTGTATGTATATTGATTTAGAATGCTATATCATAAATATACACATTCCTTTTGCTCTTACTTAGCAATTTTTATTATTGTCTAGCTGTAGGTGGTGACACCATCGCACCTGCGGGTATGTTTATATGTCCTATAGTGCATGCATATTGATTTAGAACGTTATATTATTGATCTACACATTCTTTTTGCAATTACTTATAAAATCTATTTTTAATTGTCTAGTTGTTGGTCCTGCGTCCACATCTGGGACAGAGGCCACCCCCGCTCCTCCAGATATGTTTATATATCATATAGTGTATGTATATTGATTTAGAATGCTATATCATAAATATACACATTCCTTTTGCTCTTACTTAGCAATTTTTATTATTGTCTAGCTGTAGGTGGTGACACCACCGCACCTGTGGGTATGTTTATATGTCCTATAGTGCATTCATATTGATTTAGAACGTTATATTATTGATCTACACATTCTTTTTGCAATTACTTATAAAATCTATTTTTAATTGTCTAATTATAGGTGGTGCGTCCACACCTTCCACAGGGGTCACTCCTGCCGCTTCCATACCCTCCGCATCGTCTGCAGGTTAGTATGAATAAATTTAAAATATTTATTTATTTTACATATGCTCTATAGAATAAATATGAACTTCATGGAGATTTAGCGTCGATGTTTATTTTATAGTTGGAGGGGATGCGTCCGGGTCCGGGACCCCGGTTGTTCCTCACCGGAGGAACTATCGTCCCGCTCGTGCTGCTGCTCGGGCCCAGGCTCGTGCGCTATTCACCGGAGGTATATATCACACTTGAATTTTTGTTTAACCTTGATTTCTTAATACAACTTTGTCTTATTATTGATTGTCTTGATATTTCGTGCAGACGCAGGGCCTCTCCATCCCCAGAGGGGGACTCGAGGCCCGAATCAGTCCCATAGGCTGAGGCCTGATAGAGCTAGGGGGGAGGCAGCATTCCCCCTATTTTTTACCCTTGACTATCGCTATACCGGTCCTCATGCCGAGAGGTTCGGCCGGTATTTGGGGGACGAGAGCCGGATCGTGAAGAACTATCCACTTCACGTTGAGTGGGGCGAGCAGCACCAGCGCTCATTCGCCCTCTTCTTTGATCAGGCTCGGGTATGTATTAATATATATTTTCATTTGATCTATCCAATATATTTATTATTAACACTTGCAATCTAATAACAATGTTTTTTTTTTGTATTTTCAGTTGGATTACGATTTTCAGCCTGTAGCCGACCCTGATCACCCGGGGAGGGTGCTCGACCTTCATGCTCTGTACAATGGCCTGATGAAGAACATGCAGGCCAAGGTCCGATACAACAGGAATGAGCTGAAGGCCGACTGCTACTCCCTGTGGATAGCGACCCCCGAGACAGAGAGAGCGGCCCTCCTATCTACTCCGGCGTTTGCGAGAGTCGACGTAGAGACATGGCCTCTATTGTGCGCTTATTTCGACTCCGAACGCAAACAAGTATGTATTTTAAATTTAATTCATTATTTATGATATAATTTATTTCTTTGTGTTTCTTAATTAGAAAACTAAATGTTAATGCGTTGTGCAGAAACAGGCCGCTCAGAATACGGAGAACAGGAAGTCGGCGAAGAGGGGTCGCCCCACTTACACAGGTGGCTCGAGGAACATTACTCGAGCCATGGAGTTATCGGTAAATTAAGAGTTATTCTCTAATATTTTGCAATATTAAGAGTTATTCTCTAATATTTCTAATATTAAGAGTTACTTTCTAATATTGCAGACATCTCGGACCGTGGCGTCAGGTGGTACACCGAGCGTGCTGTCCGCATATCTTGCCGTCCACGGCACCACGACAGATCCCGCCACGGGCGAGCTTCGATGTCCCAATGTCGCTACCCAGGAGTACTGCGTAAGTGTTAATATTTTTTCTACCCAAATTTGAAATTTTAGTTTTAGAAGGTTCAAGTTTAAATTTTATACTTATACTTTACTGCTTAATGTGGGTGTAGGAGCGGGTGGTTGAGCAGGCCCAAGCCTCGGGGATCGATTTTACCGGACAGAACGATCCGAGGCTGCTGACCCCAGTTCTGGACGCCGCACACGGAGGGCACCACGGAGGTTGGGAGAGAGGCCGGGGATTGGGCCCTAGCAGGGCCCATATGAGGTTGGACTCCACCCCGACGGTTACTTCCTCCGTCTCCAGTGACCGGCATGTCTATCAGGAACTGGATAGCTTGAGGGCCACCGTTCAGGAGTTGAAGGAGATGCTGGTATGTATACTACTTTATAGTAAAATATCATTTCATATTATATACATATCAACATATCCATAATTAGTACGTAGCTTGAGCTTATTTGGTTTTAGACTTAAGTTTGATTAATCATACATACATATGTAATTAAAATAAACAACGCTTTTCCAAACTAGATATCCAAACAGGGTTTCGAAATAACTTAATAATGAAACGAATTCGAATAATACACAGTTCTTACACGCTTCTTACACACGTTATGTCCAGACGCGACAGGGTAGATCGGCCGAGCCTCCACATGCATCTCCTTCGGCTGCGGCTCCGCAAGCCACTACATCGGCTGCGGTTCCGCAGACAGCTCCTATAGCTCCACCGCCCACTCAGACTCCCGCAGCCGCGGCTCCGCAAGCGACTACCTCGACGGCGGCTGCGCAGACCACATCGCCAGCTCCACAGGCCGCTCAGACTCCCTTATATGTAGCATTGCCGAGTGTATTGACCGAGGAGCAGGCGCGCGTTATTCTAACGTTATTCGGAGGTGGAGCTGGACCGAACTAGGGTAGCTTTTTGGTTCTTATTTTTTGAAACATGTATTTATATCACATTGTACTACATTTTGAAACGATATTGATATTGGTTTGTATTTATATCATATTCAGTTTTTGGGTTTCTTTTGTATATTATATATATGCGTGAGATGTGATTATGAATACTGCAATATATGATTTGATTGATGTATATAGTATTGTGCACAGGGCGGGAAAAAAATCTAGCAGCCTATTTTAAAAAAAAAATACAGATAATAAGTACCTACGGATTAAGCCGTAGGTATATATGTTGCCCCTACGGGCATATCCGTAGGGGCAAACTATCAGGAAACCTGATATTTTCCCACCTGATATCAGTGCAGGGTGTTGGGAGTGCCCCTACGGATATGTCCGTAGGGGCCAATGTTTATCCCCTACGAATTTATCCGTAGGGGCAAAATATCAGGTTTCCTGATATTTTCCCCCCTGATCTCAGTGCAGGGTGTTGGGAGTGCCCCTACGGACTTATCCGTAGGGGCTACTTTCTATCCCCTACGGAGTTATCCGTAGGGGTAGAATAAGGACCTACGGATTTATCCGTAGGTATATACAATATATTCAAAAAAAAAAATACATATATGATTTGATTACCCCTACGGAGTACTCCATAGGGGCTATAACACCTACAGAGATATCCGTAGGGGCTCTAATTTGCCCGTAGGGGCAAGTTCAGGGCCTCAACTTGCACCTGCGGCCTTTGCACCTACGGGGTCTTTTTTCGCCCCTACGTACATATCCGTAGGGGCAGTGGGTTGCCCCTACCGATAAATCCGTAGGGGCAACCCTTATTTGTAGTAGTGCCCATTGAGATGAGAATACGTGCGCGCTTGTCAGGCGTACTACAGATTCCTCCCGCCTAGGGTAGGCCGGGGTTTATTGATTGTGGGGATTCGAATCTCCGGCAGCCGCGGACTAAGCTGCCGTTAATTACCCCTCGCCTTTGGGGCGAGGGAACCTTCGATTGACGGGTTAAACTGGTCATGCGAACTCAATATGCGGTGTACGTGTGTTGTGTTTTGAAAGGGGGGTTTTGGATATGTCGGGAGCTACGCAGATTTTTTACGGGGTCCCGCTACCCGGATAGCGGGCTGGGGGTCAATGGGGCTAGCAGCCCTCTTGCGGGGTGTGGGACAGCGCCCCGTTAGATTTTTTTTTCTAACAGGGACAGTGTCGTGGTGTATGTGTGTGTGCACATATGTATATATATATATGTATATATATATATGTATATATATAAGAAAAAAAAGGGAAGAAAAGGCATCCAAATGATGCGTGGGGGCAGCACCTTGGGCGCAGTGCGCCTAGGTGCTGTGCGCTCAGACGCTAGAGTGCCACGTGGGCGCTCTGCGCCTGAGCGCTGGGCGCTTGAGCACAAGCGCGCCACGTGTCGGCACGTGGGTGCTTTGCGCTTCAGCGCCTGACGCTCGAGCGCAAGTGCGCCACGTGTCGGCACGGGGGTGACTTGTGCCTGAGCGCTTGCGCTTGAGCACAAGCGGGCCACGTGTCGGCACCGGGGCGACTTGCGCTCGTGCGCTCACGCTTGAGCGCAAGCGCGCCACGTGTCGGCACCGGGGGACTTGCGCTCGAGCGCAAGCGCGCCACTTGTCGGCACGTGGGCGCTTTACGCTCGAACGCTAAGCGCTTGAGCGCAAGCGCGCCACGTGTCAGCACACGGGCGCTCTGCGCTTGAGCGCCGGCGAGAAAAAGAGGCTTTTGGCCTAAAAAAAATTCTCGGAAGAGAAATCAGAGAGGAGTTGGACTCCTGAGTGTTTTTTTTTTTGGGTTTAGTGAAAGGGGTTCTTCTTCTTCCTCCTCTGTTAGCTGGATCTTGAAGATCAAGATATGTGAGATCTCAAAATCTCTCCTTTTTAGGATCTAAAGACAGATCCAAGTTCCCCTTTGTGGGTTTGGTGGTGAAAAACTATTTTAGTTTTTGAAAAGGAAGAGTAAAACTCTTGATTTAATTCAGAAGAAAGAAGAAGATTTGAGACCTTCAGAAAAGGGAAAGAAATACAAACCCTAGGTTTTTGAGAGAATGAAAGTGTTCTCTTTTTTATTCATCATCATTTTGCCTTATATAGGCTTACATATTTACATATAGCCCCTTGGGCTTTGCAAAATGGCGTTTTGCCCATCCCATGGCTCATGTGCCATTTCATTTTTGCACATAAGCCATGGGCTTACAAAATATTGGCTTTATGCCCATTTTTTATACATTCATGTATAAAAAATTACATAAAAATTATTTATTACATGATTTTGTTGTTGGCATGGGGAGGCTGGCCGCGGGCTCGACTTGGGCATGGGCCCGGTTGACCTGGGCTTGGGCCCACCTAGCTTGGGGGTTGACCTTGACTTTGACTCGGTCAACCGGGGTGTAAATTTTTACCCCAACAAAGTGCCGCCCATCAATAAATGCACACCGCATATTTGAGTTGTGTGCATGAAATTGATGGATCTTGAAGTTGGACTTCGAGGTGGAACATCATTCCAGGGGCGGAGCATCATCCCGATTCGCGGAGCATAATTCTAGGGATCGGAGTATCCCTCGGGGAGCATGATTCCCGGGGGTCGGAGTATCATTCTGATTTGCGGAGCATCATTCCAGGATACGGAGCATCATTCCGAAGAGCGGAGCATAATTCCAGGATTTGGAGCATCATTCCGAAGAGCGGAGCATGATTCCAGGATTCGGAGCATCATTCCGAAGAGCTGGAGCATAATTCCAGAGTCAGAGTATCATTCCGAAGAGCGGAGCATGATTCCAGGGGTCGGAGCATCATTCCGAAGGATCGGAGCATCATTCCGATTTGCGGAGCATAATTCCAGGGATCGGAGCATCATTCTGATGGGCGGAGCATGATTCCAGGAGATTGGAGCATCATTCCGAAGGGTGGAGCATAATTCCAGGGGATCGGAGCATCATTCCGAAGAGCGGAGCATGATTCCAATGGATCGGAGCATCATTCTGATGAGCGAAGCATGATTCCAGGGTTTGGAGCATCATTCCGAATAGCGGAGCATGATTCCAGGATTCGGAGCATCATTTCGAAGAGCCGGAGCATAATTCCGATTTGCGGAGCATAATTCCAGAGTCGGAGCATCATTCCGAAGAGTCGGAGCATAATTCCGGGGATCGGAGCATCATTCCGAAGAGCGGAGCATGATTCCAAGGGTCGGAGCATCATTCCAATTTGCGGAGCATAATTCCGGGGATCGGAGCATCATTCCGAAGAGCGGAGCATGATTCCAAGGGTCGGAGCATCATTCCGATTTGCGGAGCATAATTCCGGAGTCGGAGCATCATTCCGAAGAGCGGAGCATGATTCCAAGGGTCGGAGCATCATTCCGAAGAGCGGAGCATGATTCCAAGGGTCGGAGCATCATTTCGAAGAGCGGAGCATGATTCCAGGGGTCGGAGCATCATTCCGAAGGATCGGAGCATCATTCCGATTTGCGGAGCATAATTCCAGGAGATCGGAGCATCATTCCGAAGGGTGGAGCATAATTCCAGGGGTCGGAGCATCATTCCGAAGAACGGAGCATGATTCCAAGGGATTGGAGCATCATTCCGAAGGTTGGAGCATGATTCCAGGGGTCGGAGCATCATTCCGAAGGTTGGAGCATAATTCCAGGGGTCGGAGCATCATTCCGAAGAGCAGAGTATGATTCCAAGGGATCGGAGCATCATTCCGATGAGCGGCAGACATTCTGACCGAAGCATGAATTCGATGCAGAGGTAGATTCCTAGGCGAAGTATAATTCCGACAAGGAAGGCAAATATTCCGAGGCGAAGCATTGATTTCGACACGGGGTATATTCTGAGACGGAGCATGATTCCGGCACAGAGCTTGTTGGCTGACTTGATTCCGAGACGAAGCATAATTTCGACAGGGAAGGCAGGTACACCGATGCGAAGCATCATTTCGACACGGGGTGCATTCTGAGAGGAAGCATAATTCCGACGCAGAGCTTGCTGGTTGACTTGATTCCGAGGCGAAGCATAATTACGGCAGGGAAGGTAGATATCCCGAGGCGAAGCATGATTTCGAAACGGGGTAAATTCTGGGACGGAGCATGATTCCGCCGTAGAGGTTGTTGGTTTGATTTGATTTGGGTTGACATCAGCATCGCTACCTTGGAATATGGTACCAGGAGCGAATCATCATTTGTCATGAGAGGATTTGGGGATTGGTTTTTTTGTTTGGCATCTGCATTGCTGCACTGGAATAATGCCAGGAGCAACTCATCATTTGCCCCGAGAGGATTTGGGAATTGGCTTTCTGTTTGGCATCTGCATTGCTGCACTGGAATAATTCCAGGAGCAACTCATCATTTGCCCTGGAAGGATTTGGGAATTGGTGTTTGCTTGGCATCAGTATCGCTACACTGGAATATGGTACCAGGAGCGAATCATCATTTGCATTTGCTTATTGGGAAACGATGGCTTAGGAGACAGGTTTTAGGTCCCTATCACCTAAGACTTTTCAATTTTGTGAGCCGTAAGGGTCTCACAAAGCATTTTCTCCCTACGGGTCGTAAGGATCCTGTAAGTGTATTTTCTCCTTGGGAGTCATGGGGACTTCCAAGTGTGTTGCTCCTTTGTGAGTCGTAAGGATCTCACGCGGGAATTTTCTCCTCACAAAGTCGAGAGGACCTTGTGAGTGCATTTCATCTCTTTTTCACGAGTTTGCGCCCTTTCGGGTTTTCACAAACTCGCCGGCAGTCCTGCTGTTTTTACTCACGGAGCCCTTTCGGGTTTTCATCCGTGCCCATTTTGCTTATGGACATACCGTTTTTTTTTTAGAGCTGGTGGGACTTTAAAAGTAGTCTCACCGGCAGGACTTGGGAGAGATTGGGATTGTTTTACGCCCGTGGATTGTATACGGTTTTGCAGGATGTATGATCCAGATCGTAGGGCCATAAACATTTCGAGACTTTGTTGGCGTCTGCATCGCTGCACTGGAATATGGTACCAGGAGCGACTCATCGTTCGCCGTTGAGGTATTGGATTTGGAATTTGGTTGGCGTCTGTATCGCTGCACTGGAATATGGTACCAGGAGCGACTCATCATTCGCCACTTGGGGATTTGAGTTTTGGTTGGCGTCTGCATCGCTGCACTGGAATATGGTACCAGGAGTGACTTATCATTCGCCATTTAGGATTTGAGTTTTGGTTGGCATCTGCATCGCTGCACTGGATTATGGTACCAGGAATGACTCATCATTCGCCATTTGGGATTTGAGTTTGGAATTTGGTCGGCGTCTGCATCGCTGCACTGGAATATGGTACCAGGAGCGACACATCATTCGCCACTTGGGGATTGGGGAGCGATGGCTTAGAAGACAGGTTTAGGTCCCTGTCACCTAAGGCTTTTCAATTTTATGGGCCGTGAGGGTCCCATAAAAGCATTTTCTCCCTACGGGTCGTAAGGATCCCGCAGGTGTATTTTCTCCTTAGGAGTCGTGAGGGCTCCTAAGTGTGTTCTTCCTTTGTGAGTCGTAAGGATCCCACAAAGGTTTGTTCTCCTCATGTATCGTGAGGACACATGAGTGGGTCTTTCCAATGGACCATAATTCCAAGGGCGGAGACCAGCCGCATAACTGGTGACTACGGTGGGGCATGAGGGTGATGAGAATTATTTGAGCCCGTGGATTGCATACGGCAGTCAATTTGGGGACTGGCCGTAGGGCCGGAAGAATTTTGAAAAATTGGATTTTGGTTGGCGTCTGCATCGCTGCACTGGAATATGGTACCAGGAGCGACTCATCATTCGCCGTTGTTTTTTTTTTCTTTTTCTTTTGTTTTGTTTTTTTTGTTTTGTTTTACCGCGATTGCTCTATCATTTCAGCTTTTCTTATCGCGAAGGTCGCGATTGCCCTATCATTTCGGCTATTTATTCGCGGTTGCCCCATCATTTCGGCTTTATTTGCATTTTTACTCGCTGATTTTTATTGCGAGTTGCCCCATCATTTCGGCTTTTCGTTATTTTTCTTTTATTTACACATTTTTTGTTTATTTACACACACACACACACACACACACACACACACATATATATATATATTTATATTCCCAGTTTAACGACTTAGAGGTCGACTGTTCCCAGTTTAATGACGTGGTGGTCGACTGTTCCCAGTTTAACGACGTGGTGGTCGATCTGTTTCCAGTTTAAAGACTTAGTGGTCATCTGCTTCCAGTTTAAAGACTTAGAGGTCATCTGTTTCCATTTTAATGACGTAGAGGTCATCTTCTTCCAGTTTAACGACTTAGAGGTCATCTGTTTCCAGTTTAACGACGTAGAGGTCATCTGCTTCCAGTTCAAAGACTTAGAGGTCATATGTTTCCAGTTTAACGATGTAGAGGTCATCTGTTTCCAGTTTAAAGACTTAGTGGTCATCTGTTTCCAGTTTAAAGACTTAGTGGTCATTGATGGAGCTTGCATGAGATGCCTTATTATTTTGTCGGTGTTGATGGCCTTGCCCCCAGCCGGGGCTAAGGAAAGCCGTTCGAATACCGACTTGCGTTTGAAGATGGCAATTGGAAATTGTTAACCCCCTGCAAAAAGAAGCATGATTTCAGTACAGGTAATTAATCTATATTGATTGAGTTCGCATGAATATTTAACCCGAAATATGGGAGGAGAGATTAGGTCCCACCGGGCGTGCCAGAATCTGTAGGGTGTTTTTCGTCACCCCATTGAGATGGGAATACGCGCGCGCTTGTCAGGCGTACTACAGATTCCTCCCGCCTAGGGTAGGCCGGGGTTTATTGATTGTGGGGATCCGAATCTCCGGCAGCCGCAGACTAAGCTGCCGTTAATTACCCCTCGCCTTTGGGGCGAGGGAACCTCCGATTGACGGGTTAAACTGGTCATGCGAACTCAATATGCGGTGTACGTGTGTTGTGTTTTTAAAGGGGGGTTTTGGATATGTCGGGAGCCACGCAGAGTTTTTACAGGGGTCCCGCTACCCGGGTAGCGGGCTGGGGGTCAAGGGGGCTAGCAGCCCCCTTGCGGGGTGCGGGACAGCGCCCCGTTAGAATTTTTTTTCTAACAGGGACAGTGTCGTGGTGTATGTGTGTGTGCACATATGTATATATGTGTGTATATATATAAGGAAAAAAAAGGGAAGAAAAGGCATCCAGAGGATGCGTGGGGGCAGCACCTTGAGCGCAGTGCGCCTAGGTGCTGTGCGCTCAGGCGCTAGAGTGCCACGTGTCGGCACGTGGGCGCTCTGCGCTTGAGCGCAAGCGCGCCACGTGTCGGCACGTGGGTGCTTTGCGCTTCAGCGCCTGACGCTCGAGCGCAAGTGCGCCACGTGTCGGCACGGGGGCGACTTGCGCCTGAGCGCTTGCGCTTGAGCGCAAGCGCGCCACGTGTCAGCACCGGGGTGACTTGCGCCTGAGCGCTTGCGCTCGTGCGCTCGCGCTTGAGAGCAAGCGTGCCACGTGTCGGCACCGGGGCGACTTGCGCTCGAGCGCAAGCGCGCCACATGTCGGCACGTGGGTGCTTTGCGCTTGAGCACAAGCGCGCCACGTGTCAGCACGCGGGCGCTCTGCGCTTGAGCGCCGGCGAAAAAAAGAGGCTTTTAGCCTAAAAAAAATTCTCGGAAGAGAAATCAGAGAGGAGTTGGACTCCTGAGTGTTTTTTTTTTTGGGTTTAGTGAAAGGGGTTCTTCTTCTTCCTCCTCTGTTAGCTGGATCTTGAAGATCAAGAGATGTGAGATCTCAAAATCTCTCCTTTTGGGGATCTAAAGACAGATCCAAGTTCCCCTTTGTGGGTTTGGTGGTGAAAAACTATTTTAGTTTTTGAAAAGGAAGAGTAAAACTCTTGATTTAATTCAGAAGAAAGAAGAAGGTTTGAGACCTTCAGAAAAGGGAAAGAAATACAAACCCTAGGTTTTTGAGAGAATGAAAGTGTTCTCTTTTTTACTCATCATCATTTTGCCTTATATAGGCTTACATATTTACATATAGCCCCTTGGGCTTTGCAAAATGGCGTTTTGCCCATCCCATGGCTCGTGTGCCATTTCATTTTTGCACATAAGCCATGGGCTTATATGCAAATATTGGCTTTATGCCCATTTTTCATACATTCATGTATAAAAAATTACATAAAAATTATTCATTACATGATTTTGTTGTTGGCATGGGGAGGCTGGCCGCGGGCTCGACTTGGGCATGGGCCCGCTTGACCTGGGCTTGGGCCCACCTAGCTTGGGGGTTGACCTTGACTTTGACTCGGTCAACCGGGGTGTAAAATTTTACCCCAACATGGTTGCCCCTGGATTCGAGGTACTAAGATTTGGTGTCTTGCTCTGTGCAGAAAACAGAAGATCAATGGCTTTCAACTGCACTAACTGCCACAATGGCAATAACTCCCACTCCGTCCTCGCCGGAGGAGTGACCTACGGGCCTCAAGCGGCCTCCCTTTTTACGATGCCTGTGGACCAGGTGGCGCAAGCCACCACAAGGCTCTTCTTTGGGACCATGCTCCCACCAATGAGCTTCAACGCCCCATTGCTGTCGCAAGAAGCTCCGAAGAAGTCGGTCTTTGATCGGCTTACAACTACTGCGGCCCCTCTCAACGAGTCGCCCAAATCCAATGCCTCAGTTTTCAACAGACTTGGCCAAAGCTCAAGTGGGCCCATGAAGAAGCCCGCGATACCTGAAGCGGCCATCCCAAAGCGGATAGTCATTCCTGTTCCTGAAGTCATCAAAACTGCTCCCCCTGCGCGAAAGTCTGCTTTCGATAGATTGGCCATCCCCACTCAACGGACGTCAGTTTTCAAGAGGCTAACGCCGGCAGCAACCCTCCGCCAGAACAGGGGGCATGACGAAGCCACCCCCATAACTGAGCCGGTCCCGTCAGCACGACATGCTCGCCGTCGTCACTGGCGCCGAGTAATGAAGGCTGGGGGCAGCTCTCCTTCTGGACTGACTCCACCAGTTCCGATGGTGGAAATTGATGTTGCTGTTCTAACTGGGAACAACTTTGAACCACTCAGGAGGGTCCGCAAGAACTCTCCGACTGCCGTGCTGAAAAGATCTCCTCCACCTGTAGAGAACGTTACAAAGGCGAAGCGAGAGCAGCCCCCTCAGTGGTTGTCCTCTAAAATTGACAAGGTTTGGCGACAGGTCCAAGACTCAGTGATCAATCAAGACTACTCCCGCCGATCGAAGAAAATGAAAGTTCGGCAAGAGAAGGACCACCCTGTTGTACCACAGAAGGTGTCGTCTACTTGGATGCCCGCTGCAACGGCTCCCTCAACTTCGACCGCTCACAAAAGAAGAAAGCCGTAGAAAGTCTCCATGTCCGCGATGAATCTTAAGAACACTGAATCTAAACGCCCTAAGTCTGGGGGCATGGTGGAGCACACTGTTTATATGGCATCCGGGAAAGAGGATAGCCGTATCTCTGCGGGCCATCGACCACTCACCCGATCGGTAACAAAAGCTCAAGAGCAACAACAGAAGCTCTAGAAGATGCTAACACAGATGGCCGCACTCACTGGGCCAAAAGAAAGTCCGGAGACGTCGTTGGAACAGCATCAAGAACAAGAAACCGATGCTGAGTTCCTCCGCAGAATCCACGAGAAAAAGGACAAGATGCAGCAGAACAAGCTGCCAACATAAAACGAATGACACTTTTATTCCAAGACATGGTCGGGATGATGTTACAGCCGGATCCTCCAGCTGAAGACCCTCCGATTATCCTTGAAGACGATAGGGGAGAGACATCGAATCCTCTTCCGGCTTGTTCAGCAGCCAAGGAAGAGACCATTTCCAAAGCTGCCCTGGATGACTATATAGCTCAACAAATACAAGCTCATCAGGCGAGCGAAGCGACCGGGCAAATTGTTAAGACTGGACGACCTTATCCGGGTTGGTACGACCAAATAAAGCACCCGCCGGGATATACGATCCCTAAATTCCATATATATAAGGGGACGGGGAATCCACACCAGCACGTTGCTCAATTTAGGGCTCTGTGCGGCAACACCGTTGGTGACGACAAACTGCTGCTTCGCCAGTTTGTTGGTAGCTTGTCGGAGACATCGTTCGAATGGTACTCCGAGCTCCCGAATGACTCCGTTAAGACATTTGCAGAAATGGAGTTATTGTTCACACAAAGGTTCGCAAGCGCTAGCGAACGCACCCTAATCACGGCATTGATCAATGACAGGGTGAAGCCTGGAGAAACATGGGTTCAGTACGCGATACGGTGGCGGAATCTATGGTCGAAATGCGAACAATGCATCGAAGAAGCTCCTGCGGTAGGCATGTTTGTGGGAACTCTTGATCCGCAGGCGACCATATCCCAGTTCATGATGTTTTTTAAGCCGACTACCTTCCAGGCCTTGATTGACAAACTGGTCCAAATGGATCAGATGGGTCATAGATCGTCTTCCTAAAAAACGAAGCCTCGAAACAAAAAGGGGAAGGGAAAAGTGACCTTCGTCGCCAATGCTCAACAGCAGCCTAGTGGTCCAAAACCAGCTGATCGCCAAAATGATAGACAGCGATCCCTTGGAGAAAAGATGAGACGCCCTTACTCGTTCCCTCGGGATAAGACGAAGAGGTTATTCGAGCCAGCGCTGCGCAACAGGCTCATCACTCTACCGGAGCCAAGACGCCCAACGCAACCAGGCGACGTTAATAATCCTAATTACTGCCTTTATCACCGAATATTGGGTCATCCAATCGAAGATTGTTACATCTTCAAAAGTTGGATCGAAGATCAGTACCAACAGGGCAAGTTAGCGTTATCCGAAAACTGGAAGGTGAACCCGCCACAATCTCACGCTTCTAAAAAGGTGGACACGCCGGGGGCATCATGCTCACTTATAGAAGAAGCCCCATGGGAGGTGGCCCTTTCAGCTAAGACGAAAAGAATGCTGAAGGATCTCCAAACATGCCCAGCAATTAGGTGGAAAAGTCCGCTGGAACCCGAGATCATTGAGAGAATGCTGAAGCCGCGCCTGACTCCAAAAATTGGTAGCGATAATCAAAACGCTCAGGCCCATCCGTCAAAGTCTTCGAAGAAGAAGAAGAAGACCAAAAAGCCCGTGAAGCATGGTGACAAGCGCACGGACCTGCAAAAACATATTGACGTGTTGGAAGAATATAACCAGAAGGCGCGAACCTCGGTCACGCTTCAAGAGTTTCTCAACCACATCCTTGAAGACGGAGATAGCGACAAAGATGAGGGAGAAGACTCGTCAGATGAACCTGAGGATTATGTGGCAAGCTGCCACGTGATCTCTCACTCGTCGGTAGATGGTGAAGAAGCTCCTGATGTAGAGAAAAAGGGGGCAAATCCTGAACCAGAACTCCTAGGACCGTCAGACGAGATGATTGACGTATTCCTGAATGAAGCCGGCCAGAAAAGCAAAGCCAATCGAGAGCGTGAACTGGATATATTCGAAAAAGCCAAACGCCGGCGACTGAATGAAAAGGTTGAAGCACTCTAACCAGATCGAAGCAGTCCGCCGCAGACAAAAGCAAACTTAAGACAAGGAAACGATTCGCTAGAGGTCTGTCAATGGGAATGAAGTTGCCCTCTTTCAGAAGAAATTCTCCTGGCAGTATACATCTTGATGAAGCAGACGTACAACATAACTTCTGCTTATACCATCAGAGGATTGCACACCCTACCGAAGAGTGCATGGCCTTTAAAAACTGGTGGCAGGGATACGTTGCTCACCGACAACATGTTCAGCGGATAAAGCGCAAGACTCATCGGGAGCAAAGAAACACGAAAGATGGGCGCAGAAGAACAGCCGGGGAATGTCACATGGTTAATTCCGGGGAATCGCAAGTTCTCACTTTCAGGAATGATTCTGATGAAGAAATAGCTCTCGGCCCTCTCTTCAAGGAATCCATCTCTGAAATAGAAGAGATGAAGACCCGCGAGAACATTCAGCTGCACAATCGCACGTTACCTGAAAAGAATCTCGGACCCGCAAACAAGGGATCGAACAAAAAGGATAAGGGGAAAGAAAAGGTCTCTGAGGATATCACCCTCGATGACCGAGTCGTCGAAGAGCTGTCAGCCAAGAACCCGCCCAAGAAAAACAAGGTGGATTACAACGTTCTGGCACACCTGAGGAAGATACCCTCGCAGCTAAGCATTCTCGACGCCCTTCTGCTATCCAAAGAGGCGAGAGATTCTCTGATCAAGGTATTACAAGAACCTGACCAGTTTCAAGCTTTCCTCGCCGAAGAAAAGATGAAGGACGAGTTGAAAGAAATTCACACAGCTGACATCACTTTCGGCGATGAAGATCTCCTCCTCGGAACATGCGAGCACAATCGTCCCCTATATGTCTCCGGGTACTGCCATGATATTAAGATAGGGAAGATCCTAGTTGACAATGGGTCCTCTGTCAATCTCCTAAATGTGAGGATGCTAAAAGAAATCTGCATGAGCGTTCAACACCTCGCTCGGGATAAAATCACCATCTCCGGGTCCGACTCCCAGTCACCACGGACGCTCGGGTCTGTGATATTGACGTTATGCTTTGGGCTGCTTGTCACTGATATCAAGTTCCACGTCATTGACGCCAATACTTGCTACAACGCTTTGCTCGGCCGGCCTTGGTTATACGAGTACAACAGTATCCCTTCTACACAATATCAGTGTATGAAGTACTTCAATGATGGGCTTGAATACACTGTGACAGGGGAGCTGAACCCATTCTCCGTAAACGAAGTCCGAAAGTACGAAGATGCAAAGTACTTCTTACAAGACTTTGAAGACACGGAAAGATGCCATGAACCTGAGGAAAAGCAAAAAGCTATCACCACCATTCCGGTCTTCGGGAGCGATACCGAGGAGGAGGAAGAGATAGTCTATTCGGGACCTCCCCGATACAACAAAACGGGACCGTCTACCCCTATTCTGGTCTTTGGCAGTGACTCTGAAGACGAGGTCAACGCAGTATTCTCAGCTCTTCCATCAGTGCAAGCCTTCACTGGAGATGATCAGAGTTTGTAGATCGCTATGGTTCCGCAAGAGCATTACAAAGAGCTTGACGCACTTGATACCTACAGTGTGCAAGAACTGCAGACGTTCTACGTCCCTCCCAGGAGAAAAGATGAAAATGTGATCCTCTTTTATCGATCCGCGGAAACCAAAGTGGAGAAAGAAATATGGTATGGCGCCGATTCTACGCTTGACAGGCCCATCCGTCTGCCCAGATACTACACAGAAGGATTAAAAAGGATGTTGAGGCGCCAAGGCGTACCCTTGAAGCAGACCGCGTGACAAGTCCAGTTCTACAACAGGATCTGGAACGTCCCTGGAACTCAGCGAAAATTTCCCAACGGGAGAATGGAAACGATCGGGCTCAGATATGTTAAATCGAAGAAACGGGAGCGATTCCATGGCTGCTACGTTATATATGTTTTCGATGAAGAAAGAGATGCTCTGTTAGAAGACGCTAACCCTGAACCAAAACAAGGTCTCGCCATGAAAGTGCCAAGTCCGTCGTTCGAAGAACAGATGGATAAGCTAATAAGGGAAGCGGGTCAAAAGGTTCGGGATGATCATAGCCGCGAAATGGCCATCTATGAAAAAACCAGAACGCAGCGCCTCCTTCAGCAGGCTACGAAAAATGACGGTGCCCTTCGTCGCCAGCCCATCATACGGAAGACTCGACGCGGAGGCAAAAATAAACTGAAGAACGGAAAAAAACGTTCGACAGCAGCAAAGCGGGTCCAAGAAGCCTCGCGATCGAAAATTGAGCAACCGGGATTCATCTCTTATAGAGAAGATGGGTCGAGCATACTCTTTTTCCCAAGACAAGATAAGGAAGATATTCGATCTTATCATGAAACATCAAATGATTATGCTCCTGGAGTCCAAACACCCCGAACAAGCAGGCGAGGTCCCTCACCCGGATTATTGCTCCTATCACCGAGCGATAGGACATTCTGTCGAAGACTGCTTCACATTCAAAGACTGGGTAGAGGACTAGTATCAGCAAGGCAGGTTCGCTTTATCCAGCAGTTGGAGGGTAACCCCGCCACAGACACATGAACCGAAAACCACGTATACAGTGAGAGTAGAAACAGATCAACATCTGTCTTGGAAACGATCTCGTACCTGTCACAGAATAATGTTGACAGAAGAAAGAGGGCGCGAGGATATGGACGACCTCTCCCGGTGCTTCGAAAATGATGACGATGAGGTAATCTCATAGTTTCCACCGGTGCCAAAAGAGTTGGAAGATGGGATACATACTACTGCGGACAACCTAAGGAAAATCGACTTGGGAACGACAAATGACTCGCGACCAACGTTCCTCAGTGAGCTGCTGTCTGAGAAATAAGTGGCTACGCTAAAAGACGTGCTCATGCAGTATAAAGACTGCTTCGCATGGAATTATTCCGAGATGCCAGGACTAGATCCAGAAGTAGCTGTGCACAAATTGGCGATATCTCCGGACATTAAGCCAATCAAACAAGCACCGAGAAGAATGAGGCACGAACTTGAAATGAGCATCAATGCTGAGGTCAAGAAGATAATCGACTCTGGCTTCATCCAAGAGGTTCAATATCCTGACTGTATCGCCAACATCATCCCAGTGATGAAGAAAAATGGGACAGTACGCATCTGCGTAGACTTTCGGGACCTCAACAAAGCATGTCCGAAGGATGACTTCCCCGTACCGGTCACCGAGCTGATGATAGACAACACATCCACTCATGAAGTCTTCTCCTTCATGGACGGCTCATCGGGGTACAACCAAATAAAGATGCATCTCGAAGACCAGAAGCATACCGCTTTCCGGACTCCCCTGGGAATATTCTGTTACAAAGTGATGCCTTTCAGCTTGAAGAACGCTGGCGCCACCTATCAGAGGGCCATGACGAAAATTTTCGATGACCTCATACATGAAATCGTCGAGTGCTATATTGACGACCTCGTGGTAAAGAGCAAATCGTACAAGGAGCATTAGGAGCATCTGAAGATAGTGTTCCAACATCTTCGGAAATACAATCTGAAGATGAACCTTCTCAAATGCGCGTTCGGAGTCTCCTCAGGCAAATTCCTAGGATTCATCGTACGACACCAGGGCATCGAGATAGACCCGTCGAAGATCAAGGCGATTATGGAAATGCCTCCGCCAAGGACTCTGAAACAACTGCGGCCTCTCCAAGGAAAGCTCGCATATATCCGACGTTTCATAGCTAACCTCTCCGGCAAATGCCGCCCCTACAGTCACCTAATGAAGAAAGGGACTCCGTTCGTTTGGGATCGTAAATGCCAGAGTGCACTGGACGAAATCAAGCAATACTTGCAGAATCCACCGGTATTGACCGCTCTGGTCAAGGGAAAGCCCCTCATTCTGTACACAACCGCCCTTGAGGGTTCCTTAGGCGTGCTGTGGGCACAAGAGAATGATCAAGAGAAGGAAAGAGCCCTCTACTACTTGAGTCGAGTTCTCCTGGAGGCAGAAAATAATTACTCCCCCATTGAAAAACACTGCCTGGCGTTGATCTTCATGATAACAAAGCTCAGGCACTATGTGTTGGCGCATGAAGTCCATCTCATATTAAAGGTGGATCCTCTCAAATATTTGATGTCAAGAGCCATACTAACAGGGCGTCTCGCTAAATGGGCCCTACTCTTAATGGAATTATCGATAACTTATCGACTTCTTAAGGCAGTGAAAGGCCAGGCCATCGCTGACTTCCTCGCTGAACATCCTATACCTGCCGATTCACCCCTAAATTGCGAATTGCCAGACGAGCACGCTTTTGACACAATCGACGGGAAGAAAGGAGAGAGTAACACCCAGTGGGAACTCTACTTCGACGGGGCATCTTCCATGAAGAAGCGAAAGCACAGCTTCCCCATAATCAAGTCTGGGGTAGGCCTCATCTTCGTGACTCCACAAGGACAGATAATGCGCTTTGCCTTTTCCCTAATAGAGCCGAGGACAAACAATGAAGCCGAATATGAAGCTTTGATAGCAGGACTTGAGATCGCTGTCGACATGGGGATCGAAAGACTCCTCATATACGAAGACTCTCAGCTGGTCGTTAGCCAAGTAAATGGCGATTATCAAACGTGCAAACCAGAGTTGGTGAAGTACGGCGAGAGAGTGCAACAATTGCTGATTCAAATCTCTGCCTACGCCCTGGAAAGCATACCATGTGCGGAAAATAGCAAAGCAGATGCGTTAGCCAAGCTCGCTAAAGAACTGGCCGACGAGAACCTCGATGACGTAAGGATCGTTGTGCAAAGCCGTCGGGTTCTCGCACCGGCAGAAATATCTTCGGAGTCGTTTGAAGAAAAGGAAGCGACTAAGAAAGCGGCCCTACAGATAGAGGACCGGGAAAAGGCTAAGGATTGGAGAGAATTCTTTATAGACTACTTCAAATCCCGCCGAACACCTGAAGATGCGTCCTCAAGACATCAGCTCATGAAACGAGCTCTATCCTTCGCCTTCGTCAATGACACTCTATTTAAGAGATCATTTGATTCTCTATGGCTAAGATGCCCGGGACCTGAAGAAGCAAGGAGAGTCGTCCAAGAAAATCACGACGGACTCTGCGGTTCTCACCAAGCCGGGCCGAAGATGAAACTGAAGATCAAAAGGATGGGCTACTATTGGCCCACTATGATCCAAGACTGCCTCGAATACGCGAAGCAGTGCCACTCGTGCCAGATTCACGGGGACTTTATCCACCAGCATCCAAATCCGCTACATCCAACGGTGGCTAGCTGGCTGTTCGAAATGTGGGGAACTGACATAATCAGGCCCATTGAACCAGCATCGTCCAGAGGATATCGGTTCATACTGGCGACAACTGATTACTTCTCCAAGTGGGCAGAAGCAGTATAACTAAGAGAAGTGTAGACGGAGAATATCCTCCATTTCTTCAAGACACACGTCATCTATCGGTTCGGCACTCCGCGACGGATTATCTCCGATAACGGGCCGGCCTACAGAAGCCATAAAATCAGCTGCTTTGCACAACAACATAATATAGACTGGAGATACTCTTCGGTCTATAATCCCTGAGCTAACGGTCTGGCCGAGGCTTTCAACAAGACCTTGATGAAGATCATAAAGAAGACGGTGTCTCGAAATAGGAAGGACTGGCACGAGAGACCGCATGAAGCTCTCTGGGCGTATCGAACTACGTTCAAAACAGCCACAAACACAACGCCGTATGTATTGGTATTCGGCGCTGAAGCAGTACTCCCCTTGGAGATAGAGCTACCCTCCTTACGAGTGGCAGTTCATTACGAGCTAACGGACGAAGAGAATGCTCATCTTCGGCTTGAGGAACTTGATGCCCTCGACGAAACCCGGCTCATAGCGCAGCAAAACTTAGAAGCTTACAAAGCAAAAATGACGCGCTCATACGAGAGATTGACTAGGCCGAGAACATTCCGCCAAGGCGAACTCGTGCTAGTGGTCAAGAGACCTATGATCCCCAATCGTGCCAAACGGGGGAAATTCGAGCCAAACTATGAAGGCCCGTACATCATAGACAAAGTCTACCAGGGTGGGGCTTACTTGCTCATGGATATGCATGGCGAAAGACCCTTCAGGCCAATAAACGGCCGTTTCTTGAAGAAATACTATGCCTGACCGAGAAGTCTATAAACTACTACGGACCGAAGCATCCCAAGGTCGACGCAAAAAAAAGGTACGTCCATAAACTAGATGGGCACGGATGAAAACCCGAAACGGCTCCGTGAGTAAAAACAGCAGGACTACCGGCGAGTTTGTGAAAACCCGAAAGGGCGCAATCTCGTTAAAAGACACTTGCAAGGTTCTCTTGACCCTATAAGGAGAAAATACCTGCGTGAGATCCTTACGACTCACAAGGGAGCAACACACTTAGGGATACCAACGATTCCTAAGAAGAAATTACACTTACGAGATCCTCACGACTCGTAAGGAGAGTTACCCTTTGAGTCCTTCACGGCTCATAGGATTCAAAAGTCTTAAGCTACAGGGATCTGAACCTGTTCTTAAGCCATCACATTTCCCAGACTGCCCTACAAGCGGTTCAATGCTGACTCTTGTATACAATCCACGGGCACGAATAAACATTTCCCTAACAGAGTCCCACCAGCGACTAGGGATATGCTCACACGGTGAACGACCCTTGTAAGTCCCCTTGACTTATAAGGAGAAAACACTATTGTAAGATCCTTACGACTTATAAGAGAACACAAACTTAGGAATCCTCACGATTCCTAAGGAGAAAATGTACCTATGAGATCCTCACGACTCGTAGGGAGAAATACCTTTATGAGACCCTTACGGCTCGTAAAGTCAAAAGCCTTAGTCAACAGGATCCTAACCCTGTTTGCTAAGCCACCTTTGTTCGATATCGACAGAGGCAAATGATGATTCACTCCTGGCAATGTCCCAGTGGTAGCGATGCTGATGCCTAAATCGGTATTAAATTCCAAGCCCTTTCATGACGAATGATGATTCGCTCTTGGCAATATTTCAGTCGTAGCGATGCTGAGATTGGCACCAGATTCAAAGTTCCACACTCGCGATAAAAATCAGTGAGCCAAAAATGCATATGAAATAGACAAAATAATGGGGCAATTTGCAACAAAATTAGCAAGTAAAAATATATATGCATACAAAAATAGCCGAAATAATTAGGCAACTTGCAATAAAAAGCAGCAAGTAAAAAACAAAAATAACCGAAATGATTGTGCACCGCGAAAAATAGCCGAATTGATTGGGCAATCGCGAATTTCACGATACAAAAAGCTGAAATGATAGAGCATCGCGGATAGAAAAAAATACATATAACATGAAACTTTTGCCCTACAGATGAGATCACATCGATCCCTGTATACAATCCAGGGGGACAAATAAAGAAGGAACCATATCATCCCACCAGGCTTCATCAGAAAGAGAGCCAAGTCTTGATGGCAACATCTGTATCTCAAGAGATCAACAACGGCGTTCCTTCTCGTTCCAACCAGAAGCAGATACGACGTCAGCAAAGCAGAGCCACGGCAAAGTCCCTAGTTCCAAATCTCGACGGTTCATAGACAACCTAGAGACCACCTTGACATCCGTCTCGTTACAGCAGACAAAACGTCAGCAAAGCGTACCACAGCAAAGTCCCTAGTTCCAAATCTCGATGGTTCACAGACAACCTAGAGACCACCTCGACATTCGTCTCGTTACAGCAGACGCAACGTCAGCAAAGCGGAGCTACGACAAAGTCCCTAGTTCCAAATATCGACGGTTCACAGACAACCTAGAGACCACCTCGACATTCGTCTCGTTACAGCAGACGCAACGTCAACAAGCGGAGCCATGGCAAAGTCCCTAGTTCCAAATCTCGACGGTTCACAGACAACCTAGAGACCACCTCGACATTCTTCTCGTTACAGCAGACGCAACGTCAACAAGCAGAGCCACGGCAAAGTCCCTAGTTCCAAATCTCGACGGTTCACAGACAACCTAGAGACCACCTCGACATTCGTCTCGTTACAGCAGACGCAAATCAGCAAAGCGGAGCCACGGCAAAGTCCCTAGTTATAAATCTCGACGGTTCACATACAATCTAGAGACCACCTCGACATTCATCTCGTTACAGCAGACGCAACGTCAGCAAATGACCCCATCTCGAAAATACGTCAGCCAATGACTCCGTCGTGGAAACACGTTAGCAAATGACCCTGTCTCGGAAATACATCAGCAAATGACCCCGTTTCGAAAATACGTCATCCAATGACCCCGTCACGGAAACATGTCAGCAAATGACCCCGTCTCGAAAACACGTCATCCTATGACCCCGTCGTGGAAATACGTCATCCAATGACCCCGTCTGTGAAATACGTCAGCCAATGACCTCGTCGCGGAAATACGTCAGCCAATGAACCCGTCGCGGAAATACGTCATCCAATGACCCCGTCGTGGAAATACGTCAGCCAATGACCCCGTCGCGGAAACACGTCATCAAATGACCCCGTCACGGAAATACGTCAGCCAATGACCCCGTCGCGGAAATACGTCATCCAATGACCCCGTCTCGGAAATACGTCATCAAATGATCCCGTCGCGGAAATACGTCAGCCAATGACCCCGTCGCGGAAATACGTCATCCAATGACCCCGTCTCGGAAATACGTCAGCCAATGACCCCGTCGCAGAAACACGTCAACCAATGACCCCGTCGCGAAAACACGTCATCTAATGACCCCGTCGCGGAAACACGTCATCCAATGACCCCGTCTCGGAAATACGTCTTCAAATGACCCCATCACGGAAATACGTCAGCCAATGACCCCGTCGCGGAAACACGTCAGCAAATGACCCCGTCTCGAAAATACGTCATCAGCTGACCCCGTATGGCCAATGTCAAACCCCGACCTCCCCCATCGAAGCAATGCTTTGAATCAGGAGCGAGTCAGCTCATCAATCACTTACGAGTCCTCTCGACTTGTAAGGAAGAAAATTCTCTTGTGAGATCCTTACGACTCTCAAGAGAAAACACACTTAGGAATCCTTCCGATTCCTAAGGAGAAAATACACCTACGAGATCCTCTCGACTCGTAGGGAGAAAAATCTTTATGAGACTCTCACGGCTCATAAAATTGAAAAGTCTCAGGCGGCAGATCTGAACCTGTTTCCTAAGCCATCGCTACCCTGTAAAGAGTCCAAGATGGACAGCTATCTACTATCTATATGCCACACTCGCTAAAATCACATGGCAACAACACAGCAAGAGAAGAAAGCAACAGTGGGAGATAAAAAATGTGTATCTTTTATTCATGAATTCAATTAAGTACAAGAAGAATCATATAAAAGAATAAAAAATGGATACATGTTATTCAAGGATTACAAATGTTTAATTGATACAAAGGTAGTTACTGAGAAGGAGGCATTTTCAATAAGTCAGCCAGTTGCTCGCACACTCCTCTCAACTCTTTTTCACGATCAACCGCCGCGGACAGCTCTGCTTCGATTTGGGCCCGTTGCTGCAGACAGGAGGAAAGTTTCTCATCAATTTCCTGCTGAGCAGTCTCCCGACTCTGCGCAACCTGCTCACTGAGATCAAGCTTCTTCCTCAACACCAGCCCGTCAGAAATACAGCGTTGAAGGTTTTCAAAGATGGAGTTCAGCTGGGCAGCATTCGCTGCGACCTCAGCACGTAGTTGGACAAATTCAGCGGAAGTCGCATCACGTTCCTTTCGCTTAAGGGTTGCCTCTCGTTCGAAATGGCGAAGGAACGGAACGCTCTGCTCAACCCATGCAGCTCGCTGGGAGTTTAAAGCAAACACCTCCGGAGCAGGACGCCTAAGCTCAAGCTCATGCATGCAGGCCTCAATCTTCCTGCAGTGATTAACCCAAGACTCAACGACGCCTTCGCTATGAAAGTTCACGAGTATTGCCAGCATGAGATTAACCTCGGCAGCAAAATCTACAGCAAATGCAAGGACCTCCGCGTTAAGCTCTGAGAACTGGGCACTGCTTTTTTGGGTTTATTCCCTCTTTCTTTTATAAGTGATAAGCACTATTGGGGGTCACGTGGGATCACGTGAGGCGCCCCAAAAATGGAAACTGTTTTTGATTTTTTCCCTTTTCTTTTATAAGTGCTAAGCACTATTTGGGGGTCACGTGAGATCACGTGACTCAATCTCAGTCGTTCATTTTTGTTCCTCAGAGGTGCTCACGTGAGAACACGTGATCTGTCGTTATAGTGTTGAACGCTTATATGCATAGAGCTCTTGATATGAGTTTTGAGAATTTCAGGTCTCTTATTTTTATAAGAATTAAATTTTTTTATAGAGTTAAACCCTAGTTTTATCAGAGAAATTAAATTCCTATATCCTTTGGTAAGAATTAAATTCTTTGAACTTAGTTCTTTCCTCTAAGTTTTGAATCTGCATGACAGAATCTCCCCGATGAGAATTAAATTTTCAACTTGTGGGGAGATTTGCTTCTGCAAATCTCAACCAGAGGAAGAACTAAGTTCTTTTTAAAAGAGTTAAACTCTTGAAATGGCGAAGAAGAGATAAGATAATCTCTATGTCTTTCTTCGTACCTAGGGTTTTTTTTCTAAAAGAGAGCTCTTCTTCTTCTTTTTTTCCTCAAATCTTATGGGGGGGTCTCCTCTGTACAAGATTTGAAGTCTTGGATCCATTATATAGTAGAGGCAGATCTGTTGATTTAGTTAAAGAAATCTCTCGTTGAGAGATCCTGATTGATTTGGGGATTTTATCCACCATTGGATCTTCGATCCAAGGACTTCTGTTTTACAGAAAATATTTTTCTTGTTTTTAACAAGATTAGAGAAATATTTTCCCATACAGAGCTTATTCTGTACCTTGGTGATTTTTAATCACTATTGGATTGTTAATCCAACGGTGCTCTGTTTTACAGAGAGTAATCTTTCTGGTTTAGAAAGATTTAAGGAAATATTTTTCCAAATAGAATTTAATTCTATCGAATGGCTTAATTAGTGATATTTTATCACAATCGGATTTTAAGTCCAAGATTCTCTGTTAGAGAAATATCTTTCTATATTTAGAAAGATCAGGGATATATTTCCCATATATATAGAATTTAATTCTATCGGATAATTTAGAAAGATTTTAGGAAACATTTTCCAAATAGGGTTTTAATCCCTTTATTTAGAATTTAATTCTATCACCTTGGAAGATGTTTAGGACTACTCACGTGTAGCACGTGACCCCCACTGAGTTAACTTATTTGCTCATAAGTAACAGCCTAATAGGGTATCGCGTGCTAACACGTGATCTTCTCTAACCTGCTATTTGTTTTAATATGGCGCCTATATACTTTTTATATAGACATCACGTGCTTAAACGTGAGGCTCTATTTCAGCCTATCAATTGTTTAAACCCGACGCCTATAATCTTTATATAGGCGCTCACGTGTGGGCACGTGATGTTTTATTAGTGGAAATTTTCCCATCGCTTTTTCTCTCTTTCTTTTCTTTTCTCCCTTTATTTTATAAGGGTTATAAGGGAATAAATAGCTCTTGGCCGAAAATTTTGGCGGGAACAGGAGTTTCTAAGGTACTGAAACTTGCCAGTGTTACATACCATTTGGAGTGAGATAATCATGGTAGGTTTCCTTCTTGGTTATCATACAATGATATTTGGATCCCGATCCCACTGTCAGTATGCGCTACTCTTCGGGAGATTTTTCACTAAACGATCAATGCTATAAACCAAGTAGGTGTCTAGAACGGTGTTAGCAAGGCGACGCCTCCAAGGAAAAGAGGTTATGTAATTAAGGAACTTCGCGAAAGCGTTGGAAAACCTCTCTCGAAGTACCGACACCAGCCTGGCCGAAAGGTTAAGCAAGAATTGTAAAAGTGAGATTAATCCTGACTAATTCTTCTTTTATGGTTTGAGGAAGGATTCGAGGAAACAGTGTGAGACATCCTGTTTAGATAAACTAATAACCAATCTAAACTTGCAAGAGTATCATGCAAAGTGTTTCTTCTCTCTCTCTTAATTGCATTGACCACTATGACCAGACATAGGTTATTAGCTAATAATTTGACTGGGCCAAACGATATTGATTGGCTACGGTATGTCCAGATGGCACTTACCCGTGATAAGCTAGACTACCTCCTTACTACAAAACCCCCCGCCGTCCCAGGTCCAAGTTCCACCGTCACGGATATGGATATCCGTCTGACATGGGAAAGGATTGTGCGAGAGTCAAGTGCCTCTTGTTAGCCTCCATAGATAGTGAAAACTAGATGCAGCACGAGAAGATAGATTTAGCTTCTATCTTCCTCCATACCAAAATTTTATATGGAGAGCAATCTCGTATCGCAAGATATGAGACCTCGAAGATATTGCTTCAAGCGAGATTGGCTGTCGGGTCTTCTGTAGGGGACCATGTCCTTACGATGATTAGCTATATTAAAGAGCTCACAGACCATGGGACCACGTTGGAGAACGAGTTATGCATTGACTTGACTTTACAGTCCTTATCCTCCACTTACGCCCAGTTTATCTTGAATTGCAAAATTCAAAGGAAAGAAGTTACACTTCCAAGTCTCTTCAATTTATTGAGGAGCTTATAGGGCACCCTGAAAGAATTCAAGGAGACACCCGCTCTGCTTATTAGGGAATCTTCCTCTTCTAGATCCGAGGCGAAAGCCAAGGGAGAGAAAAAGAAGACCTCCACCAAGCCGATAAGCGGTGTCAGTAAGGTAGAGCGAAAGGGCAGGGCAAAAGTTTCAGGGCTAGTAGTAGGGAAGGAGGCATGTATTTATAGTCACGGGAAAGCGCATTGTCAGAAGGACTGCAGGGCTTGGAAAGCCATAAGCCAAGATTTGAAGCACGTTGTGGCTTCGGCTTCGAGTGTGTTTGTAATTGAAAACTGTCTATTTATTAACTCTGCTTCTTTGGTACTAGATACCGGATCAGGATCTCATATCTGTAATTCATTACAGATTTTGAGAAACCGTAGAGTTATCAAGGTAAGTGATATGACACTCAGAGTTGCTAACGGAATGAGCGTGGAAGCTGAATCCATAGGGGAATATCACCTAGGATTGACAAGTGGGCAGATATTGATTTTACATAACTGTTTGTATGTACCTAGTCTAACCTGTAATATCATATCCATATCTTTACTTTCTAAAGAAGGATATGATTTTACATTTGTAAGCGATGTAGTACACATCCACCTAAATCAAAATTTGATTGGGTCAAGTACATTAGATAACGGAATATACGTACTGAATCAAGCTCAGGTTTTCAGTGTCCAGAACACACTTAAAAGAAAGTCTCCGGAATTAAATCGGGCTTTCTTATGGTATTGTAGACTGGGTTACATCAATGAAACGCGGTTGATGAAGTTACATAGAGAGAGATATTTAGATCCGTTCGAATATCAGTCTTATACAACTTGTCAATCATGTCTCAAAGGAAAGATGACAAAGACTCCGTTCACTGTACACGGAGTAAGAGCGAGCGAGCTTTTGGGACTCATACACAGCGACGTGTGTGGTCCAATGTCTACACATGCAAGAAGCGGTTATTCCTACTTCATTACTTTTACGGACGATTTCTCAAGGTATGTACATGTATTCTTGATGAAACATAAATCCGAGGCCTATAAGAAATTCCGAGAATACAAGAATGAAGTGGAAAAACAAACCGACAAAAGTATCAAGACACCGAGATCTGATCGAGGTGGTGAATACTTAAGTGCCGAGTTCCTTGGCGACTTAAAAGAGAATAGAATTCTTAACTAACTTACTCCTCCATACACACCTCAGCACAATGGTGTATCAAAAAGGCGGAACAGAACCTTATTGGATATGGTTCGTTCCATGATGAGTAATGCTGAGTTACCACGATCCTTCTGGGGCTATGCACTAGAATCAGCTGCATATCTTTTGAACAAGATTCCTACTAAGTCAGTGCTTACCACACCATATCAGATGTGGAGTGGAAAGAAACCCTATCTTAAATACCTTAAGACATAGGGATGTCCGGTTTTTGTAAAAAAGCAGCATGCGGACAAGCTCGAGGCACGCTCAGTATTGTGTAAGTTTGTGGGATACCCAAAGAACTCCAGGGGGTATCTTTTCTATTACGCAGAGGAACAAAAAGTTTTTGTTTCTCAGTGTTTCCCCAATCAGAGCAAAGCTCTGTTCAAATTTTAAAATTTGAAATAAAGCAACACTTCATAGCAGCGCCAGCGCTGAGAGTCAAAGACTCTGAGGCAGCGCTCACGTGCAAAGCACATGAGCGCTAGCGCTGAGAGCGCTGCACTCTAAGCAGCGCACCACGTGCAAAACACGTGAGCGCTAGCGCTGCACTCTAAACAGCGCACCACGTGCAAAGCACGTGAGCGGTAGCGATAGAATAAAATGTTCTCGGCCCTTGGATCAAAGATCCAACAAACATGATTAAAAATCATCAATTGACCAGAATAAAATTCTGTTAAGGAAACATTCCTCAGAATCTTTCCAAACAGGAAAGATTATGCTCTGAAAATCAGAGCACCGTTGGATCAATGATCCAATGGTGATTAAAAATCACCAAAATACAGAATAAATTCTGTATGGGAAAAGATTTCCCAATCTTGTTAAAAACAAGAAGATTGCCTTCTGTAAAACAGAATCCCTAGGATCAAAGATCCAACGGTGGGAAACATCCCCAAATCAATTAGAGAAAAGATCTCTTCAACCGAATCAACAAATCAGCCTACCAGATAAAAAGGCCCCAAGACTTCAAGTCTGATAGAGAGGAACCCCCCTACAAACTTTGAGAAAATTCAGAGAGAAGAGCAAGCTTTTGGCAGAAGAAGAATTTTTTCAAAGTAAAATAAAGAGATCAAAGTATCTCATCAGAAAAACAACTTAGTTCTTATGCTAGATCATAGATCTATAAGAAAACCGTCTTTCACAAAAGAGATCATAACATTGTATTATAAAAGGAGGGAGAATAATTCAATTCTCTTAGCATCACAGATCCATAAAGGCAAAGCCTTTCACCAAAAACATAAGAGATTGAAACATCTCCTATAAAATAAGAACTTTGTTCTTAGATCCATGAGACAAAGTCACTTATAAGAGAGAATTTAATTCTCAGAGCGCAAAACTGCCTAAAAAGAGTCTTAGCACTCCAATTAAAAGGAGCGCCCCAGCGCTCCAAATCTAGCGCACAGCACTGCAGAGCCTTAGCGCCAAGCACCTCAGCGCTCCAAAGTCTGGCGCACAGTGCTAAGCGCGTCACGTGCTCCTCATGTGTGCGCTATTTCACAAGAAGCTCTCTACGCTAATTGATTGGCGCACAGCGCTAAGCGCGCCATGTGCTCCTCACGTGTGCGCTATTTCACAAGAAGCGCTCTGCGCTCATTGACTGGCGCACAGCGCCAAGTGCGCCACGTGCTCCTCACGTGTGCGCTATTTCACAAGAAGCGCCATGTGCTCATTGACTAGTGCACAGCGCCAAGCGCGCCACGTGCTCCTCACGTGTGCGCTATTTCACAAGAAGCGCTCTGCGCTCATTGTCTGGCGCTCAGCGCCAAGCGCACCACGTGCTCCTCACGTGTGCGCTGAGAGAACATAAACTGTTCTTTAAATAAAGCCCCGGAGCTATAACGAGTGCTCAACACTCAATAAAAGACAAAATCAATTGTCAGAACCCAAACCAATGCTCAGTATTGTTAAATGAAAAAGGATTGAGCCTAATTAAATGTACAACATTTTAACTGAATGGGTCGAGCCCAAGATGGCCACAGATCCCTAATTCAGATTAATTGAGCCCATATGCTCACATATCTTTGATCTTAGTCCCAAATTGGACTACAGATCGCCCAACAAATATTGGTTCAAGGGTACATCTTTTCACTCCTCTGATATTTGTCGTTGTAATCCTTCAACGTCTTCAGAGAGATGACGGGTCCCGACAACCAGACATTCTACGGACTGTGGGGTCCTTAAACTCATGGACTATGATATACTTAAATTTTACGGACTGTGGGGTCCTTAAACTCTTGGACTATGATGTCCTTAAACTTTACAGACTATGATGTCTCTAAACTATCATGGACTGTAGGGTCCTTAAACTCATGGACTATGATGTCCCTAAATTTTACAGACTATGACGTCTTTAAACTATGGACTATGATATCCTTAAACTCCATGGACTATGATGTCCTTAAACTTTTGGACCGCAAAGTCCCTAAACTAAAACAATAGAGCCCAAATGATCTTTTGTTGGATCTAAATGATCCTGTTAAGTTGATCTTAGTCTAAAATTAGACTAAGGTATCCTTAATAAATGCTTAAGTTGATCTTAGTCTAAAATTTGACTAACGTATCCTTAACAAACGTTTAAGTTGAACTTAGTCTCAAAGGAGATTAACGATTCTTAAACCCAAACCAAAACCCAAATCTAAGAAAATACGGATTTGGACTAATCCACACCCTGCGGGCGACAACATAAATTAGTCTCCGTATACAATCCACGGGCAACCAAAAATAAAACAAATATACACGACACGAAGTGACCATCTGGAGAAGGAGAAAGTGGTTACCGCGATGTGGTAGCGTAATTAACTGCAGGGGCATGTGACTGTAGGGAAGAGCGTCCCCACAATCAAAAACCCCTCAAACGAGGGGGAATCTGACGAAGTCTGCTACAACAGCCGCATCCGTCTAAACCTCCGATATACGGTGCCATAAATCAACTTGGCATCTTCGGAGAAGTGGACGGATAAATCCAAATAGCATCCGCCCCCTAAAATTCAGGCCGGACGTCCCAACGTCCCGGTCGCGTCTTTCGGCGGAAAACAGATTCTGGCACGCCCGGTGGGACCTTTTCCTCTTTTCACTACACACTTCGTGTGTCGTGTTTCGCGAACAAGTCATGGTTTGACATGGTTTCCTTTGGATGTGAGGTACTAAGATTTGGTATCTTGCTCCATGCAAAAAAACAGAAGATCAATGGCTTCAAACTGCACTAATTGCAACAACTCCCACTCCGTCCTCACCGGAGGAGTGACCTACGGGCCTCAGGCGGCCTCCCTTTTTACGATGCCGGTGGACCAGGTGACGCAAGCCACCACTGGGCTGTTCTTTGGGACCATGCTCCGACCAATGAGCTTCAACGCCCCATTGTCGTTGTAAGAAGCTCCGAAGAAGTCGGTCTTTGATCGGCTTACAACTACTGCGGCCCCTCTCAACGGGTCGCCCAAGTCTAGTGCCTCAGTTTTCAACAGACTTGGCCAAAGCTCAAGTGGGCCCGTGAAGAAGCCCGCGATACCTGAAGCGGCCATCCCAAAGCAGATAGGCATTCCTGTTCCTGAAGTCATCAGAGCGACTTCCCCTGCTAAGGAGTCGGTCTTTGCAAGACTGACCATTTCAGCTCCGGTTCCAGGCGAAGTCATCAAAACTACTCCCCCTGCACGAAAGTATGCCTTCGATAGATTGGCCATCCCCACTCAACGGACGTCAGTTTTCAAGAGGCTAACGCCGGCAGCAACCCTCCTCTAGAACAGGGGGCATGACGAAGCCACCCCCATAACTGAGCCGGTCCCGTCAGCACGACATGCTCGCCGTCGTCACTGGCGCCGAGTAAGGAAGGCTGGGGGCAGCTCTCCTTCTGGACTGACTCTGCCAGCTCCGATGGTTGAAATTGATGTTGTTGTTCCAACTGGGAACAGCTTTGAACCACTTAGGAGGGTACGCAAGAACTCTCCGAAGGCCGTGCTAAAAAGATCTCCTCCACCTACGGAGAATGCTACAAAGGTGAAGCCAGAGCAGCCCTCTCAGCGGCTGTCCTCTAAAATTCATAAAGTTTGGCGACAGGTTCAAGACTCGGTGATCAACCAAGACTACTCCCGCCAACCGAAGAAGATGAAAGTTCGGCAAGAGAAGGACCACCCTGTCATACCACAGGAGATGTCATCTATTTGGGTGCCCGCTGCAACTGTTCCCTCAATTTCGACCGCTCACAAAAGAAAAAGGTCAGAGAAAATCCCCCTGTCTGCGACAAAGCTCAAAGGCACTGAATCCAAACGTCCCAAGTCTGGGGGTATAGTGGTGCACACTGTTTATATGGCATCCGGGAAAGAGGATAGCCGTATCTCCACGGGTCATCGACCACTTACCCGATCGGTAACAAAAGCTCAGGAGAAACAACAAAAGCTCCAGGAGATGCTAACACAGATGGCCGCACTCACTGGGCCAAAAGAAAGCCCGGAGGCTTCGTCGGAGCAGCGTCATGAACAAGAAACCGATGCTCTCGAGAAGAAAGACAAAGAAGCAGGGGAACAAGCTGCCAATATAAAACGAATAGCGCTTTTATTGCAAGACATGGTCGGGATGATATTACAGCCGTATCCTCCAGCTGAAGACCCTCCGATTATCCTTGAAGACGATAAGGGAGAGATATCGAACCCTCTTCCGGCTTATTCAGCAGCTAAAGAAGGGACCATTTCCAAAGCCGCCCTGGATGACTATATCGCTCAATAGATACGAGCTCATCAAGCGAACGAAGCGGCCGACCAAATTGTTAAGACTGGACGCCATATCCGGGTTGGTACGACCAAATAAAGTACCCGCCGGGATATACGATCCATAAATTCCACGTATATAAGGGAACGGGAAATCCACACCAACGTGTCGCTCAATTCAGGGCTTTGTGCGGCAACACCGGAGGTGACGATAAGCTACTGCTTCGCCAATTCGTTGGCAGCTTATCGGAGACAGCTTTTGAATGGTACTCCGAGCTCTCGAACGATTCCGTTAAGACATTTGCAGAAATAGAGTTACTGTTCACACAAAGGTTCGTAAGCGCTAGCGAGCGCACCCCGATCACCGCACTAATTAATGCCAGAGTGAAGCCAGGCGAAACATGGGTGCAGTACGCGATACGGTGGCGGAATCTATGTTCGAAGTGCGAGCAGCGCATCGAAGAAGCGCCTGCGGTAGGCATGTTCGTGGGTACTCTTGATCCACAGACGACCATATCCCAGTTCATGATGTTCTTCAAGCCAACTACTTTCCAGGCCTTGATTGACAAGCTGGCCCAAATGGATCAGATGGGTCATAGACCATCTTCTTCGAAGTTGGAATCTCGAAACGAAAAAGGGAAAGGGAAAGCGACCTTCGTCGCCAATGCTCAGCAGCAGCCCAGTGGTTCAAAACCGACTGATCGCCAAGATGATAGACGGCGATTCTTCAATGAGAAACTGAAGCACCTTTATTCATTTCTCCGGGATAAAACGAGGAGACTGTTCGAGCTGGTGGTGCGCAACAGGCTCATCACCTTGCCGGATCCAAAATGCCCATTGCAACCCGGTGAGGCCAATAATCCCAATTATTGCCCCTATCACCAAGTAGTAGGCCATCCAATCGAAGATTGCTTCGTCTTCAAAGGCTGGATTGAGGACCAATACCAACAGGGCAAATTTGCACCGTCCGAGAATTGGAAAGTAAGCCCGCCTCAGCCGCATGCTCTTAAAAGGGGGGGCACACCGGGGGCATCATGCTCCTTTATAGAAGAAGCTTCATGGGAGGTCGCTCTTTCAGCCAAAATGAAAAGAATGCTGAAGGATCTCCAAACATGCCCGGCAATCAGGTGGAAAAGTCCGCTGGAACCTGAGATCATTGAGGGAATGCTGAAGCCGCGCCTGACTCCAAGAATTGGTAGCGATGATCAAAACGCTCAGGCCCAGCCATCAAAGTCTTCGAAGAAAAAGAAGAAGACCGGAAAGCCCGTGAAGCCTGATGACAAGCGTATGGACCTGCAAAAAAATATTGACGCGCTGGAGGAATATAACCAGAAGGCGCGAACCCCGATCACACTCCAAGAGTTTCTCAACTACATCCTTGAAGATAGAGATGGCGATGAAGATGAGGGAGAAGAATTGTTAGACAAACCTGAAGATTATGTGGCAAGTTGCTACGTGATCTCTCACTCGTCAGTAGATGGTGAAGAAGCTCCTGATACAGAGAAACTGGGGGCAGATCCCGAACCGGAACTCCTAGGACCGTCAGACGAGATGATTGACGTATTCCTGAACGAAGCTCTTCTGAAAATCAAAGCTGATCAGGAGCGTGAAATCGCCCTATACGAAAAAGCCAAACGCCGGCGACTGAATGAAAAGATTGAGGCACTCCAACCAGATCGAAGCACGTCCACCGCAGACAAAAGCAAACTTAATACAAGGAAACGATTCGGTAGAGCCCTGTCAATGGGAATGAAGTTGCCCTCTTTCAGAGGAAACTCTCCTGGCGGTATATATCTTGATGAAGCAGACGTACATCCTAACTTATGCTTATACCATCAGAGGATTGCACATCCTACCGAAGAGTACATGGCCTTTAAAAACTGGTGGCAGGGATACGTTGCTCACCGGCAGCATTTCAAGCGGATGAAGTGCAAAACTCATCGGGAACAAAGAAGCACGACAGATGAGCATAAAAGAGCAGCCGGTGAATGTCACATGGTTAATTCCGGGGGATCGCAAGTTCTCACCTTCGGGCATGATTCTGATGAAGAAATAGCCCTCGGCCCTCTCTTCAAGAAATCCATCTCTGAAACAGAAGAGATGAAGACCTGCGATAACATTCAGCTGCGCAATCGCACGCTACCTGAAAAGAATCTCGGACCCGCAAATAAGGGATCGAACAAAAAGGATAAGGGGAAAGAAAAGGTCCCTGAAGATATCACCCTCGATGACCGAGTCGTCGAAGAGCTGGCAGCCAAGAACCCGCCCAAGGAAAACAAGGTGGATTACAACGTTCTGGCACACCTGAGGAAGATACCCTCGCAGCTAAGCATTCTCAACACCTTTCTGCTATCCAAAGAGGCAAGAGATTCTCTGATCAATGCATTACAAGAGCCTGACCAGTTTCAACCTTTCCTCACCGAAGAAAAGATGAAGGACGAGCTGGAAGAAATTCACACAGCTGACATCACTTTCGGCGATGAAGATCTCCTCCTTGGAACATGCGAGCACAACCGTCCCCTATATGTCTCCGGGTATTGCCTTGACATTAAGATAAGGAAGATCCTAGTTGACAATGGGTCCTCTGTCAATCTCCTAAATGTGAGGGTGCTAAAAGAAATCTGCATGAGCGTTCAACACCTCGCTCGGGATAAAATCACTATCTCCGGGTTCGACTCCCAGTCATCACGGACGCTCGGCTCTGTGATACTGACGTTAAGCTTTGGGCTGCTCGTCACTGATATCAAGTTCCATATCATTGACGCCAAGACTTGCTACAACGCTTTGCTCGGCCGGCCTTGGTTACACGAGTACAACATTATCCCTTCTACAAAGCATCAGTGTATGAAGTACTTCAAAGATGGGCTTGAATACACTGTGACAGGGGAGCTGAACCCATTCTCCGTAAACGAAGTCCGAAAGTACAAAGATGCAAAGTACTTCTTACAAGACTTTGAAGACATGGAAAGATGCCATAAACCTGAGGATAAGCAAAAAGCTATCACCACCATTTCAGTCTTCGGTAGCGATACCGAGGAGGAAGAAGAGATAGTCTATTCGGAACCTCCCCGATACAACAAACCGGGACCGTCTACCCCTATTCTGATCTTTGGCAGTGACACTGAAGACAAGTTCAACGCAGTATTCTCGGCTCGTCCATCAGTGCAAGCCTTCATTGGAGATGAACGGAGTTTACAAATCGCTATGGTTCCGCGGCAGCACTACAAAGAGCTCGACGCACTTGATACCTATAGAGTGCAAGAACTGCAGACGTTCTACATCCCTCCTAGGCGAAGAGATGAAAAGGCGATCCTCTTTTATCGATCCACAGAAACCAAAGTGGAGAAAGAGATCTGGCATGGTGTCGATTCTACGCTAGACAGGCTCCACCCCATCCGTTTGTCCAGATACTACACAAAAGGATTAAAAAGGTTGTTGAGGCACCAAGGCGTACCCTTGAAGCAGACCGCGCGTCAAACCCAGTTCTACAACAGGATCTGGAATGTCCCTGGAACTCAGCGAAAATTGCCCAACGGGAGAATGGAAACGATCGGGCTTGGATATGTTCAATCCAAGATATGGGAGCGAATCTATGGCTGCTACGTTATACATGACTTTGATGAAGAAGGAGATGCTCTGTTAGAAGACGCTAACCCTGAACCAAAACGAGGTCCCGCCATGAAAATACCAAGTCCGTCGTTCGAAGAACAGATGGACAAGCTAATAAGAGAAGCGGGTCAAAAGGTCCGGGATGACCATAGCCGCGAAATGGCCATCTACGAGAAAGCCAGGATGCAGCGCCTCCTTTAACAGGTTACGGAAAATAACGATGCCCTTCGTCGCCAGCCCGTCATACAGAAAACCCGACGTGGAGGTAGAAACAAGCTAAGGAACGGAAAAAACGTTCGACAGCGACAAAGCGGGTCCAAGAAGCCATGCGATCGAGAATTGGGCAGCCGGGATCCGTCTCTTATAAAGAAGATGGGTCGAGCATATTCTTTTCCACAAGGCAAGACAAAGAAGATATTCGATCTTTTCATAAAATATCAGATGATGACACTCCCGGAATCCAAACACCCCGATCAAGAAAACGAGGTTCATCACCCGGATTATTGCTCCTATCACCGAGCGATAGGACATCCTCTCGAAGACTGCTTCACATTCAAAAACTAGGTAGAAGACCAGCATCAGCTCGGTAGGTTCTCTCTATCCGATAGCTGGAGAGTAACCCCACCACCGAAGCATGAACCGAAAGCCACATATGCAGCGAGAGTAGAGCCGGATCAACATCGGTCTTGGAAGCGATCTCGTACCTGTCACGTGATAATGATGTCGGAAGAAGGAAAGCACGATAATGTGGATGACGTCTCCTGGTGCTTCGAAAATCAGGGTGAAGATGAGTTGTTCTCAGAACTTCCACCGGCGCCAAAAGAGCTAGAAGATGGAATGCATACTACTGCGAACAACCTAAGGAAAATCGACTTGGGGACGGCAAACGACCCAAGGCCTACGTTCGTCAGCGAGCTGCTATCTGAAGAACAGGTAGCTACGCTCAAAGACGTGCTCATGCAGTATAAAGACTGCTTCACATGGAACTACTCTGAGATGCCGGGACTAAATCCAGAAATAGCCGTGCACAAATTGGCGATATCTCCGGACGTTAAGCCGATCAAACAAGCGCCGAGAAGAATGCGGCTCGAACTTGAAATGAGCATCAACGCCGAAGCTAATCTACTCCGGTTTCATCCAAGAAGTTCAATACCCTGATTGGATCACCAACATTGTCCCAGTGATGAAGAAGAATGGGACGGTGTGCATCTGCGTGGACTTTCAGGACTTCAACAAAGCTTGTCCGAAAGATGACTTCCCCGTACCGGTTAGCTAGCTGATGATAGACAATACGTCCACTCACGAAGTTTTTTCCTTCATGGACGGCTCATCAGGATACAATCAAATAAAGATGCACCCCGAAGACCGAAAGCATATCGCTTTCCGGACCCCGCTAGGCATATTCTGCTACAAAGTGATGCCTTTCGGTCTGAAGAACGCCGGCGCTACCTATCAGAGGGCCACGACGAAGATTTTCGATGACCTCATACATGAAGTCGTCGAATGCTATATCGACGACCTTGTGGTGAAAAGCAAATCGCACGAGGAGCATTGGGAGCATCTAAAAATAGTGTTCCAACGTCTTCGGAAATACAACTTGAAGATGAACCCTCTGAAATGCGCGTTCGGAGTTTCCTCGGGAAAATTCCTAGGATTCATCGTACGACATCGAGGTATCGAGATAGACCCGTCGAAGATCAAGGTGATCATGGAAATGCCTCCGCCAAGAACTCTCAAGCAACTGTGGTCTCTCCAAGGAAAGCTCGCATATATCCGATGGTTCATAGCTAACCTCTCCGGCAAATGCCGCCCCTACAGTCACCTAATGAAGAAAAGGACTCCGTTCGTCTGGGATCGCAAATGCCAGAGTGCACTAGACGAAATCAAGCAATACCTGCAGAATCCGCCAGTACTGACCGCTCCGGTCAAAGGAAAGCCCCTCATTCTGCACACAACCGCCCTTGAGGGTTCCTTAGGCGCGCTATGGGCACAAGAAAACGACCAAGGGAAGGAGAGAGCCCTCTACTATTTGGGTCGAGTGCTCCTGGGGGCAGAAAACAATTACTCCCCCATTGAAAAACACTGCCTAGCGTTGATCTTCGTGATAACGAAGCTCATGCACTATGCGTTGGCGCATGAGGTCCATCTCATATCAAAGGTGGATCCTCTCAAATATTTGATATCAAGAGCCATACTAACAGGGCGACTCGCTAAATGGGCCCTACTCTTAATAGAATTCTCGATAACTTATCGACCTTTCAAGGCAGTGAAATGCCAGGCCATCGCCGACTTCCTATCCAACCATCCTATACCTGCCGAGTTTGTGAAAACCCGAAAGGGCGCAATCTCGTTAAAAGACACTTGCAAGGTCTTCTCGACCCCGTAAGGAGAAAATACCTGCGTGAGATCCTTACGACTCACAAGGGAGCAACACACTTAGGAATCCCGACAATTCCTAAGGAGAAATTACACTTACGAGATCCTCACGACTCGTAAGGAGAATTCCCCTTTAAGACCCTCACGGCTCATAGGATTCAAAAGCCTTAAGCTACAGGGATCTGTATTAGTGTATATGCCCTAGAGGCCATTACTGTATCATACTAGTTTGTATATTACTTAATGGAAGCTTGGGATATTCACAGTTGTATAGACAATCTTGCTCAAAATGGTAGTATGCTACTTGGTTTGTTTCTACTTTAATGTGTACATGTGTTTATTTTAGTATATTACCTATACACATTAGTGGAGCCCTTAGGATCTTTGCTTGATTACCAGCGTTGTGATGGCAGCCACACTCGTGGGGGCTGGGTAATCCACAAGCACATCCTTATACAGGTCCCTAGTCATAGGACTATCGAGACAGGGTATCGATACTCCGGAATAGACTAGCGTATGCGCTTCTCATCCCAGCAGGGGAGACGGTCTGTCCCACAGCCGTCAGTACGTCGTACATGAGATAGTATGCGGGTGCTCGTTAGGTTACAAGTACACTGGACAGGACTCGTCGGGAACTGATTGGTTGGTACTATACCTATTGTCAGTTATCAGTTCCCAGGTGACATGAGTACAGCTTAGTCCACTGACTTGACACTGTCACTTCGCCTCGAGTTTGTTCCCACTGTACTTTGATTACTACCCTACCACGGCTTAAAGGAGTCGTGCAAACAGGTAGTAGTTGGGTGCAGTCCCGAAGCACTTGGAGGCAGTGACGGTTAGATAAGATTCGTCTCTCCTGGTATTGGGAGTTGATATTGCGCTGTGTCACAGAGAGCCATTACACACAGTCGTCCCTGGCCAGGGCAAGCGAGATGCACTGGTAGGTTTCCAGTGTTATCTCAGAGTGTTCTGGGCTACACTCCGACACGACTTGTACCGCTATTAGGGGACTGACGTTTACCGCTCCCTAGGCCCGCCATGCGATATTCTCAGACGAACAGACCGGACTGTACGGAGATTGTCATATTCAGGCTCAGTAGGAGTTCAGATGGGTTTCACCTCGTCCGTCTTCTTATCGGCATCTACCTGGGGGCCGTTACGCACAGCTAGTGCCGCTTGCGGTCTGTGGTTAAACCCACTTCCAGCGTAGTGTCGAGTCTTTAGAGTCCCACACAGAGAGTTATTCGCCTTTAGGCAATAGAGTAGAGGTCGCATGGTTTTGCGACAGGGTTCAGTCACATCCGTGCACTTGTGTACGTTTAGTATCCGGGCAGTTATTACTAGCGGGCTTTGGTTTAAGCCAGATCCCAGTATACATTTTGGGATTGGTTTTATCTCGGTTGTATTCGTGTTCCCCGGAACGCGGATACGGGTGTGTATGCACAGTTGACAGAGACAGAGGCAGAGAATTCTTATTAGGGTTGTTGACTGTTGACTTTTGCTAAACCCTAATGAGAATAAGAAATATGATTAACAATAATATTAATTAAGTATTATTGTGACATGGTTGGGTTGAAAGGTTGACCTTGTTGACTTGTTGACTTTGTTGACCGGTTGACTAGGTTGGACTTGTTGACCACTATCATGACAATGGCTATCATTTCTTGGCATTGACTTTAGCTTGCTTGTTTTGTTCACAAATTGCATTTAATGCAAGAAATGATATTGCCATTTGATATGATAACAACCATCACATAATACTCAATAATTATTATTTGTTATCATGATTTTGGATTATGAGAGCTTGGATGGCAAAAGTCTTGCTCATTCTTTCATTTCCTTTCTCTCTCATGCTTAAGCTCTCCCTCTTCCTCTTGCTCTCTCTCTAGTTCATGGTTCTATTGTCTCATGTGTTGAGAAGCAAGAACCATAGAGATCAAAACCCATTACTCTTCTCTACTCATCCTAATACACAAGGTCTAGCAAGCCAAGTGTTCTAGTTTTCTTCTAGTTTGAAGTAGAAGCCAAAAGGTAGAAGCTTTCGGGTGGATCCATATTCGGCGCGAGGAGACGACGAGGTGAGGCCGATCCGACCATCGCAAGGAGTTGAAGACGAAGGAGTTCAAGTTAAGGTATAACCCCCTAACCGAGTAGGTAAAACTCCTAGTTAGATTGTTAGATAGTTGTTTAACAAAGATCCGTATTTTGAGTCCATGTTACCACCCTAGAAAAAATCGTTTTTCACCATTTTCCGCAACCCCAAAGAACCGGAGAAGGGTAACGTGGACTTACAATCTGAACCGTTCTTAAGCCATCATACACCCCGATTTTGCCCTACAAGCATTTCAATATTGACCCTTGTATACAATCCACGGGCACGAATAAACATTTTCCTAACAAAGTCCCACCAGCGACTAGGGATATGCTTACACGGTGAACGACCCTTGTAAGTCCTCTCGACTTATAAGGAGAAAACACTCTTGTAAGATCCTTATGACTTACAAGAGAACATAGATTTAAGAATCCTCACGATTTTTAAGGAGAAAACGCACTTACGAGATCCTCACGACTCTTAGGGAGAAACACTTTTATGAGACCCTTACGGCTCATGAAGTTAAAAGCCTTAGTCGACAGGATCCTAACCCTGATTACTAAGCCACCTTTGTTCAAACCGACAAAGGAAAATGATGATTCGCTCCTGACAATATCTCAGTTGTAGCGATGCCGATGCCTAAATCGGTATCAAATCCCCAAGTCCTTTCACGGCAAATGATGATTCGCTCTTGGCAATATTCCAGTCGCAGCGATACTGATGCTAAGACTGGCACCAGATTCCAAGTTCCATACTCGCGATAAAAATCAGCGAGCCAAAAATGCATATGAAATAGCCGAAATGATGGGGCAACTTGCAACAAAATCAGTAAGTAAAAATATATGCATACAAAATAGCCGAAATGGTTGGGCAACTCGCAATAAAAAACAGCGAGTAAAAAGAAAAAATAGCCTTAATGATTGGGCACCACGAAAAATAGCCGAAATGATTGGGCAATCGCGATTTTCATGATACAAAAAAGCTGAAATGATAGAGTATCGCGGAAAGAAAACAAAAAAAATAATACATATAACATGAAACTTTTGCCCTACAGGTGAGATCACATCGATCCCTGTATACAATCCAGGGGCACAAACAAAAAGGGAACCATATCATCCCACGAAGCTCTATCAGAAAGAGAGCCAAGTCTCGATGACCACATCTACAGCCTGGAGACCCACAACAACGTTCCTCCTCATTCCAGCAGGATACGGACGCGACAATCAATCTCAGAGCCACGACAGAGTCCCTAGTTCCAAGTCTCGACGGCCATATCTACAGCCTGGAGACTCACAACAACGTTCCTCCTCATTCCAGCAGGATACGGACACGACAATCAATCTCGGAGCCACGGCAGAGTCCCTAGTTCCAAGTCTCGACGGCCACATCTACAGCCTGGAGACCCATAACAACATTCCTCCTCATTCCAGTAGGATACGGACGCGACAATCAATCTCGGAGCCACGGCAGAGTCCCTAGTTCCAAGTCTCGACGGCCACATCTACAGCCTGGAGACCCACAACAACGTTCCTCCTCATTCCAGCAGGATTCAGACGCGACAATCAATCTCGGATCCATGGCAGAGTCCCTAGTTCCAAATCTCGATGGTTCACAAACAACCTAGAGACTACCTTGACATTTATCTCGTTACAGTAGACGCAACGTCAGCAAAGCGGAGCCGCGGCAAAGTTCCCAGCTTCAGGACTCAGCGGTGCACAGACAACCGAAAGTCAACCCCTGACCCTGTATGACTAAAGTCAATCCAGACCCCGTATGGCTAAAGCCAATCCTGACCCCGTATGAATAAAGTCAACCCCTGACCCCGTAGAACATGGCTAAAGTCAATCCTAACCCCGTGAAAAATGGCCAAAGTCAACCCTCGACCTCCCCCATCGAAGCAATGCTTTGACTCGGGAGCAGGTTAGCTCATCAATCACTTACGAGTCCTCTCGACTTGTAAGGAAGAAAATTCTCTTGTGAGATCCTTACGACTCTCAATAGAAAACACACTTAGGAATCCTCACGATTCCTAAGGAGAAAATACACCTACGGGATCCTCTCGACTAGTAGGGAGAAAAATCTTTATGAGACCCTCATGGCTCATAAAATTGAAAGGCCTTAGGCGGCAGATCTGAACCTGTTTACTAAGACATCGCTACCCTGCAAAGAGTCCAAGATGGACAGCTACCTACTATCTACAGGCCACACTCGCTAAAATCACATGGCAACAACACAGTAAAGAGAAGAAAGTAACAGTGGGAGATAAAAAAATGTGTATCTTTTATTCATGAATTCAATTGAGTACAAGATGAATCATATAAAAGAATAAAAAAATGGATACATGTTATTCAAAGATTACAAATGTTTAATTGATACAAAGGTAGTTACTGAGAAGGAGGCGTTTTCAATAAGTCAGCCAGTTGCTCGCGCGCTGCTCTCAACTCCTTTTCATGGTCAGCTGCTGCGGCCAGCTCCGCTTCGACTCGAGCCCGTTGCTACAAGCCAGACGAAAGTTTCTCATCGATTTCCCGTTGAGCAACTTCATGATTCCGAGTAACTCGCTCCAGAAGGTCGAGCTTTTGCCTTAGTGCTAGTCCGTCCGAAATGCATTGTCGCAAATTGTCAAAGACAGCTCTCAATTGCGCAGCGTTTGCTTCAACTTGGGCGTGCAGCAGAGTGGATTCACCTGAAGCCTCCTCGCATTCCTTCCGCCTCAAGGTCGCTTCTTGTTCGAAATGGCGGAAGAAGGAAACGCTCTGCTCAACCCATGCAGCCCGTTGAGAATTCAAAACCAACATTTCTGGAACGGGATGCCTAAGCTCAATCTTATACAGACATGCCTCGATCTTCCTGCAGTAGTTAACCCAACACTCAACGATGCCCTCGCTATGGAAGTTCACGAGTATCGCCAACATGATATTTACTTCAGTGGCAAAATCTGCAACAGATGCAAAGGCCTCGGTGTCAAGGTCCTCGACGAACTCTCTTAATATCCGCAGGCTATTCGCAGTACCCCTGGAAGAAGGACGTTTAGCAAAAGGCCCTGCCGGCATGGGAATCTGTGACTCGAAGGGAGCTGGAGTCGGCGTGATTGCTGCAAAACAAATCATAGTCAGATATCGGCTTAAGAGATAAAGAAGATGCAAGAGCGATAAAGGCTACTATACCGGCTACGACAGGTGGCAGAGCTGGGAATACTAGTGGGGCGACGATTCTCTTGTCCCCTCCTTCAATTTGTAGTGTTGTAATCAATTTAAAGTTAACAACAGCAAGGTCACTCGTTAAAGAAAAGAAAGGACGTCGGTTAGAAAAGATATTCACCGACACCAGTAGGCAAAGCAACTTACGACTGGAAGGAGAAATGTGGGTTCAACACCTGATAAAGATGATCGAAGAGAACTCCTGTAAGTTTGAGACGATGCATGGTCAGTACAAGGGAGATGACATCCAAAATTTAAATTAGACAAATCGTAAACCCATACCTTCCAGCATTTGAGAGGACACGAGAGAAGGCGAAGGGTCGGCGACCGTCAGAGCAGCAACCGGTGACGCTTCTTTGGGTGGCACGACCTCAACGCTCACTACACCTGCATTAAAAACAAAAGAAATGCCGTCAGAAAGAATTGAAAGGGACTGCGGAATAAAAAGGAAAACAATGACCCAAGATCTACCTGATGAGTCGACAATCGAAACCGCGACAAGAGCATCACTAGGTGCAGCAACTGCTTTGCTCTCCTCTATTGGAAAGGTGTCGCCGCCCGTGGCTTCATCCCTCGATTCTACGAGAGCCGTCGTAACACTCGCAATGTCAGGCGATGGCAGGGAACCGCAAGGGGAAAGAGTGGAAGTTGGGGCAGTCCCGGACTCGTGAGAAAGAGTGGCCACTTCGGGCTCGGTGATTGCCGTCATCTCACCTACCACCTCCTCACCAGAACTTGGTCCTGCACGGTATGATATATGAGAATCTGAAGATGAAACTCTAACAAAAAGACCCAGTGTTTCGTCACCTTGAGATGGCCTTTCAATTGCCTCCCGAGCCGTATGTACCGCATGTCTATGAGCGGTAGATAGGGCAGACAGAGCACCCTCTGGAGAAATAGGGACAGGGGAAGCAGTGCTCGAGCCTGCACCTACAGCCAAGGTGGCATCAAGTTCTTTCGCTGCACGCCTCTTGCGCTTCCTTTCAGCCTGAGCAGCGAGAGCTGACCTCCTCCGGACTTCCGATAAAGGTAGAACATCATCTGAACCAAGTTCTGCCTCCGGCGCCGTTACGACGTCCATCATCGGCTGCTTCTGCGAGACCCCTGGTGGCGACTTAGGGATAGCCATGGCTGCAGTGGCCGACGCTAACGATACCGCTGCATCACTACTCGCGATCGGCACTGCACTTGGGATAACCTGAGTCGAGGTAGTCCCTGCAATAAGATGAAAAAGAAGAGTTAGTTTACCCATAAAAAAAGGAAATGAAGGCACAGTGAGCCGAAATGTACCAATGCCCAAGGAAGCACGAAGCCTTTCCTCCTCTTCAAAAGTCTTGAGGGAAGCTGCAAAAGCTTCTTCGGCGCAGATACCTGTTGAAGAAGAAAATGTCAGTTAAAGCATAATAATGACCACGGAAAGATATGACCGAAGTATACCTGGTTGGGCAATGGTGATCAGCGCTGCCTCATTGCGAGCCAATTGTGCTGAAACCGTGATAGCAGCCTCCAGATCGGTATCATCCGGCGCTATGAATAAACCTTCATTGGTCCCGTACTCACTCAAACCCTCGCTATAGGGAGCATGGGGCTCCTGGCCGAGTACGACGTTGAGAGAAAACATCGACTTCTTTTTCTTCTGTCAGCGGGTGCCGGGAGCCGATAATACAAGCTTGCGCTTGGCGGGCAATTTGGGGCGACGAGTCCCTATCTCCGCACCCACGCTGGACTCGAGAAATGCCGCAGCTACCACTTTTTCAGGCACACGGGGTAGGGGCAGCTCACGTATGACACGTGGTACCACAGCAGCAGCTTCTCTCAAGGGAGGATGGACGATGGTCTGTCGCTTCAGAGGAACGTTTGGATTACCCGCTGGGGCGATGCCCTTGCGGTCAAGCAGCAATCGCTTTTCTTCTCTAATAACGACGCTCATCGAATGCTGATACCATGCCACATATACGTTCAGGGCTTTTGGAATGCAGCTTGGCTCATTAATAAAGAAATTGGAGCCGGTGTTCAACCGCATAAAATGGTGCAACGCGCTCCGGATACCCTCTTCAGTAGCAACCGGTTCTGCCAAGAAGGCCTCGAGTGGGATGCCCTGATTATAGCTTAATTGCTGAGCGAAGAGATGCGGGTTGTACCTCATGAACAACGCCGAATCATTCTGCCTAAACACGAGAAAGCCCAGCCTGATGGAGTATAAGTGAAGAATTTCCCGAGCTTTCAAGGTAGAAGCCCCGTCTTTAAAAATGCCCCGTAATGGCTGCACCATTTTTACGTATTCTTTACCGATGGTTAGAACCTTATCGGTAAAGGTTATGCCATCTCCAACCGTGCACGGACGAAGGAGAAAACCCCTAGCTTCCCGCTGTGTCGGATTTACGATGGACGCGTCAACTAGCCGCATAATCCGAGGGAAGTTATACTTGTCGTAGAAGCAAGGCTTTTTATGAGCGCCGAAAGCGCCAAGTACATGTAGCTCGATCCATGACATAAAATAATGCATCGAGAAGTTCACATGTTGCACCCCTGGTTCAGTAGTGTCTGCTGCCGAGCTGAGGCCGTGATATAAATGGGCTAACCCAGCGATCCCGACGGCCACTTACATCCCAATAACCATTCGGTGAGCTGGATAAAAAACGGACGGCCTCATATGGAGAGGGTGCATTGGAACCACAAACCAGCCTAGCCATAGCCCGAGGAACCCCAAAAAGAACGCTTCTTCGTCGATCCCAGGAGATGCGAGCTCTGCGAAAGAGAAGACCGGGGTATTGGGGAGAAAGAAACTCCTCCGATCCACCTCCGTTGCCGACTGGTTGTCTAAACCAAAACCAAAAGGATCATCGAGTTTGGCAAATTTCGCGGCTTCCTTCGACAGGACTTCTGAGCGGAGAAAACGGGCGATGAAATCTGTGAAATTAACCCCACAGCTTCCGCATTCGAGAAAAAGGCTCTCATAGATATTCAACATCTTAATCAAACTGGGGAATTGATGTTGAATGGCGTTCTCCGGGGTAAGGCCTGTCATCACCGACTTGGCAGCAAAGACGTACTCGTCCGGAGGAAGCAGCTCCTCGTAGTGTTCTCCCCTAACCGGTAAGCCAGAAACCTCTGCAAACTCCTCTAAAGAGGTTGAGACTTCTCGATCCAACAGAAGGAAGGTACGGGTCGGAATATTCCATTGCTCCAGAAAAGCCTTGACCCACCAGGCATGAGGCGTAGAATATTGAAAGAAAGAAGCGTGAATCGCGGGATACAACCCGAGCTTCAGCAGCTGCGACTTCTTGGCTGACAAAATATAGCAGGCCCATTGCAAATACCCAGCTGGATGACGAGGAGTGAGGCCTATCATATACGGCTGTCCCCAAGGGCGCGACTCGCCTTGGCAGATACGTCGCCCCAAGGTATCCAAACCCATTGGAGGTTGTACGGGTATTGCAGCCAGAGAAGGCTGAAGGAGACCCTCTGAAGTCCAGTTGACCTCCTCCACGGTATAGTTCACCGGGGGTGGGTCGGCATAGTGGATCGCCGAAATAGGCTCCGAAGGTGCTGCGCAAGAGAAGCTACGCCGCCCCCTAATGATCTGATTGTACCACGTTCCCCATAAATGAAGGTTCTTTTATTTCGGATCATGATCTTTGATCAGTGCAAACACCTCCCTATCAACAGGCGCTTCAGGGAATCCGCTTTCCGAACGGATAAACGGAAAAGAAATGTCGAAAGACATAGTACCTGTGTGAAAAGAAACAAAAAATTAGCCGTCAAATGCTACAATTTAAGTCCTGGTACTTGGCACTTTAAATTCGTGCCGCACTGCAATGCAGTAAAAAGGGACCAAGGGGGACCCGCACAATCTAGATGATAACTCATCATTAATAAAACAGTCTCATCATTTGATGAGACAGTCGTTAAATGAGGAAATCCTAAAAGGATTCTCATTTAATGAGGGCCCCTCGAGCAAGGAGTAAATCTCCCTTGAGAGCAGTGCTCTTCAACAGATATGACATCTGTCATAATTAATGATGAAGGTATAAAAATTCCCCCAAAATTTTATTTTGAAGAGCTACGCTCTGAAGATGGAATAATCCATCAAAAACTTTAAGAAGTAAAGCTTTATGAGTTAAAAACTCTAAGATCTTTAAGATCTGCAAGATGAACTCTAATAGTTCTTCTTTAAAAATGGGTTAAGAGACCCTAAGAAAGATCTCTTTAGATCTATGAGAGCAAAACTCTGTTAACAAAACCCAACAAAAGTTTTCTTAGATCTATGATCTGAAAAGAGCAGCGCTCTGTTAATAGGTGAAACCCAAGTGTTCCCCTCCGAACGGCGGCCTGGACTTTAGGACGTCTGTGCCTGAGATTCGGGGCAGATGCTATTCGGTTTTATCCGTCTATCTCTCCGAAGATGCCAAGTTGATTTATGGCACCGTGTATCGGAGGTTTAGACGGATGCGGCCGATGTAGCAGACTTCGTCAGATTCCCCCTCGGGGTGAGGGGTTTTTGATTGTGGGGACGCTCTTCCCTGCAGGCGCAAGCCCCTGCAGTTAATTACGCTACCGCCTCGCGGTAACAACTTTCTCCTTCTCCAGAATTTCACTTCGTGTCGTGTGTGTCCATTTTGTTTGTGGTTGCCCGTGGATTGTATACGGAGACTGAGTAATGCCGTCGCCCGTAGGACGTGGATTAGTCCAAATCCGTATTTACTTAGATTTGGGTTTGGTATTTTAGTTTAAGGATGTGTTAGCCTCGTTGAGGCTAAGGTTAACTTAAACGTGATTCATTTAATATATGGCCGTCGGGACTCGTCGCCTCTCTAACGTCGTTGAAGGATTACAACGACAGGTGTCAGAGGAGTTCGGAGATGTACCTTCGAACCGAAGTTGATTTAGTGTTTTATATTTCATTTGAATGTTTAAGGATACGTTAGCCATGTTTGGGGCTAAGATCAACTTAAACAGGACCGTTTAGATCCAGCAAAAGAGCATTTGGAGGATCTATTGTTCCAATTTAGGGACATGCGTAGTCCAATTTGGGACTAAAGTCTGTTTGGAGGATACGTTAGCCATTTTTGAGGCTAAGATCGACTCAAACGTTTGTTAAGGATACGTTAGTCCATTTTGGGACTAAGGTCAACTTAACGGGACCGTTTAGGTCCGACAAAAGAGCATTTGGGCTCTATTGTGCCAGTTTAGGGACGTGGTGGTCCGTATTCCAGTTTAGGGACGTGGTGGTCCAATATTAGTTTAGGGACGTTTCGGTCCGATATTAGTTTAGGGACGTTTCGGTCCATTGTTAGTTTAGGGACGTTTCGGTCCATTATTAGTTTAAGGACGTTTCGGTCCATGAGTTTAAGGACCCCGCAGTCCATAGCGATGTGTAGTCGTTGGGACCCGTCACCTCTTTGACGTCGTTGAGGAATTACAACGATGGATATCAAAGGAGTTCGGAGATGTACCCTCGAACCGGTTGTGAATTGATTCAGGAGAGCCATTTTGCTCAATCAATTTGATTTAAGGACTTATGGCCACGATTGGGTTAAGTCCAATTTTTATTTATTTTGGGCTTTGCTCAAATAGAATATTAATTCAAATAGGGCTCTGCCCTTTTATTGCTTTGCAATTTGATTTGGGCCAGGCCCTTTAAATAATGCATTGCATTTGTGCAGAGCATCAAGAATCTTTTAGATTCAAGGGAAGGAGTGCAGAGCACTTTTAAATTTCTTGATCTAAATTCAGATCAGAGAAAAGAAAAGAAAGAAATCTTTTCTTTCTTTCTGTTTCAGAGAACCAGAGGTTCATAGCAAGTGCAAGGCACTATTTTTATTATTTTTATTTATTTATTTATCTATTGGAGATCACTGATCTTATTTTCTAGATCAATGATCTATTCTTTAAGAGAATTTTCTCTTATCTCAAAGGTTTTTACCTTCTTTTTGTGTTCTCCAGAAAATCTCAAGAGTTCTCTTCTCTCTTTTTTTTATCCAATTCTCTATCTCTTTGAAATGGGGTCTGGGGTCCTTTTTATAGTGCTCAAAGATCAGTTAAATTTGTTAAAAAGATCTTTTCTGAGTGATTCGGGGAATTTTCCCCACCGTTGGATCTTTGATCCAAAGGCCCCTGTTTTACAGAAGAAATCTTCTTGTTTAAACAAGAACAGAAAAAATATCCTTAAATCTTCACTCTGTTGTTGCGCAACTCACCAGCGTATGACACGTGTCGCGCAGTTAAGTGCTTGCGCAACAGCGCTTGCGCAACTGCGCAGACACGTGTCGCTCAACGGTGCACTTGCGCAACAGTGTTTGCGCAACTGCGCAGACACGTGTCTCGCAGCGGTGCGCTTGCGCAACTGCGCAGACACGTGTCCCGCTGCGGTGCGCAAACGCAGCAGTGCTTGCGCTACTGCGCAGACACGTGTCCCGCTGCGGTGCGCTTGCGCAGTTGTGCTTGCGCAACTGCGCAGACACGTGGCGCACTGCGGTGCATTTGCGCAACAGTGTTTGTGCAACTGTGCAGACAAGTGTCGCGCAGCGGTGCGCTTGCGCAGTTGTGCTTGCGCAACTGCGCAGACACGTGGCGCGCTGCGGTGCGCTTGGAAGTTGTGCTTGCGCAACTGCGCAGACACGTGTCGCGCAGCGGTGCGCTTGCGCAGTTGAGCGTTGCTTTTGCTTTTTAAAGAGCCTTGCTCTGATTGGACGCACTGCCTTGGGCGTTGTGCTGCCGTGTCAACTTCTGACACGTGGCGCGTTGCGCGCAGCGCACGGGAACTGAAGCGTTGCTTCAAAATTTGAATTTTCGAAATTTAAGCAGAGCCTTGCTCTGATTGGGGGAACAAATGCCCCCCCACCGTTGCGCTCACGTGGCGCGCACGTGAGTGCAGCGGTGGCAAGATCCCAACCATTGGATCATGGGGGTCAGTTGAAAAGACGCAGGCGTCTATAAATAGGACCCTTGGTCCTTAGTAATTCTTTTACCATTTTCAAGAATTTGAATTTCAGAGCCTTGCTCTTGCTTAGGAACTTTCAGAGCCTTGCTCTTGTACTTTCCCAAGAACTTCAAAGTTCAGCATTTAGAATCACTCTAGGTAAAAAATTTAAATTAAATGAAATTAAATTAACAGAGCCTTGCTCTTGTAGATCTTTGATCTAAGAAAAACTCCTTTGGGGTTTCTTCAACAGAGCCTTGCTCTCATAGATCTTTGATCTAAAGAAAACCCCTTTGGGGTTTCTTCAACAGAGCCTTGCTCTCAAAAATTTACAGAGATCTTGTTCCTGGGTTTTAACCCATGAACAGAGCCCTGCTCATAGATCAAATAGAGAACTCCTAAAAGTTTTCATGGTTCTTTAAGATCCCAAAAATTTTAATTCTTAGGAGTTATAATTTTTCATTACTACTACAGAGCTAGGCTCTTTTTAAGAAGTTTTATTCCTTTGAGACCAGAGTTTGACAAATGTCACTCTGTGATAGAGCTTTGCTCTAAAAAGAGGAGATTTTCTCCTTGTCTCTAGGGATTTCCTCCCAATAGGGATATTCTTTTGGGGGTCTTTTTTATTGACTGACAGTCTCATCCAATGATGGGACTGTCTTATCAAATGATGCGCCGTCATTTAGATTTTGTGGGTCCCCCTTTTTGTCCCCTACCCATTACATCATAGTGTTGAGTAAGATTTCAAAATGCCAAGTGTCAGAACACTAACGGTTATTTTTATCTTTCTACAGGAAACATGTCTGACGACTTATCTTTTCCCTTTGTTCGCTCGGAAGGAGGGTTCCCTCATGCGCCGGTGGACCGGGTGGTGTTCGCCTTGATTAAAGATCATGATCCAGAGTGCAAGAGACTTCACTTGTGGGGAAGGTGGTACAGCCAAATCATCCAAGGCCGTCGCAGCTTCAGCTCCGCTTTGCCCTCTGAGCCCATAGTTACGATCCCTTATGCGGACAAGCCCCCGGTGGAGTATGCCGTGGAGGTTAAAAATTGGAATTCTGACGATCTCCTCCAGCCTGCCATTGGTGCCATCCCGGTGCAGCCGCCGCCGGCGATAGACATCTTGGGGAGGCGAATCTGTCAGGGTGAAGCACGCCCTTGGGGACAGGCTTATAATATTGGACTGATCCCGCGACCGCTTGCCGGATACCTGCAATGGGCCCGGTACATCTTATCAGCGAAAAGGACTCATTTAATGAAGATCGGTTTATATTCGGCCGTCTACGTTTCGCTTTTCGAGTATCCCTCTCCTCCAACGTGGTGGATAAAGGCCTTTATTGAACAATGGAATATCCCCATCCACACCTTCTTGACAGCGGATAGGGAAGTCTCCATCTCTTTGGAAGAATTTGTTGAGGTTTCAGGTCTACCAGTGAGGGGGGAGCACTACGAAGAGCTGCTTCCTCCTGATGAGTACGTCTTTGCCACCAAGCAGGTTGTATTTGACTTAACTCCGGAAAATGCCATTCAGCATCAGCACCCGGGCTTGGTGAAGGTGTTGGAGATTTATGAGGAACTCCATTTGGAATCGGGCGACCGGGGCGTCAGTTTCGCGGATTTCATCACTCGTTTTATCCGCCCGGAGTTCCTATCAGAGCAGGGCTAGAAGTTTGCTCAGCTTGCTGACCCCTTTGGTTTCGGCTTGGACCGCCGACCTTTATCGGAAAATGAGCAGCGGGATTTTTATCTCCCCGGCACTGCCAGTGTCCCTTTCTCAGAGATCGCCGTTCCTGGCATGGACGAGGAGACTTTTTTCATAGGGTTCTTGGGTCTATGGTTATGCAGCTTCGCGCTTCCCATGCATCCACGCCTCATGCGGTCCTCCGTCTTTTACCCGGCGCATCGAATGGCGGCTGGTTTGCAGCTATCGGTAGGGATTGCCGGGCTGGCTTACCTTTATAATGGACTTAGCGTAGCGGCGGACGCTAATGAGCCTGGGGTACAGCCTGCTAACTTTCCGATGCACTACTTCACTTCTTGGATGGAGCTGCATGTGCGAGGGATGTTTGGTGCCTATAAGACTCCTCCATTCTTTGAGAAATACGGACTCCCAAGAATCATGCGGTTGATCGGGGCTTCAATTGTGGTTGCACCTCCGCGGGAGTCTAGGGGACTGCTCCTGCGTTCACATCTAGTCGGAGCGAAGACCTCTTTTGTGGATAAGGTCATCACCATAGGCTCTGAGACCGCTAAGTCAGTGGTGTCGCTGTGTGACGACTTTAAGGGCGGGGTTTCTGTACTGAAGGCTCGGGAAATCCTTCACCTTTACTCCATTCGGCCGGGCTATCTAGTGTTTAGGCAGAATAAGACAGCCTTGTTCATGAGATATAACCCGCACCGATTTGCCCGGCAGTCAAGCTCCAACCAAGGGGTCCCGTTGGAAGCTTTCTTGGAAACGCCCGTGGTCGGCCCAGAGGGGATAAAGAATGCGATGCATCATTTTATACGGCTTAACACAGGTTCCTATTTCTTCATTAGCGAACCTAGCTGTACCCCTAAGATGCTTAATTCATATGTGGCCTGGTATGCGCACGCGATGGGCCCAATTATCTTAACGGAGAAGCGCTTGCTGGTTGACCGTAGGGGTGCGCCTCCTGGTGGTGATCGCAAGGCTCCCTTGCAGCTAAGGCTCCCGGTCGTCCCTCCGCTAAAAGATGCCGGAGCTGACCGACCACGCGTGTTGAGCCCCCCGCGTGGATTGCCACTGCCTACTACGGTGGATGCTCCCCCGGCACCCCGTGCTCCTCCAAAGCCGGTTAAAGTGGTATCGCCCGGGTCTGGCGCAGGAGCGGATATCGGGACTCGCCGTCCCAAAGTGGCTGCCAAGCGTAAGGCTACTCCGAGTGGATCTAAAGCTGGTGGGCAAAAGAAGAAGAAGTCCACTCTATCCCTCGACGCGATCCTTAACTTAAAGCCTGCGGGTCCTCCCGCCGAGGCTATATGTGAGTACGGCAGCAATGAGGGTTTCGTGGTAGACCCTGAGAACACCAATTTAGCTGCCGCCATTGCAGCTTCGGAGCGATCGGCGAGGCTTGAAGCGATGTTAAGTAAACTCGCTGAGTCCGGTAATCATCAGACAAACTCGCTGAGTCCGGTAATCATCAGACGCTTTATTTGTCGTTTTATCGCGCTTTGTATTATTATATTTAACTAACATTTGCTCCATTTTCAACAGGTGTTTCCACTGAAGAGGCTATTGCGGCATCCTTGAAAACCTTCCAGGAGGAGGAGGAGAAGCGTGCCCTAGCAGGCGTTGGTATGTTTCACCCCTTTCTCTTTCATAAGGAAAGTTTGTTGTCTCTCTATGATATTCAACCTGACTTTCTTTTGTTTCTTTGCAGGGGTTGTATTAATTGACGCGGGGGTCCTTCCCGAGTCTGTAACTGAGGTCCCGGCTTCGTCAAAGTTGCCGCAAGAGCCTCGGCTTGACAAAACGATGAAGGATGCCCTGAAAAATTTGGAGGCATCCCTATTCACGGACGAGGACGCCTCAGTTAGAGAAGCCTTAGTGGCATCCGTCTCAACGGCTCGGGAGAATCGAAAGCGGTTGAGACGCGAAGCAAAGGCGCGTAGAGCTGCTTTGGCCGCGGGAGCGGGTCCCAGTACCATTCCTCGTGCTGACACTCCTTCTGGAGTGGCCCCTGTCGCCCTGTCTACTGCTTATAGGCAAGTGGCGCGCGCGGCCCGAAGTGCAAATAATAAATCCCCTTCAGGTAGCATCTCTTTCAGAACCTTGTTGTAAGAATTATTATAAAGCCATTGGCTCATATGCATTCCATCTTGCAGGACCAAGTCCGATTGAGGGGGAGGCGGAGACCGTCGGACCCCAGGAAACGGCGGAAGCGGCGCCTGCCGAACCTGAGCCGACGGTGGGCACCGTCGTCGGGGCCACGGTGCCTGAAACAGAAGTTGAAGGATCCGCCGCCGAGAAGGTCATTGATGCCGCGTCTGAAGTGGCGGCAGATGAGATGACTGTCGAGCCGAAGGCAGTAGAAGTCGAAGCGCTTGAGGCTGGAGCCGTCACGGTGCCGATGGACGAGACAATCGTGACCGCAGAAACCGAGGGAGTATCGGGTGAGGCGGCCACGATTCCTGAGGAGGAGCGAACCGCTCTTTCTCAGGAATCTGGTAATACTCCGATCATAGCCCTCCCCGTGTATGGTTCCTTGCCGTCTCCCGGGCTCGCGAGCACAACAACGGTTCCCATCGAGTCGGGTGATGAGGCTACGGGCGGTGGTCTCATGTCGATGGATGAGGGGATTGCTTCAGTTTCTGCTGGTAGCTCGTCAGGTAAAATTTTTTTGTTACCAGCGTTCCCCCCTTTTTTATATATCTTGCGATCTCTTCTAACAAGCTTGTCTTTGCAGGTGCGGCCAGTGCCGATGCTCCTTTGCTCGAGGGGGCACCGTCGACTACTGCTTTGGCGGTGGTCACTTCCCCGTCTTCCCTCGTGCCATCGCGGATGTTGGAAGGTATGGATTTGCGACTCACAAGTTAATCTTTTAAACGTGTAGTTCATGGACTAACGCCATACCACCGCATCTTTTTAGGAGTGCTCTTTGATCATCTATATCAAGTGTTGCTCCCACACTTCTCCTTCCCATTCGAACTTGCTTCTCCCTCTAGTGGCGTTGGTGAGTGTACGTTCACTACAATATCTTTGTTCATCCCCTTTTTTCTAGCAATTAAATGATTTCTGACTTTTCCCTTTCTTTATTGCAGTGCCACAAATTGAAGGAGGGGATGCAAGACCTGCCGCGTTACCGGCCCTTCCGGCTTTGCCGTCTGTTGCTGCTGGTATAGCAAATTCCTTTTTTGGTAACCCTTAAACATCTCTTGAACCATCGTTTAACCATGTTTTGTTTTGCAGCTATTGTTCCGGCTTCGGTCCCTTTTGAGTCTCGCGTCCTTCCACCGGCAGGTCCTTTCTTGAGACGCCCGTCTTCAAAGGGTGTTGTGATGAGTTTGGGCATGCTGAGCGGGTACATCGAAGAGCTCAACATGGACGCTCTCCCTTCTGCCGTAGATTTCGCTGTGGAGGTTAATCCAATGTTGGCGGCGCTCGTAAATTTTCATAACGAAGGCGTCGTCGGATCTTGGGTTAATCACTGCAGGGAGATCGAGGCCTGTCTATACCGGCTGGAGTCGACGCGCCCTTCTCCCGAAGTTTTAGACCTGAGCACCCAACGCACAACTTGGCTCGAGCAAAGCATTTCGCACTCCCTCCACTTGGAGCAAGAAGCAGCTTTAAGACTAAGGGAATGCCAAAAGACCTCGAACGAAACGGCCCATCTGCGCGCTGAGGTTGAGGCAAATGCTGCCCAAGTGAAGACTATCTTTGAGGGTCTCTTGGAGCGCATCTCCCATGGGCTAAACTTGAAGCGGAAGCTTGACGTAGCTGAGCGCAATATCCCAAGTCGGGAAGCTGCCTATCAGGTCGTCAGGGAGCAGCTTGCGTCGGTCTTGCAGCAACGAGCCCAAGTGGAGGCAGAGCTGGCGATGGTAGCTGACCAAGAGAAGGCATGGAAGGACATATACGAGCAATTGCTACACCTATGCAAGACGCTTCCTTCCCAATAATTCTCCTTGTATCATTTGTCTTTGTAAAGTATATGTATATATTTTTTTATTCTTTAGCACAATGTATCCTGTACTCGATCAATATTTCTGAATAAAAGATGCACATTTTTGTAATGTCTTGTGTCATTTCTCCGTCTTTTCTTTCTTTTCAGTATGACATATTTAATACACCTTATTGACAGATAACTTCATTTCTCCCAGAGATAACGATGGCCTAGACTGCAGGTTCAGATCTGCCGCCTAGGACTTTTCAACTCTATGAGCCGTGAGGGTCTCGTAGAGATTTTTTCTTCCTACGGATCGAGAGGCTCTCATAGGCGGGCTTTCTCCTTAGGAATCGTAAGGATTCCTAAGTGTGGTTTTCTCTTATAAGTCGTAGGGATCTTATAAGAGAACTTTCCCTCTTACGAGTCGAGAGAATTCGTAAGCGGTTGTTTCCCTCCTCGTCGAAATTCGACTTCGGAGAGTGAGACCCGTGAATAGTATGCAAGAGACCATTTTGGATTGACTTGCAGGGCCCCATTGGTTAAAAAAACAAGCTTTTCAGTTCTTGCTGTCTGAGACTTCATCTTGCAGATTAAGAAGCAAGTTCAATTTGTTGAAGAAATCCCTTTTCTGAAAGATTTGGCGGGATTTCCCCCACCATCGGATCTTTGATCTAGGGGCTTCTGTTTTACAGAAGATAATAACCGAAAAGATTTCTTCAGAACCTTTTTGTTTAGTGCGAATGCTCCAGGATATGACACGTGTCGCACAGCACACAGTGCAGCGTAACTGCGCTAGCATATCTACACCGACACGTGTCATGCAGCGCACGACGCATACGCCGCTGAAGCGTTGCTTCCCTTGGTTTTGCTTGAAACAGAGCCTTGCTTTGGCTGGGTACGCTGCTTTGGGGTGCTGCGCTGATGCGTTTGCGCTGGACACGTGGCGTGTAGCGCGCAGCGCAACGCGACTGCGCTAGCGCTTCCGTGCTGAAGCGTCGCTTCTTCAATACAGAGCTTTGCTCTAATCGGGGAAGGATGAAACGTTGCTTCATCTCCTGTCTCGGAAATCGAACGGACATTCGCTCCAATTAGGGTAAACCGCCGTGACGACTCTTGGGAATCGAAGAGGCACTTGAGGCCTATAAATAGGACCCTTGGTCTCCTCCAGATACTTATCATCTTCCAGATTTCCATTTTGAAAACTTCAGAGCTTTGTTCTTGCCTTTAAGAACTCCGGTGCCTTGCTCCCCCTTTTTTTTTTAAGTTTTTTAGAAGAACTTCAGGTAAAATCGATTCTTAGATCAATCTTAAATAGCAGAGCTCTCGTCTAGTGGGTTTCATCTTTGAACACAGTTTTGCTCTCTAGGAATTTAGTCCTCCATGTATATTATTGCTTTTCTATTGTTGATCTTCCTGTAATATTTTCTCCAGGCGTAATGGCGGCGGTGTATCTATACAGTCTGCACGAGTTCATTACCTACGATGATATCCGCGCTCAGGGTCGTCAACAAAACCAGGAGTTTACAGACGCCGAATGTGCAGAAGTTATGGGTCGTCTGAACGCAAGCGGTGGTTGGCTGTTGCCTCGGCGTTCGGCTCTTTTGAAAGTCGTACTGGGAGCAATATGGAGGGCACTTCCGGGTCTTCACGAGGCCCTACCACTCAATGCGCTGGACGATGCCGAGGACAAGGTGCATTCAGTGCACCTGACAGGGCTGATCTCAAAGAAGCGACGGAACGACCTCGTTGACATCCTGCATCAAGTGTTTCAGCAGACGACGATCGTTGCTGCTTATCAAAGGCCGGAAGGGCTTGCCGATGATATCGACACCGAGGAGCGCGAAAGACTGCGCATAAGAATAATTAGAAAGGCCAGAAGAACTCTGGATGGCCTTACTTTTGATTTCCTCACTCCGTGCCCCGGATCCGAGGTTATACCGTTGTAATATTTTGAACAATGTTTCTTATGCATTATTCTTATGCCTGTAAAAACTTTTGGCGGTATGAATGAAAACCCTCCCCTTTTCTATTTCAGCTTGTCTTATTTCTCGTCCTGAGTCTTCTGTCCATGCATAAATGAATGCGTCACGCATGCCAGATCAAATGTAGAACGGATATTCTTTCTGTCATCTTCTTTCTTTTAATGTCAATAGGCTGTCTTAATAATCATGGTTGATGGATGTCTAAAACGAGTATTCCGACTTCCTCAGGAAATAGCGATGGCTTAGGCCGCAGGTTCAGGTTTACCGCCTAAGACTTTTCAATTCTATGAGCCGTGAGGGTCTCATAGAGGCTTTTCTCCCTACGGATCGAGAGGATCTCATAGGTGGATTTTCTCCTTAGGAATCGTGAGGATTCCTAAGTGTGGTTTTCTCTTATAAGTCGTAAGGATCCTATAAGAGAATTTTTCCCTCTTACGAGTCGAGAGGATTCGTAAGTGGTTGTTTCCCTCCTCGTCGAAATTCGACTTCGGAGAGTGAGACCCGTGAATAGTATGCAAGAGACCATTTTGGATTGACTTGCAGGGCCCCATTGCTCAAGAAGCAAGTTTTTTTCAATCCTTGCTGTCTGAGACTTCTTCTTACAAATTGGGACGAATCGGGAATTTGCTCGCGGAGAGAGTGATGGCTCTGCGAGTTGACATGAGTTAGGAGGCTCTCATCACGGAGTGTTTGTATCCGTGAGTCGAGGAGTTTGCTAGGGATTATTTGTTTCCCGAGCACCAAGGATTATTTGTTTCCTTGGGGTTTGAAACGAGTCGAGGATTCCCACGGAGGCGCTGGTGGCTCTGCAGGTCGACGCGGATCAGGAGTCTCTCGTCAAGGAGTGTTTGTATCCGTGAGTCGAGGGATTTGCTAGGGATTATTTGTTTCCCGAGCGCCAAGGATTATTTGTTTCCTTGGGGTTTGAAACGAGTCGAGGATTCCCACGGAGGCGCTGGTGGCTCTGCAGGTTGACGCGGATCAGGAGGCTCTCGTCAAGGAGTGTTTGTATCCGTGAGTCGAGGGATTTGCTAGGGATTATTTGTTTCCCGAGCGCCAAGGATTATTTATTTCCTTGGGGTTTGAAACGAGTCGAGGGTTCCCATAGAGGCTCTGGTGGCTCTGCAGGTCGACGCGGATCAGAAGGCTCTCGTCAAGGAGTGTTTGTATCCGTGAGTCGAGGGATTTGCTAGGGATTATTTGTTTCCCGAGCGCCAAGGATTATTTGTTTCCTTGGGGTTTGAAACGAGTCGAGGTTTCCCATAGAGGCTCTGGTGGCTCTGCAGGTCGACGCGGATCAGAAGGCTCTCGTCAAGGAGTGTTTGTATCCGTGAGTCGAGGAATTTGATGAAGATATTGATTTCTTCGGAGTTGGACTGAACTGTCAAGATTTGGCTTCGTCTTCTGGCGGAGCCTGTTGGGAAAGTATGGTTCCCTCTTTGTTTACGCCCTTGGATTGTATACAGGGATCGATGTGATCTTAACTGTAGGGCCAAAGTTTTATCATCATTATTTTTTTTATTTTATTTCCGCGATGCTCTATCATTTCAGCTTTTATATCGCGAAGGTCGCGATTGCCCAATCATTTCGGCTATTTCTCGCGGTGCCCAATCATTTCGGCTATTTATTTCATTTTTACTCGCTGCTTTTTATTGCGAGTCGCCCAATCATTTCGGCTATTTTACATGCATACATTTTACTTGCTGCTTTTTATTGCAAGTTGCCCTATCATTTCAGCTATTTCGTATGCATGAGCGGCCTACTGGCTTTCGCCGTAAACCTGAAATTGGACACCGATTTCGGCATCAGCATCGCTACAACTGGGATATTGCCAGGAGCGAATCATCATCTGCCTCTGTCGCTGTCGAACGAAGGTGGCTTAGCGACCAGGGTTAGGGTCCTGTCGACTAAGGCTTTGACTTCATGAGCCGTAAAGGTCTCATAAAGGTATTTCTCCCTACAAGTCGTGAGGATCTTATAGGTGTATTTTCTCCCTAGGAATCGTGAGGGTTCCTAAGTGTTTCGTTCCTCTGTAAGTCGTAAGGATCCTACAAGAGGGTTTTCTCTTTGCAAATCGAGAGGATTTACAAGGGTTATGCGAATATATCCCCAGTCACGGATGGACCTTGGTTAGGGAAATGTTTATTCGCGCCCGTGGATTGTATACAAGGGTCAGTATTGAGCCACTTGTAGGGCAATATAGGAAATTGTGGGGATTGCTTAAGCACAGGTTTAGGTCTCTGTAACTTAAGACTTTCAAATCCTATGAGCCGTGAGGGTCCCATAAGAGAGTTCTCCTTACGAGTCGTGAGTATCTCGCAAGTGTATTTTCTCCCTAGGAATCGTGAGGATCCCTAAGTGTGTTGCTCCTTTGTGAGTCGTAAGGATCTCACGCGGGTGGTTTCTCCCTACAAGGTCGAGGGGACCTTGTAAGCGTACTTTAACGAGGTTGCCCCCTTTCGGGTTTTCACAAACACTCGCCGGTAGTCCTGCTGTTTTTACTCACGGAGCCCTTTCGGGTTTTCATCCGTGCCCTTTTTGTTTATGGACATACCGTTTTTTTTTGTTTTTTTTTTTTATTTTCTTTTTCTCCCTCTTTTTTTTTTTTTACGAGTTCACGCCCTTTCGGGTTTTCACGAATACTCGCCGGTAGCCCTGCTGTTTTTACTCACGGAGCCCTTTCGGGTTTTCATCCGTGCCCTTTTTGCTTATGGACATACCGTTGTTTTTTTTTTATTTTATTTTTATTATTATTATTATTTTTTTTTATTTTTATTTTTTTATTTTTTTTTTGTTCATCTCGTCAACCTAAGGATGCTGCGGTAATAGCTTAAAGACGTTTTTGTCTGCTATTAGTTTTAGGACATTTCGGTCCGCTGTTAGTTTAAGGACATTTCGGTCCGCTGTTAGTTTAGGGACATTTCGGTCCGCTGTTAGTTTAAGGACATTTCGGTCCGCTATTGAGAAGTTGGCTACTGCTTATAGAACTTGAGCTTAGGAAGATAGCGAGCGGACATAGTCGTCGTCATCTATCGTTGACCTTGGCTGTGGCTCATTAAGCGTAGTATTTCTTTAGGAAGCGACCGTTTATCGGCCTGAAAGGCCTTTCACCATACATGTCCATAAGTAGATAGGCCCCACCCTGGTAAACTTTATCTATGATGTACGGGCCTTCATAGTTCGGCTCGAATTTTCCCCGCTTGGCGCGATTGGGGATCATAGGCCTTTTAACCACTAGCACGAGTTCGCCTTGGTGGAATGCCCTCAGTCGGGTCAATCTTTCGTATGAGCGCATCATCTTTGCTTTATAAGCTTCCAGATTTTATTGCGCTATGAGCCTAGTTTCATCAAGGGCGTCAAGCTCCTCAAGCCGAAGGTGAGCATTTTCTTCGTCCGTTAGCTCGTGGTGAACTGCCACTCGTAGAGAGGGTAACTCTATCTCGAGAGGGAGTACTGCTTCCGTACCGAACACCAACGCGTATGGCGTTGTGTTTGTGGCTGTCTTGAACGTAGTTCGATACGCCCAAAGAGCTTCTTGCAGTCTCTCATGCCAGTCTTTCTTATTTCGGGACACTGTTTTCTTTATAATTTTCGTCAAGGTCTTGTTGAAGGCCTCGGCGAGACCGTTAGCTCGTGGATTATAGACTGAGGAATATCTGCAGTCTATGTTATGCTGCTGTGCGAAGCGGCTGATTTTATGACTTCGGTAAGCTGGCCCGTTATCGGAGATGATCCGCCTCGGAGTTCCAAACCGATATATGACGTGCGTTTTGAAGAAATGGAGGATATTCTCCGTCTTCACTTCTCTCAACGGTACTGCTTCTGCCCACTTAGAGAAGTAGTCAGTCGTCGCTAGGATGAAACGATGTCCTTTAGACGATGCTGGCTCGATGGGGCCGACTATATCAGTCCCCCACATTTCGAATGGCCAGCTAGCTACCGTTGGATGCAGCGGATTTGGGTGCTGGTGGATGAAGTCCCCATGAATCTGGCATGAGTGACATTGCTTCGCATATTCGATGCAGTCTTGAATCATCGTGGGCCAGTAATAGCCCATCCGTTTGATCTTCAACTTCATCTTTGGACCTGCTTGGTGAGAACCGCAGATTCCGTCATGAATTTCCTGAACGACTCTTTCCGATTCGTCCGGTCCTAAGCATCTCAGCCACAGAGAATCGAATGACCTCTTGTAGAGAGTATCATTGACGAAGGCGAAGGACAGAGCTCGTTTTATGAGTTGATGTCTTGCGGACGCATCTTCAGGCATTTGGTGGGACTTAAAGTAGTCTATAAAGACTTCCCTCCAATCCTCAACCTTCTCATGTTCTTTTATTTGCAAGGTCGCTTGTTCAGTCACTCCCTTCTCTTCGGGTGATTCCGAAGGTATTTCTGCGGGGGCGAGCACCTGACGACTTTGTACCATGATTCTAACGTCATCGAGGTTCTCGTCAGCCATTTCTTTAGCGAGTTTGGCCAACGCGTCCGCTTTGCTGTTATCCGCGCGTGGTATGCTCTCCAAAGTATAGGAGGGAATTTGGGTTAGCAGTTGTTGCACCTTTTCACCGTATTTTACTAACTCCGGTTTGCATGTTTGGTAATCGCCGTTTACTTGACTAACGACCAGTTGCGAATCTCCGTATATGAGGAGGTTTTCAATTCCCATATCAATGGCGATCTCGAGGCCCGCTATCAGAGCTTCATATTCGGCTTCGTTGTTTGTCCTCGGTTCCGTTAGGGAGAACGCGTAGCGTATTATCCCTCCTTGTGGAGTTATAAAGATGAGTCCTACCCCCGATTTGATTATAGGGGTACTTTGTTTGCGCTTCTTCACGGAAGATGCTCCGTCAAAATAAAGCTCCCATCGAGTATTATCACCATCGATCGCATCAAACGCATGTTCGTCTGGAAGATCGCAGTTTAAAGGAGAGTCGGCTGGTATCGGGTGCTCAGCAAGGAAGTCGGCGATGGCCTGGCCTTTTACTGCTTTGAGTGGTCGATATGCTATCGAAAACTCCATTAAGAGCAGGGCCCATTTAGCGAGTCGTCCTGTCAATATGGCCTTTGACATTAGATATTTGAGAGGGTCCACCTTTGAAATGAGATAGACTTCATGCGCTAATGCGTAATGTCTAAGCTTTGTTATTGCGAAGATCAACGCCAGGCAGTGTTTTTCAATGGGGGAGTAATTGCTTTCTGCCCCCAGCAGAACCCGACTTAAGTAGTAGAGTGATCTTTCTTTCCCCTGGTCATTCTTCTGTGCCCATAATGCACCTAAAGAACCTTCAAGGGCGGTCGTGTAAAGAATGAGAGGCTTTCCCTTAACTGGAGCAGCCAACACCGGAGGGTTTTGCAGATACTGCTTGATCTCATCCAATGCAGCTTGGCATTTGTGATCCCAAACGAATGGGGTTCCCTTCTTCATTAGGTGACTGTAAGGACGGCACTTTCCTGAAAGATTAGCGATAAACCGTCGAATGTATGCAAGCTTTCCTTGGAGAGATCGCAACTGTTTAAGAGTTCTTGGCGGAGGCATTTCCATGATCGCCTTGATCTTTGATGGATCTATCTCAATACCTCGGTGCCGGACGATGAATCCCAGGAATTTGCCCGAGGAAACTCCGAATGCACACTTGAGCGGGTTCATCTTCAAGTTGTATTGTCGAAGGCGTTGAAACACGGTCTTCAAATGCTCGAGGTGTTCTTCGTATGATTTGCTTTTAACCACGAGATCGTCGATATAGCATTCGACGATTTCATGAATAAGGTCGTCGAAGATCTTTGTCATGGCCCTCTGATAAGTAGCACCGGCGTTCTTTAAACCGAAGGGCATCACTTTATAACAGAATATACCTAGAGGGGTCCTGAAGGCCGTATGCTTCTGATCTTCAGGATGCATTTTTATCTGGTTATACCCCGATGAGCCGTCCATGAAGGAGAAAACTTCATGAGTGGATGTGTTGTCTATCATCAGTTCGGTGACTGGCACTGGGAAATCATCCTTCGGGCAGGCTTTGTTGAGATCCCTAAAGTCCATGCATATGCGCACCGTACCATTTTTCTTCATCACTGGGACGATATTAGCAATCCATTCAGGGTATTGAACCTCTTGGATAAAGCCGGAGTCTATCAGCTTTTTGACTTCCGCGTTGATGCTCATTTCGAGCTCAAGCCGCATTCTTCTCGGCGCTTGTTTGACCGGCTTGACACTCGGGGATATTGCTAGTCTATGTACAGCGACTTCTGGATCTAGTCCTGGCATCTCGGAATAGTTCCATGCGAAGCAATCTTTATGCTGCACAAGGACGTCTTTTAACGCAGCCACCCTCTCTTCAGACAGCAGCTCGCTGACGAATGTCGGTCGCGGATCATTTACCGTCCCCAACTCGATTTTCCTGAGGTTATCTGCAGTAGTATGTATTCCATCCTCTAGTTCTTTTGGAGCTGGGGGAAATTCTGAGATTACCTCATCGCTGCTGTTTTCAAAGCACCGAGGAAGGCTGTTCATGTCCTCGGACTCTCCTTTTAATATTGTTATCACGTGGCAAGTGCGAATTTTCTGCCAATCCCAATGCGGAGTTGGTTCTATCCTGGTGTTTTCGGGTTCGTGCTTTTGCGGCGGCGCTACCCTCCAGTTGTCAGACAACGCGAATTTGCCAAGCTGATATTGGTCCTCAACCCAATTCTTAAAGGTGAAACAATCTTCAAGCGGATGCCCTACTACTCGATGGTAAGAGCAATAATTTGGGTTGGAGACTTCGCCTGCTTGCTCAGGGTGTTTAGACTCTGGCAGTGTAAGCATTTGATGTTTTAGAGCAAGATCAAGTATTTTCCTTGTTTTGCTCCGAGGAAACGAGTATGCTCGACCCATTTTCTTCATGAGGGCTAGGTCAATAACGCTCGACCCTCGGATGCGTGGCTTCTTAGCTCTGCTTTGTGGTTGTTGAGCGCCTTTCTTGCCTTTCGACTTGTTTTTGCCTCCGCGTCGAGCCCTTTTTGTATCAGGTTGGTACGGGGCAGCATCTTCGTTCTTTACTGCCTGTTGAAGGAGGCGCTGTGTCTTGGCTTTCTCATAGATTGCCATTTCACGATTGTGATCATCTCGGGCTTTTTGACTCGCATCCCTTATAAGTTTGCTCACCTGGTCTTCAAATGATGGACTGGGCGGTTTTGTATCAGGAACTTTTGCTGGTTCAGGATTAGCGTCCTCCCATTGAGCGTCCGCTTCTTCATCGAAGTCATACATGACATAACAGCTGTCTACTGGCTCCCTTTTCTTTGACCGGATGTACCCGAGCCCTTTTGTTTCTATTCTCCCGTTAGGCAATTTGCATTGAGTCCCGGGAACGTTCCATACTTTGTCATAGAATTTGGCCTTTCTAATGGTTTGTTCGAAAGGTATTCCCTGGCGTTTCAGCAGTTTCCTCAAACCTTTGGTATAATATCTGGGAAGACGGATGGGCTGAAGCCTGTCGAGCGTGGGATCCGCGCCATGCCAAATTTCTTTTTCCACCTTGTTTTCTTCAGAACGGTAGAATAGGATTGCCTTCTCGCCTTTTCGTCCGGGAGGAATATAGAATGTGTGCAATTCTTCTACGCTGTTGGCGTTGAGTGCATCCAGTTCTTTGTAATGTTCAAGCGGCACCATGGTTATCTGCAGACTTCGCTCTTCATCAGCAGAAGCTCGTATTGACAGCCGAGCAGGGAATACAGCGTGAACTTCATCCTCTGAATCACTGCCGAAGATTAATGAAGGAACGGATGGTCCTGGCCTGGTGGACTGGGATGGACCTGAATAAATTATATCCTCCTCCTCCTCGGTGTCACTGCCGAAGACAGGGATGGTGGCGTTAGTTTTGTTCTCCGGTTTGTGACACATTTCCGTGTCTTCGAAACTCGGTAAGAAGTACTTGGCATCTTCATACTTGCGAACTTCGTTTACGGAAAACGGATTCAACTCTCCCGCCACAGTGTACTCAAGGCCATCCCTAGAATACTTCATGTACTGATGCTGTGTAGAAGGGATGATATTGTACTCGTGTAGCCATGGTCGGCCGAGCAGAGCGTTGTAGCACGTCTTGGCGTCTATAACATGGAATTTGATGTCTGTGACAAGCAACCCGAAGCGTAGCGTCAATATCACAGATCCAAGTGTTTTTGATGATTGAGAGTCGAATCCGGAGATAGTGATTTTGTCTCGGGCGAGGTGTTGGACACTCATGCAAATCTCCTTTAACACTCGCACATTGAGTAAATTGACAGACGATCCGTTATCGACCAAGATTTTGCCTATCTTTATGTCATGGCAGTATCCTGAGACATAAAGGGGGCGATTGTGTTCACACGTCCCGAGGAGAAGGTCTTCATCACCAAAAGCAACGTCGGCTGCGTGCACTTCCTCTAGTTCGTCTTTCATCTTTTCTTCGGCTAGGAAGGCTTGGAACTGGTCCGGCTCTTGTAGGGCCTTAATTAAAGAACCCCTCGCCTCTTTTGATAGTAATAGGGCATCGAGAATGCTGAGTTGTGAGGGTAGCTTCCTCAGATGCGCTAAGACATTGTAATCTACTCTATTCCTCTTTGGGGGATTCTTGGCGGTTAACTCTTCCGCGACTCGGTCATCCAAGGAGATATCTTCAGAGACCTTCTCTTTCCCTTTGTCTTTTCTGTTCAAGGGTCCGAGGTTCTTTTCGGGTAATGTTCGATTGCGCAGCTGTATATTCTCGCAGGCCTTCGGTTCTTCTTCTTTTCCCGAAGTGGATTCTTTGAAGAGGGGGCCAAGTTCTAGTTTCTCATCAGAGTCGCTCCCAAATGTAGGCACTTGTGACCCGGCAGTGTTAACCATGTGACAATTGCCGGCAGTTCTTTCAAGTTCTTCAGTCGTATTTCTTTGCTCTCGGCGAATTTTACGTTTTTCCCGTTTAAAGCGTTGTCGATTAGCGACGTATCCTTGCCACCATCCATTGAAAGCCTTGCACTCTTGGGTAGGATGCGAGACCTTCTGATGATATAAGCAATAAGAGGGGTGCATTTCTACCACACCAGTAATTTTTCCTTCAGAGGATGGTAGCTTCATGCCCATTGATATGGCCTTAGCAAACCTCTTTTTTATCTTGAATTGGCTTTTGTCAGCGGTGGAGGCATCTTGCTCCAGCGGGATCGTCTCAGCTCTTTCATCAAGTCGCTGGCGCTTGGCCCTTTCGAATATAGCCGTCTCGCGTTCTCGATCAGCTTTACTTTTCAATCGGGCTTCATTAAGAAACGCGCCAATCATCTCAACTGATAACCCTGGAGCTCTTGATTCGGCATTTGCCCCCAGCGTTTCAGTGCCAGAGGTCTCTTCATCATTCGTGACCGAATGAGAGATCATATGACAGCTCGCCACATACTCCTCGGATTCGTCCGATGAACTTTCTCCCTCATCTTCCTTTTGAAAGACGTGATCAAGGAAATCTTGGAGCGTAATGGGAGTCCGCGCCTTTTGGTTATATTCATCCAGCGCGTCGATCTGCTTTTGTAGGTCCGTGCGCTTGTCGCCAGGCTTCACGGGCTTCTTAGATTTCTTCTTCTTCTTTTTCGAAGATTTTGACGGCTGGCTATGAACGCTTGAACCACCACCATCAGTCTTCGGAGTCAGTCGTGGCTTCAACATCCCCTCAATAACCTGCGGTTCCAAGGGGTTCTTCCACTTGACCGCTGGACAGGTCTGAAGATTGTTTAGCATCCTCTTTGTCTTGGCTGATAATACAACCTCCCAAGGAGCTTCCTCTATGACGGAGCATGTTGCCCCTGGCGTATTCGTTCCCTTAGAAGTGTGGGGCTGCGGGGGATTCACCTTCCATTTGTCAGATAGCGCAAATTTGCCCTGACGGTACTGGTTCTCAAGCCAATTCTTGAAAACGTAGCAATCCTCGATGGGATGGCCTAGCACTCGATGGTAAGGGCAATAATTGGGCTCGTTGATGTCGTTCGGTTGCAACGGTCGTTTTGGATCTGGAAGATTTATGAGTCTATTGCGCAACGCCAGCTCGAATAGCCTCCTCGTTTTATCGCGGGGGAAGGAGTAAGGACGTCCCATTCTGTCCTCAAGGGGTACGTATGGGCGTGTAGTGTTTGGACGAGCAACCGGTTTCGAGTCCCTCGGTTGTTGTTGGGCATTAGCGACAATGATCGCTTTTCCCTTTCCTTTGTCGTTTCGGGAGTCCGGCTTCGGGAGAGGGGGTTTATGGCCCATCTGGTCCATCTGCGCTAGTTTGTCGATCAAAGCCTGGAAGGTAGTCGGCTTGAAGAACATCATGAACTGCGAGATGGTTGCCTGTGGATCAAGGGTTCCAACAAACATCCCCACCGCTGGAGCTTCTTCTATGCGCTGTTTGCACTTCGACCATAGATTTCGCCACCGTATAGCGTACTGAACCCATGTCTCACCGGGTTTTACCCTGGCATTAATCAGTGCCGTCATCGGGGTACACTCACTGGCACTTGCAAAACGTTGGGTGAAGAGCAGTTCCATCTCCGTAAAGGTTTTAATAGAGTCGTTAGGAAGCTCAGAATACCATTCAAACGCCGTATCTGATAAGCTTCCAACAAACTGGCGAAGCAAAAGTTTGTCGTCGCCGCCGGTGTTACCGCAAAGAGCCCTGAACTGGGCAACATGTTGATGGGGATTGCCGGTCCCTTTGTAGACATGAAACTTGGGAATTGTGTAACCCGGCGGGTACTTGATTTGGTCATACCAGCCTGGATACGGTCGCCCCATTTTTACGACGTGGCCGGCTGCTTCTGCCGCGTGATGAACCTTTATTTGCTGGGCTATATATTCGTCCAGATCAGTCTTAGAGATTGTATCCTCTTTAGCCGTTAATAGAGCCGGTGGCGGATTTGATGCCTCTCCCCTATCGTCTTCAAGAATGATCGGGAGATCTCCAGCAGGTGGATCCTGTTGAATCATCATACCCACCATATCCTGGAACAGGAGGGCCATCCGCTGTATGTTGGCTGCTTGTTCAGCAGCCTCTCTGTCCCTCTTTTCCAGTACTCGGCGAAGGAACTCAGCGTCGGTCTCTTCCTCCTGGCGCTCATCTAAGGACGTCTCAGGGTTCTCTTTCGGCCTAGTGAGTGCAGCCATTGTGGTCATCATCTCCTGGAGCTTTTGTTGTTGCTCCTGATCCTTGGTCACTGATCGGGTAAGCGGTCGGTGACCCGTAGCAGTACGACTTTCTTCCTTTCCAGAAGCCATATAAACCGTATGAACAATTATGCCCCCTGACTTAGGGCGTTTAGGTTCACTGCTTTTAAACTTTGCTGGTGACGCGGGAGTTTTCTCTGGCTTCCTTCTTTTGTGGGCCAACGAGGTCAAAGGAGCCGTTGGAGTGGGCATCCTAGCAACCGTTGCCCCCTGCTGTTTAACGGGGCGGGTTTTGTCCGTTTCGACCTTTGCCTTTTTCTGGCGATGAAAGTGATCTGGGTCAATCACAGAGTCTTGAACCCTCCGCCAAACCTTGTATATCTTTGACGATAGCCGTTGAGGGGGCTGTTCTTGTTTTGTTTCTGGAACTCTCTCCGCAGGTGGAGGAGATCTTTTCAAGGTAGCGGTTGGAGAATTCTTACGCACTCTCCTCAGTAGTTCAAAGCTGTTTCCAGTTGGAACAGCAGCGTTGACTTCCACCATTGGAGCGGGTGGAGTTATCCCTGAGGGGGAGTTGCCCCCTGCTTTCCTCACTCGTCGCCAATGGCGACGTCGCGCACGACGAGCCGTTGGGACTGGCTTGGAAATCGAGATGGTTTCTTTTTGCCCCCTGTTTGAGTGTGGGGTAACTGCCGATGTCAGCCTGTCGAAGACTGATGCCTTTTGACCAGCTGGGGGAGGAGTGTGAACCGTCAATCTTGTGAAGACCGACTCTCTGATAGGAGAGGCCGCTTTAACGACTTCCGAAGCAGCGGCCGTTGCCTTCTTTGGGACGGCCACTTTATAGTTCTGACCTAGCCTGGTGAAAACGGAGGCTGTCGGTTTAGTAGCGGGCGACCCGTTGACAGAGGCTGTCGAAACAGTGAGCCGGTTGACGACCGACCTTTTACCCACTTCCGGCGCAGGTATTGGTGCAGAAAAGCTTGCAGGTGGGATCATAGTCCCGAAGAACAAGCCGGTGGTGGCTTGGGTCACCTGGTCTACCGGCAGAGTAAGGAAGGAAGCCGCTTGGGGCCCATATGCTACGCCTCCCGGTGAGGTGGAGCGTCCGTTGCAGCGGCATTTCGAGCAGTTGGTACAGCTAGAGGCCATTGAATCTTGAATTCTGCGCCAGGTAAAAGACCAAATCTTAGTAACTTGAAATCCGAAGACAACCATTTAATGAACCGCGATTGGTTCGCGAAGACGAAACACGAAGTGTGGAGTGGAAAGAGGAAGAGGTCCCACCGGGCGTGCCAGAATCTGTTCCCCTCCGAACGGCGGCCTGAACTTTAGGACGTTTGTGCCTGAGATTCGGGGCAGATGCTATTCGGTTTTATCCGTCTATCTCTCCGAAGATGCCAAGTTGATTTATGGCACCGTGTATCGGAGGTTTAGACGGATGCGGCCGATGTAGCAGACTTCGTCAGATTCCCCCTCGGGGTGAGGGGTTTTTGATTGTGGGGACGCTCTTCCCTGCAGGCGCAAGCCCCTGCAGTTAATTACGCTACCGCCTCGCGGTAACAACTTTCTCCTTCTCCAGAATTTCACTTCGTGTCGTGTGTGTCCATTTTGTTTGTGGTTGCCCGTGGATTGTATACGGAGACTGAGTAATGCCGTCGCCCGTAGGACGTGGATTAGTCCAAATCCGTATTTACTTAGATTTGGGTTTGGTATTTTAGTTTAAGGATGCGTTAGCCTCGTTGAGGCTAAGGTCAACTTAAACGTGATTCATTTAATATATGGCCGCCGGGACTCGTCGCCTCTCTAACGTCGTTGAAGGATTACAACGACAGGTGTCAGAGGAGTTCGGAGATGTACCTTCGAACCGAAGTTAATTTAGTGTTTTATATTTCATTTGAATGTTTAAGGATACGTTAGCCATGTTTGGGGCTAAGATCAACTTAAACAGGACCGTTTAGATCCGGCAAAAGAGCATTTGGAGGATCTATTGTTCCAATTTAGGGACATGCGTAGTCCAATTTGGGACTAAAGTCTGTTTGGAGGATACGTTAGCCATTTTTGAGGTTAAGATCGACTCAAACGTTTGTTAAGGATACGTTAGTCCATTTTGGGACTAAGGTCAACTTAACGGGACCGTTTAGGTCCGACAAAAGAGCATTTGGGCTCTATTGTGCCAGTTTAGGGACGTGGTGGTCCGTATTCCAGTTTAGGGACGTGGTGGTCCAATATTAGTTTAGGGACGTCTCGGTCCGATGTTAGTTTAGGGACGTTTCGGTCCATTGTTAGTTTAGGGACGTTTCGGTCCATTATTAGTTTAAGGACGTTTCGGTCCACGAGTTTAAGGACCCCGCAGTTCATAGCGATGTGTGGTCGTTGGGACCCGTCACCTCTTTGACGTCGTTGAGGAATTACAACGATGGATATCAAAGGAGTTCGGAGATGTACCCTCGAACCGGTTGTGAATTGATTCAGGAGAGCCATTTTGCTCAATCAATTTGATTTAAGGACTTATGGCCACGATTGGGTTAAGTCCAATTTTTATTTATTTTGGGCTTTGCTCAAATAGAATATTAATTCAAATAGGGCTCTGCCCTTCTATTGCTTTGCAATTTGATTTGGGCCAGGCCCTTTAAATAATGCATTGCATTTGTGCAGAGCATCAAGAATCTTTGAGATTCAAGGGAAGGAGTGCAGAGCACTTTTAAATTTCTTGATCTAAATTCAGATCAGAGAAAAGAAAAGAAAGAAATCTTTTCTTTCTTTCTGTTTCAGAGAACCAGAGGTTCATAGCAAGTGCAAGGCACTATTTTTATTATTTTTATTTATTTATTTATCTATTGGAGATCACTGATCTTATTTTCTAGATCAATGATCTATTCTTTAAGAGAATTTTCTCTTATCTCAAAGGTTTTTACCTTCTTTTTGTGTTCTCCAGAAAATCTCAAGAGTTCTCTTCTCTTTTTTTTTTTTATCCAATTCTCTATCTCTTTGAAATGGGGTCTGGGGTCCTTTTTATAGTGCTCAAAGATCAGTTAAATTTGTTAAAAAGATCTTTTCTGAGTGATTCGGGGAATTTTCCCCACCGTTGGATCTTTGATCCAAAGGCCCCTGTTTTACAGAAGAAATCTTCTTGTTTAAACAAGAACAGAAAAATTATCCTTAAATCTTCACTCTGTTGTTGCGCAACTCACCAGCGTGTGACACGTGTCGTGCAGTTAAGCGCTTGCGCAACAGCGCTTGCGCAACTGCGCGGACACGTGTCGCTCAACGGTGCACTTGCGCAACAGTGTTTGCGCAACTGCGCGGACACGTGTCTCGCAGCGGTGCGCTTGCGCAGTTGTGCTTGCGCAACTGCGCAGACACGTGGCGCACTGTGGTGCATTTGCGCAACAGTGTGTGCGCAACTGCGCAGACACGTGTCGCGCAGAGGTGCGTTTGCGCAGTTGTGCTTGCGCTACTGCGCAGACACGTGTCCCGCTGCGGTGCGCTTGCGCAACAGTGTTTGCGCAACTGCGCAGACACGTGTCTCGCAACGGTGCGCTTGCGCAGTTGTGCTTGCGCAACTGCGCAGACACGTTGCGCACTGTGGTGCGTTTGCGCAGTTGTGTCTGCGCAACTGCGCAGACACGTGTCGCGCAGAGGTACGTTTGCGCAGTTGTGTCAGTGCACTTGCGCAGTTGTGTCTGCGCTACTGCGCAGACACGTGTCTCGCTGCGGTGCGCTTGCGCAGTTGCGTTTGCGCAACTGCCCAGACACGTGTCGCGCAGCGGTGCGCTTGCGCAGTTGAGCGTTGCTTTTGCTTTTTAAAGAGCCTTGCTCTGATTGGACGCACTGCCTTGGGCGTTGTGCTGCCGTGTCAACTTCTGACACGTGGCGCGTTGCGCGCAGCGCACGGGAACTGAAGCGTTCCTTCAAAATTTGAATTTTCGAAATTTAAGCAGAGCCTTGCTCTGATTGGGGGAACACCAAGATTATTAACTAATCCCTTCAAAGATTTAATCTTTACCTAAATTTTTGACAGAGTTCTGTCCCTAAGAAATTCCTTAAGACAAAGAGCTATGCTCTGAAGGAGAATTAATTCTCAGAAAACAAGAAAGAAGATGAACAGAGGTCATCTCAAGGGCCAAAGGCCCTATTTATAGGCACTGAGAGCCGTTTCAACTTCTGAGTTGATCCAATGGCGTAGATACTGCCACCGCTGCACTCACATGTAGGCCACGTGAGCGCAACGGTGGGGGCATTTGTTTCCCCAATCAGAGCAAATCTCTGTTCAAATTTTAAAATTTGAAATAAAGCAGCGCTTCATAGCAGCGCCAGCGCTGAGAGTCAAAGGCTCTGAGGCAACGCTCACGTGCAAAGCACATGAGCGCTAGCGCTAAGAGCGCTGCACTCTAAGCAGCGCACCATGTGCAAAATACGTGAGCGCTAGCGCTTTAAGCAGCGCACCATGTGCAAAGAACGTGAGCGCTAGCGATAGAACAAAATGTTCTCGGCCCTTGGATCAAACATCCAACGAACATGATTAAAAATCATCAATTGATCAGAATAAAATTCTGTTAAGGAAACATTCCTCAGAATCTTTCCAAACAGGAAAGATTATGCTCTGAAAATCAGAGCACCGTTGGATCAATGATCCAATGGTGATTAAAAATCACCAAAATACAGAATAAATTCTGTATGGGAAAAGATTTCCCAATCTTGTTAAAAATAAGAAGATTGCCTTCTGTAAAATAGAAACCCTAGGATCAAAGATCCAACGGTGGGAAACATCTCCAAATCGATTAGAGAAAAAATCTTTTCAACTGATTCAACAAATCAGTCTACCCTATAAAAAGGCCCCAAGACTTCAAGTCTGATAGAAAGGAACCCCCCCCCCCAAACTTTGAGAAAATTCAGAGAGAAGAGCAACCTCTCGGCAGAAGAAGAATTTCTTCAAGATAAAATAAAGAGATAAAAGTATCTCATCAGAAAAAGAACTTAGTTCTTATGGTAGATCATGGATCTATAAGAAAACTGTCTTTCACAAAAGAGATCATAACATTTCATTATAAAAGGGGAGAGAATAATTCAATTCTCTGAGGATCACAGATCCATAAAGGCAAAGCCTTTCACTAAAAACATAAGAGATTGAAATATCTCCTATAAAATAAGAACTTTGTTCTTAGATCCATGAGACAAAATCTCTCATAAGAGAGAATTTAATTCTCAGAGCGCAAAGCTACCTAAAAAGTGCCTTAGCGCTCTAATTAAAAGGAGCCCCCCAGCGCTCCAAATCTAGCGCACAGCGCTGCAGAGCCTTAACGCTCCAAATTTAAAGAAACACCTCAGTGCTCCAAAGTCTGGCGCACAGCGCCAAGCGCGCTACGTGCTCCTCACGTGTGCGCTATTTCACAAGAAGCGCTCTGCGCTAATTGACTGGTGCACAGCGCCAAGCGCACCACGTGCTCCTCACGTGTGCGCTATTTCATAAGAAGCGCTCTGCGCTCATTGACTGGCGCACAGCGCCAAGCGCGCCACATGCTCCTCACGTGTGCGCTATTTCACAAGAAGCGCCCTGCGCTCATTGACTGGTGCACAGCGCCACGTGCTCCTCACGTATGCGCTATTTCACAAGAAGCGCCCTGCGCTCATTGTCTGGCGCTCAGCGCCAAGCGCACCACGTGCTCCTCACGTGTGCGCTGAGGGAACATAAACTGTTCTTTAAATAAAGCCCCAGAGCTATAATGAGTGCTCAGCACTCAATAAAAGACAAAAACAATTGTTAGAACCCAAACCAATGCTCGGTATTGTTAAATGAAAAAGGACTGAGCCTAATTAAATGTACAACATTTTAACTGAATGGGCCGAGCCTAAGATGGCCACAGATCCCTAATTCAGATTAATTGAGCCCATATGCTCACAAATCTTTGATCTTAGTCCCATATTGGACTACAGATCTCCCAACCAATATTGGTTCAAGGGTACATCTCTTCACTCCTCTGATATTTGTCGTTGTAATCTTTCAACGTCTTCAGAGAAGTGACGGGTCCCGATAACCAGACATTCTACGGACTGCGGGGTCCTTAAACTCATGGACTATGATGTCCTTGAACTTTACGGACTGTGGGGTCCCTAAACTCATGGACTATGATGTTCTTAAACTTTATAGACTATGATGTCTCTAAACTATCACGGACTGTGGGGTCCTTAAACTCATGGAATATGATGTCCTTAAACTTTACAGACTATGACGTCTTTAAACTATGGATTGTGATGTTCTTAAACTCCATGGACTATGATGTCCTTAAACTTTTGGACCGCAAAATCCCTAAACTAAAACAATAAAGCCCAAATGCTCTTTTGTTGAATCTAAATGATCCTGTTAAGTTGATCTTAGTCTAAAATTAGACTAATGTATCCTTAACAAATAATTAAGTTGATCTTAGTCTAAAATTAGAATAATGTATCCTTAACAAACGTTTAAGTTGATCTTAGTCTCAAAGGAGATTAACGATCCTTAAACCCAAACCAAAACCCAAATCTAAGAAAATACGGATTTGGACTAATCCACGCCCTACGGGCGACAACATAAATTAGTCTCCGTATACAATCCACGGGCAACCAAAAATAAAACAAATATACACGACACGAAGTGACCATTTGGACAAGGAGAAAGTGGTTACCGCGATGCGGTAGCGTAATTAACTACAGGGGCTTGCGCCTGCAGGGAAGAGCGTCCCCACAATCAAAAACCTCTCAAACGAGGGGGAATCTGACGAAGTCTGCTACAACGGCCGCATCCGTCTAAACCTCCGATATACGGTGCCATAAATCAACTTGGCATCTTCGGAGAGGTGAACGGATAAATCCAAATAGCATCTGCCCCCCAAAATTTAGGCCGGACGTCCCAACGTCCCGATCGCGTCTTTCGGCGGAGAACACTCGGCATGCCCACTTCTTGGAAACTGGATTTTTAGAAAATTAGACAAGTGGGAGCACAATAGAACTGGAAGAAATTCCAGAACCACAAGCTATTACTGAAAGCATGGTGGAACCAGACGTTTTGAAAAAACTGGACACTCCCGCGCCACTCCGCGGAACTAGTAGGCTATCTCATCCGCCCGAGAGATACTACGGTTTTCTCATAGACGGGGATCGAGAGAATTGCATCATCGAAGATGATGAGCCAACTAGCTTCCAGCAATCCATTCAGAGCCGAGACTTAGTAAAATGGCTGGATGCAATGCGGACCGAAATGGAGTCCACGTACACCAATAAAGTATGGACTTTGGACTTTGCTCCAGAAAGGGTAAAACCCGTAGGCTGCAAATGGATCTTCAGAAAGAAGATTGGTGTAGATGGACAGGTTGATACATATAAAGCTAGACTTGTTGCAAAAGGTTTTCGTCAAAAACCTGGTTTGGACTATGATGAAACCTTTTCTCCAGTGGTTATGCTCAAATCCATTCGGATCCTTCTTGGCATTGCTGCCTTCCACGACTATGAGATCTGGCAGATTGACGTAAAGACCGCTTTTCTAAATGAAAATTTTGAAGAGTGCGTCAATATGGATCAGCCGGAGGGTTTCATTCAGAGTGGGAGCAGCGGGAAAGTGTGCAAGTTGCTTAAGTCCATTTATGGGCTAAAGCAGATATCGCGGAGTTTGAACATCTATTTTGATGAGACGGTGAAGGAATTCGACTTTATCAAAAATCCAGATGAACCATGCATATATAGTAAAATTGTAGCGAGAAGTGTGGTATTTCTCGTACTGTACGTGGATAACATTCTCTTGATATACAAACAGTCAAGAGATTCTTGTCACAGAGGTTCTCCATGAAGGACCTGGGTGATGCCTCCTACATTCTGAGGATCTAGATCTATCGTGACAGATCTAAACGGATGTTGGGACTCTCACAGTCAATGTACATTGTTCAGTCGAAAATATCACACTTTTGATATAACATTTTCCTTACTTTTCTTAAATATCTAAATGTGTTTATTATAAATATGACACATATTTGGGTTAATCTGTAAAAATACTATTTATCATATGTTTATATATTATAATTAACATTATGAAGGAAAATGTATGCATATAATATTTATATAATATTTTGATAATTTAAATATGCATATCATATCAAATATCCTTAATCTATATTCTTAAAATATAATATCATATCAAATTGGTTAGAATAATATATCAAAAATACCAAATATTACTAACATTATTCATTGAGATATTGTGCAAGATTTAGTTCAGGTCAGGAGATCGAGATGTTGAAATGTCGGGAATCAAAAATCTGCTGATAAAGTTAAATAAAATCGAAGAATCAATACTGGTAAAAACTCAGAAAAGATATGAAGATTTCAGACATCAAATAAATCTTCATGTGTCACAACAAAGCAGCTCCAGAATTCTGAAGCCAAGATCTCACCAACAGATCGCGGATCCGCGACCAAACCATGCAATATGTGGCGGATCCGTGGCCGATTCACTGAGTCAGGATTTGGGATTTTTAGTTGTGATTTGCAACAACAAACCCTAATTCTGGAGATCTTTGGTTTCTGGTTTTGGGGCTATATAAAGGACCGAGGGCTAAACTTAGATATCATCAATTTTTTACACAAGCTAATCACCGTCAAAGAACAAGTGATCCAAGACAGGTCCAAGATTCGACATGCTAAAGCGACGTGAGATTCGACGGAACATCTACATCCGACGAGGCAGAGATCGAGAGCAACTTCTTCTTCCTCTTATAATCTAAACTTAAAGATTTTACTTGTGAAGTTGATTAATAAAGGTAGATTTTTAGTTTGATTAGTTTAATTATTTAGTTACATTATGAATTTCATCTCTATCCGTACTTCTATCTCCATCATGCGCGAGTAATTCTCTGCTTGATAGGGTTCATAGGATTAGGATAGAACAATGGATGAGAAAATGTTTTAACTTCTTTTAAATCTTATGAAGTTTATAAACTTTAGCAAAATAAATGTTAATATCCTTATCGGGCGCGCTACCAATTTATTGCTGGTCTCGACCGCGATTTGAGATCAGATTAACAATTGTTTTGTTAAGGGCTAGACATGAATAGAGACCAATAAAAGGACAAGGGTCAATAGTGGGAAAACCCTACTTTCTTCCAATAACCCTAATCCTCATTCATCACTATCTATCTAGTATTAAATCTATTAATAGATAAAAGGAGTAATCTTTATTAGTCATCATGACTACTAAATCCGAACGAACCCTACAAATATTCTTCTTATAAAATCTGTATCCGTAATTAAACTAGATCTATTTTCTATATCTGTGTTTGACGTAGATCTAGAAACTATTTCCACTATTCTTTATTCCTCTATTCTTCCTCTTTTTCAACACGTCTAAAGCAAGATTGAAAGATTCCACATATCCCTGAGGACGACCCGTACTCATCTCGGTCTAGCTACACGCGACACCGTTATTGATTACAGTTATTCTACAAACACTTCTTTAAAACAGATTAATCATACATCGACACCATACTGAAACGATTCAGTATGGAAGATTCTAAGCGCGGTAATCTACCGGCTTGTCACGAAATCACCCTCTCCAAAGAGATGTCTCCCAAGACTGATTTGGAAAGGGCTCGCATGTCTACTATACCCTACGCATCTGCGGTAGACTCTATAATATATATGATGTTGTGTACCAGACTAGATGTAGCATACGCCCTGAGCATTGTAAGCCGGTATCAGTCAAACCCAGGGGAGAAGCACTGGATAGCAGTGAAGAACATTCTCAAGTACCTGAGAAGGACTAAGGAGATGTTCTTGGTGTACGGCAGGGAAGACCTCCAGATCGAGGCCTTCGCCGACTCCAGCTTCCAGAGTGACAAGGATGACTCCAAGTCCATGTCGGGTCATGTCTTTACCCTCAATGGAGGGACGGTTGTTTGGAAGAGCTCCAAACAGGAAACCGTTGCTGACTCGACTATGGAAGCGGAGTATATTGCTGCCTGTGATGCCGCAAAGGAAGCAGTTTGGATTAGGAAGTTCATAACAGAGCTTCATGTGGTTCCATCCATTGTTGATCCAATACCGCTGTATTGTGACAACAACGGAGCTATAGCTTTGGCGAAGGAACCAAGGTCCCATCAGAAGTCCAGACACATCCTGAGGCGGTTCCACCTGATCAGGGAGATCATTGATCGACGGGAGATCGAGATGCGGAGAGTAGAGACAGATAACAACACTGCAGATCCACTCACAAAGGCTATTCCTCATACTCGGTTTGAGCGCCACTCACAAAGGCTATTCCTCATACTCGGTTTGAGCGGCTAATCGAGATGATAGGTCTGCGATATGCCAATACATGGCCTTAGTGCAAGTGGGAGATTGTTAGTGATATATGCCCTAGAGGCCGTTATTGTATCATACTGGACTGTATATTACATATTGGATGCTTGGGATATTTCACAGTTATAATAACAGTTTTGCTCGATATGGTAGTATGCTACCTGGTTTGATTCTACCTCAATATGTGCATGTGTTTCTTTTAGCATATCGCTTATACATATTGATAGAGCCTATAGGATCTTTGCTTGACTACCAGCATTGTGATGGCAGTCACACTCGTAGGGGCTAGGTAGTCTATAAGCACATCCTTATACAGGTCCCTAATCGTTGGATTATCGAGACGGGGTATCGATACTCCGAAGTAGACTAGTGTATACACTTCTCATCCCAGCATGGGATATGGTCTGTCTCATAGCCATTAGTACGCCGTACTAGAGCAGGTATGCAGGTGCTCACTGGGTTATGAGTTACACTGGACATGACTCATCGGGAACTGCTGGTTGGTATTATACTTATCGTCAGGTAGCAGTTCCTATGTGGTATGGGTACAGCTTAGTCCGCTGAGTTGCCGTCGTTACTTCTGTAGGGTTACTAGGCACACTAATGAGGCTCTACAAGGCATCGACCATGCCGGATTAAAAATTTTAGGTGCCAAACAACCCTAAGCTAGATCGTTAACTAGAGATTAGGCGAAACATAAAGCTAGTAGATAACAATTATCACTAAGGGAAGGGACTACAACCTTTGTAGATCCGGTCCTCCACTTTCAAAGCTCCGTGACGACGTCCCTTCGCTGCGATCATCCAACTCCCGGACTCTCGGACGGCTCCTTGAGAAATTGCAACGGGATCGCTTGAAGTCTTCGATGCCGAAGATGATCTACGTCGAGAGAATACGGACTCAAGCTTCTACCTCACCAACCATAGAATTAGTGAAGCAAACACCCTAAACTAAAGTGCTAGTCTAGTAGAGGATGGTGAGATAGAAAATGGGTACTCTTTAGATTTTGATTTCTCACACTTAATCTTCACTTGCTAAATTTTCTAGCAAGCTTTTCCTTTTCTTCAAAAAGAAGAAGAAGAAAAGAAAAGAATAAGAATAAAAAAAATGCAAAATGAATTATCGAGTGATGTCTATCATAATGCAACCATGGGTGAGACAAACCATTGTAGAGACTAAACTTGAGTTTAGGTTAATGGTTAGGTTAAGAAAAATGACATGCAAAACAAAATGGTGGACTTTGTCAAAGATGCTTGAAAGCTTCATGAAGCTTCAAGCAAAGACAAAGCAATCCACCATTTTATTTTACCAAAATAAATAAAAACCCAAACCTTTAACCTAAACATGGTGTAAGTCATACACACACCCAAGTTTGCATGTATCATCAAATATGATACAAACTTGTGCATAAAAATATATCACATATACAACTTGTGCACATCAAGTGAGAAAATCAATCTAAAGTGAACCAATACTATTTAATGTAAAGTAATATATTAAATATATAATTATACATTAAATCATTAAATCAACACTTGATTTAACGATCCGGTCATATCGCATATAACCGACTAATATCAATGTATCGACTTATCGAATCAACACTTGATTCGATAACCCGGTTATATCGCATAAAACCGATCGATACAAACTTCGCGAGAATCGAATAGGGTATCACATACACGTATTATTCTCGGTCCCGCACATATCACATATGCGCTCCTATTTCGTTTTGCTGAGCCAGTACAACCTCTATGTAAGACTCTAAAGACTCGTCAATACGCCGGCAGTAGATGATGATCATATCAAGCACCCACAAGTCGTCAGCGGTACTAGCTGGACGTAACGGCTACCCGGGTATTGAGCGATCAGAAGATCAGCAAGCAAGCCCGCTCCAACTCCTGCAAAAAGCCTAACAGTGACACTACCGTACAGTCCGGTCTCCTCGTCTGATATATCGCATATCAAGTGTAGGGGTGGTAAACGTCAGACCCCAATAACCGATAAGTCGTGCCGATATGAGGCGCATAACGGGTCGAGAAACTGCGGGTAACACTTACCAGTAAATCTCTAAACCAGCCCTGGCCAGGGACTTCCCTGTTATGGCCAATCGAGCACAGCGCAACATCAACCCCCAATACCGGGAGAGAAGAAACCCCTCCTATCGCTCATTGCCTCCATGTGACTCGGGACTGTACCCAAAAACCACCGTTGTGCACACCCTCTTGGACGTGGTAAGGTGGAAATCAAAGCACAGTGGGAATCACACAAGACTCTATGACGATCTCGGGTCTACAGACTAACCTGTACCAGTGTCACCAGAGAACTGCCATCTGACGTAAGGTATAATACCATCTGGGAGTTCTCGGCGAGTCCGTCCAGTGTACCCAGTCTCCACTGAGCACCCATATACATCTCTGATGTCAAACACCAATGGATATGGGATCATCCATCGCCTATCTGGATGGGTCGAGAAGGCATACGCTAGTCTACTCTGGTATATCGATGCCCCGTCTCGATACACCCACGACTAGGGACCTTGAAGGATGTACTTATGGACTACCATGTCCCCACTAGTATGATCCGCATCATAGTCCAGGTAGTTAAGTACACATCCTAAGGGCTTTACCAACATGTAACAGAGAGACAATCAGTATACACGTTAAGGTAAAGAGTAACCAGATAGCGTACTATCATGTCGAGCAAGAAAGTCCTCCCTATATATGTCCAAGCATCCACTACAATATACATCCTATGTATAGTAATGGCCTCTAGGGCATACATATAACTAACAACTTCATCTCGAGTGTGTTCCCACTCCACTTTGATTACTACCCTACCACGCTCAAAGGAGTCGTGCAAACAGGTAGTAGTTAGGTGTAGTTTCGAAGCACTTGGAGACAGTAGCGATCAGATAGGATTCGTCTCTCCCGGTATTGGGGGTTGATATTGCGCAGTGTTCGGAAAGCCATTACACAAAGTCCCTGGCCAGGGCAGTCGAGAAATACTGGTAAGGTACTCCGGTAGTTTCTCATGGTGTATTGGGCTCTCCTCCGACACGACTTATCACGTTGTTAGAGTTCTGACGTTTACCATTCCCCTAGGCGGATATGCGAGTATCTCAGACGAACAGACCGGACTGTACGGAGATTGCCATCGATTGGCTCAGTAGGAGTCCGAGTGAGTTTGCTCATCGGTCTTCTTATCGACAGATACCTGGGTAGCCGTTACGTACAGCTAGTATCGCTGACGGCTTATGGTTAAACCCACTGCCAGCGTACTGTCGAGTCTTTAGAGTCACACAGAGGGTTTCCCTGCTTCAAGCAATTGATGTAGACGTCGTATGGTTTTACGACCGGGCTTCGATCACGTACGTGTACTTGTACACGGATGTTGATCCGGCGGACAATTCTAGTGGGCTTTGGTTTAAGCTGGATCCTAGTATTGTATTATTGGATTGTTATCGTCTCAGTGTATCCATATTTTTCGGAATACGGATTTGGGTATGTATATACGGTGAGACGGGCATTCTTGTAATTTGTCAAGGCATGCTTCTAGAAGGAGCCACCTCATTATTAGTTTTATCCATTTACTTAAATGGATTAATGAGGTGGAAATGGGGAAACTTTGGAAGGCATGGTGTAAAGCATGGCTAAGGGATTATTATATTGGTCTTGACTCATTATTCAAGCATGGATGCTCTATTCTATTATATTTTATTGCATGCTTGAATTATTGAGTTGAGTTATTTAGCCATTCTCTACACAATGCTTCACACTTTTTTAGTCATTCTATTTTTCTTGAGCTCATTTCTTGAGTTGCTCTCCTCTTTTGCTCTCTCTTGAGATTTCTCCATCTCCTTCTTTCCCTAATTAAACCCTAATCTTCACATGTGTTTTGAGCCAAGGGTTTAGTGAGACAAACAATCCATTAGACTTTCTACATCTTCTAGGCTAGTTGGTTTAGCAAACCATCTAGCTTAGTTACATCATTTAGAGGTTGGAGCACATTCTCTCGCGGTGGATCATCTTTGACGCAAGAAAGCCGATAGAGCTAGCCCGATCCGATCACCGAAGAGCCTTGGAGAGGAGCACTAGAAGACCAGAAGGACTCGATCTTGAAGGTATAACCATCTCACTGAGTAGTTAAACCTTTTAGATATATTAGCTAGTTAAGACTTTAGTAAAGATCCTAGAGTTTTATCCAGTGTTGCTGTAAGTCCATGTCACGCACCCCACGAACTTGCGGCGAGGCGGAATATATGAAAAATGATTATCAAAGCTTCGTAACACGGACTCGAGCGCATGAATCGTACCTAAACCGTTTCTAGCAAACTACGAGAGGTTTAACTACTCGGATTCGAAGTTACACCTCACGTTACTTGTCCTTCGGGTCTTCATCGCTGTCCTCCACTCCTCGTAGGCTCCTTGGAACATCGGCACCTCAACGGCCTCCTCGAGTCAAAGACGGTCCACCCGAGAGCTCCTACTCCAAGCTTGATCTCTAACTTGAGATAACTAGGTTGCTCAAAGTGCTAATCTAAGCTACCTAGGGGATATAGAGTGAGGTTATGGATGTATTAGTCTAGCTAACCCTTGATCTCAACACATGAGAGGTTAGGGTTAGGGTTTCAAGAATGAGAGAGCTTGAGGAGAAAGAAGGTGATGATAAGAATGATATTGAAAATGAACTCATTTAGAATATAACAACCATAACAATTTATCAAATAAATAATATAAATGATTAATCATCATGGTTGATGCATTCACCTTGTGTGATTCATCACATGAGTCATAAGCTCAATAAATAAAGCATTAACTCTAAGGATGAATCACACAAATGAGTCATTAAGCAATAAATGCTTATGCCACCTTAACCCCCAAGTCACCATACTTCTAGAAGCTTCCCGGAAAATTACGAGAACGCCCCTCCAATCCGTGAAAACACGGAAAAACTTTAGACTGTATAAATCCAATAACCCGATACTAGAATCTGGCTTAAACCAAAGCCGGCTAGTAAAAACTGTCCGAACGTCGTACGTGCGTTTAAACACGTATGCGTCCGAACCCTTGTCGTAAAACCATACGACCTCTATATCGTTTCGCCTGGAGCAGGGAAACTCTCTGTGTGGGACTCTAAAGACTCGACACTACGCTGGCAGTGGGTTTAACCACAGACCGCAAGCGGCACTAGCTGTACGTAACGGTCCCCAGGTAGATGTCGATAAGAAGGCCGATAAGGAAACCCATCCGAACTCCTACTGAGCCTGATGTGACAATCTCCGTACAGTCCGGTCTGTTCGTCTAAGACTATCGCATATCGAGCCTAGGGGGCGGCAAGCGTCAGTCCCCTAATAGCGGTATAAGTCGTGTCGGAGCGTAGCTCATTACACCATGAGAAACTACTGGAACCTACCAGTAAATCTCGCTTGCCCTGGCCAGGGACTTTGCGTAATGGCTCTCTGACACAGCGCGATACCAACTCCCAATACCGGGAGAGACGAATCATGTCTAACCGCTACTGCCTCCAAGTGCTCGGGACTGCACCTAACTGCTACCTGTTTGCACGACTCCTTTGAGCCGTGGTAGGGTAGCAATCTAAGAACAGTGGGACACACTCGAGGCGAAGTAGCAGTGTCAAGTCTGCGGACTATGCTGTACTCATGTCACCTGGGAACTGTTAACTGACGATGGGTATAATACCAACCAACAGTTCCCTTGCGAGTCATGTCCGATGTACCCATAACCTAACGAGCACCTGTATACTATCTCCAGTACGACGTACTGATGGCTGTGGGACAGACCATCTCCCCAACTGGGATGAGAAGCGTACACACTAGTCTACTCCGGAGTATCGATGCCCTGTCTCGATAATCCAACGACCAGGGACCTGTATAGGATGTTGCTTACAGACTACCCAGCCCCCACTAGTGTGACTGCTATCACAACGCTGGTAATCAAGCAAAGATCCTATGGGCTCTACTAATATGTATAAGTGATACGTTACAAGAAACATATGCACATATTAAAGTAGACACAAACCAAGTAGCATACTACCATTTTTAGCAAGACTGTATATACAACTGTGAACATCCCAAGCTTCCATTAAGTAATATACAATCTAGTATGATACAATAATAGCCTCTAGGGCATATACACTAACAATCTCCCACTTGCACTAGGGTCATGAGCTGGCATATCGTAGACCTATGATCTCGAATAGCCTCTCGAACTGCGTCTGAGGAATGGCCTTTGTGAATGGATCAGCAATGTTATTCTCCGTCTCTACTCTCTTTATCTACGATCTCCCGGCGATCTATGATCTCCCTGATCAGGTGATACCGCCTTAAGATGTGTCTGGACTTCTGATAGGACCTGGGTTCCTTCGCTAAAGCTATAGCGCCGTTGTTGTCGCAATACAGAGGTATTGGACTAACATTGGTAGGAACCACCTGAAGTTCTGTGAGGAACTTCTTCATCCAAACAGCTTCTTTTGCAGCATCGCAAGCAGCTATGTACTCCGCTTCCATTGTTGAGTCAGCAACGGTCTCCTGCTTGGAACTTTTCCAACAGACCGCCCTTCCATTGAGGGTAAAAATATAACCCGACATGAACTTGGAGTCATCCTTGTCACTCTGGAAGCCGGAGTCGGCAAAGGCCTCCATCTGGAGGTCTTTTCCGCCATACACCAAGAACATCTCCTTAGTCCTCCTCAGGTACTTGAGAATGTTATTTACTGCTATCCAGTGCTTCTCCCCTGGGTTTGCCTGATACCGTCTTACAACGCTCAATGCGTATGCTACATCTGGTCTGGTACATAACATCGCATACATTATAGAGCCTACCGCAGAAGCGTAGGGTATAATCGATATGCGATCCCTTTCCAAATCAGTCTTGGGAGACATCTCTTTGGAGAGGGTGATTCCGTGACAAGCCGGTAGGTTACCGCGCTTAGAATCATCCATACTGAATCTCTTCACTATGGTGTCTATGTACCTGGACTGCGAAAGTCCCAACATCCTTTTTGATCTATCACGATAGATCCGGATCCCCAGAATGTAGGTGGCATCACCCAGGTCTTTCATGGAGAATTTCTGTGATAAGAATTTTTTGACTAACTGTAACATAGGAATATCATTTCCTATTAGGAGAATGTCATCCACGTACAAGACGAGGAATACTACAGCTCTCCCTACAATCTTACTGTATATGCATGGTTCATCTGGATTTTTGATAAAGTCGGATTCTTTGACAGCATCATCAAAACAGATGTTCCAACTCCGTGATGCCTGTTTTAGTCCATAAATGGACTTACGCAACTTGCATACTTTACCGCTGCTCCCACTCTGAATGAATCTCTCTGGCTGATCCATATAGACGCACTCTTCCAAATTACCATTTAGAAAAGCTGTCTTTATGTCCATCTGCCAGATCTCATAATCGTGGAAGGCAGCAATAGCAAGAAGGACCCGAATGGACTTGAGCATAGCCACTGGAGAAAAGGTTTTGTCATAGTCCAAACCAGGTCTTTGACGGAAACCCTTTGCAACAAGTCTAGCCTTATAGGTTTCAACCTGTCTATCTACACCAATCTTTTTTTTGAAGATCCATTTGCATCCTACGGGTTTTACCCCATCTGGAGCAATTTCCAAAGTCCATACTTTGTTAGTGTACATGGACTCCATTTCGGTCCGCATTGCATCCAGCCATTTTACCGAGTCACCGCTCTGAATGGCTTGCTGGAAGCTAGTAGGGTCATCATCATCAATGACGCAATCCTCTCTATCCCCATCTATGAGAAAACCGTAGTATCTCTCAGGCGGATGAGACGGCCTACTACTCCTGCGGAGGGGTGCGGGAATGTCCTGTTCTTCTTGAACTTCTGGTTCTACCAAACTTTCAGTTGTAGTTTGTGGTTCTGGAATTTCTTCCAGTTCTATTTCGCTCCCACTTGTATCCTTTTCTAAAACCTGATGTTCTAGAAAATGGGCATTACGAGAAACAAAAACCTTTTGTTCCTCTGCGTAATAGAAATAATATCCCTTGGAGTTCTTTGGATATCCCACAAACTTACACTGTACTGATCGTGCCTCGAGCTTGTCCGCATGCTGCTTTTTAACAAAAGCCGGACATCCCCATATTTTCAAATGCTGAAGATGGGGTTTCTTCCCACTCCACATCTGATATGGCGTAGTAGGCACAGTCTTGGTAGGAGCCCTGTTTAGAAGATATGCTGCTGATTCTAACGCATAACCCCAGAAAGATCGCGGTAACTCAGCCTTACTCATCATGGAACGAACCATATCCAATAGGGTTCGATTCCTCCTTTCCGATACACCGTTGTGTTGTGGTGTGTATGGAGGAGTAAGCTGAGAGAGAATTCCATTCTCTTTTAAGTAACCCAAGAACTCGGCACTTAAGTATTCACCACCTCGATCAGATCTCAGTGTCTTGATAGTTTTGCCTGTTTGGTTTTCCACTTCATTCTTGTATTCTTAGAATTTCTCAAAAGTCTCGGATTTATGCTTCATCAAGAAGACATATCCATACCTAGAGAAATCATCCGTAAAAGTAATGAAGTAGGAATAACCACCCCTCGCATGTGTAGACATTGGACCGCACACATCACTGTGTACGAGTCCTAAGAGCTCGCTTGCTCTTACTCCGTGTCCAGTGAACGGAGTCTTTATCATCTTTCCCATGAGACAAGATTCACAAGTAGCATAAGATTGATATTCGAACGGATTCAAATATCCTTCTCTATGTAACTTAGTCAACCTTCTCTCATTGATGTGACTTAGTCTACAATGTCATAAGAAAGCCTGATTTAATTCCGGAGACTTTCTTTTAAGTGTGTTTTGGACATTGAAAACCTGAGCTTGACTTAATACGTATATACCGTTATCTAATGTACCTGATCCAATCAGAACTTGATTTAGGTGGATGTTAACTACATCGCTTACGAATGTAAAATCATATCCCTCTCTCGAAAGTGAGAACACTGATATGATATTACAAGTCATACTAGGTATATACAAACAGTAACGTAAAATCAATATCTGCCCACTTGTCAAACCTAGGCGATATTCTCCCACGGATTCAGCGTTCACTGTCATTCCGTTCGCAACATTGAGAGACCAATCACCTACCTTTATAACTCTACGGTTTCTCAAAGTATGTAATGAATTACAGATATGAGATCCTGCTTCGGTATCTAGTACCCAGGAAAAAGAGTTAATTGACAAACAGTTCTCAATTACAAATACACTTAAGGCCGAAGCCACAACATGCTTCGTATCCTGGTTACTGGCTTCCAAAACCCTACAATCATTCTGCCAATGCCCAATCCCATAACAATAGGAATGTCCCTCTTTTACTATATTCAGTCCCGAAACTTTTGCCCTTCTCTTTCCTTCTACTTCCCTGGTTTCCTTCAGGGTAGAAGGCAGAGACTGAAGAACCAAGTCAGTATCTGACCTGTTTCCCAACGTGGTCTCCAGGTCCAGGAGTTCATCAATATAGCTCGTCATTGTAAGGACGTTGTCCCCTACAGATGACCCGACTGCCAACCTCGCTTGAATTAATTCGTTCGAGGTCTCATATCTTGCGATATGAGATTGCTCTCCATATAAATCTTTGTTATGGAGAAAGATGGAAACTGAGTCCATCTTCTCGTGTTGCTTTTGGTATACACCATTAACTGAAGCCATCACGAGGCACTTAGCTTTCGTTTTATCCTTTTCCTTTGTCTGACGGACATCCATATCCGCGCCGGTGGAAACTGGACCTGGGACGGCGGGATCTTGAGTAGTAATAGGGTGGTCCAGCTTGTCATAGGCAATGGACATCTGGACAGACCTTTGCCAGTCATATAAGTCAGATTCAGTCAATTTGTTATCTAGATGTAACCCAGTCGTGGTCACAAGGTCGCTGCAATGAGAGAAAGAGAAGAAAACATTTTAGCATGATGTTGTTGCAAATTTAGATTGGTTTTTAGTTTATCTAAACCGGATGGCTCCCACTGTTTCTCGAATCCTTCCTCAAACCATAAAAGAAGAATTAGTCAGGACAATTCTCACCGTACAATACTTGCTTAACCGTTCAGCCAGGCCAGTGTCGATACTTCGAGGGAGGTTTTCCAACGCTTTCGCAAAATTCCTTAATTAAATAACCTCTTTTCTCTGGGGGCGTAGCCCCGCTGACACCTTTCTCAACACCTACTTGGTTTATAGCATTGATCGTTAAGTGACGAATCTCCTGATAAGTAGTATGTACTCACAGTAGGATCGGGATCCAAATATCATCGTATGATAATGTTGAAGGAATTCTACCAACATTCATCAAACTCCAAATGGTATGCATCTCTTTGCAAATTTCAGTTTCTTTAGAAATTCCCAATATGGATTTTTGCCCCATGCTCTTATAACCTTGGCTTTGGTCAAAATGTCATAAGTCACATGTCAAGTTCTACCCGTCATTATCCAGGTTAATTTGAACCCATCCGTATATACCCCTGACTTTGGTCAAATGATAATACGACCGTCCCAAACTAACTCATCTATCTATGTAACAAATGAATACCCAGTAGCTACCAAACACTATGCCTTGACTTTGGCCAAAATACATAGCTTGAATACTACTGAATACCCAAATGAAATGACGGAGGGCTACGAATGGTTTTGGCAAAACCGTGAACGTAGTGAACTTGAATAACCGAAGGAACCTGATAGCTTTTAAAAGGAGTGGTTAAAACTCCGCAATTTAAAAAATATCTTCTGTTTTAAAAATAACCGAGTGGTTTCTTTTAAACTGTTCCAACGATTCATTTTTGGTTTATTTTCATTGCATTATAATAATGCGTCCCATCATTTATCCTATCATTGCAGAAAACAACGAAAATACCACATCCTCTTATGCCATCCGCATTCACCACTGGGTCCCGTCATCACCCGTTAGGTTACTTAACTAACGACAGAGCGGGGGCTGGGCTAGCGCAGGTGTAAAACATAAGTGATGTCTAATAGCTATCATATATAGATATTGTACATTCGTCAGACGCAATAATAAGCATTCCAGATCACTGATGAACTTTATTGGATATGCAAGCAATCCGCGTTTGCTTTGAGCCTGCAACAAAAGACGGATTACACAGTTGTAATGAATAGCCATTACCCCATCCCAGACCCCTACGGGTACGACAAACTACCCGTCAAGTGCCCGAAGTGAAGCGGTCTCCCTCAACAACGTGAGTAGGCCACTAAACACTTCAAAGTACCCGGTAGTTTGTGCACCCCACCTTGGGTCTATTCTAGGAGCATAAACAGTAAAAAGAAATAATACAACGATGGCTACAACCGCAATCTGGATGTGCCCCACAAAAGAATATTATATCATATTACATTTACATCGAATGAATGAATATAAAACACATCTCAAACCCCGGCTAATCATCACAACATTCCAACCAAGTCCATATACACAAACAGTAAAACATTTCAGAAATGTGCAACCCCCTGCCAACCGACATACTAGCAGTTAGGGGAGGTTTACGAACACATTAAACATTACAGATAAAAACCCAATTAGCAAATATCTTAGAACATCGATCGACCACCATTTTCCATGTCTACCCCAAAAGCAAATCAGCACAGAAGTAACCTAAGTAGAAACAGAATATACTGGAAAACAAAACACCAAAATATATGAATTGTAGAACAAATCCGAGTCAACTCAGTGTTGACTCGGCGGCGGATCCGCGGCCAAAAGCACTATCTGGCCGCGGATCCGCGGCCATATAGCTGAATTGATTTCTCGTATTTTCCCAGAATTCTTATATTTACCTGCTGTGAATTTTAAGGCATATCAAATATTTTTTTCGACACGTTTAAAATTTACAGAAACTGTTGGGGTTCCGGGGTTTCGTTTTCGTGTTTTTCCGTCGATCGAAGTTCTAATTAGTTGCTAACAAGCTAGTAATGGTTTAGTTGGCTCTGAAACCACTGTAAGTCCATGTCACGCACCCCACGAACTTGCGGGGAGGCGGAATATATGAAAAACGATTATCAAAGCTTCGTAACACGGACTCGAGCGTATGAATCGTATCTAAACCGTTACTAGCAAACTACGAGAGGTTTAACTACTCGGATTCGAAGTTATACCTCACGTTACTTGTCCTTCGGGTCTTCATCGCTGTCCTCCACTCCTCGTAGGCTCCTTGGAACATCGGCACCTCAACGGCCTCCTCGAGTCAAAGACGGTCCACCCGAGAGCTCCTACTCCAAGCTTGATCTCTAACTTGAGATAACTAGGTTGCTCAAAGTGCTAATCTAAGCTACCTAGGGGATATAGAGTGAGGTTATAGATATATTAGTCTAGCTAACCCTTGATCTCAACACATGAGAGGTTAGGGTTAGGGTTTCAAGAATGAGAGAGCTTGAGGAGAGAAAAGGTGATGATAAGAATGATATTGAAAATGAACTCATTTAGAATATAACAACCATAACAATTTATCAAATAAATAATATAAATGATTAATCATCATGGTTGATGCATTCACCTTGTGTGATTCATCACACGAGTCATAAGCTCAATAAATGAAGCATTAACTCTAAGGATGAATCACACAAATGAGTCATTAAGCAATAAATGCTTATGCCACCTTAACCCCCAAGTCACCATACTTCTAGAAGCTTCCCGGAAAATTACGAGAACGCCCCTCCAATCCGTGAAAACACGGAAAAACTTTAGACTGTATAAATCCAATAACCCGATACTAGAATCTGTCTTAAACCAAAGCCGGCTAGTAAAAACTGTCCGAACGTCGTACGTGCGTTTAAACACGTATGCGTCCGAACCCTTGTCGTAAAACCATACGACCTCTATATCGTTTCGCCTGGAGCAGGGAAACTCTCTATGTGGGACTCTAAGACTCGACACTACGTTGGCAATGGGTTTAACCACAGACCGCAAGCGGCACTAGCTGTACGTAATGGTCCTCAGGTAGATGTCGATAAGAAGGCCGATGAGGAAACCCATCCGAACTCCTACTGAGCCTGATGTGACAATCTTCGTACAGTCCAGTCTGTTCGTCTAAGACTATCGCATATCGAGCCTAGGGGGCGACAAGCGTCAGTCCCCTAATAGCGGTATAAGTCGTGTCGGAGCGTAGCCCATTACACCCTGAGAAACTACTGGAACCTACCAGTAAATCTCGCTTGTCCTGGCCAGGGACTTTGCGTAATGGTTCTCTGATACAGCGCGATACCAACTCCCAATACCGGGAGATACGAATCCTGTCTAACCGCTACTGCCTCTAAGTGCTCGGGACTGCACCCAACTGCTACCTGTTTGCACGACTCCTTTGAGCCGTAGTAGGGTAGCAATCTAAGAACAGTGGGACACACTCGAGACGAAGTAGCAGTGTCAAGTCTGCGGACTATGCTGTACTCATGTCACCTGGGAACTGTTAACTGACGATGGGTATAATACCAATCAACAGTTCCCCTGCGAGTCCTGTCCGATGTACCCGTAACCTAACGAGCACCTGTATACTATCTCCAGTACGGCGTACTGAAGGCTGTGGGACAGACCATCTCCCCAATTGGGATGAGAAGCGTACACACTAGTCTACTCCGGAGTATCGATGCCCTGTCTCGATAATCCAACGACCAGGGACCTGTATAGGATGTTGCTTACAGACTACCCAGCCCCCACTAGTGTGACTGCCATCACAACGCTGGTAATCAAGCAAAGATCCTATGGGCTCTACTAATATGTATAAGTGATACGTTATAAGAAACATATGCACATATTAAAGTAGACACAAACCGAGTAGCATACTACCATTTTTAGCAAGACTGTATATATATAACTGTGAATATCCCAAGCTTCCATTAAGTAATATACAACCTAGTATGATACAATAATGGCCTCTAGGGCATATACACTAACAGTTGCGTAGTAAATATCATCGTTTTTGAAAATTCTGCCTCCCCGCAAACCGCGGGGTGCGCGACATCGGCTTACAGAACTTTGCCAAGAATATAAGGCAATTTGTTCATCCCTTTTTTAAGCTTGTGAGGTAAGAACGTCTGAAGCGGGTCGGGATGCAGAACAAAAGCGAAGTAGTGCGGGTTGTGGTTTTCCCTTAAAGGGTTTCGATTTTAACCAGATGATTCTAGGGTTCGAACCCCGGTAAACACAAGCACTTTCTGTTAATTACTCCCTATGGGTTTCAGGTTGAGCCTAGACAGGGACACCTTATTAGCCGGTCTTTAAGGGTTTCGATTTTAACCGGATGATTCTAGGGTTCGAACCCCGGTAAACACAAGCACTTTCTGTTAATTACTCCCTATGGGTTTCAGGTTGAGCCTAGATAGGGACACCTTATTAGCCGGTCTTTAAGGGTTTCGATTTTAACCGGATGATTCTAGGGTTCGAACCCCGGTAAACACAAGCACTTTCTGTTAATTACTCCCTATGGGTTTCAGGTTGAGCCTAGACAGGTACACCTTATTAGCCGGTCTGAATCACATCATATAAAAAGAGGGGAGGGAAGATGAATACCTGCGAGAGACAATGGATGAGTTCAATTTTATTGAAGAACTCTCATATTACAGGATATCCTTATACAATTGCGGACTTCTTTTACATTGTACAAGAAGTAGTGCGCTGGATGCTCGAGAACTCGAGTCTCGGAGCCAAACAGCCGAAGCGTATGTATAGAAGACAAGGGCGGATACCCTTATTGGGATAACCGCCAGTCACGTCATAGGGGTCGGATACCCTGTTTTGGGTATCCGACGGTACTCTATAGGGGCAGATCCCTCTTTTAGGGTATTCGCCAGCCATATTTAGTGGCCCCTTATTTAGTTTCCGCCTTGTTGAGCTTGTTATGCTTCGTTTTCTTGTGCCTTGTGCTGATTTTGTCCTTGTTTTGGTTCCATTATGTGGAGAGTTCCATATGCGCTCCCATTCTCCAGATTTTGTTCTATTGGGAAAATATGTTTATTTTCAGTATTTCTGCATCATGAATCCATTTCATGGCTTTATGAAACTTTCTCGTTACGATTTGTATCTGAGAAAGTAAGTTTCTCAACCTATTTTCCATACCATGAAGAAATGGGTCGCCTCAATTCTATAGAAAGGAACGCGGAGTTTCCTCAGGGTACCGGCCACGAAGAACGCGCTTTTTATAGAAGACTTAATTAAGCTTTCTAAACGGTCCATTTAGGGCCAAAAAAGGACTAGGGATGCAAGAGAAAGAAAGGATTGTTTTAAGTCCTTACCCTATCTTGAGAAAATTGTGGGAAAGACCTGAGCAATTTGAACCGTACATGAGTTTAGAATAATAAAAAAAAGGGTGGGGGATGCAAGAGAAAGAAAGACTCGTTTTAAGGACTTACCTTGCCTTGAGAAAATTGTGGAAAAGACCCTGGGCAATTTGAACAGGTTTGGAATCTTCTGGATTTTTGGAACTTTGTTGAGAACTTAACAGTTTTTTTATACCTTTTTTGGGGAACTGGAACCTCCTTTTCCTTCGCCATGAGGCTCGTTTGTTTATATGGAGTACTTTTGTACTGACGAATACACTATTCTCTATCCTGTTGTACTTGTAGAGGCATGATTTAGAGACAAAAGGGCTCACTCCTCCTGTACTTGTTAACAGCCATCCCGTCCTTGTTCAGCGATGGGTCTTTTCACGGAGTACCCACCGTCTTGATGGGGACGAACACCCCCGAGCAGGCACCGCTTGCTTAGACAGACACCCTCGAGCAGGCGCCTATTCTGGAGATAACCATTAGGGTTAATCCGCTTGGCAAGAAACCAAGACTCATTTGATAATGCCTTGGGAATCTCCTTTTTGCATGGTACACCCTGCTTTTAGCCCTCTTTTAATGCCTCCTTTCCCTATATTTTAGTGAAATAACCTCAAGAAACACAACCACTAAAATGACCTTTTGTCTCAATTAATATTAATCTTCATCTCAAACTGAAACAGCAATAAACACACTTACTAGATATCACTTCAACTATAACTATGACAAGTCGAAACAAACAACTATAACAAATGATACAATTGCAGATAATATTTATGAACTTTTCAAACTTCTTCTTCTTCGACGACAGCAGGAAGCCCTTCTTTGAACCAGGAGTATAGCCCTCCTTGGAGGTGGAACACATTCTTGTATCCATTCAATACAAGTAAATACGCTGCGATCAAAGACCTGTGGCACAAATAACCATAAATAGATTAACCCAAGAAAAGCATTCAAAGTTTGGAGCAATGTTGAAAATAGCGATAGCGTAGATCGCAGTGGTCCGCCACCAAATACCAAAATGCGCACATAGCATAAGCTATTCGGTTTATTAATAAAATTTTAAAAAAACAAAACTATAACTATAACTATACTAAATATAAAGATGGTAAAAATAGTCTTTAAACTAGACACGGCAACAATTTTATAATATTCAATTCATGGATTCTTATTTCTCATCTAAGATCACAAGCAAATAACTACCAACACATCACAAGTCCTACAAAGAGCAGTTAATTAAACTTTGCCATCATTCAAAATGCATAATAAAGTATCCAAAAGACGCTATAAATCTAGAAACTAAAGCCAACTTCATCGGCTCATCATATTCATTCCATCTCAAAAGTGCCCTCCTCGGGTGGCCAGTGGAGGCCTTAGGTGGTTGGATCAAAATGGGTTGGGACGAGGGAGAGAGGAGGTAGAAACCCTAATTGATCGGGATGGGGGCATACAAGGTGGGTTTTGTTGATGTGTTAACTGGTTTAAGTGTCGGGGTTGAATATTTTTGTAAACTACCCACTAAATCTATCATGCAACATAGCGCTCATAGCTAAGCTACGTTGCGTACGCTGTTTATGAAAATAGCTTAAGCTATGAGATATTTGCGCTATTTATGTGCTATATAGCGATTCTGGCTTTGCTATGTTGTGAGACATGCTATTTGTGCAATAATGCGCGCTATGCTCAACATTGGTTTGGAGATGGCTGCTCCAAGTAAATATTTGATGAGGAGCAAAAAAATGATTGAGATGGACCATATTTGTGAAACCACATACATAGGTTCAAACCCCAGACACAACTGCGAAAAGGCTTTACCATCGTCGCACAGTAGGACAAGTTTACAACACGTGGTGACAAATAGTAAGAACAGGTGTTTAAAAAAATTATTCTACCATCACAAGGACAAAGTATTGACAAAACTAATTTGTTGAGGTTGCTGATTTGTACAAATAAAAATCGAAAGGCAATTAAGAGAGTGACCGTGATTGTTGGCCTTCTGGTAGACTTTGTGACGGTCTCATCGTTCCACCAGTAGAACACGCGACTATAATTTTTGCATCTTTATCTAGTTTTGATTCCACACCTGTAAATTCACTTCAAAATTTTTAGACCTAAGAATCCTACATAATGAAGCAAATTTTGTTTGTAAGTCTAAGCAGTTTACTTTGTATAAACTCAGGGTTCTCTTCTGTGCCGGAGAATATGCCAAAGAACGCAAACGCTGCACGCCGAGCAATGTCCCATGCGGTCCATTCTTTAATTAGTCGGTAAATTTGTACATTGATAGCACCAGGAGGATGACCCTAAAAAAATGTAACAAAAAATTCAAAGTAAATAGAATATAGCCAAATAAGTAATGTCTTTGTTTGCGTTCTTGAATACATTTGCTTACATATATTTAAGGCCAGTTTCACTAATATACCCTTAACTATAACTGTTTTCTACTTAAACAGCCTTAATGTCTTTTCCAAACAGTAATGTAATCTCCCTTAAAACGTTACGTTCAAGAGTAGTATAATGGAAAAAGCTCCCTTGAAACCAAATTTAAGGGAGTTTGCTATAATAAATTATTTTGAGGTAGTTTAATGAAAATCAGCAAGATCAGCAAGATTTAAGGTTAATTTAGAGGAATATACCCCTAATTTTATCTTGTCATATATGCAGAGAGAACAAATTCCAGAAGTATCCATGATAGTGCTCGATATTGGCGATCCCCAAGATCATGACACGTGGCAGGTGACGTATCCCAGAACTCAGAAGAAAGGGCCAACCAGGCCACCCCGTGCCCGACCTGCCACAAGCTGGCTCTCCTCGGAGCCCCTACAAATTGGCCTCCTCGGCCCCTCAGCTCGTCTCGAGCTGCCACAAGACCAAGACCCCTCGGCCTCCTCGCTCGTCCCCGAGCTCCCGGCCGAGACCGTCTTCCTCGGCCCTCCGACCAACTCCACCGCTCACAGGCGTAACCGCCGCTCCGCGAATCTCGCCATGCGCAGATTCTACGCCAGCAACATCCCACGTTCCATGCCATCAATTCCCATTAATGGGCGATCCGCTTTCTACACGGGCGTGACGTCGGGAGGTGTAACCGCCGGCGAGATTCTCGCGCCCGCTGCTGCGTGCTCCACCGCTATATAAACCCCCAATCACAGAGGGGTCAAGTAAGCCATTTTTTACTCTTTTAAGCCGTTACTCTGCTCGGATCTCATCACTAACTTGAGCGTCGGAGGGTCCTTGGTGGTACCAAACCACCCCGGGACTTTTTTGCAGGTACTCGGCATCAACTCGCTCACTTCACTTCTTCCTCCAAAAACCCATTGATATCCACACACAACAGAGGATAATCAACTAAGTCCACCGCGAGATCAACGGAAGACAACATCTGACGGAGGCCTGAAAAGGAGCTCCATCAGTTGGCGCCGTCTGTAGGAACCTAACTCCACAAAATACAAAGTTGGCCTTCCTATCTCCACCCTCATGGCGAACGACCATCCTGGGGATCCCGGTACCAGCCGCCGCCTTCCACTCACCGAAGGCGGGGATGAACCTCCTCCCATGACCGTCATCAGCGCCCTCGCATGCCGGATAGATCGACTGCAATCCCTCGTGGAGGCCCTCGTCCGCGTCCAAACGGCCGCGCTCGGGCCCCAGATCGCCGCTCCACCGCCTCCAGAAGGCTCTGTCCCTGTCTGGACGGCCGACCACCAACAGGCTGCGTCCCCTGGCCGCCGGTCTCTCGAACCGGTGCTCCCTGAGGCCCACTGGGCGCCCCAGGGCTCCACGCCGAGATCCGCCGCCAGAACGCCTCGCCTAGAGCCTCCTCATGCCCCTTATCCCCCTGAGAAGATGTCAGTCAGCTCGCCTATCCACGGGCGTGGTCGACCCCACCACCATCGGCGGGACCGCACAGAAGGGGTCCGCCCCGGCGACTCAAGAGCTACCTCACCCCGGGACCTGAGGCACCTCATCGAGAGGAACCGGGGCCGCTTCCAGACGCAGGCCACCCGCAGCGGGGGCCAAGGATCCCAAGGCGCCGATTCCTCGGGATACCACGGTCGGCTCGACGCCCTCGAGAAGAAAATCGAGGGCTTGCGCCGAGAAGCTCACCTCTCGAGCGACGGAGCTAAGTACGCCTCCGACTCGCTCACGAAGCCGTTCACCGAGGAACTGCTTGCCGTCCACGACTTCTCGCGCAACAAGTCCCCAAAGTTCTCTCTGTTTGACGGGAAAACCGACCCGAAGGACCACTTGGACGCTTTCACCGCGGGGATGAGCTTTCAGGATCACTCCGACGCCGCCCAGTGCAGAGCCTTCCCGGCCACCCTTATCCGCGCAGGTCGGGACTGGTTCCGGGGGCTCCAGCCCCGCTCAATTGCGACCTTCGACGAGCTAGCTACTCAGTTCCTCAGCCATTTCGTGGGGAACCGTCGACAAAAGCGCACGGTCGACTACCTATTCACGGTTAAGAGCGGGGACAAGGAAATGTTCAAGGCCTACATTACCCGTTTCTACAACGCCCTCCTCGAGGTGCCCGAGGACCGGGACGAAACCGTCATCACGGCGCTTAGATCCGGTCTGAGACACAAGGAATAGTTACACTCCTTCGCGTTGGCGCAACCTAAGACCATGACTGAGGTCAAGGCGTGGACCGAGCGCGAGGTTCAGTTGGAGTCCGAGATGAATGCTAACCTCCCCCGGGCAGAACAGCCCGACCAGAAAAAGAGGGATCGGGAGGAAAGGCCGGAGCGTCAGCAGCCCTACCACCCGAAGTTCCAAGAGTATACCCCACTCAACGTCTCCCTCGCAGTGTTGCTGGAAGAGGCCCAGAACGAGGGACTACATCGAAGAGCTCATCCGATCTGGGCACCTCGCCGCCTACCTGAGGGACAAACGGCAGGCCGACCGCAAACAGGAGCGGCCTCACCCTCCTGCCGACCTGACTATCAGTCAGATCATGCTCGCCTCGACGGACGACCAGCCCGGAGCTCGGGGGGCGCCATGCCCCATGCCAGTCACGGGGACCAACAGCCCTTTAGGGAGCTCGGCCCAGGCCTATAAAGTCATCTACAAGTCTATACCTTTCTTTTAAAGCAATGTAAATTCTTCCTAGGATTCGTTGTTAATTTAATAAAGATCGGTGGAGCATTGCAAAAAGGAAAGGAAAGCTTTGTTTATTCAAAGGGTATTATGGGCTCCTCAGTCGTACATGCAAAAAAAAATTTACAACAATGGGGGAAGGGGGTGCAGCGAGCACTGTTCGTGATACTCGGCGAAAATCTCCGCCAACCGGGGCCGCGCAAGGTCCAACCGCTGTCCTCGGTTCCCCCCACGGGCATCGACCACGAGCCTCAGCTCGTAGCATTCGCGGACGAGCGTCTCTGAACGGGCCAGCCGGTTCGCGGAGATTAAGCCGAAACGCCTCAAAGACCGCAGCTTGCCCACGGCCTCATCAAAAAGCAGCTCAGACAGGGGGTTGTAAAGCCCCGGCGATGCCCTCCAGATGGAGTACATCAGCAGCTGCAGCAGGGAAGAGCGTCTGGAGAGCAGCCGGCCAAAATGGTCCTCAATGCTCCCGTAGACCAGCTGCACCGTTTCCTCAGTGCAGTACGGGTCGTAAAGGTACAATCTTCAAAGCGGACTATGTCGGGAATGGTAAACGGGAAGTCTTGCATTCTCGACGACCTGTTTACAAAGGAATGAAGGACCAGTACTCCTTCAGCCTTATATAGCCCACTGTGCAGCCCAACAGTCACCCGCTTTCACCCAGGGAGTCACCGCCACGCGGCAGCCATCGAGCCTTCTCCGGTGGAGTCGAAGCAACGCGTCCTTAGAGCTTCGCCTCCCCCCGCATTCAATGCACTGCCTACGAGCGCCGTCGCCCAGGCCGCTCCCATTACCCGCACCTACAGCTGGATGGACGGACTACACCTCGTCAAGATTCAACCCAGCAGCTACCCTGCTCGGTCGTCCTCAGCGGGTAGCTTCCCTGCCGCAACGCCGGGGATCAAAAAGCCCTCCCAAAGACAGTCAAGCCCGAGGTTCTCTCGTTCGGCTATCCCCAGCGAGCAGCTTCCCTGCCACAACGCCGGGGATCAAAAAGCCCTCTCAGAGGCAGTCGGGCCCGAGGATCCCTCGCTCGGCTATCCCCTGCGGGCAGCTTCCCTGCCACAACGCCGGGGATCAAAAAGCCCTCCCAGAGGCGGTCGAGCCTGAGGTTCCCTTGCTCGGCTATCTTTCAAGACAAAAGCCCTCGCCAAGAGGCACCGGGCAGTAACCCTGCCCAGCCAAGGGTCCTTGGTAGGCTTCTTACAGCCTTATAGCTCTTCCTGCGCCAAGGACCAAAGTCCTCCCAGAGGCAGTCGAGTCCTTACTCGGCTATCCCCGGCTGGTAGCTTCCTACCACAACCGACAGGGATCAAAGTCCTCGCCAAGAGGCACTGAGCAGTAACCCTACTCGGTCCCCGTCCTAAAGGATCAAAAAGCCCTCACAAGAGGCAACCGAGCAGCTACCCTGCTCGGTCAAACTCCGGCTGGTAGCTCCCTACCCTCGACGCCAGGGATCAAAAGCCCTCACAAGAGGCATCGGAGCGGCTACCCCGCTCGTTCATCCCAGGCTGGTAGTTGCCTACCCACAACGCCAGAGGTCAAAGCCCTCGCCAAGAGGCAACCGCGCAGCTTCACTGCCCGGTCATTCTTAATGGCCTTCCACAGCCTTCCCCGCGCTAAGGCCCAAAGTCCTCCCAGAAGCGGTCGAGCCCTTGCTCGGCTATCCCCGGCTGGCAGCTTCCTACCACAACCGACAGGGATCAAAGCCCTCGCAAGAGGCAACCGAACAGCCACCCTGCTCGGTCAAGCCCGGCTGGTAGCTCCCTACCCCAACGCTAGCGATCGATAAGACCGTACAAGAAGCACCTGCATAACTACCCTGCCCAACCCCCCACATCTGGGAATCGATGCTCAAAGGTGCCCTGTGGCCAGCGGAGGATCCAAGACACCCGGGAGGGACGTCGGGTTTATCCAAGTCTGAACGATCTCCCATCGACCTCGGGGGCCATGAGGATACCTCCGCAGCAGCGCTTGACACGCTCGCCGGCTAGTGATTGAGGTCAACTCGACAGGAGATCGCCAGACAAATGGCCAACCTGACACAAAAACACGACAATACAAGCGAACATCCTCCACACACAGAAGATGAAATGCAAACCAACGAAACAAAAAATTCTCTTATCACCAAAGCAAAGTTGTTACAAAGGGTAGTCTGGACCACCCCTGCCCTACAAACTGCCCGGAGGTTTACTCCGGTCCTTTCATCGCTGGCATCTCGGCCCACCGGGGGCTCTATCGCCGGAGATCTTGCCGCCCGAGGCGCGCCCTGCTCCCCTCGCCATCTCCCACCGGAGGCCTTGCCACCGGAAGCGGAGCCCGAGCGCGGAGCTCACCATCATCGAACTCAAGAAGCCGTTCCTTCACGGCATCCAGGGCATTGTTCCATGCGACTACAAAATACTCCCCGAGCTCGGCGTAAAACTGCCCCGACGTCTTATAATCGGCCACAACTTTCTTAGCCCGAACCTCGGCAACCCGGGCCACCATAAGGGCCGCCTCGGCATCTCTTCTGCTGGCATCCCTCTCTTTTTCTAGGGCCGCGAAGCGTTCGGCCATGTCTTCCAGCTTCCTATCGGCCACCCGGAGAGACACATTCATACGACGGAGGGAAACCCGAGTCGCCAAGTTGGCAAGTTCCGCAGCCTCCGCCCGGCCCGCCACGACATCAGCCCTTGCCCTCTCCTGGCGCAGGTCGCGTTGCAAAATCTCGACCTTCGAAGGGAACGCCTCCACTGGCCTCGGAGCGTGGAACGCCCTCTCGGCCTCCATACGAGTGGCAAGAGCGCAGTGTTGAAGAACCTGACGGAAAGCCGATGAGAACCAGGAGGCCCCCAAGCCAAGGGAAGGTATACCAAGACAAATACACGTGAAGGGATTCATACCTGGACCGCCCCCTGGGCCATGGCCTCCAATTGATCCCTCAAGGAGCCATACGGGAGCTTTCCCCCAGCCGACTCCTCCATCCCGGCGAGCAGGCCAGCGGCGACAGAGAGTCCAGACGGAACCATGAAGACGGCACCCCCCTCCCGCACGGGAATTCCCTCAGGGACCCTCGACGACGGCACCCCCTCCAGCACGGGAATGCCCTCGCCCTTCCCTCTGTCTCCCGTCTGGGACTCGAGTAACTGTGGACGACTCTGGCCGCTGGCGAAGAAACCGCCAGATGTCGTCGACGAAGCGGACGGCCCTACCGTCGGCAGAGAATCCGGCAGGGGGGACGAGCTAGCCGGGGGCTCGGCCACGCCACTAGCTTCCTTCTGGCGTGGGCCGCCCGAAAAGTGGGAGCGAACTATGTATTCCAAAGGAAGAACGCCGAACGGCGGCGACGCAAGGAAGAAGGGAAATGAAAGATTGGGGGGCCCTGAGGCAGACCCCGCCCCTGTTTTATCACTGCGTACGGCTGCAGCCAACGGCGCCTGTCATCTCCCGCCGAAACGGCTCCTCGCGCCTAGCGGCTCCGATCGCTCCATGTGTCGGTCCTGCGCTGAACCGCATCCCATCGGACACCACAGGCCCGCATACGTCGTGCCGGCCAATCGTCACTTGACACGTGGACCATTGCTTCAGTTACAGAGTGCACGAGCCGGCACACCCTCTTTAAGATGCGGAGATCTCGCATTGATTCGCAAGCGGGAGTGACAACCGACGGCCCGAGGATTCATCCCGACGAAACCCCAGAAGGGATCTCACCTCGGGAGGCCCAGCAGTCCACTCTTGACCCGACCCGCTAGCTGGTCGGAGTAAGAGTGGGGGGCTAATGATAGTGCTCGATATTGGCGATCCCCAAGATCATGACACGTGGCAGGTGACGTATCCCAGAACTCAGAAGAAAGGGCCCACAGGGGCCGACCAGGTCACCCCGTGCCCGACCTGCAAGCACAAGCTGGCCCTCCTCGGGGCCGTACAAATTGGCCTCCTCAGCCCCTCAACTCGCCCCGAGCTGCCACAAGACCAAGACCCCTCGGCCTCCTCGCTCGTCCCCGAGCTCCCGGCCGAGGCCGTCTTCCTCGGCCCTCCGACCAACTCCACCGCTCACAGGCGTAACCGCCGCTCCGTGAATCTCGCCATGCGCAGATTCTACGCCAGCAACACCCACGTTCCACGCCATCAATCCCCATTAATGGGCGATTCGCTTTCTACGCGGGCGTGACGTCGGGGGCGTAACCGCCGGCGAGATTCTCGCGTCCGCTGCTGCGTGCTCCACCGCTATATAAACCCCATCACAGAGGGGTCAAGTAAGCCATTTTTTTACTCTTTTAAGCCGTTACTCTGCTCGGATCTCATCACTAACTTGAGCGTCGGAGGGTCCTTGGTGGTACCAAACCACCCCGGGACTTCTTTGCTGGTATTCGGCATCAACTCGCTCACTTCACCTCTTCCTCCAAAAACCCATTGCGACCCACACGCAACAGAGGATAATCAACTAAGTCCACCACGAGATCAACGGAAGACAACATCTGACGGAGGCCTGAAAAGGAGCTCCATCAATCCAATTATGTTCTTATTGTATGGAAGAAAAAGGTGTAATTACAATATTACATTTTACTCTTGATACAGAAAAATAAACAATTTCAGAGGGGATTAATTGCCACATTGTTTAGGACATATATGGATTAAATAGCGAAAAACAAAATGCATAGTATATATCTCGAGAGTAAGGGCATAATCACAACATAAGCTTCACTTTTGTACACATTTTATTAATGTTTATAAAATGCTAATGTGAAGAGAGAGCCCCCAATAACAAACTGATGAAATTAGGGCAGGAATGCAACACAACCCCACAAATGAGATATCTTGTATAAATAGTGTGCCATGTCTGTCATCCTTTTCAAATTAAATCCTATTTTAAGTATCACACTATCACACATTAAATATGGCTAATATTATTGAAATTGTTAATTTATCAGAAATTTGAGGACTGATAATTAGCGTTGTAAAAGGTTTTGAAGAAAAACAAACCTCCTTGTACTCTGCTACAGGGCGAACATCAAGAATCACAAAATTGTTTTCCTTCTGAAGGCGTAAAGCTTCCTTTACATCAACACTTCGAACCTGCAAATATACCACGGAGATAAATTACGCCATGAGAAAGTTAATGTTAACAACCACCGTAAAATCCATTTAAATTTTTTTTCCTCCAGAAGGAATACAAAGCACTATTAAAGAACAAAGGAAAACTCATAGCGTAACAAAAGAATCATTTCAAATTTCAAGCCATAAAAAGGTATTTGCAACTGACAAAATACAAGATTAAATATCACTAAACCAAAGTTCAATTGAGTTTACTTTAATAATAAGTTTAAGGTAGTTTAGTGAGAAATGCTCATAATTTACGGTAGATTACTGAAATTTAACCAAAATATAATCAGGCTGCTCTGTCTCTTCATCTAGTAAGATATTGATATTAGGCCCAAACAAGGATTCTCTACAGTTCATCATGTTCTTTTTATCTTAATTCATTACACATTCAAGATTTCAACGAAAATCAAGTAGGTGCCAAAATGTGGATAGAGAGCAAGGAATATAAAGCTTGGCATAAATCCTCGATGTTCTAATATTATTTTAAATATTGAGCTGTAAACAGGAATTTTCTAGCGTCTGCCATGCTATTACTTTCATCACTGAATCAAATTTTCTTTGGATTTGAACCAAAAACAATCACTCATCTCATTTTGGATAGATTTTCATACATACATAATCTCATGGCCAAGTCAATGCTCCAATCTATACACCAATGGATTATATAAGGTTGCAATGTGCAAGAAATGACTAAGCTTATGTTTGGTTTGGGAGAAACTGAGGGAAAATGGTGTAATGCATTTGTAGATGCAATGCATTTCTAACAACAAGTAGTGCGTCGTTTTGGTAGCTTGCTTTTCAAACTACATCAACTAATTATTTGAAAAAAAATAGAAACAAGTACATAATTTATGTCCTTTTTTTTATAACTAATTAGAATGAAACGAACCCTGACAAAAAGATGCCATCAAGTTTTTTCACAGTTGCCGCATTGCTGAGCTCAGCCAATATATAGTTCGAGCTGTGATCAGTCGAAAATACTGCATTTTTAACACGTCAATTTCCCCATCTTTTGCATTCATCTAGAGGTGTTCAGTATTCATATTACACATATTAGCAAAACACATGTATAATACTGAATTACCTGTACTGTATATTAAAATCGGCATTTTGAGGAAAATTGACTGTTTATCATGGCATCGCATCATCCTTCTGTAGCGCAACATTTGTTTCGGAGTCTATGCAGGAAATTCCAGGAGAGAAGCCAAATCAATGAAAGGTGCTGTTAAAAATACACCAACTCCAAGATTTGAGATCTGGTAGTGATACAGAAAGCCAAATGAGATTCTGTATATTTTATAAAGGCCCAAATGTCGGCCCAAGAAACACCAGAAGAGCTCACGCCCCAAGGCTACAAAAGAGCCGCGGATCCGCGGCCGGAGCCGGATTGAGCCGCGGATCCGCGGCTTGGTGATGTCAGCACGCCTTCCAATTTTCTCCACGTGTCTCCAATAACGGGCCTAAGCTTCCATAACTCCCCAGAAACTCCACGTGGCTTCATCTAGAAGGCTCGGCCTATCAAACTATTTCTAGAAGGCCCCCTTTAACAAACTTTTGGAGGGAAATTTGAAATTTGAAATCCTAGATCTAGGGTTATGAAAGCTTATAAAAGGGAGTCTAGATCTAGGGTTGAAAGGTTGTTCATTCTCTCTCCCCAGACTCAATACAAGTTGAGTGACACAACTTGTAAACCCTAACCCTAAATCCAAAATCCAAAGCCAAATTCAAGATCCCGAGTACCATTCAAGCGAGAAGCCTTCAACCTTTTAGGAGCGGAGCCGATCTTCAATCGAGCAAGTGATCCAAGCCGATCCGCGCCTCAAGGAGACGAGCGAAGCCAAATCGACGATCGAGTTTTTCCTCTTGTAGTTCTTGAGTGAATTGTAACGAAATTGTTGATAAATAAAAGGTGAAATTCTTTAATCTTGCTTTCTTTAAATTCTTGTATCATGATTCGATCTCAATTTGTGATTGCAGTTCTTGTTGTGATGTTTGAGTAAAACTCCGCTCGTAAAGTAGTCGAGACGATCAATAGAATGATGATATAACAAATCTTAAAACGATTCTTAAGTTTTACGAGATTTGTAAACCCTAGCAAATTGAAGAATCGACGACCTAGTTTCGTTGCGATACTTTCTTGATTGTGATCGCTCGAAATTAGGGATCCACAATCGATTCTTGAATTTACTAGAGGCTAGAATATGAATGATATCGACGAAGGAACAAGGGATAGATGATGAAACCCTAGTTTCACAAGAAATCCTTAATTCTCGTCGATCATCATCGATCTAGTATCAATTCATCGATGGATAAGAATACGTAATCGCTAGATTTCATCACATCTATAGATCCGATCGATTCCTACGAGCCTCACTTCGATTCTTGATATTTGATTTGGAAATCATCACAAATTCTCAATTCTTGATTTTATCGTTTCTTGTTATTAGATCTAGATTTTTCTAATTCTTGATATTCAATTTTACAAATCATGAATTGTTTGTTTTCTTTTTTTTAAAGTTTCAACTCATCTAAATCGAAACACGAACGATTATACTTTCCCTGTGGACGATCCGCACTTACTAACGCGCTACATTCGACACCGTTATTGATTGCGGTCAAAATATTTTTGGTTGTGATTTCTATACAATTTTCTAAACATACACAACAAGAATTCGTATTCAATCAAGCTGCGTTCACATTGAGCAGCATCAAGTACAGCTTTGCATCCCCAAATTTGTGTAATAAAATACCAGCTTTTTCGTTGGAGCTGCATATGACATCAGAGGTCGCCTACATGAATCCCTTCTTTCCTCTGTTTTCCCCCAATCAACTGCTTTAAGAGCCACCCCCTTTATTAAATCAACAACTAGTTTATTCTTTAAATTGCTACCGAATTTCTCATTTGTTCTAACTCCCTAACCGATACTCTAATAAAAGTTAGTAGGATGAACTTAATTTCAAGATTTTTGGTTAAAACAATGGATAAATCACTCTGCTCCCTACGAATTAATTAAACAAAAATAACAACTTTGACAGAAAATGAAAAGGAAAATGAAATAGATTACCCTCTTCTGAAGCAGAACCTCGCGCTTGGTCTTCCAATCCTCCTCAGCTGTGATCACAAAAAATGCCCATCACCAATTTGATCAAGTATCACATACCCATCATCAAATTTTCTACAAATTTATGACAAAAAACAGCACAAAAAAGAAAATCACAACTTTGATCACATACCAGGCGATTTGACTTGTTTGGTGGCCGCACAACTCACTTTGAGCCTACGAGCAGAAGAAGATCGAGAGATGGGTCTGAACCCAACAGCCTTGAAATTGATTGGGTTGAGCTCTGAGGAGCAACAACAAGAAGAGGAATAAGATAACAGATTGGGGTTTGTAATGGGAGAAGCAGCAATCATCATTTAGCTAAACGATTGCACCTTTTTCTTTTTTTGAAATGATGGTAAGGGAATTGAAGAGGAAGATGAATAGTTGAAGAGAAAAAAGATTGGATTTTTTCACAGAAGAGGGAAGGATTTGGGAGGCGGTGGGGGCCATGGAATTTTGGAGGAAATCTCAACTGGTGGTCGAGCTTCCTCTTCGCTGTGAATATCATCCTCTGCAAACGGGCCGGGTCTTATAACAGTACAAGCCCAAATTTTATTCAATTTTCAAACTTAGATGCATAGATCAGAACGGCTGGAAAGAATCTACCATTCAAGGGCTTGCATGGTGCAAGTCTTTGCATAGCCCTTAGATGGGCTTCCCCCACATGCAAGGGGAGCCCATCCAAGGGCTCTAGAGAGACTTGCACCATGCAAACCCTTCTAGAGTAGATTTTTTCGAACGGGAGCATGCCTACGCAGTAGATTAGGAAGAAAAAAAATTATAATTTGCATTTGCATAGATGATAATAGCATTCTTAGTTAAGTGCGATTCTCTCAGATGCTGGCTTATATTTATGGAGCATGCCTACTCGATAATTTGTGATTTTGTGTGAGACACCGGTACACAACGCCGTAAAATAGCCCGAGACAATAGACAGTGTTGATTCCATACATACGTCGGCATGCTTGATCTGTCCATATTGCATTACATAACAAAGACATCGAGTTAAAATGCTGCCTATAATTTGGTTCTTTGTTAACAATAAGCAGCAGCTCATTTCTTATGACACTTCTCCTCCTGGGAAATTATGGGGTTCGATTCCCAAGTAGAGGAAATAGTCATAACTCAAAGCTTTCCGAGAAAATTCATGGTTCACTTGGATGTGTCTAAAAGGGTGTGTGTAAAAGTGGATGTGTTGCGTTGGTGGGTTAGGGCTAACGGGCCATTTCAAAAGCATAAAAGAATAAATAAATTGGTTCTTTGGTCCAAGCCCAATGGCTCCAAATATAGGTTCCAAGGCAAAAAAAAAAATCTAATGGGCCTATGCTTGAACGCTTCTTTCGATAACCTTCTTCTATTTATAAAGCCTACTAAAGCCTAGCCCATACTCGCCCTCTCGATGACGCAAACCACCCCCTGAGAGAAATGCTAAAAGCTCCTCCGATTGCTATTCATTCCTCCCAAAATATAACATAAAATCAAACCAAATCAAAATCGAACTTCCCCCAAAACCCTAATTTGGCGATGCCCTTTTCTTTCATTGTGAGTCTTCTTATTACTCTTTTGAAATTGCTGCGTTTAATTTCATTAAAAATATGGAATGTTATTAAGTTTGAAGAGCTAGGGTTTCTTTGTTGATTTCTTGTGTGCTCTTGAATAATGGGAATAGATCTTGTTGGTCCCCCATCGATTGTGTTGCCGTATGCAAAGTATTGGATACCCATGTTGTGACTGTTTGCAATGATCTGTTAACAGAACATAGCTTCAATTAAACGAGGTAGGGTTTGTTTGTTGATTTCTCGCGTAATCGAATAACAAGGATATGATCTTGTTAGGAACCCTCGATTATGCAGCTTTTGAGAGTGATATTGCATTGTCAGTGTTTGTGTTCATATTCCTAATAGAACATAGCTTCAGTAACTCGGAAATGGTTTGTGATCGTTTTTTCAGGAGCCCCCCCCCCCCAATTGATTCCAGGGTCCTCGACATTAGTTTGAGAAGATTGAACTCTATTGAAAAGCTATTCTTTTGATGTCGATAGGCAAAATGTCGTAGTTGGCGCCGGCATCATTACCATCGTCGTCGTCTAAGCAATTCAACAGTGTCCTCTGGTTTCCCACCCCGGTATACCGTATTTTGATCACATCATATTTTGGGTTCGGTACATGCCAGTGTGCAGGTAAATTTCTTTCGCTATTTGCCCAAGTCACTATAAGGAATGGCGATTACGTTGAAAAGTAAAGTGATCAAAATGAAACATAGTTGTACATGAATCCTAAACGAGCTAAAAATCCTGTATAATCAGTTCTGTATCAGGGATTGGTGGGGTTAACCAGAGTGTGCATTGTGCAGTAATCATTTCGAACTTTTTTTCCATGGATTTAGTCTTGTATTAGACAATAATGTTAAGTAAATAAGAAGCTTCATTATCTAGAACTTGTATATCTCTAATGAAAAAAATTATCAAACCGGACTTCTAATCCACAATATTAGGAAATCGAACATCTCCAACTGTAGAGATGCATCCTTTTAAAGCAGTAGAAAACATTCATTCAAACATTGAGTTTTATAGTACACACCGAATCAATACAATTAGTCCAACCAATGTTATGAACAAGCACAAGAAGATCCTTTCTTCATAGCACTTGTCTCCATCACCGACCCTTCTTCCATAACCGTCACCTTTGTCCCTTTCAGCATCAAAACCTCATTGCTTTCATTCCTCGTTCGTCCTTGTTCACACTCCAAAGCTTTTCTGGAAACCACACCATGAATCTCCTCTATAAGCATCAAGAAAGCGCTCTCTATGTTTTCACCTGTTAATGCTGACGTCTCTGAAAAGAACAACCCTTGCTCCTCTGCAAATTCTATCGCGTCCTCTTTAGATATGGCTCGTTGATTTGTGAGGTCGGCTTTGTTTCCGATCAGCATGATGACAATGGAGTTGTCAGCATGGGCCCGGAGCTCCTCGAGCCATCTTGCGACATGATCGAACGTTTGCCTTTTGGTAGTGTCGTAGACCAACATTGCTCCGAGAGCGCCTCTATAGTAAGCACTGGTTACTGCCCGATATCTGCATTAAAGGATGGATATAATAATCATAAGATCATGAATTATAATGGCTTAAGGTGCCTAGTTCAGTATGATGATATTGGTAGTTTAGTACTGTTGATAGTTCAGTATGATGATATTGGTAATATAGTACTGCTGATATTACCGATCTGGGTATTTATGAGTCATTGTACATAGATTAGCCAAAGCCTTGCAATTTAATTCGTAAAGCTCTGATTTATAATATGGACCTATGAAAAGAAGGGATTTAATTTCAATTTCATAGCAAAATTAAAAAACTTATGATTTCACCATCTCTGGAAGTTATAAATGAACTATATCTTAATCTTGTTTTATAGTTGTGTGGTGAATGCTTTATCTTGTGTTGATGTCACGCTAGCATTTTTTTGGACATTTTTGGAATGGGCATTCTGGTATAGTTGCAGAGATATTGGCTCAAACTAGTACTAAACTACTAATATACATACACCCTAGGTGTATTGTATAGCAATGTATCCTAAATGGATGGTTTTATTGGGAAATCTTTGCTTCGTGCTTAATGAAGTAAATCTAGACAAAAAAATAAAAAAAATCCCCCCGATATGGGCGCGTTTTTTAGATGAAAACATCTAATACTGATGAAAGCCCACCCATGCATATGTGTGCATCTGTATACCGCCTGCCAAACTGAGCATGTACTGAAAAATGGAATATTGAACTTTAATATATATTTGAAATAATAAGTTTGTACTTGTTTAGAAAAGGAAAGAAGATATTGCATGCTTAAAGGTGTTCGCTTTTACTTCATATTTGGATATTCTGGTACACTTGTAGGCGGCGAGAGGGGAACTTAAGCATGTACGAAAAGATGAAGGAGAATACTTCATTGCGAAAATTTGAACAGGAAATTTTAGTTTTTTTGCAAAAACCATAATATTTTAGGTGAATAGTACAGTAGATTACTTACGGAAGAAAATCGAGAGGAGACTTTATTTACAATAGAGCAAGAGCTTTTATAAGCATCTAACCTGATTCCCTAATGAAATAAACAGGATGTGTTTTATGGCACCTGGTGTTTGAGTAGGAAATGCTATATTTATCAAATTAATTCGATAAAAAGTAGCAGAAAACATAATTTAAGTGTAATCCTAATGACTAAGAGTCATTTAAAATAACTAAACTTACAACTTACTACCTTTTTCAAAATATAAATGCAACAGCTTTCCTATGGTAGATGCCAGAAAAGCTAATGGGATAAGTAATGGATGATGAGCATTGTTGATGGTGATGCTTTCAGGTAACAGTCTCTGTCAGCCCTTGGAAGCATCTTTCAGGGAAATAAAAAGGCGTCCAAATATTAATTTGTGTAACCTTTGGATTCTTTTCACTGAGAGGCATTATATATATATTTCTCATGATGGTTCCTTTCTCCTCAATCACATCCAATAATAGAGTTTTTGATGTTGCCAGCCCAGCAATCTATCGACGCATGGTTGATTCGGTCTATTCTAATTATATCTGCTTAATTTCTAGTTTACAATTCTATATAACATATTGTCGGTTCATTTTTTTTCAATTATCAATTCTCTTGTTTGTAGTATGAGTATCTAGACCTATGTTACCTGGCAGAACATTCCGGTACGCTGAACACTATTTATCATGAAATAAGGTATTATAGGGGTAGTTTTGTACAACACTCTTATACCTCATGGTAAACGTAGCTCTAGAACATTGAGTGTTTTTTATTGTTTGTATATGTATGTGTGTGTATAATTTAATTTAATTTCTTTGATACACTTGTACATAACAGTTAAAGAAGCTCTATTAACACAAAGCTAACTTATTCCCATTTTTAGATCGGAACGACGATTCTTCTGATCCGGATCGCTAATGAGCGTTCCAAATTGCAAATTGCTAATGGTTTAGCGATTTATGGTAACAACGATCTATACTTTAAAGAAGATATGGTGCCTACAAATGGAAAATCTCATGAAGTGGCGTGCAAGGCAGAGACTTGTGTCTTTGTGGGTCTCACTGATTGAATGAATGCTTAGCTTATTAGTTAGTTTTCTAATTGTGTAACATTTGAAATGGAGTTTGGTGTATGTTAGGTCCCCACAAAACACTGGATTAAGACAGCAACACAAAATTTTGTAGTCACTGCATGCTGTCATTTACCAACACAAAATAAATCAATTGCACTATTTTGCATAACATCATCATAATAAGATATTAAGATGGTGAAGTATTAATCTGTATCATTGTATATTACTAGAATTTGTGTTTAATTATTTTTTTGGGAGAAGAGAGAACGAGAAATGTGGAGGATTCTGATAATTAAAAAATTAATTATTTTTTTAGGAGGGGAGAGAGAGAGAGTGATGTAGAGGGTTCTACATATAAACAATTAATTTTTTTGGGTAGAAGAGAGAGAGATGATTTTGATGGCCTAAGAATTAAGAATTTTTCTCCTTTTTTCTTCTTTTCATTTGAATTTAACATTTCATTAGTGAGAATGAAAATTTATTAATAATGAGGATTTATGTGTAAATTTTCATTTAAAGGAGGATTAATCTGTAAATTTATAAATAACGAGGGTGTATGTGTAAATTTTCATTTGAATGCATTATTATTTTTGTCCTTTTCTTAGGTGAGGTGGAGGCCTTAGGAGGTGAGTTTTCTCTCTCTCTTTTTTCTTTAAATTTTGAAAAAAAGGAGATAGAGGAACTTTTAATTTTTTGTTTTGTCTTTTTCTTTGAAGTTGATGATGTGGAGGCCTGAGAAGTGAGGATTTTTCTCTTTTCTTCTTTTTTTTCCTAGAAAAAAGTAGAGGCATCGACCTCTAACCAACTAACCAAATGGTATTTGCATTATAGATAGAAGATAAAATGCCCCCTTCAGCTTCCCTTTTAGCTTTATGTATTAATCTTTATCATTCTATATGATTGTTAATTTTGTCAGTAAAGATTATAATATTAATTTCATGATCGATTTATTATCTATTCAATTTCTTATTTTCTATTTTAAAAAATTTCTTATAAAAAATGTTTATTGGACAATAATGCATGTATTAATATATAAAATTCATTAAAATTATTTTGCTTATTTTAGATATCGGTTATGCTTAATTGAAACTATACGATAGGAATTTCCCTAGTAAAGAAATACTAGATGATGCTTGAGCAAAGCTAATTGCGACAACTTAAAATCCTTAGAGATCGATATGGGACTAATATACCGATACTGCAAATAACTATGAATATTACAATTTCTTGATATCTGTTTTTCTCTTATAATGAAGAATATAGGAAAGTGTCTTTAAAAGAAAAGATTCCGGTTTGTTTTATTCAATTGAAATCCTGAAACTATTGAATACTATGATTCTCTCTTTAGCGATTGATGGTGTAAATTCCTGTGATTACTGCAATGATTTTGAGCATAAACAATATAGTTGTTTTTATCACTAATGAGCATATATATATATATACCTTTCTTGCCCTGCAGTGTCCCAAATCTGAGCCTTGATCCTCTTCCGATTAATGGTGATGGTCCGAGTCTGAAACTCGACCCCGATGGTAGATTTTGAATCGAAGCAGAACTCGTCTCTCGTAAATCTCCCGAGCACCTGAGTTTTCCCGACGGCGGAATCTCCGACGACCACGATCTTGAACACGTAATCGATCTCCGGCAACTTTTCAATCGCTTCTTCATCTCCTGATTGCTCCTCTTCTTCAGTCATCTTTTTTTCAGGTATGTTATTGAACTTGAGAGACGAGATTTTTATAGATGCTCTCTTGTTATGAGGTGTGCTAGCTACTCTATAGTTATGAACTGGCTCTTACTTTATGAAAAGAATGTGTTTTTATTGAGAAGCCTGCTTCAGGGCACTTATTAGTTTTAACAGTATTATTGTTGTGTTTTTTTATTGTTAAATTTTAAGCAGCATCCAACATTTGAGCCAGGGATTAAGATGCTTCCATTGAGTATAGTTCGAGCCAGAACCAATTGAAATGGTTTAGACATGTGTGGCAAAGTGTAATAAATAGCGGCTGTTGATAGAAGTGACAATTGCAATAACGATGCATATATAAATAGAGGTAGAAGATGGACCTTAACATAGCAAAATGGAATAAATTAAACAGATTCATGGGGTCAACCCTTCACAGCTTGGGATAATCGTTTGTTGTTGTCTTTCTATTTGGATGGGCCTGTTTTGTCAATGTATGAGTATGCACACATGAGCTCGAAATTACCTGCTGGAGGTAATTAGAGCTTTCCATTCACATTTATTTCTAACAATCTAAGGACCGGCTTTGTTTCATTTCAGTGCATTTCTAATCTACATGTAGTGGGATAGCAAATGTTAACAAATTTAGTTTTTGTTTAATGTACATGGGACAACCCACATGCGTCATTCAAAATTTAATGTTTTTCCAACTACACTATTTGACATGCCACAAACAAAACATACCATCAAACTGAGAGAGACCCTCCAAAAAAAAAATTTTAAAAAAAATGAAGATGGATGTTGGACATTAGAAATAGAATTAGAGATTGAGGATATATTGGATAAGCAAAGTTGATCTCCATTTCATGCTCATTGAAGAAGAAGAAGAAGAAGAAAATTTAATATGGTTTGTTGGGAATTGACAAAGATCGAGAACATGGAAATTGTGGGGGGCGGTTGAGAAATGTCTTCAACATTCAAATTATCCCCAGATCACAATTAATGATGATCCATTAATGGCCCCTTTACTATATGCATGATGCCACTCATAAATATTTACCTGCAAACTTTCAGGAAATTAAGAGGAATGTCCAAGGTATTACTATCTTTTATATGTTATTGGATCTACACATTATGTAACCGTAACTTTCAGGTTGGTGGGCCTAGATGCAAATTTTCTGCTTTCTTTCATCCTTTGAATTTTGATTGAAGTTCAATAGGCTGTTGTAGCCTAGCTAGGTTTGAATTTTGATTAATTTTTGTAGGGTTTAATTGGTTGTTTTTGTCGGTTTGGTTTTGTGGGGCCAAATTCTGCGCATGCCTTCACTGAGTTTAATTTATGAAATGTTAAACCTATTCCTGTCCTTTGCCTTTATGACTTATTTGCAAAACCATCAATGGGAACAGCTCGGTTGGTACGAGCAATTCCCCTCTTAGGGAGAGTGCGGGGTTCGAACCTCAGAAACCCAGGGGGGAAGTAGCCATAAATTAACGTTTCAGAGCAAATTCATAGGTCCCGGGTGCTTGTGCGCGTCCGTTGTGTGCACGGATTAGGGCTGCGTTGTGTGCACGGATTAGGGTTGCGTTGTGTGCACGGATTAGGGCTTACAGGCCAATGCTAAAAAAAAATAAAAATTTGCACAACCAATTAAGATTTATCTCTGCTAGTGATTTTTCTCTTTTATGAATTTTTTTTATGATCAGATGATAAACCTTTTGTTAGCCATCTCTTAATTAATGTAATAATTATGATTGATAAGTCTTTTTGTTAATGTTAATCTATAAAGGAGAGAGGAGCTTGCGATAATTCCGGCACAACTATAGATTCTACTGAACTATTATTGAAATCTTGGAAAACATGTAATACGTGTATTAAATTTACATGTTCACGAGGCGGGGGGTTGGTTTTTTTTTTTTAATATATTTATTTATTTATATGAGGGCGCAAACAGGCTTTTGGCAAAAAGGAGTTCCATTCAATAAGTCTCAAGTCTTATGGAAGGTTGGCCCATCTTATATTTTATACCCACGCACTTCTCATACTTTTCCCAATGTCGGGCTATTTTAATTCACACATCTCAACATGTATGCTTATGGAAGCCATTATATTCAGTCACTGGGTGGGCTCATCCATAAATGTTAGGTTGATAGCTGGTCATAAACTTTTATTAGAACTTTTCCTTTGCAGTGCTTTTAAAACATTCATGAAATTTTGTTAACAAGAAGTGATGTTAACAAAGATATACTTTTCCTTAAGAGGATTGTGGAATCCACGTCATATACAAAGACACTCGGGGCCTGTTTAGGAATGGAGTTAACTTTTATAAACGGTGGTTTCATAAAGTTAGCTCAAGTTAACTCCAAAATGCTAACTTTGGCTTGTTTGGCAACCATTTTGGAGTTGAAATAACCGAAAAATTTCAGCCCAAAACTTCTGTTATCTCAACTCTAATCTGATCAAAGTTTATTAAACTCCATTTTTTGAGTTTGGAACTTGCAAACCATAGTTTGCATGCTTTCTACTTCCATTTTAAAATAAACCATGGTTATCCTAACTTTGTATCCAAACATGGCCTTATTGGCTACAAGCTAGGGTATTGGGTGCAATTTCCTCTATATTGTATAAAAAAATACTTTTCCTATCACAATTTGTCTACCAAAAAGTTTACTAAATAGACAAACACCACGGGCCCACATGTTTGATACTATTACCTATGTGTCGTGTGTCATACCATTTTGTTTCTTGGGTAGACAAATTGTAGGTAGGAAAAGTATTGCTTTAGCGGATATCATCTCCGTTTTTGAGAAATACTTTTCCTACCTATGTGGTAGAACCCAACACTTATTGGCTACAAGCTGATGTAGGGGTGCAATTCCCTATGTAGTGGACATTATGCATATTTTTTTATCTAATGAGAATCCATACAACCTACACGGATTTCACCATCCTGGTAGGAAAATTATTTTTCTCCATTTTTTATCCAATGAGGATCCATGTAGTCTATATGGATTCCACCAGATAGGAAAATTATTTTTCTTATTATAGATCAATACATGATAGGATTATTTTTATGTTACTAGGGTTATTTATATGTTAAATACAATTGAAGCATGTGATGATGGTGGTGGTGGTCGTGGTGGTGGTGAAACGAGGATGGGTGTTAATAAGAGTGTTTGTGCTTCATGAAGGATAATTATATGTACAAGGCTTATGATTATGTTTCTTTTAATTGTGCCCTACCATGAGAGAAGATGATGCGCAAGGTGTGTCTGATATAATTTCGTGGCAATGTATTTGCAATGGATCTAGTGAGATTACAAGCATGAAAGCACTAAAAAAAGGATTTTTCTCTTAAGTTGTAAAGCAATAAAGCTCATCATTTCTATTCTCAACTATGAAAGAATCCAAAGTGATTTTCCTGGAAAGAAGGGGGAAAACCCCCCATTGAAACTGCCTTGGATCTAATTAATTAAGTGGATCTGGTTAAGCGGGTCTGAATGGAGATTGCTAGACCCGACCCATTAATTGAAGCCTTTAATGGATCTGGATCGGATCCGAATAAACGGTTTTGGAATCAAAACCAAACCCTACCTTTTGAAGTGGGTCTAGGTCGGGTCTGGGTCTTGACCCGATCCATTGATAAGCCTGGGTGGGGAGGGGGAGGGGGAGGCGAGGGGTTAAGTACTAGAGCCAGCTTCCAGTTCCTCACTCTCTATATTATATTCAAGGGCTAACATTTTCCCTATTTGATTTTTACTCCACTCTTTTTCTTACTTTTGTGCTCTTTATATATTTATTTCGTATATTAATCTAGTTTTTTTTGGATGTGCTATGCATATGGCATATAGTAATTTCATAAAAATTAAATAACAAAAGTTTTAAAAAATATAACAAATAAGCACTTTGAGAATTCAAATTACAAAAATCATAACAAGATATTTGTTTTCTTTATGAAAAGAATTTTTGTTTCAAAAAATATTGTTAATACTTAAAGATTTTTTAAGTATATAGTCAAAGAGATTTTAGTTTATACCAAAATTTGTTTTGGGTTTTTTATAACAAATTTGATTTAATTTTTATAAAATTTAAATAACAAATGCAATGATTTATTTATTTTGAAAAGTTTTTCTTTTGTTTCGGAAAACAATGAGATAACAAAATTTTGATTTGATTTTTTGTACCAAAAATTTGGATATAACACGACAGACGAAAATAAATTCGAATTTACTTTTCGGACTGCTATAGATAGATTTTATGAATAGAGACTTCTCTGCATTTTCTTATAATTTTATTTTGTTTTAACTTTTTCAGTTGTCATGTTATACTAAAAGTGTCGGTGCCAAAGAAAGTTTTATAACTAAAAATCTTAACAGATTTTAATTTATAACAATATTTTCTTGAACCATAAACCTTTTGGAAACAAATAAGTTGTTGAATTTGTTATGCTCTCTTGCAATTTGAATTATCACAATCTTTATTTGCTATGTTTTCTCTTCAAAATTTTCTTTTCTCTTTCATTGTCATTTAAATTTTCATGAAAAATACTATGTGTCATGTGGGCATCGCATGTACAAATTTTAAAAACACAACAACTGGCCATATAACGTATAATTATGTAAAAGCAAAACAAAATTATTTACTTGAATCTAAACATCCCTTTTTTCCGTTTATAATTTAAAAATAGAAAATGATTGCTTTTCCCTTGATTGAAATAACGCATTAAAAAAAAGAAGATTATATCTTGATATTTTTAAAAATCTAAATCATAGGATCCAAGATTCCAATTTGGCTTGGTGAAGGTAACAAAAAGATTTTCCAAATTTATTTTAGGAGGATCCCCATGGTTTAAAATCTCAACACAAATCTAATTTTACTAAAAGTAAATATTTGTAAGCATAACTAAGATAAAAACTAGTTATATACAACTAAGATTTGAAATATGAAGGTGATGATCTCAAACTTTTTTTCCTTTCTATATTTAAATAAACTTGCTGCATAACTTTTTTCTGTTAATTCTTCTTCAATAATTCTTCTCTAAATTCTTCCTCATCAACCATGGAATCTCATCAATGTATTGAAAAATTAGCATCTCTGCTTCAAAATATCCGAGGAATGCGATCAATGGAGAACGCAAGAGAGGAAGCCCTTGAATATTTAATCGAGAAAGCAGTTGACAAAGCTATCGACGAAAAGCTAACAAAAGTTCTCTCCAACTTCTTACTTACTCTCATTGTTTTCATCATGGTTGTCGTGCTCATCAAATCTAAACACGAAAAACTCAAAAAGATGCTTATACCCAAAGCAACGTTCCTTGATTGCCGCATGAAGGTAATGGGAGAAAAGGTTTCTACAGCACTGAAAAGGTCTTGTTCGTGTATTGTCTATGATCTCCCATCCTTGTGTTTATATATAGTTGCGGTCATTTTGAGTTTGCTATGTTGTCGTATCGGGTTCATTTTATTTCTTTTCTGTCTCACGTCTTCTTTTACGTACCATTATATGGTCGGCGACGATAAAGAAAATATTGAGCATGAAGATGTATCTGTTGGCGATAACGAAGAAACGAGCGACGAAAGCGACGCTCGATGTCAATCAGAATAGAGCGACAAGAATGATGTATCACAATCGAAGAGTCTCCAATTAGGCCAAATGATGTATCACAATCGAAGAGTCTCCAATTAGGCCAATTACGCCAATCCGAATAGAGCAACAAGAATGATGTATTACAATTACAATCTGAGATCTGAAATCATCGATCATTGAAGGACGATGAGTGAATCATACCAGGGGATGAGTCTGAAATTTCATTTGCATAGAATTAGTGCAGGTTTTCAAATAGGTTGAAAAGTTTTGCATAGAATATGAGTCTCTTTTTTTTTTTTTTTTAAATTATAGTGTTATTGCACTTTCTTATATTGATTATTTATTTCTTATTTGTTTTAGATCTTTGTTTCAATTTTTCTCTCCATGAAATAATTTCTAACTATGATGCTATTGGCCCTTAAAATCGACTCTGTACAAGAATATGGTAAAATTTTTTACACAACTATTATATTCTACCTGTCTATTGACACAATGATCTATGAATTATTTTTTTTATTAAGCTTTACAAACGATCAATATGATAGCGATCGTCTCATATAAACAATTAAGTAACTAATGATTGTAAAATGAATAGACAATAAAAATGTTTGTAATTGTTTTATAAACCTTCCCACATCCTCTACACTAGAAGAGGGGAAAGAGATAATTTGCAATAAAATTAGGAAATCTCTATGTTGCTCCTCAAATTCTTTTATACTTGTGTATATCCCTTGATTTTACTATTAAATTTTAGAATTAAAAGGGGCAGGGTCGACTGCAGCCTTATGGTTGCAATTGCGTCCGAGGGATAGAGTCCGTCCTAACTTAACCTTAGATTCCTGCTCTTTCCATTTTATCTTGTTTGGGGCGCAGCTGCTTCAGCTGTATAAACATCTAAATTTTACTCCTGGAAGGCTGGAGCTATGCTGCGCAACATATCCATAAAAAATAATATTTGTCCTTATTTGAAACCAGCATCTTGCGCACGTATATGTGGGAATATCATAAGAAGATTTTAAAGACTTATAGTTAAGATAGTAAAGATATTTAAACCTCAGCTAAGTTTTGATAAAATTAGGTTATGATTCTATAAATTAACTTTTTTTCTTTCGATGGGTTCAGAAGAGTGAAAGCCCATGCAGTCTTCTCCTTCTTGATGGGACCCTGGAGGCGCGTGGGGCCCCTCAATGGGAAATTTTAAATCTGCCGGCCACCGACGCCGGAATCAATGGAGGGAAAAGTGCTGATGGTGCCACGTGGCGCCTCATCATACCTGCCCAATGATGGCGACGTGGAAAAATTATTATAAGTTATTGGGCGTATACGTCCCGATAAAAAATAGAAGAAATAAAAATACGGGTCTCGCACACTGCCCTAAATACATTTCCCTCTTTTTATACTGTCGGGGTGTAGCGCACCCTGCATATGCATATGCAGGGAATAATTTCTCATACCATTTGTTCAAATATTCCTTTAAAAAATGCTTGAGATGAAATAAGATTTGCTGGACCTTTCAGCTTATTAGATAGCTAGAATGAAAAGCAGATATGCTTACAATTATAACAAGCAAACAATTATAATAAGGAAACAAAGCATACGATGATAACGTGGGGATTTCTTATTGTAGCAGGACCTGGCAACACATTATTGCATTGGATGCATATTTTTTTTTTCTTGGCACAAAAGGACAATAACTTCTATTGCATGAATGCAGTTTTTTAACCGAAGTACGATAATAACTTCTTTATTCATCAAGTAGTTGAAGATCGGAGAACATCATCAAGACATACATCTATCAAGTAGTTAGGAAAATTATCAACCCAGCTAGCAGTACGTCTCCAGATAAGAGCAAATTTAGCCATTGAATGGCTGCATGGCAGCCCAATCGCACAAGCGATTGCAAAAATTCCAAGAACATGATTGTCGATTTCGCTCATGGCGTTTGGCATCCGAAAGAAATATAAACCATGACATGTTTATCGTTATAGGATTATACCTTTAGCATCTCCTTCAAATATGACCCGCTTTGCACCTATCCTCAAAGCAAATTGAATGAATTAACATGTTTATATTGCAAACACGGAAACTTTTAGATTAAAATGAAGAAAACAAAATCACGTGGAAAAATGAATACTGTGTTGTCATGATCCCAATCACTATAGAAAATTTTCACAGTATCACCGTATGTTTCATCTTTTGGGTATTTTCTAATTTTTTTTGAATTAAAACGAAGACGAAGTGTCCCGCGTTTTGTTAAAAGAAACTATATTATTAAATACTAAAGTGCAACCCTAAAGGGGGAATTGGGTTTAAAACAAATATTTGCTATATGCAATCTAATTAAGCATGTACCACATAATAATAACAATTAATAATAAATACGGTAATGTAAAAAGAAATAAGAGCAAACATAAATACGACGATATAAAGAGGTTGGACATCCCAAGTTTAGTCATCTCCTAAAGACCCTGTCTTTAAAATTTCCTAAACTTTTCACTATTCTTGTTTCTTTAACCAGTTAGAAGCAAAATTTTTATAACTTACAATCTGTCTCTTCCCAAGAGTATACAAATATACATTGATGAAAATCTCTATAATTGATTGGATGTGTTGTCGCTCATAAATTTTCTCACTTCTATAGGGACAAGAGCTCAGGAGAGTTGTTGAATCACAAGAATGTATGAATGAAAATGAGAAGCTTAAACTCTTGGAAATTTTCCAAGCTGGAGTAATGAAAGAATACTTTTGGTTCTGTGTCTTCTTCTCCAAAACAAAGCAAGTATGCAAAATTTATAGCATCAAGAAGCTTAGCCGTTGTAAACAAATTCAAAACACAGCTGTCGTCTTCAACCATTGTTTTGATAGTTATCGGAAGCAGAGCAATTTGAAAAACTTTGTAGGTAGGTTGAAAAATATTTTCAAATGACAGTGACATCTAAACAAAAAAATTAATGCTATTGAAAATTTGCCAAAAGTTTGAAATATTTTTCAAAAGATATTTTAAAAGATGGATGAAGACGAACATAATTTAAGCAAAGATACCCTTTTTCTCAACAAGTCAAAGTTATGCAGTATAGGAGTTCCCATCACCAAAAAAAACAAACCAACCATGCATACTTGCTCTTAACATAAATTAATATTTCATTGTAGTTTAGTTAGTTAATAGCAAGTTTAAAATATCAAATCTTATTCGAATATTATGTGAAAATAATATTTAAAGTAAGCACGTTACCGTAAATCTATTGACATTAATTTTGTCGTCCAACGAAACAGTAATTTTAAACTTATTTTCTAATATGCTAAAATTATTTTTAGTTAAATAATTATTAAAAAATAACAAAAGTCTCCGAAAACAATGAAATATAATTTTCAAACTTCAAAAAAATTCAGTGATCATAATGATATATAATTTGTCAATCTTTATGCATTATAAAAAATAAAAAATAATATTTTGAATACAATATTGAGGCGAAATGCATATGTGATGTTGTGTGTAATTCTCTAGTATCTTAGTCCTTTTACATTTGATTCCTAAAGAATTAGGTAAAATTAAAAAACAAACCAAAAAACCCAAAATGTGAATCTTCATTTTCATTAGTCATTGTGCAGTTTGTATACCAACTCGTCTTGATTTTTGCGGGCTTTAATTTTTATATTAATGTTTAGCCTTTTGAAGTCTCAACTTATCATCCAATCTCCATTGGGTATAACATTGCAACTCTTTTCTTCGTCCTCCATCAAATGCTCTAAATAATAATCTGCAAAAGCTGAGTATAGTATGAAGCAATTTTTTGTCAATGATCAAAATCTAATCAGATGAGACCAACACATCAAAAGTCTCCCAAGAAGAAGAGAAGAAAGAGAGAGAGAGAGAGAGAAAGAGAGGATAACACATCCTCTATAAAGAACTAAAAACAAGACTTAGTCTTGCAAAATGAAAGCAGCAACCTTCTCTCTCACATAAACTTTCCCTCGAGACCGGCATAGGTTACGGTTGACCTCCTCCACCCCACGATGTCCCGTCTGCCAAAACAAAGATAGCTGAAGTACCCATGCTCGCGGCTGAACCTCCTCTGTAACCATCCTCGTCTTTTTCCTGACTCTTTTTGCAGCACCACCTGACCAGGATTCAATATTGGCTTCAGTCGCATTTAAAATATTCAATATCAATTTCTTAGAATTATTAAAAATTCTATTATTCCTCTCTAACCAAATATTCCAACAGATGACAGAAATCATGATCTCCAAACTTCCCAAATGCCCTATATCCAGCCCAATCCTCTTATGACTCCAGAGATCACTAAAGGTACATAGCATCCTTGTAAACCCAAAAAACCTCCAAAACCTATCTCAAACATCCCATGTCAATGAGCACATAAAAAACAAGTGATCCACTGATTCTGGTTGTGCCTCAAATATACTGCAATGCACGAGACCTTCCCACTTCCTCTTGCCTAGATTAACTCTCATCAAGATGGAATCATTAGAAGCCAACCACAAAAGAACGCAAACTTTTAAAAGCACCGGGAACTTCCAGATATGCAACTCAATTCTCGACTCAATCCTTCCATTACTCAAAATATTATAAAAGTATTTAATAGAGAAAACCCCACTTGATGACCATTTCCAAGCAGCGATATCTCTGCTCTCTCCTCCCAATGGTTTCCAATCCTTGAGATAATCAATCAACAAGCGTCGCAATCTTCTTTTACTCACCATCAATGCCTTTTGAAACTTTGGCCACCATTTGTTACCCCTCCACTGGTTTAGAACCAAGGCCTCTTTATATTTTGACAACTCAAAAAGCATGGGAAATCTCTTCTGCAAAGCAATATTCCCGCACCAATAATACCGCCAGAAATTAATTGAACTTCCATGTCACGTCCCGCTTCCCAATAGACGGAAACGGTGGCGTGGCAAGCCGGTGACATATTTATCCAAAGAAGGCCACTCCCTAAATAAATATGCTAAGCGTATTGTACCAATAATACACAATACAAGAATAAATGGAGACTGTGAAATTTTTAACAAGTATCTTTATTTATATTCAAACTGAAATATTTACAAATATAAGAGTTCAACTGAAAAGTAAGTACAATAACATAAATGTCTAAATAGTTGGTATACATAAACTAAAAGAAAATATATGCTAGTCTAAGCCTGAGCAGCGATCCGGTCGTACTCATCCTATGTGGCATCCATTTCCTCAGTCTCAACAGAATCTGACGAATATTCCAAGAAAATAAGGATAAGTGAAATACCCGTCAGTGAACTAGCGCTCGGTAAGTCCCAAAAGTAGGATAAAAGTGAAGAGTGACAGTTATAACATAGAATGAGGTAAAGTAAATGACAGTAAAAAGTATGTAGAAATGAGTATGGGTATATATATTATAGGCCTCTATATGGTCACTATGTTAACGTTAAGTTCCAAGTGTGAGTGTTAACGCAACCGTAGAAATATTCACGAGTTCAAGAGTGGGGCTGCAGGAGTAAGGAAATACGGGCCCATTTCATGTGTTAGCATCGGGACTCCAAGTTGTGGAGGAGTAGACCCAACTAACATTCGGGTAAATAGAATTTGAGTAGGTTAATACGAGACTCCTGAAATTCCGTTGGATTTACACATGAAACTATCTAATACACACCGAGTATAATAGATTATAACTATTATATTGATCCAGTTAATTATAATATTGTTTTGATCGAAACCATAGATTTCAAAAGGTGAAGAATGAAGTCGAGTAAGTCGAATAGAATGCGAGTCATATCAATTACAATTCTGGGTCGAGTCATGTTAGTTCGGGTAGATTGAGTTCGAGTTTAAGTTCAAGTTTAGATTCGAGTTTGAATTCGAATTCGAGTCTGGAAGGTTCAAGTTTGGATTCGAGTTATAGTCATTTCATATTACTAGATTTAAGTTTGAAAATCTTAAGTTTGGAAATAATCAGACAACCGTTGCTCATGGACGGCATGATTTATATTTTTTTCCAAGACAATTGCCATTGATGACTCTATTAATTTGCAGTGTTATCTAACCTGGATAGGCAAATATTCACTTTCTCTGGCTCCCTGAGGCTCAGGAGAAATGATACCGCTTAAAACTATATTAATTTAGAGTCCTTAAAGATTTATTCAAGTAGTTTAATATGTATTTGCATTTCTCGAGGGGTTATATGTAAAATGTTTTAATACCGTTTAAAAATAAATCTCGAGGGTGATTTAGAATATTAAGAGTTTTTATGAAAATATATTTTAGTTTTAGTGGTATTTTAGTGATGAGACCTAGATTTTAAAAGTTTATTGTATTTTTATGAAAAATACTACTTTTGGAAATTTGATGGTATTTTATTAAAATTTTAATATTTCATTTAAAAATATAATTTTCCCAATTTGTTTTCATTGAATATATGGATTCATAATTTTATATAAATTTAAAAAGTTCAATTTGTTTTAAAAAGTCATATTTCTTTAAAAATCGTATTTTTATTTTCTTTCGAGACCGAATTCTCTGTGAGGAGTTCTTTATCTCGCTCTACTATTCCAAGAACGTGCGATAATATGCACTATCCGTAAATGGGTTTTCCTAATAGGGTTGTAGAGACGCAATTGCAAAGAATTTAAAAACAGTGATAAAAAACATTTTGTAAAAGTAATTGTTCCCTTATAAAAAAAGGGAGAGAAAAAAGAGGAAAATTCCCCATGTTTTGAGTCTAAACACGTGAGCGTTTATATGCAAAGCATATAACCGCTGAAAGCAAACAACTAAAAGCTAAACATGCCTCACATTTTAAACACGTGAGCATTTATATGCAAAACATATAAGCGCTAAATAAATAGATTAAAACCCACATTGGGGTCACGTGATAAACACATGAGAACACCCTTTTGAAGCATTAGCTTTAGATAGAATTAAACTCTATATATAGAATTAAATTCTATTTTTTGTATGTGAAGTATATAAGTACTAAGAGTAAGTGGCTAAAGGCCAAAATGACCTCACGTGTTAAACACGTGAGCGTCCATATGTAAGGCATATGGGTGCTAAATAAAACAGGCTAAAACCCACATTGGGGTCACATGTTAAACACGTGAGAGCGCCTCCCTATATAGAATTAAATTCTAGTCTTGGGAAAATACCTCTTTTGATCTTTCTAAAAGAGAAAGATTTTCTCTGTTAACAGAGAATTGTTGGATCAAAAATTCAATGGTGATTAAAAATCACCAAATATAGAATTAAATTCTTTTGGGGGAAATATGTTCCTAATTTTTCTAAATAAGAAGGATATTTTCTGTTAAACAGAAAGTTGTTGGATCAAACATTCAATGAAATGGGAGAATATTTCTTTATATCTTTCTAAACAAATAAAGATGTGCTATGTTAAATAAAGAGCCATTGGATTAAAAATCCAATGATGGTTAAAAATCACTGTCTAACAGAATTAAATTCTGTATATGGGAAAATATTTCTCTAATCTTGTTAAAAAACATATTCTGTTAAACAGAAATACACCGGATCAAAAATCCAACGTTGGATAAAATCCCTTAAATAATTTTTGAGGCCAAGTAAGATTAATTAGTATCTCTCAAATGAGAGATTTTTTAGAACTAATCAACAAACTTGCCTCTCCTATATAAATCACCCAAGACTTCAAGTCTTAAGGAGGAGAAAAAAGAAGATCAACCCCACAAGTTTCTTTCCACAACAAAAACTGAGAATTCGATTCTCTTCTGAAAAAAAGATCCTTGCTTTCCAAAACCCTAGATAAAAAAAAAACAAAGATAGAACTTATCTTTTTTACCTAAAAAAAAAGGGGTTTAACCCTTCATAAAAATAACTTATGTAACGACTCTAAAATCTTTGTACGGAAATTTTCCGGTTAATATACAAGAAAAGAGTATTACAACCTGAGTTTGAGTTATAAATTACTTCTTTTAAATAAAAACAAGAAGCAACTTGTAGCTCACTACTAAAGCCTTTGCACTGCTGTGACGTAGCCCATGTGTTCGATTCCCATCAGACACAATGATTTTTTTTCTGAATTTTTTAATTTTTTGGAAGCCCAAAAGATTGCACGCGCAATACACAGGAAATGAAAAGTTCTGAAAAATCAAATATGTGGAAAATGATTTAAACAAAGAATTTATCAAGTGGCACAAATCTCGAGGCAAATACCTCGAGATCGACCGGCCAAAAGCTTCATATAGCCGGCACCGACGGTCGGATGAGGCCCAAATGGTCCCGTGCTCTGCACACTTATCTCTTCACCTATCTCTAACTCCCCTGCACTGTTTAATTTCCCTGCAATTAAACAAAGACCTTTCAATTCACAATTTATCACAATTTTAATGCTTTTTAATCCACAATTTTAATTTCAAAACCTTAACTTTCCACTATAAATACCACCCCACACTTTGGCTCAGCACCATTCTGAAAATTCTACCCAAAACTCTTTAAAAAATTCCTGGATGCAAGTAGAGTAAAGTGGAGTTAGCGAGCAAGTTGGTTTCGGCGAAGATCGAAGCCAATTCCGGAGCTCCCGCGATGCCCCGAAACATCCCTCATCTTCTTTAACCTCTTCTTGACATTTCCAAACGGTAATTCGTTCCCGATCTCTCTTTCTCTTCATTGAAATTCTATTTTAAAAGTTATATCGGTAAGTGGAGTTAATACCGATACTCTTTTTCTAAACCCTAGAAACTCCTTCTCTTTTATTTTTTGATCAACCAAGTTTTTACAAAATATTCGTAACCTTAAATATAAATGTTTATAATCAATTTTATCCAAGAATCTCATGTAAAACAACCATATTTAAACTTTTACATTAAAATACCTTGAATTTTGTTATTACATTTTTTCGGCAAAATTGCTTAACAATACCTTTAGGAAAACTTCACAGGGTAATAACCTAACCCACACGCACACTTGGATCCATAGCATGATGCCTTTTTTGTATGAATATTTGTTACGAAGAAAACTTTACAATAAAATACCACGTAATTCTAAAACCGGATTTCTTTTAAGCGGTATTTCATTTCTTTGCGATTACGTATCTACAACCCTCTTTAGAGGACCCGGTATGGATGGTGTGGATTATCGCACATCTTTGAGCTAGTAAAACGAGATACAGACCTTCTCACGGAGCATTCGATCTCGAAAGGATTTAAATACGGTTTTTAAGAAATATAAAATTTCTAAATAAAATAAAATTATTTTTTAAAAATTAAAATTATATAAAATTATAAATCCATATTTTCAAAATATAATAAATCTATATTTTTTTTAAAAATGAAAAGATTAACAAATGACAATAAAATACCATCAAGATACCAAAAAGCAACTTTTCAATAAAATACCATGAACTTTCCAAGGCTAAGTATTTATCACTAAAAATACTTCAATACTTAAAATCCATGCTTCTGAAAACCCTAAGTAATACTAATCACCCTCGAGATTTATTTTTAACTATATAAAAAATATTTTTCACAAAACCCCTTCGAAATATACAAAACAATAATTTAAGGACTTTAGTAAATATAGGTTTAAGCGGGATCAATTCTCTTGAGCCCCAGGAAGTCGAAGAAAGTGAGTGCTTGCCTATTTAAGGCAGACAACTTAACAGAGTTATCAATGGTAATTGTTTTGGAAAAAAACACAAATCCTGCCATCCATGTGCAACAGTTATCGATAACTCTCGAACTTAATTCAAGAGCTAAATCTGTTTACAAGTGTCTGACTCAGTCTGAGTCCAATTCAAACCTGAATCTAAAATCAACCATGAATACTTGATCACGAACATGAATATTTGAAGTCAAATAACAATATCAAACATGTATACTTGACTTGACCTGACCAAATCCTGGTCATAAGTTGACCTGAACTTAACATGAATACTAGAACACAATGGTTGCTATTGAAACTGACTTGACTCGAACCATGAATACAACTTGACATGAATGCATGAATACTTGACATGAATACATGATATTGACATGGACTCAATTTTGCAACTTGATGTATTCATGGATTCGAACAAGGCTGGTAATCTTAACTGTAACGTAGAATGCATGGGGTGTTGGAGTAGTTCATGTGTGACTCCAACGGAATCTCAGGAGTCCCCCTACATCATGAATCCATGTCTACTAACACAAGCAAGCCATCATGAAGGCCCATGTTTCCTTGCTCCTGGATTACAGCCCGTTGAATTTGGAATACTTCAACACTAGATTGAAATTCCGTTACTAACACTTGATTCGGGCCTGTGGTTCCTTACCCCTGGATTACAGCCTGTTGGGTTTAAGAATACTCTTGAGATTGGTTGACATTCACCCTTGAACTTACTTTAAATTAGTTTACCCATGTAAAGACCAATTAAGATACTTACATTCACTTCATGTTCATTATACCTACACTACACGGCCATGCTATACTATGCTCATGTTATTTTGCTATGGTGTGTGTGTGTGTGTGTAGAACTGCATGTTATACAGAATTGCCATGCTTATATTAATTAACATGTTTCAACACCATATCTCCTAGTCCATTATTTCATGATATACATTTTCTTTATCATTATACTGTTATACTTCACATCCATTTCTTGGGGACTTATCGAGCAAAAGTTCGCTGATGGGCATTCCAATCATCTTTATTTTTTGGAATGTTCGTCAGATACTGTGGAAACTCAGGAAAGGGACACCACCGAGGAAGTGCACGACTAGATCACAACTCAGGACTAGACTAGTTATTTTTTCAGTTTATATATGCCACATGTTTAGGTATTTCTCTTCTTGTATTGTATTTCCTTTCAGTTGAACTCATGTATTGTAAATGCTTCTGATTAGTCTAAAATATTGCACATTTATATGAATATTTTCCCTACTATTGTTAAGTACTAAAAGGTGTTTATTGTAAATATAGAATATATGAGGGTTTATTTGTAAAACGTTTATTATCATATATTTCTACATTATAATTAATATAATAAGGGAAAATATATGCATATAATATTTATATGAAATCTTAGTAATTAAAATATGTATATCATATCGAATATTTCTAATCAATATTCTTAAGATATTATATCATTTAAATGGTTAGGATAATATCTCAAAAATACCAAATACTACCAACACTATGATTTAAGATATTATGCAAATATTAGCTCAGGTCTGGAATCCAAGTAAGAGATCCGAGTCAAATCGGAATATCGAAACCGAATCTGCCAAAATTTAGAAGCAAATCGAAAGATCTAGCAACGGCAGAGACTCAGAGCATTATTTTCATAATCTAGACGTCAAAAGGATCTCCACATGGCAACACAAGACACCGGAAGAAATCCCAAATCCTGACCAAGTTGCGGCAGAAGGGCGGCCAAAGTGGGGTATTTGCGGCGGATCCGCGGCTTTTTGATGGCCGTAGGATGTGATATTTTGTGGCTTGGATCGTAACATCATATATTCTCAGATGGAATCTAGGGTTTTTGGTTTTAGGAACTATATAAAAGACCGAGAGTTGCACATTCAAAAGCATCATCGAAGAGATCAAGAGATTCAAGAGATCCACGTATCCGAGTGATCATCATCTATTCATCTACCTCCAACAAGAGAGAGATTTAGAGCAAACTAAGGTTCTTGTATTCGACTTTATAAAGAAAATTGTAAATGTAATAGTTGAGTGATAAAGGTAGTTTTTAGTTTATTTCTTTTTGCATTTATTTTCCGTATTTAATTTCTGCACTTACTTTTCTGCATCTTAATTATGTTTTCATTCATCTTCATCCTCTCTTCTTACTTAACCATGAGCGAGTAATTCCAATTTGCTAGGGTTCGTAGGATAGGATAGGATAATGGATGAAAAGATCTCTTAACTTCTTTTATACATTTTAAAGTTTATAAAATTTAGCAAAATAATTGTTAACCTCCTTATCGGGCGCGCTACCAATTTATTGATAGTTACGACCACGATTTGAGATTGGTTTAACACTTGTTTTGTTAAGCGCTAGACATGAATAGAGATCAATGAAAAGATAAGGGTTAGTAGTGGGGAAACCCCAGTTTCTTCCAAGAATCCTAATCTACATTCATCACTATCGATTTAGTTTTAAACTATTAAAATATAAATGAGTCATTTTTAATTATTCATCCATTATTACTAAGTCCTATGAACCCTATAAGCCTTTTCATTATAAATTTTACATCTGTATTAAAATAGAACGACAATCAAACTATCCCATCTTTTATCAACTCGTCTAATGCAAGAAAAGAGTTCACGTTTCCCTGCGGACGACCCGTACTTATCGCGGCTGGCTACTAGCGGCACCGTCTTGATTGCGGTTATTTTCGAACACACTTTTTAACGATCAATCAGCTTCCAGTTGAATGTAAATAAAGTTTTTGAAGTTTAAATCTCATATTTATTTCTTGTCATTTTATATTGCTTACTTTACACTTAGCGTATTTATTCCAGGAAATAATCTTCTTGAAATAAATACATCGCGGGCCTCATCACGTACCTGTTTCCGTCTTTTGGGAAGCGGGGCGTGACAACTTAGTTCTTCCCCTGAGATTTGAAAAGTGAATCTCTCCACAAGTTGAGAATTTAATTCTCATCGGGGAGATTCTGTTCCCCAAATTCAAAATCTAAAAAAAGAACTAGATCAACAAGAGAGAAGAGAATGTATGTTTTAGAAATTCAATTCCTTTGCAAACAGGGTTTAACCCTACATGAAAGAACTTAGCTTTTATAAAAGAAACAGAAGAACTCAGTTTTTTTCAATAAAAAAAAGATCCCAGATTTTCAAAACATAGATCTTGGTGGTCATTAATGGGCAAAATGTCATTAACAGAGATTCAATCTCTAAAATGAAAAGGACTTGGCGTCTCACGTGAAACACACGTGAGCGCCTAAAAGATTCCCTTAGATGAGACTCGACGTCTCACGTGTTTCTCACGAGAGCGCCCAAATAAAGAACCCAGCGCCCCACGTGCTTCCCATGTGTGCGCTCAAAATAGAAGGCTCAGCTCCTCACCTGAAATACACGTGAGCGCTATATAAAAGTGCAGAAGTACTACAAAATTAATCCAAATGACTAAGTGCTTAACACTGATTAGGCAGCGTCAGGCCTCAGCGCCTCATGTGAAACACACATGAGTGCTCAACAAAATAAATGAGGCAGCGTCTCACGTGTCCCACACGTGAGCGCCATATAAAGTGCTGAGCACTTTATATTCAGTCAAAATGACTAAACTGCTTAGTACTGATTGGGCAGCGTTCATGTCTGGACGCCTCACATGATACATATATGAACGCTAAAGCCCCAAACAAGTACTTAGCACTTCTGCATAAATGAAAAAGGGCTGAACAAACAGAATCACAAATAAGTGCTTAGCGTTTTTGAATAAAAAAAAGGAGAAGAGAAAAAAAAAGAGCAGACCAATCCCAAATTGGTTAAGTCTCTCTGAAAGTTTCTTGCAACTGAGCCCAAATGCTCCGTTATTGGATTTTAATAAAATTTAGTGATCCTAAAAATATTGCTAAGTTGATTTTACTCTCAAATAAGACTGACACATCCTGAGTTAAAATAAATTGTACCCAAATGCTCATATATTTAAATTGATCTTGATCTCAAACTAGATTAATGGTCCTTAAATAAAACACAATATTCTTGAACTAAAAGAATATATAAGCTAAGTTCAAAGCACAAATTCATAAATATACGGATTTGGACTAATTCGCGCCCTACGGGCGACGACGTAAACTAGTCTTCGTATACAATTCACGGGCAACCAAAATAAATAAAATAATGCACAACACGAAGTGAACTACTGGAGAATGAGAAAGTAGTTATCGCAATGCGATAACATAATTAACTATATGGGCTTGCACCTGCAGGGAAGAGCGTCCCCATAATCAAAAACCCCTTACAAATGAGGAGGAATCTGATAAAGTCTTTTACAACGGTCGCATCTGTCCAAATATCCGATATATGGTGCCATAAATCAACTTGATATTTTTGGAGAGGTGGATGAATATATCCAAATAGCATCTGCCCCCAAATTCAGGCTAGACGTCCTAACGTCTCAGTCCGGTCTTCGGCGGTAAACAATAATGATATTTTAATGTAAATTATTTCGCTTCAAATTAAACATGTATCTAAAATATCGTGCTATGAAACCATAGCGTATGTGATGAGGTAGGTCGTTACCCCATGAATTTTCTAGAGTTATAGTTCATGACAAGGTTAAAAAGGTATAAACAAGGTTCATGGTATTTATATGAAAATGTTCGATATATGTTTATTTCCCATGGAATTTTAATTACATTAAAAGAAGTAAATGATATGAATGATATTTTAAAGTGATGTTAGATGGATTAAGGTGAAATATTAACTTAGTAAGAGTGATACAACTTTTTAAAAGAATATTCATTTAGACTAACTGTAACAACCCTAATATTACTATACCTTCGTATTTTCTTTCTTTAGTAAAATTTTGTATTTATTTATTCTTAGTATTTTTCCGTATATTTTGTTTTCTATTAAATATATTATTTTATTATTCCATCTATTTTTTCCAAACCCATTTTTTTAAACTAAATCTTAAACTATTTCAAATTAAACGCAAGACCTGACCCAGCCCATAACCCAAATCCAATTTTATTTTCATTTTCTTTTATAAAACTATGAGCCCAAAATCTCACTTTCTTTTCAAGTAACAACATATATTTAATTCTAATTAAATATGTGCATGAACAAATTTGTAGCTCATTGATTAATTCCTTGCATTGTTATTTCATAGATCACATGTTCAAATTCCCATTCTTAAAACTATTTTTATCTATTTTTTTCTAAACTCTCTTATAACCTATAAATGAGACCTTTCATTTTTTTTAACATCCAAATGAATGGGCACCCTTTCAATTTCTTTTTTACTCCCAAAATAAATTTATAATAAATTAAAATTATTATGAAGAGTTTTTATCACTATTAAACATATTTTAATATCTCTTTTAATACAAATAACACTCTCTTCTTCATCCTACCTTAGCCATTCTTTCTTTATCAATTCTAATTTTTTTCCTTTGGAAATTTGGAGAAGCATTAATTTCCTTAAGCGTTCGTAGTCTCGATCAAGTCGAAGCTTTCTTTATCAATCGGCAATACGGTTGTTATACCGTATTGCAAGACTCGTAAGTCTCTTCTCCCTCCCTCCCTCCATCTCTTTATTCTCCTCTTATCATATCTCGTGAACCCGCTATTATTTTCATATCGTAATCCGTAAGAGAAGATAAACATAAATATATACATATATATAAGTCTAGATACCGTATTGCAACTATTTTTATCTATTTTTTCTAAACTCTCTTATAACCTACAAATGAGACCTTTCATTTTCTTTAACATTCAAATGAATAGGCACGCTTTCAATTTCTTTTTTACTCCCAAAATGAATTCATAATAAATTAAAATTATTATGAAATCACCATTAAACCTATTTTAATATCTCTTTTAATACAAATAACACTCTCTTCTTCATCCTACTTTAGCCATTCTTTCTTTATCAATTATAACTTTTTTCCTTTGGAAATTTGGAGAAACATTAATTTCCTTAAGCGTTCGAAGTCTCGATTAAGTTGAAGCTTTCTTTATCAATCAGCAATACGGTTGTTATACCATATTGCAAGACTCGTAAGTCCCTTCTCCCTTCCTCCATCTCTTTATTCTGCTCTTGTCATATCTCGTGAACTCGCTATTATTTTCATATCGTAATTCGTAAGAGAAGATAAACATATATATATATATATATATATATATATATATATAAGTCTAGATACCGTATTGCAACTATTTTTATCTATTTTTTCTAAACTCTCTTATAACCTACAAATGAGACCTTTCATTTTCTTTAACATCCAAATGAATAGGCACCCTTTCAATTTCTTTTTTACTCCCAAAATGAATTCATAATAAATTAAAATTATTATGAAATCACTATTAAACCTATTTTAATATCTCTTTTAATACAAATAACACTATCTTCTTCATCCTACCTTAGCCATTCTCTCTTCATCAATTCTATTTTTTTTCCTTTGGAAATTTGGAGAAGCATTAATTTCCTTAAGCGTTCGAAGTCTCGATCAAGTTGAAGCTTTCTTTACCAATCGGCAATACGGTTGTTATACCGTATATATATATATATATATATATATATATATATATATATATATATATATATGGTTCTATATGCTTTAATAATACCTTATTGCCTCTTGTTAAAATTAAAATATTTTCAATTCTTTGTTCATGACTATGAATATTTATTATGAGTTTTGAGAACATAAATTTCATGCTACAATATATCTACGATATCTCATAAAATCGGTTTGCTTATTAAAAGAAAAAGAGAAGCTTACATAAAAATACTAGTTAATCTTTTCGTCGATTTTGGTATACATATCAATACTTTTACCTTTAAAATAATTTAATTTTTACTTCTGAAAATTTCATGAAATTTAAGTATTATAGAATATATTTTTGTGTACATGCAGTAAAAAGTTTAGATCGAATCGCATAATGGTTTAGGAATTACATCGTTTTTATTCACTATTTGTAAAACAGAAAACTGCAGTTATTGGTCAACTTTTAGGATACATAACTTGGTATACCGATGTCCAAATTGAGCAAAATAAGATATTTTGGATATCTACATCGAAAGATCTATATTTGTTTAGTTTAAAATTTTTACTGAAAACCGACGTAAAATATTGAAAACTGCGTTACAATATTAAGCAACGAATCTGAACAAAATCTGTCCATTCGCACGCTGTTTTTAAATAGAACATAACTCGAACTCCCGATGTCCGTTCATGAAAAAATTTAGATGAGTAGATGCACAATTGATATAGCTATAATTTCTTGTATATTATATTACTTATAAATGTATGAAACGACCTGATATAGGCTTTGCAATATAACATATATTTACTGTCCAGAAATCTGAATTTCTATTTTAAACGCTGATATTAAAATGATCATAATTAGAGCTTCAGAAATCCAAATCGTGTGATTCTTAGCGTTTTGGATAAGTATATCAAAAGACCTACAATTTTCTAATAATCATCGTAACCTGAAATCTGATAGAAATTGACCCAAACTCTATTTTAAAAATATACAACGGTGCTGGACAGATTCTGATTTGTTCTGCGCAACAAAATTATAATGGGTATATCACCCAAACCGGTAGTCGTATTTAGGCGCGACTAGAACTCACGCGTGCACAACATTTAGATCTATATTTCTGTTTATATTTTGAAATTGATTGACCTGATTGATTAGTCGTACACAACACTTCTTAACAGTATTTTTTATGGTCGTTACTTCAATAATATACTTGACTCATTTCATGCTATTCGAACATGTATATATTATTTATCTTGATCTTTAAATTGTTGTATGTACATGAAAATATAACTAGATATTATATGTTTAACATAATCCAATTAAATTCTAGACTTGACTTGACCCGAACCACGAATACAACTTGACATGAATACTTGAAACGTGACATGAATACCATGAACTCAATATTGAAAACTTGATGTATTCATGGATTCAGACAAGACTTGTAATTTTAAATATAAACTAATATACACGGGGTGTTGGGGTAGTTTGAGTTGTGAGTCTAATGAAATCTCACGAGTCCCATGCTAACAATCATGAATACAAGCAATCACGAATACTAACAATCATGAGAGTCCGTGTTTCCTTACTCCTGGATTATAGCCTGTTGAGTTTGTAGGGTTCCTAGGCACACCCATGAGGTTCTACAACTGATCAAGCATGCCAAAATCAAAAATTTCCATGTGCCAAAGAACTCTATACTAGATCGTTAACTAGAGGTAAGGCGAAACATGCAAGCAAACTGTTTTGCTACTAAGTGAAAGAGACTACAACCTTTGTAGATCCGGTCCTCCACTTCTCTAGCTCCGTATTGACGTCCCTCCGCTGCGATCATCAGAATCCCGGACTCTAGCGATGGTTTCGTCGGAGAAATGATCGGGCTAGGTCGTTGACTTCGATGCCGAAGATGATCTACGTCGAGGCGACTCAAACTCAAGCTCCATCTTCACTTGGTCATGAAACTTGTGAAGATAACACACTCTACTACATGGCAAGTGGTAGAGAATGAAGAAATAGAAAATGGGTTCATTTTAGAATTGGATTTCTCACTCTTAATCTCATGGCACCATTAGAGCTAGTGAGCTTTCTTCTTCTTGAAGAAGAAGAAGAAAGAATAATGATGAGAATAATAGAATAAAGAATGAAACTTATACTTTTAATAATGGTACCATGGTTAAGTTAAGCCCTCATGCTTAACTTGTGTAGAGAATTAACCAAAGACTTGGGTTAAAGGTTGGGTTAACTAGCATCCTAAAGAAATGACAAAAGAAATTGACTTTCTCAAAATTTCTTCAAGCTTCATGAAGCTTGATAACTTTGACCAAAGTCTTATTTCATTTGTTATTTATTAGGAAATTAGTAAACCCTAATTTAACCTCAATTTGGTTCAAGTCTCATACACACAACTTGTATGTATCATCAAACATGATACAAACATGTACACTTGCATATATTTCATATAAACAATGTGCACATTCAAGTGAGAAAATCAATCTTAAATGAACCAATATTAGTTAATGTAAAGTAATATATCAAATATATAATTATACATTAAATCATTAAATCAACACTTGATTTAATGATCCGGTCATACTGCATACGATCGACTAATATCAAGTGTATCAATATATCGAATCAACATTTGATTCTGTAACCCGGTTATATCTTATATAACCGTCCGATGATACAAATCGCGAGAATAGAATCCAGTATCACATACTGGTATTATTCTCGGTCCCGCACATATCTCATATGCGCTCCTATTTCGTTTCGCTTGAGCCAGGAAACCTCTGTGTAGGACTCTAAAGACTCGTCAATACGCCGGCAGCAGGTGATGATCATATCAAACACCCACAAGCCGCAAGCGGTCTGCTAAACGTAACGGCCACCCGGGTATTGAGCGATCAGAAGATCAACGAGCAAGCCTGCTCACACTCCTGTGAATCCAACCAGCAACACTTATCGTACAGTCCGGTCTGTTCGTCTGATATGTCGTATATCTCGCTTAGGGGTGGTAAACGTCAGACCCCAATAGCTCGATAAGTCGTGTCGATATGAGGTCTATAACAGTTCGAGAAACTACTGGTAACACTTACCAGTAAATCTTAGTAAGCCTGGCCAGGGATTTCCGGTTATAGCCAATCGAACACAGCACAACATCAACTCCCTATACCGGGAGAGACGAATCCCCTCCTATCGCTCATTGTCTCCATGTGATTCGGGACTGTACCCAAAAACCACCGTTTTGCACGCCCTCTTGGACGTGGTAAGGTGGAAATCAAAGCACAGTGGGAATTACACAAGACTCTATGACGATCTCGGGTCAACAGACTACTCTGTACCAGTGTCACCAGAGAACTGCCATCTGACGTGAGGTATAATACCATCTGGGAGTTCTCGGCGAGTCCGTCCAGTGTACCCAGTCTCCACTGAGCACCCGTATATCATCTCTGATGTCAAACACCAATGGATATGGGATCATCCATCGCCCATCTGTATGGGTCGAGAAGGTATACGCTAGTCTACTCTGGTATATCGATGCCCCGTCTCGATACACCCACGACTAGGGACCTTGAAGGATGTACTTATGGACTACTATGTCCCCACTAGTATGATCCGCATCATAGTCTAGATAGTCAAGTACACATCCTAAGGGCTTTACCAACATATAACAGAGAGACAATCAGTGTACACGTTAAGGTAAAGAGCAACCAGATAGCATACTATCATGTCGAGCAAGAAAGTCCTCCCTATATATGTCCCAGCATCCACTACAATATACATCCTATGTACAGTAATGGCCTCTAGGGCATACATATAACTAACGGAGTTTGGAATATTTCGACGATGGTCGAAGTCCCGTTACTAACTATCATGAGGGCCCATGGTTCCTTACCCCTGAATTACAGTCTGTTGGGTCGAGAACACTCTTGAGATTTGATTGATACTCACACCTTAAACCCACGTTAGTTATTTTTACCATTTTAGAGACCTTTTAGGACACTTACATTCTCTTCATGTTCACTATACCTACACTCCACAGCCATGTAATACTTGTTTTCCATACTGATATAGTTGACATACATATTACCATGCATGCTACTATACTTATTTACATATTCATGATTTATATCCATACTATACCATATATCACATTACATCTTGCATTTCATTTATATATATTACGCCATCCTTTTGGGGACTTACCGAGCGTTAGTTCGTTGACGGGCATTTCATCCATCTTTCTTTCTTTCTTGGTATATTCGTCAGGTGGTATTGAGACAGAGGAGATATAAGTAGTCGAAGAGGAGTACAACTGGTTCGCATCACAACCGGACGTCTAGTTTCATTCAGCTTTTCATTTCAGCTTATTTATGTATGCCTCCTTATTAAGGCTTACCATGTTATTGTATTTTGTACCGGATGTGAAGTCCTTACTTGCAGCCCTAGGTAAGGCGCGGGTTTAGTCTTCCAAGACAACGTACCAATAGTTCCTTGATGCTGGAATACAAATAACCTCTGGTTTTTTCAGATATTTTGTCAATTGTGAATCTTGAATGTAATAAATCAAAGTTGGATTTCATTCTTTTGTTTATTTTTTTTGCTTTATATTGCTTATAGACGCTTAACATATTTATTTCGAGAAATGACCATCTCGGAATAAATACGTCGCGGGCCTCGTCACGTGCCATTACCACTATTTTGGGAAGCGGGGCGTGACACTAACTCCACTTTACTCGATATACTTTTAGAAAGCGGTTTAAGACGAAACAAAAGATAGAAAAAGGAACTTACGGGTTTAGGAGCGTTGAGAAGGGAGAAAAAAGAGAGAGGGGGACTTTGTAGATCGTGGTAGCGTCGAGGAGGAATTCGGTCTTCGAAAACGACCTTGGCTTGAGCTAACTTTACCTGACTTGTTTTTAACTCCTTTTACTCAAGGAAATCTTAGAGAATTTCCTATGCATTTCAAAATAAGAGAGAGATAGAGGATAATGTGGTATTTATAGGGTAAAAATGTGAGTGCATGAATTAAAAAATAAATTAAAAATAAATTAAATTGTGTTAATGTGGTAGATGAAGGGTTGTGAAGTTTCTGGTTGAAATCAGAGAAAACAAACAATAAAATAGAGTAGAGGAGAGTCAAAGGGTCCCACGAGGCGAGCATGGAGATGATTGGAGCAAATCCAACCGTCAGTATCGGTTTTGGGGGAGATTCTGGCGGTCGGATGGAGTCCACATATCTCGAGGCATGGCCAATGTGCTTTATACCGTGTTAACTCCTCATTTATCCTGTTTGATTTCTCAGAAACTTTTCGATTCTCCGTGTATTGCACGTGCAACTCTTGGGCTTCCGAAAAGTTAAAAAGAAAAAATATAAAAATAATTGAGACTGATGGAATTCGAACATGCAGGCTAAACTACAGCAGTGGAGAGTCTTAACCAGTGATCTACAAGTCGCTTCTTATTTTTATTGAACAATTTTAACTTATAACTCCTAGTTAGGCTGAAATACCCTTTTTATATATTGAACAAGTTACATTTGTACATGAATTTCAAGGTCGTTACATCCTACCCTCCTTACAAAAAATTTTATCCTCGAAATTTATATAAAGGGCTAAACTTCAAATGGATGAGGGTATCATATACGGATATCGTCTTTTCTCTCCCAGGTTGATTCTCCCGGCGAATTCTTTCTCTACATCACTCGGACTAAGTTCACCTTTTTATTCCGTAATGTCTTCACCTTTCGATCCAAGATCTCGACCGGTTGCTGCTCGCAAGATAAGTCGGTTTGAACAGTGAGCTCCGAATGATCAAGTATGTGACTGGGGTCGCTCACATATTGTCGTAGCTGGGATATGTGGAACACATTGTGCACTCTTTCCAATGAGGGCGGTGGTGCCAAGCGGTACGCCACTTCTCCAACTCGTTCAAGTATGTCGAACGGTCCGATATATTTTGAACCAAGTTTATGCCGTTTTCCAAAACATGTCACTCCTCTATTCGGAGAGATCTTAAGAAATACATGCTCACCAGGTTGGAATTCAAGTGTCAACGCTTTGTATCTGCCCAATATTTCTGTCAGTCCTGCGCGATGTGCATCTTCTCCCTGATCGTGCGAACTATATCCACAGTTGACACGATCATCTCTGACCCAAAGTGTTCACGATCTCCAATATTGTCCTAACTCAGCGGGGAACGACACTTACGTCCGTATAGTGCTGCGAAAACTGTTGTTATATAAAAACTCCACAAGGTGTAGGTGATCTTCCCATGAACCTCCAAAGTCTAGCATACAGTCTCTCAGCATATCTTCCAGGATCTGAATTGTTTGCTCAGACTGTGCGTATGTTTGGGGATGATACGCCGTGCTGAAGTTCAGACTCGTTCCCAGGCTGGCTTGAAGACTCTGTCAAAACTGGGATCGGAATCTAGTATCTCGATCGGAGACAATGCAGACATGTACCCCATGTAATCTCACGATTCACTCTCCTCATGTAATCTCACGATCTCCTCTATGTACTTTCTTGCTAACGTATCGGTTGATTAGCCAACTCTGAATGGAATAAAGTGAGTTGACTTGGTGAGTCGATCCATAATAACCCAAACCGCGTCGTTATCCTTCGTACTGCGAGGGAGTGCAGTCATGAAGTCCATGGTAATGTGCTGCCATTTTCATTCTGGGATTGGTAATGGCTGAAATAGTCCAATAGTTCTGTAGTGCTCAGCCTTCGCTTGCTGACAGATTAAGCATTTTGCTACACTCCTTACTACTTCTCACTTCATTCCATACCACCAGTAATGTTGCCGCAGATTCTTGTACATCTTCGTGCCGCCGAGGTGTACAGAATAAGAAGAGCTGTGAGATTCTTTCATCAACTCTTCTCGAACAGGACCGACTGACACGCATAAACGACTCCCATACCGCAGGGATCCATCTTCATGGATGATGAAGTCGGTTCGAAGACTACTTTCTAATTGTTCTCGGATCTTTTGTAATGTGGCATCATTTGTTTGAGTTGTCTTGATATAATTGACAAGACTGGACTGGACTTGTAACTTCATCAAGAATGATGCATTATCTGGCACAACTACTTCAATCATAAGTCCATGCAGTTCTTGCTGTAGCTTCCACTGGATGGTGTGGCTCATTGCTAATGGCTGGCGATTAAGTATATCGGGAACTACGTTCATCTTTCTAGGATGATATTGTAGGTTGATATCGAAATCTGCTATGAGCTCTAGCTATCTTTTCTGCCGCATGTGTAACGACTACAATTCTTTGTAGTTTTTCGTTAATAATGTTTTTATGTAAAAAAAAATTTATTTGTTTATGTTAATTTGTTGTTTTGGTTTTATTAGGATTCAAAGGTGCTAGGCTGATATTTGGTTATTTCGAATGATAAAAAAAATACTAAATGATATAAATAGAATAATCATAATAACTGTAGATAATAATGAGATCTCACATCACTAAGTTATTCAACAAATCATATTTTTTACCTCATATATTTTGATATCACAACAAAACAGTTATGATTTAGATCTTTCTGTTATTATTATTTGTCAAGGATAAACCAAAATATTGCGTATTACGGTATTTTTGGCCGCATAATTGATATACTAATGTTATCTGAACAAACACAATACAACAAATAATATTTGTTCAAATATATATGGTTAACAGTGACCAGCTGATATATGGATAATTATTTGATAAAAAAAATAAACAAATCATAACCATAAATACCATAAATATTTCTTTCTTTTCACCGCCATAGTTTTTCCTAGCTCTGAGAATATCAAAACTTTTTGTCTTTTTCTTATTCTCATATTCTCGTTCCTTAAGAATTAAGGAGAGGATCGCCAAGAGAGAAGGAAGAGCGTTTGGTTCATCGACGAGAGTCTCGAAATCGAAATTCGAGGCTAACTCTGCCGAGTTACGACTTGATATAAGAGATCAAGCTCGCTTTTTTGTAAGTCCCCTCTTCCTTCTGGTCTTCATTCTAAAATTACACTGCTTTGGTATAGTTTATTTGTTTTATTATAATATATTTAAACAAAGAGTTTTACTAAATATGAGACATAATATACATTAGTTTTGATGCAATAAATGCTACCGTGATGTAAAAACTAAAATAACATAAAAATTATAACAAGAAGTAATATGAGCACCGGTATCATAAGCTGTAATTATAACATAATATCCACTTACTTCGATTGCTCAAGTTGAACAGTACTTATGAAATTAAAATTGCTGATTACTTATAAAATATATGTTAATTAGGTTATAGACGTATTATTACAGTATTTAATTTAGTGCTTTATCATTTTAGTGATTTATTTAGTTGTTAATTCATGTGATGTGTTTCTTGTATTATCATGATAAAGTAAAAGTTAAAATGCTCTCATTCAATACTAATTTTTTTTCAACAGTTGTGTATCATTATCTCATTATTGATTTTAATATGATTCATACTCATTAATTACTTATGATTTACGTGTACAATAGCTATAGTTAATTTTATTTTAGCAATTAGTGTGAGCCAGTACTAAGTTGCTTCATTATTATATATAGTCTATACTAATTATAATATATTCACACTTAAAGGCGGGCTTCATAATGACTAATCAAGGAGTACAATAGAGTATTTTATATATTTTTGAATATAATCCAAGTAGATATATGCACTTAGCTTAGTGTATACCATAAAGATTTCATTATAATTGGTTTATTCATGAAAAGTGATATTTCTCAGCGAGTCATTATATCTATACAGTCTGATGATGCTCAATAACGGTAATTTCTTAGATCATGATACGTGGCGGATGACGTGTCACATGCGTAAACCAGTTAGACCCCTGAGGGCCACGGAGGGAGAACCAGTATGCTACAGTAGGGGTTTCCCTCAAACCCTGTTTCCGAGGTTGCACCCCACACCTTATCCCCGAGCACCTCAGCAGCTGAGCCAACTGTCCCTTTGCTCTGCTTCGAGCTATCACAGTCCCGAGCCTCCTCGGCCCTCTCAGCTCATTTCCGGGCTACCGCAGAACCAAGATATCTCGGCTCTCCCGCTCATCCCCGAGCTCTCCTGCCGAGGTCATCTTCCTCGGTCTCATCGACCGATCAACAGCACCACTCACAGGCGCAACCGCCCTCCCGCGAATCTCGCCATGCGCAAGATATCCGCTGGCCATATCCCACGTTCCACGCCATCACGATCCCCATTAACAAGCCTGTCTCGCCATTAATGGGAGACCCCGCTCATCACGCGGGCGTGACGTCGGGAGCGTAACGGCCGGCGTGATTCTCTCGCCTGCCCTGCCTGCTGCCACCTCTATATAAACCCCTTCTTCAGACGGTTCAGGTAAGCCATTTTTATTCCACTACTCTGCTCGGGTTTTCTCTCTAACTTGACCGTCGGAGGGTTCTCGGTGGTACAACCACCCTGGGACTTCATTGCAGGTAGCTCGGCAACAACCACCTCAAACCCATTGAGATCCACACGCTTCAAGAGCCTGCCTCCAGATCCAATTTCAGCCGTCCATCGCCTCCGTCAGCAGATCAACGGAAGGTAACATCTTGGCGTGATCCAGGTCGCGTCAGCTGGCGCCGTCTGTGGGAACACCTTGATTCCACAAAAACAAAAGTTCATCTTCCGATCTCATTCTAATGGCGAGCGATCATCATGACGATCCAAGCACTAGCCGCCGCCTCCCCCTCAACGGAGGCGCGGACGAATCTCCTTCGTCGAATGCCATCAACGCCCTTGCCGGCCGGATAGACCGAATCGCGTCCGTCGTGAAGGCGCTCATCCATGTCCAAACGGCAGGGCAAGATCCTCAGACCGCCGGTCCCTTCTCACGGGACCGGGACCCCTACAGGGGGAGAGAAGACTCCGCACGCGTCGGCACTGCCGACTACCGCCTCGCTACCTCCCACGGCCACAGATCTCCCGGGCCAATACCTTCTGCGACCCGCTGGGCGTCCTATGGTTCAACACCGATGTCCGTCACCAGAGCGCCTCGACCCAAGCCTCTTCGCGGCCCTTTCCCTCCCAAGGAGATGTCGGTCAGCTCGCCTGTTCCCAGGCATGACCAACACCTCCTCCCTCGACGGGGTCGCGCGGACAGGACTCGCCATGGCGGCTCGAAGACTACCTCGCCGGGGGATCTGAGGAACCTCATTGAGAGGAACCGGGGCCGCGCCCAGACGCAGGTCTCCAACAGCAGAGTCCGGGGATCAAAATGTGCCGAATCGTCGAGATACCATGGCCGACTCGACGCCCTCGAGAAGAAGATCGAAGGGATGCATCAGGAAGGTCACTGCTCGAGCGACGGGGCTAAGTACGCCGCCGACTCGCTCACCAAACCGTTCACCGAGGAGCTGCTCGCTGTCCACATCTCCTCCCGCAACAAGCCCTCACCAAGAGGCAGCTGAGCGGCTACCCTGCTCGGCTATCCCTGGTTGGTAGCTCCCTACCCCACAACGCCAGGGATCAAAGCCCTCGCCAAGAGGCAACTGAGCAGCTTCACTGCTCGGTCCATCCTTAGCAGACCTCTTACGGCCCCCCAGCGCTAAGGATCGAAGCCCTCACCCAGAGGCAGCCGAGCGGCTACCCTGCTCGGCTATCCCTGGCTGGTAGCTCCCTACCCCACAACGCCAGGGATTAAAGCCCTCGCCGAGAGGCAACTGATCAGTTTCACTGCTCGGTCCATCCTTAGCAGGCCTCTTACGCCCCCCAGCGCTAAGGATGTAAGCCCTCACCCAGAGGCAGCCGAGCGGCTACCCTGCTCGGCTATCCCTGGTTGGTAGCTCCCTACCCCATAACGCCAGGGATCAAAGCCCTCGCCGAGAGGCAACGGAGCATCTTCACTGCTCGGCCCATCCTTAGCAGGCCTCCCACGGCCCCTCCAGCGCTAAGGATCGAAGCCCTCACCAAGAGGCAGCCGAGCGGCTCCCCTGCTCGGCTATCCCTGGCTGGTAGCTCCCTACCCCACAACGCCAGGGATCAAAGCCTTCTCTAAGAGGCAACTGAGCAGCTTCACTGCTCGGTCCATCCTTAGCAGGCCCCCCACGGCCCCTCCAGCGCTAAGGATCGAAGCCCTCCCCAAGAGGAAACCGAGCGGCTACTCTGCTCGGCTATCCCTGGCTGGTAGTTCCCTATTGTAAGTCCACGTTGCCCATCCCGGTGCTTGCGGGGAGGCGGAAACGTTATGAAAAATCCGATTTTTACAACACTAGGCAACATGGACTATGTAAAGGAGGGATTTTGCTGAGCAAAACTAACTACAAAGCTAAAGAGAGTTAGCTACTCGGAAAGTGGGTTATACCTAGGGCTTCAAGTCCTTCTCTCCTTGCTCCTTGGAGTGAAAGAAAGGGTTCTCCTTGTCGCTTCTCTTGCCGAAGAAAAATCCACCCAAGGGCTTCAACCTTTGGCTCCAATCTCAAACTAGAAGTAACTAAGGTGCTTGGTGTGCTAGACCTAGGACCTTAGAAAGAGTAGAGAGTGTTTTTGAAAGGATTATCTCAAGCTCAAGTGGTTCTCAACTCATGAGAGGGGAGAGCTAGAGAGAGAGGAAGAGGAGGAGAGAGAATGGAAATGATAAAGTGAGAAGAATATCTCAACCTTCTCACATATATGTGAATTATGTAAATTAGATAATTAGCAAAAGATAATTGTCATGGTTAATCAAGAAATGACCATTATCATTTCACATTAAATGCTTTTGCAAGGATCAAAGAGCATCTTTCATATGGAATGATGATGGTCAACTTGTCAACCTAGGTCAACAAGTCAAGTATAGTCAAATGGTCAACAAACGTAACCATGCACAATTATAATTAACTAATTATTAATAAATCATAATTCACACAAAACATTAGGGTTAAGAAAATGACAATAGTCATCAACCCTAATCAAAGTCCTCTGCCTCTGTCTCAGTCAACTGTGCATACACACCCGTATCCGTGTTCCGAGGAACACGAATACAATGAGATAAAACCAATCCCAAATCATATACTAGGATCCGGCTTAAACCAAAGCCCGCTAGTATAAGCTGTCCGGACACCAAACGTGCACAAGTGCGCGGATGTGACCGAACCCTGTCGCAAAACCATGCGACCTCTACTCATTTTGCCTAAAGGCGAATAACCCTCTGTATGGGACTCTAAAGACTCGACACTACGCTGGCAGTGGGTTTAACCACAGACCGCAAGCGGCACTAGCTGTACGTAACGGTCCCCAGGTAGATGCCGATAAGAAGACTGACGAGGTAAACCCATCTGAACTCCTACTGAGCCTGTATGTGACAGTCTCCGTACAGTCCGGTCTGTTCGTCTAAGAACATCGCATGGCGGGCCTAGGGGACGGTAAACGTCAGTCCCCTACTAGCGGTACAAGTCGTGTCGGAGTGTAGCCCAGAACACCTGAGATAACCCTGGAAACCTACCGGTCTATCTCGCTTGCCCTGGACAGGGACTTTGTGTAATGGCTCTCCTAGACACAGCGCGATATCAACCCCCAATACCGGGAGAGACGGATCCTGTCTAACCGTCACTGCCTCCAAGTGCTTCGGGACTGCACCAAAAAACTACCAGTTTGCACGACTCCTTTGAGCCGTGGTAGGGTAATAATCAAAGTACAGTGGGAACACACTCGAGGCGAAGTGACAGTGTCAAGTCAACGGACTAAGCTGTACTCATGTCACCTGGGAACTGATAACGGACGATAGGTATAATACCAACCAACAGTTCCCGACGAGTCCTGTCCAGTGTACTCGTAACCTAACGAGCACCCACATACTATCTCAAGTACTATGTACTGACGGCTGTGGGACAGACTGTCTCCCAAGCTAGCATAAGAAGCGCATACGCTACTCTGCTCCGGAGTATCGATGCCCTGTCTCGATAGTCCTGCGACTAGGGACCTGCATAAGGATGTGCTTATAGATTACCCAGCCCCCACGAGTGTGACTGCCATCACAACGCTGGTAATCAAGCAAAGATCCTAAGGGCTCCACTAATGTTTAAAGGCGATATGCTAAAAGAAACACATGCACACATTAAAGCAGAAACAAACCAAGTAACATACTACCATTTTGAGCAAGAATGTCAATACAAGGTGAATATCCCAATCTTTCATCAAGTAATATACAATCCAGTATGATACAGTAATGGCCTCTAGGGCATATACACTAACAATCTCCCACTTGCACTAAGGCCATTTACTGGCGTATCGAAGACCTATCATCTCGATCAGCCGCTCGAACTGAGTCTGGGGTAAGGCCTTTGTGAATGGATCAGCAGTGTTATCTTCCGTAGCAACTCTCCGAACCTCGATCTCCTGGCGACCCACGATTTCCCCGATCAGGTGATACCGCCTTAAGATGTGCCTGGACTTCTGATGGGACCTGGGTTCCTTCGCTAAAGCTATAGCTCCGTTGTTGTCACAATACAGCGGTATTGGATCAACAATGGTAGGAACCACCTGAAGCTCCGTGAGGAACTTCTTCATCCAGACAGCTTCCTTTGCGGCATCTGCAGCAGCGATATATTCCGCTTCCATCGTCGAGTCAGCAACGGTTTCCTGTTTGGAACTCTTCCAACACACCGCCCCTCCATAGAGGGTAGAGACATAACCCGACATGGACTTGGAATCATCCTTGTCACTCTGGAAGCTGGAGTCAGCAAAGGCCTCGATCTGGAGGTCTTTTCCGCCATACACCAAGAACATCTCCTTAGTCCTTCTCAGGTACTTGAGAATGTTCTTTACCGCTATCCAGTGTTTCTCCCTAGGGTTTGACTGATACCGGCTTACCACACTCAGTGCATAAGCTACATCTGGTCTGGTACACAACATCGCATACATTATAGAGCCTACCGTAGAAGCGTAGGGTATAATCGACATGCGATCCCTTTCCAAATCAGTCTTCGGAGACATCTCTTTGGAGAGGGTGATCCCGTGACAAGCCGGTAGATTACCGCGCTTGGAATCTTCCATACCGAATCTTTTCAGTATGGTGTCGATGTACCTGGACTGTGAAAGTCCTAATATCCTCTTGGATCTGTCATGATAGATCCGGATCCCCAGAATGTATGAGGAATCACCCAGGTCTTTCATGGAGAACCTGTGTGACAAGAACCCTTTGACAGATTGTAGCATAGGAATGTCATTTCCTATTAAGAGAATGTCATCCACGTATAAAACGAGGAATACTACAGTTCTCGCTACAAATCTACTATAGATGTATGGTTCATCTGGATTTTTGATAAAGCCAAATTCTTTGACCGTCTCATCAAAACAGATGTTCCAACTCCGCGATGCCTGATTTAGTCCATAGATGAACTTAAGCAACTTGCACACCTTTCCGCTGCTCCCACTCTGAATGAAACCCTCTGGCTGGTCCATATAGACACACTCCTCTAAATTTTCATTTAGAAAAGCGGTTTTTACGTCCATTTGCCAGATCTCATAATCGTGGAAGGCAGCAATGGCAAGAAGGATCCGAATGGATTTCAGCATAGCCACTGGAGAAAAGGTTTCGTCATAGTCCAAGCCAGGTCTTTGACGGAAACCCTTTGCAACAAGTCTAGCTTTATAGGTCTCGACCTGTCCATCTACACCAATCTTCCTTTTGAAGATCCACTTGCATCCTACGGGTTTTACCCCATCTGGAGCAATGTCCAACGTCTATACTTTGTTGGTGTACATGGACTCCATTTCGGTCCGCATTGCATCCAGCCATTTTACCGAGTCAACGCTCTGAATGGCCTGCTGGAAGCTAGTAGGCTCATCACTATCAATGATGCAATCCTCTCTATCCCCGTCTATGAGAAAACCGTAGTATCTCTCGTGCGGATGAGACTGCCTACTAGTTCTGCGGAGCGGCGTAGGAATGTCCTGATCTTTCGAACCCTCTGGTTTTACTAAGCTTTCAGTAATAGCTCGTGGTTCTGGAATTTCTTCCAGTTCTATTGCGCTCCCACTTATCTAATTTTCCAAAAACTCAGTTTCCAAGAATTGGGCATGACGAGAAACAAAAACCTTTTGTTCCTCATCGCAATAGAAGAAATATCCCTTGGAGTTCTTTGGATATCCCACAAACTTGCACTGTACTGAGCGTGCCTCGAGCTTGTCCGCATGCTGCTTTTTGACAAAAGCTGGACATCCCCATGTCTTAATATGATTAAGATAGGGTCTCTTTCCACACCACATCTGATATGGTGTGGTAGGCACAGTCTTAGTTGGAACTCGGTTCAAAAGGTATGCAGCTGATTCTAGCGCATATCCCCAGAATGATCGCGGTAACTCAGCGTTACTCATCATGGACCGCACCATATCCAATAGGGTTCGGTTTCGTCTCTCCGATACACCGTTATGTTGCGGAGTGTATGGAGGAGTAAGCTGAGAGAGAATTCCATTCTCTTTTAAGTAGTCCAGGAACTCGGCACTCAAGTATTCACCACCTCGATCAGATCTCAGTGTCTTGATACTTTTGCCTGTTTGTTTTTCTACTTCATTCTTATATTCTTGGAATTTTCCAAAGGCTTCGGATTTATGTTTCATTAAGAAGACATAACCGTACCTTGAAAAGTCATCCGTAAAAGTAATGAAGTAAGAATAACCGTTTCGTGCATTCGTAGACATTGGACCGCACACGTCGCTGTGTACGAGTCCCAAGAGCTCGCTCGCTCTCACTCCGTGTCCAGTGAACAGAGTCTTTGTCATCTTTCCTTTGAGACAGGATTGACAAGTTGCATATGATTGATATTCAAACGGATCCAAATATCCTTCTGTATGTAACTTCGTCAACCTTCTCTCATTGATGCGACCCAGTCTACAATGCCATAAGAAAGTCTGATTTGTTTCCGGAGACTTTCTTTTGTGTGTATTCTGGACATTGAAAATCTGTGGTTAGTTTAATACGTATATACCATTGCTCAATGTACCTGACCTAATCAGAACTTGATTAAGGTGAATGTTTACAACATTACTTACAAACGCAAATTCATAACCTTCTTTAGAAATCAAAGATACAGAAATGATATTACAAGTTGCGTTGGGTACAAAAAGGCAATTGCGTAGAACCAAAACATGTCCATCTGACATTCCCTGGTGATAGTCCCCCACGGCCTCAGCATCCATGCTAGCTCCGTTTGCAACTTTGAGGGTCATGTCACCTGCTTTCAAAAACCTACGCTTTCTCAACGCCTGCAAAGAATTACAGATATGAGATCCTGATCCGGTATCCAATACCTAAGACGTAGAGTTTATTGATAGACAGTTTTCAATAACATATACACCTGAAGCTGAAGCCGCAACCTGCTTCAGATCCTGTGTTCTGGCTTTCTAAGCCCTGCAATCTTTCTTCCAGTGTCCACTCTTGTGACAGTAAAAGCATTCTTCCTTATCCACAAGCTTCCCCGCTACCTTTGTTGCTTTTGCCTTTCCCTTCGTATCCATCTTACTAACACCGCCCCTTAGTTTGGCGGGGGTTTTCTTCTTCTTTCCCTTGGCTTTCACCTTGGACCTAGAAGAGGAAGATCCTCCTACAAACAAAGTGGATGTTTCCCCACCTTTCTGTAGTGTGCCCTCTGCACTCCTCAGCATGTTGAGGAGCTCCGAAAGTTCAACTTCCTTTTCTTGCAAGTTGAAATTCAGAATGAACTGGGCGTAAGTGGAAGGAAGGGAATGAAGAATCAAGTCTGTATAGAGCTCATGCTCTAACGTGGTCCCAAGTTCCGCGAGCTCTTCTATGTAGCCAATCATCTTAAGCACGTGTTCCGCTACCGATGATCCGACGGCCAATCTTGCCGAAAACAACTTCTTCGACACTTCGTATCTGGCGATACGAGATTGCTCGCTATACAATTCTTTTGTATGGAGAAATATGGATTCGAGGTCCATATTCTCGTGCCTCCTCTGATGTTTGTTGTCCATAGAGGCAAGCACGAGGCACTTGGCCTTCGCGCAGTCGATTTCCCAAGTCTTACGGATTTCCCTATCCGCGACGCTGGTTTTGGGACCTGGGACAGGGGGAGCTTTGGTGGTAAGAAGATACCCCAACTTGTCATAAGTGATTGCCATTTTGACATTCCTGAGCCAATCTTTGTAGTTTGGCCCTGTCAGTATATTTTTATCTAGAAGTAACTTAAGTCCAGTCATGATAAATGGTCGCTGCAATAAGGAGAGAGAGAAGAAACACTTTAGCATAATACTCTTGCAAGTTTAGAGTGGTTTTTAATTTGTCTAAACAGGATGGCTCCCACTGTCTTTCGAATCCTTCCTCAAACCATAAAGGAAGAATTAGTCGGGATCAATCTCACCGTACAATACTTGCTTAACCGTTCAGCCAGGCCAGTGTCGGTACTTCGAGGGAGGTTTTCCAACGCTTTCGCAAAGTTCCTTAATTAAATAACCTCTTTTCCCTGTGGGCGTAGCCCCGCTAACACCTTTCTAGACACCTACTTGGTTTATAGCATTGATCGTTAAGTGAGAAAGTTCCGGAGGAGTAGCATATACTCACAGTAGGATCGGGATCCAAATATCATCGCGTGACAAAACTGAAGGAATCCTACCAGAATCATCACACTCCAAATGGTATGCAGCGCTAGCAAATTTCAGTTCTTTTGAAACTCCCGATGTGGATTTTTGCCCCATGCTCTTATGACCTTGACTTTGGCCAATAAATCATAAGTCACATGTCAAGTTCTACCCGTCATTCTCCAGGTTAATTTGAGCCCACCCGCACATACCCTTGACTTTGGCCAACAAGGTAGAATGACTGCCCCAAACCAATACATCTATCTATGCTGCACATGAATACCCAATAGCTACCAATCACTATGCCTTGACTTTGGCCAACAAACATAGCTTGAATTCTTATTGACCATTCATGTGAAACGACGGAGGGCTACAAATGGTTTTGGCGAAACCGTGAACGTAGTGAACTTGATATAATCGATGAAACGAGATAGTTTTCAAAAGGAATGGTTCAATCTCCGCATTTAAAATTTTGGTTTTGAAAAGAACCGAGTGGTTTTCAAAGTGTTCCAATGACTTTTTACTTGGTTTATTTTTTCTTGCATTAATTCCAATGCGTCCTATCATTTAATCCTACCATTGCAGAAAACAACGAAAATATGACGTACGCTTATGCCATCCGCATTCGCCACGGGGTCCCGTCATCACCCGTTAGGTTACTTAACTAACGACAGAGCGGGGGCTGGACTAGCGCGGATGCAAAACATAAGCAACGCCTAAATAGATATCATATAGATATATATAAACATTCGTCACATGCAATGATAGCCATTCTAGATCATAGATGAATACATTGGATATACTAGGAATCCGCAATTCGTACGAGCCTGTACCGAAGAGCGGATTACACGGTCGCGATGAATAGCCAAACCCCACCCTAGACCCCTACGGGTGCGGCAAACTACCCGCCAAGTATCCGAAGTGAAGCAACCTCCCTCAACGACGTGAGTAGGCCACTCGGCACTTCGAGGTACCCGGTAGTTTGTGCACCCTACCTTGGGTCTATCCTAGGAGCAAAAATAGTAAAAAGTAATTATACAATGACGGCTACAACCCCGACCCGGTTGTGCGGCCATACAAATAATATTACATCAATTTACATATTACAAGAATTGAAAGAATAAGAAAACTCCCATCTCACAACCCCCCGGCTATTCATCCGCAATAATCCAACGAATTCATATACACAAACTATCAATCATTACAGATCACAGATATGTATAACCCCCACTAATCGACGTATAGCGATTAGCAGACGTTCAATACATATATCACATCACAGATATAACCCATTAGCCAAAGTGTAAAGAAGTTCGATCAAAAATACGGATTTGTGACCACCCCAAAAATCAACTTGTTCTCTGGAAAATCTGGGTGGAAACAAACTTTATCAAAAATCACAAAACAGCCCCAGAAGTAAACTGCATGAAAAACGATCCACGGACGAGTCAATTCAGCCGCGGATCCGCGGCACGAGCAAGCTCCTGCCGCGGAACCGCGGCGAGTTGGTCGGTTCAGTGGGTCGTTTTTCTTGCCTGTACTTAGAAAATCCTGAGTCGATTTTTAAGATATGATTTATTATTTTTAAAGCAGGTTTAAAAATCGGCAGAAAGTTAGGGTTTCCGAAAAACGTTTTGCGATTTTTTTGCGATCGAAGTTCTATATACTTTGCTAACTAGTTAGTTTGTGTTTAGCTAGGCTCTGATACCACTGTAAGTCCACGTTGCCCATCCCGGTGCTTGCGGGGAGGCGGAAACATTATGAAAAATCCGATTTTTACAACACTAGGCAACATGGACTATGTAAAGGAGGGATTTTGCTAAACAAAACTAACTATAAAGCTAAAGAGAGTTAGCTACTCGGAAAGTGGGTTATACCTAGGGCTTCAAGTCCTTCTCCCCTTGCTCCTTGAAGTGAAAGAAAAGGTTCTCCTTGTCGCTTCTCTTGCCGAAGAAAGATCCACCCGAGGGCCTCAACCTTTGGCTCCAACCTCAAACTAGAAGTAACTAAGGTGCTTGGTGTGCTAGACCTAGGACCTTAGAAAGAGTAGAGAGTGTTTTTGAAAGGATTATCTCAAGCTCAAGTGGTTCTCAACTCATGAAAGGGGAGAGCTAGAGAGAGAGGAAGAGGAGGAGAGAGAATGGAAATGATAAAGTGAGAAGAATATCTCAACCTTCTCACATATATGTGAATTATGTAAATTAGATAATTAGCAAAAGATAATTATCATGGTTAATCAAGAAATGACCATTATCATTTCACATTAAATGCTTTTGCAAGGATCAAAGATCATCTTTCATATGGAATGATGATGGTCAACTTGTCAACCTAGGTCAACAAGTCAAGTATAGTCAAATGGTCAACAACCCTAACCATACACAATTATAATTAACTAATTATTAATAAATCATAATTCACACAAAACATTAGGGTTAAGAAAATGACAATAGTCATCAACCCTAATCAAAGTCCTCTGCCTCTGTCTCAGTCAACTGTGCATACACACCCATATCCGTGTTCCGAGGAACACGAATACAATGAGATAAAACCAATCCCAAATCATATACTAGGATCCGGCTTAAACCAAAGCCCGCTAGTATAAGCTGTCCGGACACCAAACGTGCACAAGTGCGCGGATGTGACCGAACCCTATCGCAAAACCATGTGACCTCTACTCATTTTGCCTAAAGGAGAATAACCCTCCGTGTGGGACTCTAAAGACTCGACACTACGCTAGTAGTGGGTTTAACCACAGACCGCAAGTGGCACTAGCTGTACGTAACGGTCCCCAGGTAGATACCGATAAGAAGACTGACGAGGTAAACCCATCTGAACTCCTACTGAGCCTGTATGTGACAGTCTCCGTACAGTCCGGTCTGTTCGTCTAAGAACATCGCATGGCGGGCCTAGGGGGGCGGTAAACGTCAGTCCCCTACTAGCGGTACAAGTCGTGTCGGAGTGTAGCCCAGAACACCTGAGATAACCCTGGAAACCTACCTGTCTATCTCGCTTGCCCTGGCCAGGGACTTTGTGTAATGACTCTCCTAGACACAGCGCGATATCAACCCCCAATACCGGGAGAGGCGGATCCTGTCTAACCGTCACTGCCTCCAAGTGCTTCGGGACTGCACCCAAAAACTACCTGTTTGCACGACTCCTTTGGGCCGTGGTAGGATAGTAATCAAAGTACAGTGGGAACACACTCGAGGCGAAGTGACAGTGTCAAGTCAACGGACTAAGCTGTACTCATGTCACCTGGGAACTGATAACTGACGATAGGTATAATACCAATCAACAGTTCCCGACGAGTCTTGTCCAGTGTACTCGTAACCTAACGAGCACCCGCATACTATCTCAAGTTCGATGCCCTGTCTCGATAGTCCTGCGACTAGGGACCTGCATAAGGATGTGCTTATAGATTACCCAGCCCCCACGAGTGTGACTGCCATCACAACACTGGTAATCAAGCAAAGATCCTAAGGGCTCCACTAATGTGTAAAGGCGATATGCTAAAAGAAACACATGCACACATTAAAGCAGAAACAAACCAAGTAGCATACTACCATTTTGAGCAAGAATGTCAATACAAGGTGAATATCCCAAGCTTCCATCAAGTAATATACAATCCAGTATGATACAGTAATGACCTCTAGGGCATATACACTAACACCTACTCCACAACGCTAGGGATCAAAGCCCTCGCCAAGAGGCAGCCGAGCGGCTACCTTGCTCGGTTATCCCTGGCTGGTAGCTCCCTACCCCACAATGCCAGGGATCAAAGCCCTCGCCAAGAGGCACCGGGAACCAACCCTGCTCGGTCATCCTTAAGGATCAAAAGCCCTCGCAAGAGGCAACAGGGCCTGCCCTTGCTCGGTTATCCCTAGATGGTAGCTCCCTACCCCAACACACCAAGGATCAAAGCCCTCGCCAAGAGGCACCGGGCAGTAACCCTGCTCGGCCCGTCCTTAGTAGGCCTCTTACAGCCCCTCCCGCGCTAAGGATCAAAATCCCTCGCAAGAGGCAGCCGTGCGGATACCCTGCTCGGCTATCCCTGGCTGGTATCTCCCTACCTATAATGCTAGGGATCAAAGCCCTCGCCAAGAGGTACCGGGCGGCAACCCTGCTCGGCCATCCTTAAGGATCAAAGCCCTCGCCAAGAGATACCGGGCAATAACCCTGCTCGGCCCGTCCTTAGTAGGCCTGTTACGGCCCCTTCCACGCTAAGGATCAATGCCCTCACCAAGAGGAATCCGAGCAACTACCCTGCTCGGCTATCCCTGGCTGGTAGTTCCCTACCCCACAACGCCAGGGATCAAAGCCCTCAACAAGAGGCAGCCGAGCGGCTATCCTGCTCGGCTATCCTCGGCTGGTAGTTCCCTACCCCACGACGCTAGGGATCAAAAGCTCTCGCTAAGAGGCACCGGGCAGTAACCTTGCTCGGCCCGTCCTTAGTAGGCCTCTTACGGCCCCTTCCACGCTAAGGACCTGAAGCTCTCATCGCGAGGCCGGCGAGTTTCTTCCCGCTCGGCGCATCCCCAGCGGGCATCCTCCTGCCCATCAGACGCTGAGAATCTGAAGCCCTCATCGTAAGGCCGCCGAGTTTCTTCCTGCTTGGCGCATCCCCAGCGGGCAGCCTCCTGCCCATCAGACGCTGAGGATCTGAAGCCCTCATCATGAGGCCGCCGAGTTTCTTCCTGCTTGGCGCATCCCCAGCAGGCATCCTTCTTCCCATTAGACGCTGAGGATCTGAAGCCCTTATCCTGAGGCCGCCGAGTTCCTTCCTGCTCGGCGCATCCCCAGCGGGCATCCTCCTGCCCTCAGACGCTGAGGATCTGAAGCCCTCATTGTGAGGCCGTCGAGTCCCTTCCTGCTCGGCGCATCCTCAGCGGGCATCCTCTAGCCCACCAGACGCTGAGGATCTAAAGCCCTCATCGTGAGGCCGCCGAGTTTCTTCCTGCTCGGCGCATCCCCAGCGGGCATCCTCCTGCCCATCAGACACTGAGGTTCTGAAGCCCTCATCGCGAGGCCGCCGAGTTCCTTCCTGCTCTGCGCATCCCCAGCGGGCATCCTCCTTCCCATCAGATGCTGAGGACCTTAAGCCTTCATCGCAAGGCCGCCGAGTTTCTTACCGCTCGGCGCATCCCCAGCGGGCATCCTCCTGCCCATCAGATGCCGAGGATCTAAAGCCCTCATCGCGAGGCCGCCGAGTTTCTTCCTGCTAGGCGCATCCCTACCGGGCAGCCTCTTGCCCATCAGACGCTGAGGATCTGAAGCCCTCATCACGAGGACGCCAAGTTTCTTCCTGCTCGGCGCATCCCCAGCGGGCATCCTCCTGCCCATCAGACGCTGAGGATCTAAAGCCCTCATCGTGAGGCCGTCGAGTCCCTTCCTACTCGGCGCATCCTCAACGGGCATCCTCCAGCCTACCAGACGCTGAGGATCTGAAGCCCTCATCGCGAGGCCGCCGAGTTCCTTCCTGCTCGGCGCATCCTCAGCGGGCATCCTCCTTCCCATCAGATGCTGAGGACCTCAAGCCTTCATCGCAAGGCCGTCGAGTTTCTTCCCGCTCGGTGCATCCCCAGCGGGCATCCTCCTGCCCATCAGACGCTGAGGACCTCAAGCCCTCATCGCGAGGCCGCCGAGTTTCTTCCTGCTAGGCGCATCCCTAGCGGGCATCTTCTTACCCATCAGACGCTGAGGATCTGAAGTCCTCATCGCGAGGCCGCCGGGTTCCTTCCTGCTCGGCGCATCCCCGGCGGGCATCCTCCTGCCCATCAGACGCTGAGGATCTGAAGCCTTCATCGTGAGGCCGTCGAGTTTCTTCCTGCTCGGCGCATCCCCGGCGGGCATTCTCCTGCCCATCAGACGCTAAGGATCTGAAGCCCTCATCGTGAGGCCGCCGAGTTCCTTCCTGCTCGACGCATCCCCAGCGGGCATCCTCCTGCCCATCGATGCGGTGGGTCTGAAGCCCTCCTCGCGAGGACGCTGAGTAGCTTCCTGCTTGGCGCATCCGCAGTGGGTAGCTTCCTACCCTACAAAGACACGGATCCAAGGACCGCCGAATAAACTCATACTCAACGCACGATCGGTGCCTCAACTCCGGCAAAGGGAGGATACCGACCTTCCCACACTCTTCCTTCGTTCGAATTATACTCGATGCGCGACAACAAGAACGCCGTGTCATCCCCGAACAATCCACCACGCGAAATTACCAGCGCCAAGCCGCACAGAAAGAACCAAGCAGTCAACTCTCGACCCGACCCACGAATAGATCGGAACGAAAGTGTAGGGCTAATGATGATGCTCAATAACGGTAATTCCTTAGATCATGACACGTAGCGGATGATGTGTCACATGTGTAAGCCAGTTAGGCCCCTAAGGGCCATGGAGAGAGAACCAGTATGCTACAGTGGGGGCTTCCCTCAAACCCTGTCTTGGAGGTTGCACCCCATTCCTTGCCCCCGAGCACCTCAGCAGCTAAGCCAACTGTCCCTTTGATCTACTCCGAGCTATCACAGGCCCGAGCCTCCTCGGCCCTCTCAGCTCGTCTCCGGGCTACCGCAGAACCAAGATATCTCGGCTCTCTCGCTCGTCTGCGAGCTCTCCTGCCGAGGTCATCTTCCACGGTCTCATCGACCGATCAACAGCACCGCTCATAGGCGCAACCGCCATCCCGCGAATCTCACCATGCGCGAGATATCCGCCGCCCACATCCCACGTTCCACGCCATCACGATCCCCATTAATGAGCCTGTCTCGCCATTAATGGGAGATCCCTCTCATCACATGGGCGTGACGTCGGGAGCGTAACGGCCTGCGTGATTCTCGCGCCTGCCCTGCTTGCTGCTACCGCTATATAAACCCCTTCTTCAGACGGTTCAAGTAAGCCATTTTTACTCCATTACTCTACTCGGATTTCCTCTCTAACTTGACCGTCGGAGGGTCTTCGGTGGTACAACTACCCCGGGACTTCCTTGCAGGTAGCTCGGCAATAACCACCTCAAACCCATTGAGATCCACACGCTTCAGGAGCCTGCCTCCAGATCCAATTTCAGCCGTCCATCGCCGCCGTCAGCAGATCAACGGAAGGTAACATCTTGGCGTGATCCAGGTCGCGTCACAGTCTCTAGGATCATTTTGATTTAAGATATAACAACTGAGTATTTGGGCTCAGCTGTAAGAGATTTAGCCAATTTGGACTTAGTCTGCTCAGTTTTCTCTTTTTTTGTTCAAAAGTGATGAGCATCTATTTGGACTTTGCTTGTTCAGCCTCCCTTTTATGCAAAAGTATTAAGCACTTATTTGACGCTCTGGCGGTCACATGGGTATCATGTGAAACTTTCAGTTATGGGCGCCATCCAATCAGTGTTAAGCACTCAGTTATTTTGACTGAATATATGCATATATATAGTGCTAAGCACTTTTTATATGGCGTCCATGTGAGGAGCACGTGCGGTACCGGGCGCTACCCAATTAGTGCTAAGAACTCAGCCGTTTTGGCTGTATATGGAGTGCTAAACACTTTTTATTCAGCGCTCTTATGTATTTCATGTGAGACGCTGACTTTCTGCTTTGGGCGCCTGCGTGTTTTTCACGTGATGCGTTGATTAACTTTTGTTTCGAGAATCTTTTGGAGGTGCCCATATGGGAAGCACATGAAGCGCTGGGTTCTTTTCTTTTAGAGATTTTCTCTCTATTAATGGCATTTTTTCATTAGCGATCACCAAGATCTTTGTTTTAAAGATTTGGGATTAAATTTTCTTTAAGAACTAAGTTCTTATGCCCTTTTTTAATTATAAGAACTAAGTTCTTTATATGTGGAGGGTTAAACCCTGTTTTCAGAGAAATTAAATTCCTATAGGATAGGTTCTTTTTCCCTTTTTTCTTTCTTTTTGACCTAGTTATTTGCTGAATTTTTGATTCTCAAGAACATGATCTTCCCGATAAGAATTAAATTCTCAACTTGTGAAAGACTTGTCTTGTGGATCTCAGATCCAAAGAAAAACTAAGTTCTTGAGAAGGGTTAAACCCTCGGATATGCTATGATTAGTAAAGGAGATATTTTTATCTCTGCTTTTTTCTTTATCTAGGGTTTTGAAGGAGGAAGATCTTTTGTTGAGAGAATTAAATTCTCTATTGTTTTTAGAGCCTTATGTATATTTTGCAGAAACTTATGGGGAGTTCTCTCTATATCCGAGCGTGTATCTCTATGTGTTTGAGACTTGAAGTCTCGAGTCCTTTATATAGTAGAGGCAAATTTGTTAATTAATTTTGAGAAAATCTCTTATTGAGAGATTCCAATTGATTTAATTGGTCTCAAAATTGATTTGGGGAATTTTACCCACCGTTGGATTTTTGATCCAATTGTTTTTGTTTTACAAAATATGTTTTCTTGTTTTTAGCAAAATTGGAGACATATTTTCCCATATACAGAATTTTATTCTGTCAAACGGTGATTTTTAACTACCATTGGATCTTTAATCCAAGGGCTCTCTGTTATGTAGAGCACATCATTTTTTGTTTAGAAAAATATAGGGAAATATTTTCCCATTTCATTGGATCTTTGATCCAACAATTTTTTGTTCATTCAGAAAGATTAGAGAAATATTTTCCCTTAATAGAATTTTATACTATTATCCGATGATTTCTCATCATCATTGGATTTTTGATCCAACGAATTTGTTTAATAGAGAGTATCCTAGTTTTTTTAGGGAAATATCCTCCTGTAGAATTTAATTCTTCCTTGTTTTGACTTGGGAACCGACGCTCACGTGTTGTGCATGTGGGCACCACTTAAGAATTTAATTCTAGACGCTCTTGTGCTTTGCACATTGGTGCCCACACGAGGAGCACATGCGGCGCCATATAAGAATTTAATTCTTATATAATAAGCACTCCTGTGCTTTGCACATTAGCGCCCCACGTGAGGAGCACGTGCGGCGTCACCATAAGATTTAATCATATAAGATCGGTGCTGGTGCTGGCGCTCTCGTGGGGAGCACGTATGGCGCTGCCTCATTAACATTTAACAGAGTTTAGCTCTTTTTATTATGTTTTAAATATTGGAGGAACAACTATACTTAGCATAAAGCTGATGTTGTCGTAGTGTCTTCAGGACAATGCGTAAGTGCTCGACGTGTTCTTTCCGATTCTTTGAATACATTAGGATGTCGTCGATGAAGATAACAACAAATATGTCTAAGTACTCTCGAAAAACTTTGTTCATCAGGTTCATAAAAACGGCTAGTGCATAAATCAGTCCAAATAGTATTACGAGATATTCATAATGGCCATAACGAGTCCTGAATGTCGTCTTCTGAATGTCAAATTCCTTGACCTTCACCTGATGATAGCCTGAACGAAGATCTAATTTTGAGAAGACATAATATAACACCCTAGTACATTTATACTACATATTTTGGTATTTTAAATCTTGCGGTAAAATTCTTTACTATTGTTCTTTATATTTAAAAACTATAATTTTGGATGGATACGGGTAATATTTGAAGTGGTCTGGTATTATCTGCAAAATCCTACAAATATATATAATATATACTGAATATTCTTATACATATATATATATATATATATATATATATTGTAACGACTCTGTTTTTAATGTACAAAAATTTGTGTAAAGTTAAAGTACTAAATGGAGTATATACAAATCTAAGTATGCTATAAATATTTAATTTGTTTAGGAACAGCAAGAAAGCACTTGTAGTTCATTGGTAAAGCCTTGCACTACTGTGACGTAGCCCCTGTGTTCGAATCCCCCCAGCTACATATATTTTACTGATTTTTCTTTTAAACTTTTTGGAAGCCCAAAAGTTTACACGTGCAATACACGTAAAATGAAAAGTCAGATTAAATCAAACATGTGCTGAATGATATATGAAACGACCTCTACATGTAGCCAAAATCCAGAGCCCCACACCCTCTACATGGCCGGCGAGATTTGCCTTTGGACTGGCGCCGTCGGTCCCTCCGTCGGTACTGCTCCCAAATTTTTTACCCTAAATCCCTTGGCCTCCCCCACTACCATAGTTCTGTTTGTTTTCCTGAAATTAAACAGAGAATTAAAAATGAGATTTTAATCCAATGTTTAATACATTTTTAATTCTCATTTTAATTCCCTAAATCCTAATTCTATCCTATAAATACCACACCATACCTAGCCCTTTCTATTCTGAAATCCATTATCAAAAATTCTCAAATTTCTTCAAGTCAAGTAAGTGTACAAATGGAGCTAGCCCAAGGTCAACTTTCGGCGACGATTCGGGACAATTCCGGCGACACTGCGACTCCACGAAACCATCAAATTGTTCCTATACCTCATCTCTTTCATTTCATCCAGTAAGCCCCCTCTCTTCTCTTCTTTTCCTATTCTAAAAAGACCTCTTTTCAAAACTCGTCGGAAGTGGAGTTAATCCGACTTCCGATTCTAATTTTGTTAAAAACACAACTTTTCTTAATAACCAAACAACCATATTGATACATCTTGTTTAGTAATCATAAACAAACATTTAGAATAAGTTTCAATTCAAAATACTATGCCATGCAATTTGTATTTCACTTTTACGGTTAAATACCACAAAATTTACTTACGGCATCATTTCATCATACTTGTTCATGTTACCTTTAGAAAACTCACGAGGTAATGACCTTCCTCATCACAACACTCATCATGACATAGCACGATGGCTTTTAGAACAGTGTTTTGTGGGATAAAGATAATTTTACAATAAAATAGCTTAAACTAATAAAACTGTATTCTTTAAAATTGTTTTAAATTAAATTCCTTGCAATTAAGCCTCTACAACCCATTTTGGGGAACCCGATTTGGATGGTGCAGGTTATCACACATTCTCGGTATTAGTAGAGCAAGATGCAGACCTCCTCACGGAGAATCCGATCTCGATGGAATTTTTATTATAATTTTTAAGAAAACGTGATTTCTATTTAATAAATAAATTTATTTTAATAATTATTTATAATATTATCAAATTATCTATTTTAAATACATATAATAAATTCCATATTTTCTAAATAAAGGAATCATAAATTTCATGAATCTACCATCACAAATCCATACAAGTCAAATTTACACTAAATACCATATATTATTCAATCTAGATTTATATTCACTAGAATACTTCACATTAAAAAAATTACATCCATGAAAACCCTAAATATGATAAATAAATACTTGAGGATTATTTTGAAAGTTTACCAAACTATTTTTCATAAAACCCCCTCAAATTTATTAATTTACAATAAGGACCTTAATAAATATAGGTTTAAGCGGGATCAATTCTCTTGAGTCTCAGGGAGCCGGAGAAAGTTGGTGCTTGCCTATTTAAGGTATAAAACTAAAACGGGGTTATCAATGGTAATTGGCTTGGAAAAAGTCATAAATCCTGCCGTCCATGTGCAGCAGTTACCGATAACTCTAAAACCTAATTCAGGAATCCAATTCTATTTAAGTGTTTAACTCAGACAGAGTCTCAGTCAAATTTTAATACAATTCCAATTTACATACAATTCAAATATAACTCCAATACAATATGAATCCATATGCTGGAACTTGAAACATGAATACCAGAATACAATCAATATCAATATGACTTGAACCGACCAAACCATGGATATACATTAACTTAAATACATGACTATCCGTTTACATGAACAACTGATATCATGGTTTCAGAAAGTCTTACAACTATAAACAATACAATAAACATTACGGGGTTTTTAAAGGGGTAGACTGGTACGGAATGTGTTAAAAGTGACACGAGACGGCCACTTTAATACACCTAACCTGAATATCCGTTGTCGTTGTCCCGTGGGTTTTGACGAGGCCTTGTACTCCATATACCATAGTCCACGGGGTAAGTTGCACTCCTCTCGTATACACTGGCACATTCTGTACCAAGCTACAAACAACTACATTAAACATATATATACCGGTTATATTCTATTATCTGTCTATTATATTCCTTTATCTTTTGGGACTTACCGAGCTATTGTTCGCTGACGACATTCCTTTTCTATTTTTTCTTTGGAATGTTGTCAGGAGGATCCGACTATCTGGAGATGGAGCTCAGCTCCGAAAATTTGGAGCAGTTTATTGAGAACCCCGAGCTTTAGTTCACTTGTATATGCTTTTACTTTCAGTTCATGCCATTGTTTAGGCATTACTTTCCGCATTGTATTTACTTTCCAGCTGTATTGTAAAGAATATTTAATAAATAAAAAGTTGTTGTTCATTTACATCTCATGTCATTCTTGTGTACATTTATATTATATTGCTTATTTACGCTTAACGTGTTTACTTCTGAGTAAATACGTCGCATACCTCGTCATGTCTCCTTATCCGTACACCGGGAAGTGGGGCGTGACATATATTATTAATATAACTATTTATATATCTCTCTCTCCCCCTATATATATTCATATATATTATCAATATAATTATTATAAACACGTTTTCTTTCTCTCTCTCCCCGGCTCTATCTCTCTCTTCGCTCGTTCTTTTCCCGAGCCCTAACCCATGGCCCCGCCGTCTCGTCGCTGTCCCTATCTTCTCGTTATCACCATCCTCTCATCTCCTCCTCTTCCTCGTCGCCACTTCCTCCTCCTTCCCCGAAGACTACCCGAGTCGACCCCATGCCGAGAACCTACCTCCTTTCCCCTCGTCGACCTCACCGCCTGACTCGACCGCTACCATCACCCTCCATCACCTCCCCCTTCTCGTCAGCATCACCAGAGCACACACACCACCTCCTTTCCTCACCCCGACGAGACCCAGAGCTCTCATCCCCGACTTCTACTTCTTTCATTCTCTTTCCCTTACCGCCGAACAACCCAACCTCCTCGTCCCTTCAACCTCGTCGTCGACCGCGTCTCTTCATCACCTCATCGTCGACCATCTCCCTCTTCTTCCCCGTCCATGCTAAAACCCCAGAACCTAGCAGCCCCGTCATCTTCTTCTTCTTCTCCTATCTTTTCTCCATCTCCGTCTAGTTTTCGCCGGAGTTGCTCACATTGCCGATGATCCAGACGACCCCAGTCACCGTCGTCATCTACTCCAGTCACCACATCACGCAGTTGTTCAGTTCAGGTCAAGTCCTACGTACGTGGGTTTTGCCTCGTGTCGTTATTCGGTGTTCAGAACGTGATATCCGTATATTCGTCGTGAGATTTCGATCGGGCAAGTTCTAAACTTGCAACATGCTACTTTGTTTATATCAATATTTATATGATTAATTATAGTACATGTGTTTTAATATTCAACAAATATTATCAATCTACAGTTTTATAGCATCAGTCTATATCCGTACCAATAATAGTTTTATCTAGTTGCATGCCGGATCATCACAATATTATTATAATACTATATCAGTTCAGTATTTTTATTTAGATTGCAATATACCTGGTAACAGCCGTAAAACAGTTATTATAGATAGATACATATACATCCTGGCCGTTAGTCATGTTTACCATATTTAGGTATTGGTTAGGGTTTTCCATCTGGTATCTATTTTGTTTAATATACAATGCTTGACTTGTATACAAGACATTATTAGACCTGTTACTTGGATTATTACTAATGCCAACAATCCTGATTTATTGTCCCAACGGACGTGACTTGTTGTCTTGATAGACAAGACCTGTACCTGCTTGATCCTGTGTTGGTATTAGATTGATATCATCAATACCTGAATTGAATACAAAACTTGGGGGTAATGTGAAATCAATAATGAAATTTGACTTGTAATTCGACAGTTCGATACTTTCCAGAGACTGATCAGTCGATACAAGATTCAGCCCCGGAATGATGATGCTGACATCATTCGTCTGTAAATGATACCCGTTTTTACTGCTTAGCAACACGTCTCGGATTCAGCCCCGAGAATCTTGACCGTGGTCCCGGCACGCACAGGATACTATTGAGTTACATCGATGATTCCATTTAATTGATTTCAAAGACTTGTAGAATAGATAACCTAGAAGCACAGACTTTAGAATACACGGGACATATCTATAGCCCACTGTTTTACACCTGTGATTATGGTTTATACTCATATCTTCTTTATAGCATCCTGTTCTGATTACACTATTATTTTAATATTTATGACACACTGACTTCTGGGTTTTGCATAGCCCAGATTCTTGACATAGCATATGAGTATTCGACTGGATCGCCGATCGGTAAGGACCACCTCATTGATATATCTCTTATGCGGGTTAGTTATTCTTTGGATCTTTATTACTTCCGCTATCTTTTCCAGTTATTCTTCTTGTGGCTATTGGACATGTGATAGATAGATTTAGTAGTTTACTGTTCTTGATATCTGATTGGCAGCCGTAATGTGACTATGGAAGGATCTTTCCTCGCCATAGGTAGCATGGCTGGCTTTGTTACGTTCCTAAAATTTTCGTACTTTGGGAAGCGGGGTGTGGCAAGGTTTTGTTGGTATCAAAACATAGGTTTTAGGGTTAGTCGGGTTTGGTTCTTTTGTAGTTGGGTATTGAACCCAATACATTAACCAGGAAACCCGGAATCAGGAACATGTTCTGCCATATTACTATCTTGCCAGACTTGAATCTATAGCTATCAATATCTTGTCTATTGAATCATGTTTACCGTTACTAACCCCCTTCAGTGTTTTTGGCTTCAGAATCATGGCAGATAGAGATTTGCGGTCATACCAGAGGCGTGTAGATAACGCCGCATTACTTGGAGTTGTACGTGGTATGCTGGAAAACCAGAAGCGTCAAACTGAGCTGAATTAGCGGCAGGCCGAGGCTTTACAGAAGGGTCTGCAGACGGTCCAGTAGTCCGTGGTTATAGCAGCTAAGAGGGCAGTGGCACCCAGGCCAACATAGCGTGAGGGCACCGTGGCAGACTTTAGGAAGCTCAGTCCATTCGCATTTACAGAATTGGAGGAACTATTGCCAGCGGAGCAGTGGTTAGTTGATACAGAGAACCTTCTTGTTGCCATGCAGATTCCAGATGAGACAAGGATGGATGTATTACGCATCCAATTAGTAGATTATGCTCGCGAGTGGTGGCTCGTAGAGGAGACCCGTCTGACCATGCTGATCAGTTGGGCGACCTTTTCGCGAAGCTTCGTGGAGAAGTTCTTTCCGCAATCTACTCGAGAGGAAATGGAGGAGAATTTCATTAGTTTGAAGCAGAATGACGGATCCGTTGATACACATGCGGCTGAGTGGACCCGGCTCAGTCGATTTGCGGGGCCTTTGGTTGCCAATGAGGCAGATAGGGCAAGACGGTTTATGAGTAGATTGGATGTGGAAATACAGAGACACATCATATCTCTGGGATTGACCACCTTCTTCCAAGTCCTTAAGACGGCTAGAGAACAACAGAGTTTATTGGTGAAAGTCAAGGGTAATCTACAGAAAGAGGTTGTAGTGCAGAAGACGGCTTTTACGCCAAATAGAGCTTATGTACGTAAAGGCATTCCAATAAACAAACGAGAGACTGTACCTATGAAGAAGCCTTTTGTATCAGATCAGAAAAAGGGTGTGATTTGTGACTTCTGCCATCTATCAGGACACACGCAGAAAGTGTGTCGAAGGAGGCTCGGACTTTGTTTAGTTTATGGATCAGCTGACCATACCATCAGTGCATGCCCTTCAAACTTACGATCGAGAGACGATATTCAGAAACAACCGCAAAAGCAGATTTATGGGCAAAAGCTGGTCACTTAGAGGCTTAATCAAGCACGAGCCTTCACATTGACGGTTGAGGAGGCCAAGGCGTTAGACAATGTTGTTTCAGGTATCCTGCTTATTTATAATTTTCCCTCATTGGCATTATTCGATTCTAACGCATCCCGTTGCTTTATATCATCCAAATTTATTAGTGCACACTCTATTCCACATACGGCCCTGTCTAGTTGCTGGGAGATATACACTGGGAATAGGAAAATTATATCAGCAGTGAATGCAAGGGTTGCCCGATTGTTATTTGCGGACGGGAGTTATTCGCGGATTTCTTGGTGATTGATACTGGCAGCTATGATGTTGTCTTGGGAATGGATTTTCTTGGCATTTTCTACGCTCACATTGATTGTAGGGCAAAGAAAATGATTTTCCAGATTCCCGGACATCCGGAGTTCATATTTTCGGGAGGTAGCAGATCTGTCAGGCCAGTCGAATTTAGGACTAGGCCGACTAGTGCCATTCTTTCGTTGATGGAAGTAAATAAGGAAGAAGCACCAGCAGTAGTTCGGGATTTTATGGATGTGTTCGAGGACATCTCGGGTTTACCGCTAAAACGAGATGTGGAGTTCGCGATTGATTTTATTCCTGGAGCAGCGCTGATTTCAAAGGCTTATTATCCAATGGCACCGGTGGAAAAGGAAAAGGAAAAGAAACAAGTTGTCAAATTACTGGAGAAGTGTCATGCCCCGCTTCCCAGTATACGGGCATAGGACGCAATGAGGCCGCTATGTATTTACTCTGAAGTAAATACGCTAAGCATATTTAAGCAATATAAATAAAAATGCACAAGAGACAAGATATAATAAAACAACAACTTTATTTATTCACATTCTTTTTGTACAATAGATGGAAAAGTAAATACATCTGAATGAAAGCAATGCCTAAACAATGACATAACAGAAAAGGAAAGTACTGAAATGAAAAGTGTACAATGAAGCTAGAGCTCTGGGTCGTAAGCAAGCTGATCCAAGTCCTCGCTGGTAGGTTCGATCTCCGGAGTGTCCAGATCACCTGACGACATTCAAAGAAGAAAGAAAGAGAATGTCGTCAGCGAACAAATCGCTCGGTAAGTCCCAAAGATAAGGGAGAAGTAGAATAGACAGAGAGAAAGAGAGTGTAGCTTTTAAAGTTGTATTATTTTGTTATAGTGTTGTATTTAGTGTTAAAGCTGTTGTTATCGTAAGTTCAAGGGTGAATGTCAACCAATCTCAAGAGTGTTCTCAAACCCAACAGGCTCCAATCCAGGGGTAGGGAACCACGGGCCCGAGTCAAATGTTAGTAGCGGGACTTCGACCGTCCTCGAAATATTCCAAACTCAACAGGCCATAATCCAGGAGCATGGAAACACGGGCCCTCATGATTGCTTGCTTGTGTTAGTAGATATGGATTCGTGATCTAGGGGGACTCTTGAGATTCTGTTGGATTCACGAATGAACTACCCAAATACCCCGTGTATTTATTGTATTGATAGTAATGATTGTACTGATGGTATTGTATTGTATTATCTTGAAAATTGAATTGTATAGATGACTTGCCGAAACCATGATATCAGTAAATGAATGTAACTGGAGAATCATGTAAATGGATGTAACTGGAGAATCATGTAAATGGAAGTATTTCCCCCAATCAGAGCAAGCTATGTTGAAATTCAAAATTCAAATTTTGAAGCAACGCTTCAAATCCTGGGCGCAACGCGCCACGTGTCAGGCGCTGATACGTCAGCGTAGCGCCCAAGAAGGCGCGCCCAATCAGAGCAAAGCTCTATTAAAAAACAAAAGGAAGCAATGCTTCAGTTGCGCAAGCACTGCGCTGTGCGACACATGTCAGCGCAGATGCACTAGCGCAGTTGCGCAGCGCTGTGTGCTGCTTGACACGTGTCAGCGCAAATGCGCTAGCGCAGTTGCGCAGCGCTGTGTGCTGCTTGACACGTGTCACGCGCTGGGGCGTTTGCGCCAAACAGAATTAAGATTTTAAAGAAATCTTTCTGTTCTTATTAAAACAAGAAGATTTTCTTCTGTAAAACAGAGGCCCTTAGATCAAAGATCCAACGGTGGGGAAAATTCCCCAAATCACTCAGAGAAAGATCTCTTTAACTAATTTATGGGCACTATAAAAAGGACCCTAGACCTCAATTCAAAAGGATCAACATTTTTGGGAGAAATCAAAAATTTCAAGCAGAGAGAACTCTGAAGAAATTTCAAGAAGAAAAAAGGTAAAAACCTTTAAAATAGAAGAATTTTTTCTAATAAATCATTGATCTAAGAACAAGATCAATGATCTTCAATAAAAAACAAATAAAAATAGTGCTTTGCACTTTTTATGAACCTCTGGTTCTCTGAAATAAGAAAAACAAGAGGAACTTGTTTTCTTTGATCTAAATCAGATCAAGAAAACAAAAAGTGCTTTGCACTTCTTTTATGAACCTTTGGTTCTGGAATCTAAAAGATTCTCAAGTTAATAGTGCCTTGCACTTGTAAATCTGCACTGTTGCGCTTTTGGGTTGGCGCAAGCCACCAGAGAGCGCCACGTGTCAGCATCTGAACCACTTGCGCTATGCGCTCTCTGAAATTGGCGCAACTCACCAGAGTGCGCCACGTGTCAGCAGCGCAAGCGTAGCGCACTAGCGCAGCGCACTGCGCTTGCATGACACGTGTCATCACCACAAGCGCTTGCGCTCTTTGATTGGCGCAAAGCGCCTGAAAAATGCAATGCATTTCTTTTGCTAAAGGGTCAGGCCCAAGTCAAAAAGACCTAACAGGCCTAAATAAATTGCAAAGCAATAAAAGGAGCAGAGCCCAAATAAAATTGATGCTCTGCATCATTTATAATAGGCAGAGCCCAAGTAAAATTGATGCTCTGCATCATTTATAAATGGGCAGAGCCCAAAACAAATTGATGCTCTGCATCCTTTATGGGCAGAGCCCAAACAAAATTAAAAAGTAATGCAATGCATTATTTAAATATGGGCAAAGCCCTAGTGCAGGTCCAATAGACCAAAAATAAATAAAGGCGTTGAATATTTTTTCAACAGGACTTAGCCCAATCATGGCCGTAAGTCCTCAAATTAAATCGACCGAGCACAGCTGCTCTCTCTTAAATCAATTCACGACCGGTTCGAGGGTACATCTCCGAACTCTTTTGACTCCTATCGTTGTAATCCTTCAACGATGTCAGAGAGGTGACGGGTCCCGACAACCACACATCAACACGGACTGTGGGGTCCTTAAACTCATGGACTTAAGCGTTCTTAAACTAAAACACGGATTGTGGGATCCTTAAACCCGCAGACTTATGCCTCCTTAAACTAAAACACGGACTGTGTGGTCCTTAAACTCACAGACTTAAGCGTCCTTAAACTACTTATGGACCACCACGTCTCTAAACTGGAATATGGACCACAACGTCCTTAAACTACATACTGACCGCAACGTCATTAAACTAAACAATAGAGCTCTCAAATGCTCTTTTGTCGGATCTAAACGATCCAGTTAAGTCGATCTTAGTCTCAAATCAGGACTAACGTATCCTTAACAAACGTTTAAGTTGATCTTAGCTTCAAATATGGCTAACGTATCCTTAAACCAAAACCCAAAATCCAAATCTAAGAAAGTACGGATTTGGACTAACCCACCTCCTACGGGCGACGAAATAAATTAGTCTCCGTATACAATCCACGGGCAACCACAAACAAAACAAACACACACGACACGAAGTGAAATTCTGGAGAAGGAGAAAGTTGTTACCGCGAAGCGGTAGCGTAATTAACTGCAGGGGCTTGCACTTGCAGGGAAGAGCGTCCCCACAATCAAAAACCCCTCAAGCGAGGGGGAATCTGACGAAGTCTGCTACATCGGCCGCATCCGTCTAAACCTCCGATACACGGTGCCATAAATCAACTTGGCATCTTTGGAGAGGTAGACGGATAAAACCATATAGCATCTGCCCCGAACCTCAGGCCTAGACGTCCTCGCGACGCAGCCGCCGTTCGGAGGACACCAGATTCTGGCACGCCCGGTTGGACCTTTTTCTCTTTCCACTCCACACTTCGTGTGTCGTATTCGCGAACGAATCGCGGTTTGTTAATGGTTGCCTTTGGATTTCAAGTTACTAAGATTTGGTCATTTGCCTGGCGCAGAAATCAAGCATCGATGGCCTCTACCTGTTCGAAGTGCTCCATCTGCAGCTGCAGCTCGCGTCCAGCCTCAATTGGGGGCATAACTTACGGGCCCCAAGCGGCCTCTGTGTTCACCATGCCCGTGGAGCAGATTACTCAAGCCACCATGGGGTTGTTTTTCGGAACTATGCTTCCGCCAACAAGCTTCAGCACCCCCGTGCCCGTACAAGAAGCTCCTAAGAAGTCGGTATTCGATCGACTTTCAGTTACTGCGGCCCCTCTCAACGGGTCGCCCAACACCAGTGCCTCGGTCTTCTCCAGACTGGGCCAAAACTCCCGCGGACCCACAATGAAACTTGCAGTCCCGAAAAAGGATATTTCAAAAAGAGTAGCCAAACCTGCTCCTGTAGTCGTCAATGCGGCTTCTCCTGCTAAGAGATCGGTCTTTACAAGATTGACCGTCCCAACTCCCACTACTGCTCTTGCTGCTCAAAAGACATCAGTCTTCAATAGGCTGACGCCGGCAACAGCCCCACACCTGAACAGGGGGCAAAAGGAGGCTGTTTCTGTCTCTGAACCGATACCGACAACTCGTCGCGCTCGCCGACGCCACTGGCGCCGGATAAGGAAGGCCGGGGGCAATTCCCCTTCTGGGATAACTCCGCCAGCCCCAACGGTGGAAGTCAATGTTGCTGTTCCAACCGGGAACAGCTTTCAACTGTTGAATAGGGTACGCAGAAACTCGCCAACTGCGGTCCTTAAAAGATCTCCACCGGTAGAGACCGCCGTGGAAGCAGAAAAGCCGGAGCAGCCTCCTCAATCGCTGTCCTCCAGGATTTACAAGACATGGAGACGAGTCTGAGAATCTGTCATTGATCCTAATTTCGCTCGCCAACACAAGAAGTCGAAAGGTCGGCAAGAACAAAATCCCCCGGTCAGGCAACGAAAGGCAACGACCGCTTGGGTGCCCAAAGCAACGGCCCCCTCAATTTCTACAGCCCATAAAAGGAGAAGGCCAGAAAAGGTCCCTACACCTATGGCGAATATCAAAGGTGGTGAACCCAAACGCCCTAAGTCAGGGGGCATTGTAGTTCATACCGTCTACGTGGCGTCTGGTAAGGAGGACAACACATATCAATAGGTCATAGACCGCTCACGCGATCGGTGACCAAAGCGCAGAAGCAGCAGCATAAGCTCCAAGAGATGATGAACGCTATGGCTGCACTTACTGGGCCAAAAGAAAGCCCTGAAACGTCTTCAGATGAACGCCAGGAGCAAGAAACTGACGCCGAATTCCTTCGTCGAATATTGGAGAAGAAGGATAAAGAGGCTGCTGAACAAACAGCCAACATAAAGCGTATGGGTATCCTGTTCCAAGACATGGTAGCGATGATGATCCAGCAAGATCCTCCGGCCGAAGATCCCCCAATTGTCCTTGAAGACGATAGGCGAGAGACGTCAAATCCTCCGCCAGCCCTATCAACAGCTAAGGAGGATACAATCTCCAAAGCTGATTTGGACGAGTACATAGCCTGACAAATACGGGTTCATCATGCGACTGAAGCAGCCGGCCAGGTCCTAAAAACAGGACGGCCGTATCCGAGTTGGCACGACCAGATCAAGTACCCGCCGGGCTACACAATTCCCAAGTTCCATGTCTACAAGGGGACGGGCAATCCTCACCAGCATGTTGCCCAGTTCAGGGCACTCTGCGGCAACACCGGCGGTGACGACAAGCTGTTACTTCGCCAGTTTGTTGGAAGCTTATCAGATACGGCGTTCGAGTGGTACTCTGAGCTCCCGAACGACTATATCAAGACCTTCACGGAGATGGAGCTGTTGTTTACTCAGCGTTTTGCAAGCGCCAGTGAACGCACCCCGATGACGGCGCTGATTAACGCCAGGGTAAAGCCAGGCGAGACATGGGTCCAATATGCTATACGGTGGCGGAACTTATGGTCGAAGTGCGAGCAACGCATTGAAGAAGCTCCCACAGTGGGTATGTTTGTGGGAACCCTTGATCCGCAAGCAACCATCTCGCAATTTATGATGTTTTTCAAGCCGACTACCTTCCAGGCCTTGATTGACAAGCTAGCGCAAATGGATTAGATGGGCCATAAACCCCCTCTTCCAAAACCGGACTCCCGAAATGACAAGGGGAAGGGAAAAGCGATCGTCGTCGCTAATGCTCAACAACAACCGAGCAACTCGAAGCCGGTTGTTCATCAAAATAATATGCGTCCGTACGTAGCCCTTAGTTCTTTCTCTGGATCTGAGATCCACAAAACAAGTCTCCCGCAAGTTGAGAATTTAATTCTCACCGGGAAGATCTTGTTCTTGAGAATCAAAAGATTTAGAAAAGAATTAGGAAAAAAGAAAAAAGCCTATCCTATAGGAATTCAATTCCCCTAAAAATATGGTTTAACCCTAAAAAGAAACTTAGTTCTTATATATATATATATATATATATATATATATAAGAACTTAGTTCTTGAGGAAAACTTGATCCCAGATCATCAAAATAAAGATCTTGGTGATCATTCATGGTCAAAATGACATTAATAGAGATTCAATCTCTGAAAAAGAAGAGAACTTAGCGACTGTTCAGTAAAAAATATTGCACATTTGATGGAATATTTTCCTTACTTTTGTTAAATACTTAAAGGTGTTTATCGTAAGTATGGAATATATGTGGGTTTATCTGCAAAATACTCTTTATCATATATTTATACACTATACTTAATATTATGAAGGAAAATATATGTATATAATATTTATATGATATTTTGATAATTTAAATATGCATATCATATAAAATATTCCTAATCAATATTTTTAAAATATTATATCATATATAAAATAATTAGGATAATATCTCAAATATAACAAATATTACTAATACTATGAATTGAGATATTGTGCAGATATAAGCTCAGGTCTGGAGATCGAGATATCCAAGATGTCGGGAATGAAATCTGCCGATAAAGTTGAATCAAATCGTAAAATCAATAATGGAAGAGACTCGGAAAAGATATTAAGAATCTAGACATCACAACAATCTCCACGTGTTAATATGAGGAAGCTCAAGAATTTTGGAATCTTGATTGCACCATGCCGTCGCCCAACCGCGGGTAATATGCTCAATATGTGGTGGATCCGCGGCCTTATCGTGGCCGTAGGATCTAAGATTTTCTGGGGCTGATCACAACAACAAATCCTAACACGTAGGATTTAGGGTTTCTGCTTCTAGTGCTATTTAAAGGACCGAGAGGTTCATATGAAAATTATCTATCTAATCTCAAAATAGATCACTAAAATCATCATCTAATAGATCAATCCGAAACGATCAAGAGGTCCACAGCGATCCACGAATCCAGGAGATCAATCGACGCATCATCTGCTTCCAATGAGAAAAGAGATCGGGGGCATAAACTGGGGTTCTTGTACTCTAAATTCGACGGATTTGTAAATGATAGTTGATCAATCAAAAGGTAGATCTTTATTTCAATTCTTTGTATCTTACTTTCTGCATTTAATTTCTGCATTACTTTCTGCATTTACATTATGATCTCCTTTTTCATCTTGTATTCTATCTTAACCATGCATGAGTAATTCCTCGCTTGATAGGGTTCGTAGAATTAGGGTAGATCAATGGATGATAAAATCATTTAACTCTTTTTATACATTTTAAAGTTTATAAACTTTAGCAAAGTAAATGTTAACATCCTAATCGAGCGCGCTACCAATTTATTGATAGTCTCTACCGCTATTTGAGATTGGATTAACAATTGTTTTGGTAAAGGCTAAACATGAATAGAGGCCAATGAAAAGATAAGGGTTAAGAGTGGGAACCCTATTCCCTACAAAAACCCTAATCATCATTCATCACTATCGATCTAGTTTTAAATCTATTAAAAAATAAAAGGAGTCATTTTTAATTAATCATCCATTACTACTAAATTCTATGAAACCTACAAGCCGCTTCTTCATAAATTTTACATCCGTGTTCAACATAGATCTAAAAAATATTCTCCCTATTTTCAATTAACTCATCTAAAGCAAGTAAAAGGTTCGACGTTTCCCTGAGACGACCCGTACTCATCTCGGCTAGCTACTAGAGACATCGTTATTGATTGCGGTTACTACTTTACTTACAAAACTTCCTTCCCAAATCTAGAATCAATCATCACCTCATGTGCTTCCCACGTGGGTGCCCTCCCAATAGCGCCCAACGCCTCACGTGAAAAACACGCGGGCGCTCAAAGTAGAAGGCCAGCGCATCACGTGAAATACACGTGAGCGTTGAATAAAAGTACTTAGCAATTCATATACAGCCAAAACGGCTGAGTGCTTAGCAATGATTGGGCAGCGCCCAGCCCCTTACGTGCTCCTCACATGGACGTCATACAAAAGTGCTTAGCACTTTATATACAGCCAAAACGGCGGAGTGCTTAACACTGATTGGGCAGCGCCCTGTGCCTCACGTGCTCCTCACGTGGATGCCATATATATATATATTCGGTCAAAATAACTGAGTGCTTAGCATTGATTGGGCAGCGCCCATAACTGAAGGTTTCACATGATACCCATGTAAGCGCCAGAGCTTCAAACAAGTGCTTAGCACTTTTGCATAAAAAAGGGAGGGCTGAACGAGGCTAGGACGTTCTTACTCTTTTCCCCGAGATAAAACGAGAAGGTTATTCGAGCCGGCGTTGCGCAACCGACTCATAAATCTGCCGGATCCAAAACGTCCGTCGCAACCAAATGATATTAATAAGCCCAACTACTGTCCTTATCATCGAGTATTGGGTCATCCGATCGAAGATTGCTATGTCTTCAAAAATTGGCTTGAAGACCAGTACTGACAGGGCAAGTTCGCGTTATCTGACAAATGGAAGGTGAATCCCTCGCAGCCCTACACCTCTAAGGGGATGAGTACGCCGGGGGCAGCATGCTCTGTCGTTGAAGAAGCTCCTTGGGAGGTTGTATTATCAGCTAAGACAAAGAAAATGCTGAATGACCTTCAGGCATGCCCAGCGATCAAGTGGGAGAATCCGTTGGAACCGCAGGTCATTGAAGGGATGTTGAAGCCACGTCCAACTCCAAGGATCAATGGAGGTGGCCCAAGCATTCACAACCAGCCATCGAAATCTTCAAAGAAGATGAAAAAGAAATCAAAGAAGCCCGTGAAGCCCGGTGACAAGCGCACGGACTTGCAAAAACAAATTGACGCGCTGGAGGAATACAACCAGAAGACACGGACTCCCGTTACATTCCAAGAGTTCCTCAATCACGTCTTTCAAGAGGAAGGTGAGGGAGAAAGTTCATCTGATGAATCTGAAGAATACGTGGCGAGCTGTTATGTGATTTCCCATTCGTTCATGGACGATGAGGAGACTCCTTATACTGAAACGCTGGGGGCAGATCCTGAACTAAAAATTCTGGGGCCATCGGATGAAGTAATTGACGCATTCCTCAATGAAGCTCTCTTAAAAAGTAAAGCTGATCGGGAACGCGAGGCGGTCATATTTGAAAGGGCCAAGCGCCAGCGACTTGATGAAAGAGCTGAGATGCTCCCGCTGGAGCAAAATACATCCATTACCGACAAAAGCAAATTCAAGATGAGGAAAAGGTTTGCTAAAGCCATATCAATGGGCATGAAGCTACCATCCTCCGAAGGAAATATTACTGGTGAAATGGAAATGCACCCCTCCTATTGCTTATATCATCAGAAGGTTTCGCACCCCACCAAAGAGTGCAAAGCTTTTGATAGATGGTGGCAAGGATATATTGCTCATCGAAAACCTTTTAAGCGGGAGAAACGTAAAACTCGTCGGGAGCGAAAAAATATGACCGAAGGGTTTAACAGAACTATCGGTGATTGTCGCATGGTTAACGCCGGGGGATCACAGGTGCCTACATTCGGGAGCGATTCTGATGAGGAGCTGGAGCTTGCCCCTCTCTTTAAAGAGTCCACCTCGGGAAAAGAAGAAGAACCGAAGGTCTGCGAAAATATTCGGCTACATAATCGCATGCTCCCCGAAAAGAATCTCGGACCCTCAAATAAAAAAGATAAGGGAAAAGAGAAGGTCCCTGAAGATATCGTCTTAGATGACCAAGTTGTGGAGGAGCTAAGCGCCAAGGACCCTCCGAAGAGAAATAAGGTGGATTACAACGTCTTAGCGCATCTGAGGAAGCTACCCCACAGCTCAGCATTCTTGACGCCCTTTTGTTATCAAAGGAGGCAAGAGATTCGTTAATCAAGGCACTACAGGATCCAGAGCAATTCCAAGCTTTCCTGGCCGAGGAAAAGATGAAAGATGAATTGGAGGAAGTGCACACGGCCGATGTCGCTTTTGGTGATGAAGACTTTCTCCTTGGGACGTGCTAACACAATCGCCCCCTTTATGTCTCAGGATACTGTCATGATATAAAAATAGGCAAAATCCTGATCGACAATGGATCCTCCGTTAACCTCCTCAATGTGCGGGTGTTAAAAGAAATCTGCATGAGTGTCCAACACCTTGCTCGGGACAAGATCACTATCTCCGGATTCGACTCCCAGTCATCAAGAACTCTTGGGTCTGTGATACTGACGCAACGCTTCGGGCTACTCGTCACGGACATTAAGTTCCACGTCATAGACGCCAAGACATTCTACAACGCTTTGCTCGGCCGACCGTGGTTACACGAGTACAACGTCATTCCTTCTACACAACATTAGTGTATGAAATACGCTAAGGATGGTCTCGAGTATACCGTGGCGGGAGAACTGAACCCGTTCTCCATGAACGAAGTCCGCAAATATGAAGATGCCAAATACTTCTTACCGAATTTCGAAGACACGGAAAGGTGTCACAAGCCGGAGAACAAAACTAACGCCACCATCCCTGTTTTCGGGAGTGACACTGAGGAGGAAGAGGAGATAGTTTATTCGGGTCCGCCCCAATACAACAAGCCGGGACCATCTGCTCCTACGTTGATCTTTGGTAGTGACTCGGAAGATGAGGTCCATGCTATATTCTCTGCTTGGCCTTCAATACGAATGTCCGCTAACGAAGAACAAAGTCTACAAGTCACCATGGCGCCGCTTAAACACCGTAAAGAACTGGATGCACTTGATATCTACAATGTAGAAGAGCTGCAGACGTTCTATGTCCCTCCCAGACGAGAAGGTGAAAAGGAAATTCTATTCTACTGCTCTGAAGAAACCAGAGTGGAGAAAGAAATCTGGCATGGCGCGGATCCTACGCTTGACAGGCTTCAGCCCATCCGTCTCCCCAGGTATTACACAGAGGGCTTGAAGAGGCTACTGAAATGCCAGGGGATATCCTTCAAGCAGACCGTTCAAAAACCCAAGTTCTATGACAAAGTTTGGAACGTTCTCGGGACTCAACGCAAACTGCCTAATGGAAGAATGGAGACAAAAGGGCTTGGATACATCCGGTCCAAGAAACGAGAGCTACTAAACGGTTGCTACGTCGTGTATGACTTTGATGAAGAAGCGATGCTCAATGGGAGGACGCTAATCCTGAGACAGTGAAAGTTCCAGATGCAAAAGTGCCCAGCCCGTCGTTCGAAGAACAAATGGACAAGCTTATAAAGGAAGCGGGTCAAAAAGTCCGGGACGATCATAACCACGAAATGGTCATCTACGAAAAAGCCAAAACGCAACGCCTTCTCCAACATGCCGTGAAAGATGAAAGTGCCGCTCCTTGTCAACCTGTTATAAAGAAGGCCCGACGCAGAGGCAAAAACAAGTCGAAACGCGAAAAAGGCGCTCAACAGCAACGAAGCGGGGCTAAGAGGCCACGCGAGCGAAAATCGAGCGGCTCCGATATATCCCTCATAAGAAAAATGGGTCGGGCGTACTCTTTTCCTCGGGACAAGACGAAGAAAATACTTGACCTCGCTCTAAAACATCAGATGCTTACACTGCCGGAGTTTAAACACCCCGACCAAGCAGGCGAGGTCTCACAGCCAGACTATTGCTTTTATTACCGAGTGGTAGGGCATCCTCTCGAAGACTGCTTCACCTTCAAGAATTGGGTCGAAGATCAGTATCAGCTTGGCAAGTTCGCTCTGTCCGACAACTGGAGGGTAACGCCGCCACAAAAGCACGAACCCAAGGCCACGAAAGAAGAACCAGTGCCACATTGGGATTGGAAGCGAATTCGTACTTATCACGTGATAACAATATTAAAAGAAGAGCCCGAGAACTTGGATGACCTTCCCTAGTGTTTCGAAAACAGCAACGGCGAGGTGATCTCGGAGTTTCCACCAGCGCTGAAAGAGCTGGAAGATGGAATCCATACCACGGCGGATAACCTCAAGAAAATTGAGTTGGGAACGGTGAACGACCCGCGACCGACATTCGTCAGCGAGCTGTTATCCGAAGAAAGGGTGGCTGTGCTAAAAGGCTTGCTTATGCAGCATAAAGATTGTTTCGCGTGGAACTACTCCGAAATGCCGGGACTAGATCCAGAAATTCCTGTGCACAAATTGGCGATATCCCTGGCCGTCAAGCCGGTCAAGCAGGCACCAAGAAGAATGCGGCTCGAGCTTGAGATGAGCATCAACACCGAGGTCAAGAAGCTGATCGACTCTGGCTTTTTTCAGGAGGTTCAATATCCGGAATGGATCGCCAACATCGTCCCGGTGAAGAAGAAAAATGGGACAGTGCGCATATGCGTAGACTTCCGGGATCTCAATAAAGCCTGCCCGAAGGACGATTTCCCAGTGCCAGTCACCGAACTGATGATAGACAATACGTCCACTCATGAGGTTTTCTCCTTCATGGACGACTCGTCAGGCTATAATCAGATAAAGATGCATCCCGAAGACCAGAAGCACACTGCCTTTAGGACTCCTTTGGGTATATTCTGCTACAAGGTGATGCCCTTCGGTTTAAAGAATGCCAGTGCCACCTACCAAAGGGCCATGACGAAGATCTTCGATGACCTTATACACGAAATCGTCAAATGCTATATCGACGATCTTGTGGTTAAAAGCAAATCATACGAGGAACATCTCGAGCATCTGAAGACCGTATTTCAACGCCTTCGGCAATACAACTTGAAGATGAACCCTCTCAAGTGTGCATTCGGAGTTTCTCGGGAAAATGAAAATTCCTGGGATTCATCGTCCGACACCGGGGTATCGAGATAGATCCGTCAAAGATCAAGGCAATCATGGAAATGCCTCCGCCAAGAACTCTCAAACAGCTGCGGTCTCTCCAAGGGAAGCTCTCGTATATACGGCGATTTATAGCCAACCTTTCAGGCAAATGCCGTCCTTACAGCCACCTGATGAAGAAGGGAACCCCGTTCGTCTAGGACCAAAAATGCCAAAGCGCGCTAGACGAGATCAAGCAATACCTATAGAACCCGCCAGTGCTGGCTGCTCCGGTCAAGGGAAAGCCTCTCATTCTTTATTCAACTGCCCTCGAAGGTTCCTTAGGCGCTCTATGGGCACAAGAGAACGATCAAGGGAAAGAAAGAGCACTCTACTACTTAATTCGAGTTCTACTGGGGGCCGAAAGCAACTACTCCCCCATCGAAAAACACTGCCTGGCTTTAATCTTCGCGGTAACAAAGCTCAGGCACTATGCGTTGGCGCATGAGGTCCGTCTCATTTCAAAGGTAGACCCTCTTAAATATTTAATGTCAAAGGCCATATTAACGGGACGACTCGCTAAATGGGCCCTGCTCTTGATGGAGTTCTCGATAACCTATCGGCCTCTCAAGGCAGTAAAAGGCCAGGCCATCGCCGATTTCCTCGCTGAGCATCCGATAGCCGCCGATTCTCCTCTAAATTGCGATCTTCCAGAAGAACATGCGTTTGACGCGATCGACGGTGGTGATACCCCATGGGAGCTTTATTTCGATGGAGCATCTTCCGTAAAGAAGCGCAAACAAAGTACCTCTATAATCAAATCGGGGGTAGGACTCATCTTTGTAACTCCACAGGGAGGGGTAATGCGTTTTGCTTTCTCCCTAACAGAGCCGAGGACAAACAATGAAGCCGAATACGAAACTTTGATAGCAGGCCTCGAGATTGCCATCGACATGGGAATTGAAAACCTCCTCATATATGGAGACTCCCAACTGGTCGTTAGTCAAGTAAACGGCGACTACCAAGCATGCAAGCCAGAGCTGGTGAAGTACGGCGAGAAGGTGCAGCAACTGTTGACCCAAATCCCTTCCTATACTTTGGAAAACATACCACGCGCGGAAAACAGCAAAGTGGACGCATTGGCCAAGCTCGCCAAGGAACTGGCCGATGAGAACCTCGATGACGTAAGAATTGTGGAACAAAGCCGTCGGGTGCTTGCCCCAGCAGAAATATCTCCGGAATCACCCGAAGAGAAGGGAGCGACTGAGCAGACGACCCTACAAATAAAAGATCAGGAAAATACCGAGGATTGGAGAGAAGTCTTTATAGACTACTTCAAATACCGTCAAACGCCCGAAGATGCGTCCTCAAGACATCAGCTTATGAAACGAGCTCTGTCTTCCTTCGTCAATGATACTATGTACAAGAGGTCATTTGATTCTTTGTGGTTGAGATGCCGGGGACCTGCTGAAGCGAAAAGGGTCGTTCAGGAGGTTCATGACGGACTCTGTGGTTCTCACCAAGCAGGCCCAAAGATGAAGTCGAAGATCAAACGGATGGGCTACTACTGGCCCACGATGATTCAGGACTGCCTCGAATATGTGAAGCAGTGCCACTCATGCCAAATTTATGGGGACTTCATCCACCAGCATCCAAATCCACTCCATCCAACAGTGGCTAGCTGGCCATTCAAAATGTGGGGAACCGACATAGTCGGCCCTATCGAACCAGCATCGTCTAGAGGACACCGTTTCATCCTGGCGACGACTGACTACTTCTCCAAATGGGCAGAAGCAGTACCACTGAGGGAAGTGAAGACGGAGAATATCCTCCATTTCTTCAAGACGCACGTCATATATCAGTTTGGAACTCCGCGGTGGATCATCTCCGATAATGGGCCAGCTTACAGAAGCCACAAGATCAGTCGCTTCGCGCAACAACACAATATAGACTGGAGATATTCCTCTGTTTATAATCCGCGAGCTAACAGTCTAGCTGAGGCCTTCAACAAGACCTTGACAAAGATCATGAAGAAAACAGTGTCCCGAAATAAGAAGGACTGGCATGATAGGCTGCAAGAAGCTCTTTGGGTGTATCGAACTACGTTCAAGACGACCACGAACACAACGCCATATGCGTCGGTATTCGGTACAGAAGCGGTACTTCCCCTCGAGATAGAGTTATCCTCTCTACGAGTGGCAGTCCACTACGAGCTGACGGATGAAGAAAATGCTCACCATCGGCTTGAGGAGCTTGATGCCCTCGATGAGACCCGGCTCATAGCGCAACAAAATCTGGAAGCTTATAAAGTGAAGATGACGCACTCATATGAAAGATTGACCAGGCCAAGGACATTTCGCCAAGGCGAACTCGTGCTAGTGGTCAAGAGGCCTATGATCCCCAATCGCGCCAAACGGGGAAAATTCGAGCCAAACTATGAAGGCCCGTACATCATAGACAAGGTCTACCAAGGTGGAGCCTATCTACTCATGGATATGCGCGGTGAAAGGCCTTACAGGCCAATAAATGGTCGATTCCGAAAGAAATACTACGCTTAGCGGGTTACTGCCTAGGTCAATGATAGATGACGACGACTATGTCCGCTCGCTATCTTCCTAAGCTCAAACTTTATAAGCAGTAGCCAGCCGATTCCTGGACGGACCGAAACGTCCTTAAACTAATGGCGGACCGAAACGTCCTTAAACTAATGACGGACCGAAACGTTCTTAAACTAATGACGGACCGAAACGTCTTTAAACTAATGGCGGACCGAAACGTCCTTAAACTACTACCGCAGCATCCTTAGGCCGACGAGATGAATAAAAAAAAAGAGAAAAAGAAAATAAAAAAAAATATGATGATAAAAACGGTATGTCCATAAGCAAAATGGGCACGGATGAAAACCCGAAAGGGCTCTGTGAGTAAAAACAGCAGGGCTACTGGCGAGTGCTCGTGAAAACCCGAAAGGGCGTGACCTCGTAAAAAAAAGTAAATAAAAATAGAAAGAATAAGAAAAAAGGTATGTCCATAGGCAAAATGGGCACGGATGAAAACCTGAAAAGGCTCCGTGAGTAAAAACAGCAGGACTACCGGTGAATGTTTGTGAAAACCCGAAAGGGCACAACCCGTTAAAAGACACTTACAGGGTCCCCTCGACCGTGTAAGGAGAAACCGCCCGTGTGAGATCCTTACGACTCACAAGGGAGCAGCACACTTAGGGATCCCCACGATTCCTGAGGAGAAAATACACTTGTGAGATCCTCACGACTCGTAAGGAGAACTCTCTTATGGGACCCTCACGGCTCATTAGATTTGAAAGTCTTAAGTTACAGATATCTAAACCTGTGCTCAAGCAACCCCCACAACCTTCAATGCTTCCCTACAAGTGGCTCAATACTGACCCTTGTATACAATCCACGGGCGTGAATAAACATTTCCCTAACCAAGTTTCATCCGTGATTGGGGATATGTGCGCATGATGAACAACCCTTATAAGTCTTTTCGACTTACAAGGAGAAAACCCTCTTGTAGGATTCTTACGACTTACAGAGGAACATACACTTAGGAATCCTCACGATTCCTAAGGAGAAAATACACCCACACGATCCTCACGATTTGTAGGGAGAAATACCTTTGTGAGACCCTTACGGCTCATGAAGTTAAAAGCCTTAGTTGACAGGACCTTAACCCTGTTCGCTAAGCCACCTTTGTTCGATATCGACAGAGGCAAATGATGATTCGCTCCTGGCAATATCCCAGTTGCAGCGGTGCGGATGCCAAAATCGGTGTCTAATTTCAGGTTTACGGTGAAAAGCCGGTAGGCCGCACATGCATACGAAATAGCCGAAATGATAGGGCAACTTGCAATAAAAAGCAGCAAGTAAAAACGTATGCATACAAAATAGCCGAAATGATTGGGCAACTCGCAATAAAAAGCAGCGAGTAAAAATAAAATAAATAGCCGAAATGATTGGGCACCGCGAAAAATAACCGAAATGATTGGGCAATCGCGACCTTCGCGATATAAAAGATGAAATGATAGAGCATCGCGGAAATAAAACAAAAAAAATGATAAAGCTTTAGCCCTACAGTTGAGATCACATCGATCCCTGTATACAATCCAAGGGCGCGAACAAAGAGGGAACCATACTTTCCCAACAGGCTCCGCCAGAAAACGAAGCCAAATCTCGACGGTTCATTTCAACCCCAAAGAAACCAGTGTCTTCGGCAAAATCCTTCGACTCGAGGAAACAAGTGTCCTTGACGAAGAAAATCCTGATTCGCGTCGACTCGCAGAGAAACCAGTGTCTCCGTGGGAAATTCTCGATCCGTTTCAACCCCAAGGAAACAAATGATCCTTGGCAAATACGTAAATTCAGGGAAACAAACATCCTTGATGAGAGCCTCCTGATTCGCGTCAACTCGCAGAGAAACCAGTGTCTCCGTAGGAAATTCTTGATTCGTTTCAACACCAGGGAGACAAATAATCCTTGGCAAATACCATAATTCAGGGAAACAAATATCCTTGATGAGAGCCTCCTGATTCGCGTCGACTCGCAGAAAAACCAGTGTCTCCGTGGGAAATTCTCGATCCGTTTCAACACCAAGGAAACAAATAATCCTCGGAAAATACCTCAATTCAGGGAAACAAACATCCTTGATGAGAGCTTCCTGATTCGCGTCGACTCGCAGAGAAACCAGTGTCTCCGTGGGAAATTCTCGATCCGTTTCAACACCAAGGAAATAAATAATCCTTGGCAAATACCTCAATTCAGGGAAACAAACATCCCTGATGAGAGCCTCCTGATTCGTGTCGACTCGCAGAGAAACTAGTGTCTCCGTGGGAAATTCTCGATCCGTTTCAACACCAAGGAAACAAATAATCCTTGGCAAATACCTCAATTCAGGGAAACAAACATCCTTGATGAGAGCTTCCCGATTCGCGTCGACTTGCAGAGAAACCAGTGCCTCCGCGGGAAATTCCCGATTCGTCTCAACTCGCAAGATGAAGCCTCAGGCAGCAGGGATAAAAATAAGGACTTTTTTTCTGAGCAATGAGACCCTGCAAGTTGATCTAAAACGGTCTCTTGCATACTATTCACGGGTCTCACTCTCCAAAGTCGAATTTCGACAAGGAGGGAAACAACCGCTTATAGATCCTCTCGACTCGTAAGAGGGAAAAATTCTCTTATAGGATCCTTACGACTTATAAGAGAAAACGCGCTTAGGAATCCTCACGATTCCTAAGGAGAAAATACACCTACGAGATCCTCTCGATCCGTAGGGAGAAAATTCTCTATGAGACCCTCACGGTTCATAGAGTTGAAAAGTCTTAAGCAGCAGATCTGAACCTACGGCCTAAGCCATCGCCATCTTTTGAAAAATCTAGATGCTTACTCTATTATCGGTCAAATGTGTTTATCAAGACAGTATGCTGATAATAAGAGAAAAGAAAAAGCAAAGAAATAGCACAAGACATTGCAAAGGAAAATGTATATCTTTATTGAATGTAATCAAGTACAAAGTTAAGCGGACAAAAGAATAAAGAATGGATACATATTATTTAAAGAAGAAAAATTTTACAAGTATGTAGATACAAGGGGAATCATTGGGAAGGAAGCGTCTTGCATAGCTCTATTAATTGTTCGTGCACTTCCTTCCACGCCTTTTCTTGATCGGCCACCACCACCAGTTCAGCCTCCACTTGAGCCCGCTGTTGCAAGACGGATGCAAGCTGCTCCCTAACGACCTGATGAACAGCTTCACAGCCTGGAGTGTCACGCTCGGCGACATCAAGCTTCCGCTTCAAGTTCAGCCCATGAGAGATGCGTTCCAAGAGGCCCTCAAAGATAGCCTTTACTTGGGCAGCATTTGCCTCAACCTCAGCACGCAGATGAGCTGTCTCGTTTGAGGTCTCTTGGAATTCCCTTAGCCTTAAAGCTGCTTCTTGTTCCAAGTAGTGGACGTAAGAAACGCTTTCCTTGATCCATGCTGCTCTTTCATCGCTCGCGGCTAAAGTCTCAGGGGCAGGACGCATCAACTCCAGCTGGTGCAGGCGAGCCTCGATCTCCTTACAATGGTAACCCAAGATGCGATGATGCTCTCGTCATGAAAATTCACGAGTATCACCAACATCGGGTTAACCGCCGTACCGAAGTCTGCCGCAGACGTAGGAGTCTCTACGTCGAGGTCCTCAACGTAGTCGCTCAACATACGCAAGCTGTTCGCGTCGCCTTTTGAAGATGGACGTCTCAGGTAAGGACCTGCCGGCATTGTGATGCAAGACTCGAAGGGCGCCGAGACCGGAACAACAGCTGAAAAGAAACAAGATATGATCAGATAACAGTTCAAGAAATAAAAAGGGGGGAGAGTTGTCAATGTGATAGTCGCTATACCAGTTGAGGCAGGTGGCAAGGCCGAAAGGGTCGGTGGCGTAGCCGATCTTTCATCCCCTCCTTCGATTTGTAGCACTGCAGTTGAAAAAAAAAAGAGTTAGCGGTAATTCCATCAATGAAAAAGAATGATATCAATGGAAACCATACTCACCAGCGCCACCAGAGGAAGAAGCGAGTTCAGATGGGAAGGAGAAGTGCGGGAGCAACACCTGATAAAGATGGTCAAAAAGCACTCCTGAAAGGCACAACAGTACGACTCTTAGTACATAAATTATGGGACTGAAAGACGAAATTAATAAGTTGCAAACCTATACCTTCCAACATCTTCGATGGTATGAGAGAGGGTTGAGAGGTGACCACCGCCAAGACAGTCGTTGATGGCGCTCCCTCGAGCGGTGGGGCATAGGCGCTGGCTGTACCTGCGTTGCGAACAAAGGTGAACTTGTTAGAAAGAATTGTAAGGTAAAGAAAGAACACTAACTTGGGATTTACCTGATGAGCTGCCGGCTGAAACGGAGGCGTCTCCCTCCTCCATTGACATGAGGCCACCGCCCGTGGCCTCATCACCCAACTCTATGGGGGCCGTCGTCGTGCTCGCGCGGCCAGGAGACGGCAGAAGACCGTAGACGGGGAGGGTAATGATCGGAGCATTGCCCGACTCTTGAGAAAGAGCGGCTGACTCTTCCCCAAGAATCGTACCCATCTCTCCCGCTATTTTTTCGGGCTCAGCGGTCTCCATCGTTTCATCCGCCGTCACCACGAGGTCGTCGGTCTTAAGCGCCTCATCTGCCGCTGCCCCGGGCTCAGTTATAGTGGTCGTCTCATTTGCCTCCATCTCAGGCTTGGCATCAACGACTTTCTCAAATGCAGCTTCCTCGGCCCCCAACTCAAGCTCCGCAGCTCCAGCAACGTTACCCACCGTCAGCGCGAGTTCGGCCGGTGCCTCCTCCTCTGTTTCCTTGGGTTCGACAGTCTCTGTCTCCCCCTCGGTCGGACTTGGCCCTACAAGACAAGATACATAAGAACCGGCGAGTTTACATTTTTTACAAACAAATTCTGAGAAAAGTATTACCTGAGGTGGAATTCTCGTTAGCCTCCCTATTGGCGCGAATCGCCTGTCTATGAGCTGTAGACAGGGCGACCAGGGACTCTTCTGATGGGGTATCGGCACGAAGAACGGTGCTTGGGCCCGCTCCAATGGCCAAGGCAGCCCTGCGTGCCTTTGCTTCACGTCTCGACCGCTTCCTTTCCTCCCGGGCTGTCGCGATGGACCTCTTTGACGCTTCCTTCATCAAAGCGTCGTCGTCCTCATTCAGAGATGCCTCCAGAGCCTTTAAGGCATCTCTCATCGGCTCTTCAAGACGGACCTCCTGCGGTAGCCCTGAGGAAACAGGAACATCAGCAGCTGGCAGAACATCTGCATCACTTGGCGGGATTGGCATTGAGGTTCCTGCGATAAAAAGGGGAGAGGTTAGATTCACCATAACACAAGGGAAATGAAAAATTGATGAATTGAAACTTACTAAGGCCCATGGACGCTCTAAGACGTTCCTCCTCTTGGAAAGTCTTCAGGAAAGCGGCGATAGCTTCTTCAGTGGTGATTCCTGTTGGAAGAAAAGAAGTAAAAATGTTAGTCAAAGGCAATAATAAAAAATATGATGCAATAAAAAAATGCGACTAGTGATTACCTGATGCCGCAAGCTTAGCCAGCCATGCGTCACGCCTCGCCAACCGCTCCGAAGCTTCGAGGGCGGCCTCCAAATCCGTGTCATCCGGCATGACCAATCCCTCATTAGTCCCATATTCACTCAGGCCCTCGGCATAGGGAGCGTGGGGTTCCTGACCGAACGCGATGTCTGCAGCGAAGAGCGACTTCTTTTTCTTTTTCCCGCCAACCCTATGTGCACACGGGATCGACTTACGCTTAGCAGCCACATTAGGACGGCGGGTCCCGATGTCCGCACCCACACCAGACTCCGGCGAGGCTACAACCACTGTCTCCACTGGAGCACAGGGCGCTGGAGGTGCATCTGCAATATCGGGGAGCGGCAATCTGGGTAGAGGACTCTGCGCACGCGGTGGTCCGACTCTGTCATCTTTCAATGGAGGCACTACCGGGGTCCTCGGCACCAGAGGAGCTTTGCGTTCGCTGCCGGGAGGTGCACCTTTACGGTCGACCAACACTCGCTTCTCTTCCTTTATAACGGCTCCCGTGGAATGATTGTACCACTCTTTATATACATTGAGGAGTCGTGGAGCGCAGGCCGGCGCACTGATAAAAAAATGAGAACCCGTGTTCAGGCGCATGAAGTGATGCAGCGCGTTCTCCATCCCTTCTTCAGTGGCAGCAGGTTCCAGTAGGAAAGCTTCCAAGGGTACCCCTTGATCGTAGCCCAGTTGTTGGGCGAAACGATGCGGGTTGTATCTCATGAAAATCGCCGCACCGTTCTGCCTGAAGATTAGGAAGCCCAGTCTAATAGAATATAAGTGGAGGGTCTCCCGGGCCGTCAAAACTGAGGCTCCATCCTTAAAGGAGACTTGTAATGGTCGCACCGCAGTGGTGGACGCCTTTCCAATAGTCAATACCTTGTCAATGAAGGACATCCCGGATCCAACGGTGTGAGGGCGAAGGAGTAAACCCCTGGCGTTCCGTGGCGATGGAGTCACAATCGATGCACCAATCAGCTGTATCATGCGAGGGAAATCGCACTTGTCGAAGAACGAGAGCCTTTTGTGCATGCCGAAGACACCCGCCGTGTGTAGTTCGAGCCACGATACAAAGTAGTGCATCGGAAAGACCACGTGCTGTACCCCAGGCTCATTAGCATTCGCTGCTCGACTGAGGCCATGATATAAGTGTGCTAAGCCGGCGATCCCAACGGCCACTTTTACCCCGATGGTCATCTGGTGGGCTGGGTAAAAGACAGAAGGCCGCATATGGTGAGAGTGCATTGGGATTGCAAACCAACTCAGCCATAACCCAAGAAATCCTAAGAAAAAGACCTCCCCGTCCATCCCAGGGGCTGCAATTTCTACAAAAGACATGGTCGGGAAGTCCGGAAGGAAAAAGCCCTTTTGGTCTATTTCCTTCGCCGGCAGGTTATCCAAACCTAGACCGAAAGGGTCATCCAGGATAGCAAACTTGGCAGCTTCTGATGAGAGGACGCTTGGGCGAAGGAACCGAGCGATGAAATCCTCAAAGTTAACTCCGCGACTCCCATGTTCAATGAAAAGGGCCTCATAGATGTCCAACACTTTAATCAAGCTTGGGAATTGGTGTTGAACATCATTCTCTGGCGTGAGGCCCCTTACCGCCGGCTTGGCACCGAAGACATACTCGTTTGTCGGAAGCAACTCCTCATAGTGCTCCCCTATAACCGGTAACCCGGAGACTTCTGTGAACTCTTCCAGAGAAATTGACACTTCCCGATCCATTGCAAGGAAAGTGTGAGTGGGGATGTTCCACTGCTCCAAGAAGGCCTTGAACCACCGGGTGGGAAGCGTGGGATACTGGAAGAGGGAGACGTAGACTGCGGTGTATAATCCTAATCTTATCAACCACGACTTCTTCGTTGACAGGATATACCGAGCCCATGGCAGGTAGCTGATCGGGTGGCGGGGGATCAGACCTATGTTATATGATTGCCCCCAAGGTCGTGCCTCACCTTGACAGATACGGCGTCCCAGGATATCCAAAACCATGGGACACTGAACCGGAATCGCATCTATGGCGGGATATAGAAAGCCCTTCGAGGTCCAATCGACCATCTCCACGGCATACTGCACCGGGGATGGATTGGCGTAATGGATCGCTGTGATGGGTTCTGACGGTACTGCGCATGTGAAACTCTGTCGGCCCATGATAATCTGATTATACCACGACCCCCAAAGGTGGAGACTCTTATATTCCGGGTCGTGGTCCCTAATCATGGCTAGAACCTTGCGATCCAAGGGCGCTTCGGGAAACCCTTCCTCCGAGCGAGCGAATGGGAACGAAGTGTCGAAAGACATAGTCACTGCAAGAAAAAAGAAATTAGCCATTAGTGTTGTAATTCCAACGCTTGGCGTTTAAAAAAATTCATTAATTAACTAATTAAATTAAAGATTAATTAAATTAAAATTAATTAATTACACCACACAGCAGTGCAGTGGGTAGGGGACCAAATGGGGACCCACAAAATCTGGATGACAGTGCCTCATGTAATAAGACAGCCCCATCATTGGTTGAGACTGTCAATTAATGAAAAAACCCCCAAGAGAATATTCTCATCAATGGGAGATCCCTAGAGACAAGGAGAAAATCTCCTCTTTCAGAGCAAAGCTCTGTCACAGAGTGACACTTGTCAAACTCTGATCTCAGGGGAATAGGATTCCTTAAAAGAGCATAGCTCTGTAGTAAAAATGGAAAGATCCATCAGAAATTTTTAACACTTAAAAGAATTAAATTTTTTGGAATCTTGAAAAATCCATTAAAACTTATAATAAATGCTTCATTTTTCAGATCTAAAAGGTCTACATTTGATCCAAGAGCAAAGCTCTGTTCATGGGTGAGAACCCATGAACAAGATCTCTGTAGATCTATAAGTTTTTGAGAGCAAAGCTCTGTTTATGAATCCCAATGGGGATTTCTTTAGATCAAAAGATCTGTGAGAGCAAAGCACTTTTAGTTAAGATTGATATGAATTAATATTGAATTAATTTAATTTAATTTAATTTAATTTTACCTAAAGTTTCTAACTTTGGAAATGAGCAAAGCTCTGAAGTTCTGAAGTAAGAGCAAAGCTCTGGAAAATCAAAAATCTTGAAATGGTGAAGATTTTCTAAGGGACAGAGGTCCTATTTATAGGGCGCTTGCGCCCTTTCAGCTCACCCGTTGATCCAACGGTCAGAAGCTTGCCACCGCTGCACTCACATGCGCGCCACGTGAGCGCAACGGTGGGGGGCATTTGTTTCCCCCAATCAGAGCAAAGCTCTGTTGAAATTCAAAATTCAAATTTTGAAGCAACGCTTCAAATTCTGGGCGTAATGCGCCACGTGTCAGGCGCTAATACGTCAGCGCAGCGCCCAAGAAGGCGCGCCCAATCAGAGCAAAGCTCTATTAAAAAACAAAAGGAAGCAAAGCTTCAGTTGCGCAAGCACTGCACTGCGCGACACGTGTTAGCGCAGATGCGCTAGCGCAGTTGCGCTCGCGACACGTGTCAGCGCAGATGCGCTAGAGCAGTTGCGCTGCGCTGTGAGCTGCTTGACACGTGTCACGCGCTGGGGCGTTTGCGCCAAACAGAATTAAGATTTTAAAGAAATCTTTCTGTTCTTGTTAAAACAAGAAGATTTTCTTCTGTAAAACAGAGGCCCTTGGATCAAAGATCCAACGGTGGGGAAAATTCCCCAAATCACTCAGAGAAAGATCTCTTTAACTAATTTATGGGCACTATAAAAAGGACCCTAGACCTTAATTCAAAAGGATCAACATTTTTGGGAGAAATCAAAAATTTCTAGCAGAGAGAACTCTGAAGAAATTTCAAGAAGAAAAAAGGTAAAAACCTTTAAAATAGAATAATTTCTTCTAATAAATCATTGATCTAAGAACAAGATCAATGATCTTCAATAAAAAACAAATAAAAATAGTGCTTTGCACTTTTTATGAACCTCTGGTTCTCTGAAATAAGAAAAACAAGAGGAACTTGTTTTCTTTGATCTAAATCAGATCAAGAAAACAAAAAGTGCTTTGCAGTTCTTTTATGAACCTTTGGTTCTGGAATCTAAAAGATTCTCAAGTTAATAGTGCCTTGCACTTGTAAATCTGCACTGTTGCGCTTTTGGGTTGGTGCAAGCTGATTGAAACGTTTTCCGATTGTGTAAATGTAAAAAGTATCAACTCAAATAGTCCCCTATTTCGGTGCCATTTGATTGATCGTAAAATGCGAGACTGAGTAAGTAAATCAAATCGATAAGAGTCTCTTTGTGTCGGTAATTAAAAAATTGAATAAAGTTCACAATCAAAAAATTATATTTGACCGCAATCAACTACGGTGTCAGTTGTAGATCGTAAGCGAGTGCGAATCGTCCACAGGGATTGTGCGATTCGTTTTTATATTTACTTTGTTTGAATTGAAAAGTTAATCAAAAAGAAAAGAAAACATGATTCTGTAGGGTTCCTAGGCACTCTAATGGAGTCTCACAAGTGATCAAACGTGCACAAATCAAATTTTACGGGTGCCTACAAACCCTAATACGGATCGTCAACTAGATATATAGGCTATGCAAGCAAGTAAACGGAAATATAGCTAAAGGGAAGGGGCTACAACCTTTGCAGATCCGGTCCTCCACCTCCTAGGCTCCGTGATGAAGTCCTCTCCGCTGTCCAAATCGAACCATGACTCTCACGGTGGTTTCATCGGAGAAAAAGGCGGGCTAGCTCGTCGACAACGTGCCGAAGATGATCTACGTCGAGGCATCACTAGATCAAGCTCCACCTTCACAAAGCCATGAAAACTTGTGAAGGAAACACCCTATACTACTTGGCAAGAGGTAGAGGATGAAGAAATAGGAGGTAGGTTCACTTTAGAATTGGATTTCTCACTCATATTCTCAACTTGCCATTGATGAAAACAAGCTTCTTCATGGAAGAAGAAGATGAAGAAGAAGAAGAAAATATATGATAAGTTATTTAAAATAGAAAAGAAAATATAATACTTATCATAATCTTACCCTTGGTTAAGTGTAGAGAATCAACTAGGGTTAGTGAATGGTTAGGTTTTGTAGATGAAGACAAAATGGTCAAAGCTTCTTGAAGCTTCAAAGAAAAGAACAAAATAATCAACCATTTTATTTTCTTTCCAAATGAAGAATGAATAAATAAATAAATAGTCAATAAATACAAAACCCTAACCATTACACAACCATGGTTTAATCATACACTTAACTAAGTATGCATGTATCATCAAACATGATACAATCATGTGAACAAAAATATATCACATATACATCTTGCACAATTCAAGTGAGAAAATCCATTTAAAGTGAACCAATACTAGTTGATGCAAAGTAATATATCAAATATATAATTATACATTAAATCATTGAATCAACACTTGATTCAATGATCCGGTCATGTCACATATAACCGGCTAGTATCCAATGTATCGGCTTATCGAATCAATCCTTGATTCGATAACTAGGTCATATCGCATACAACCATTTGACACATTCATCGCGAGAATGAAATACAGTATCACATACACGCATTATTCTCGGTCCCGCACATATCTCATATGCGTTCCTATTTCGTTTCGCTTGAGCTAGGAAACCGCTGTGTAGGACTCTAAAGACTCGTCAATACGCCGGCAGCAGATGATGATCATATCAAACACCCACAAGCCGCAAGCGGTCTGCTAAACGTAACGGCCACCCGGGTATTGAGCGATCAGAAGATCGACGAGCAAGCCCGCTCACACTCCTGTGAATCCAACCAGTAACACTTACCGTACAGTCCGATCTGTTCGTCTGATATGTCGCATATCTCGCCTAGGGGTGGTAAACGTCAGACCCCAATAGCTCGATAAGTCATGCGGACGTAGGGTCCATAACTATCGTGAAACTACTGATAACTCTTACCAGTATATCACTGCAACCCTGGCCAGGGATTTCCTATTATGGCCAGTCATGCATTGCGCAACATCAACCCCCAATACCGGGAGAGACGAATCCCCTCCTATCGCTCATTGCCTCCATGTGAATCGGGACTGTACCCAAAAACCACCTGTTTGCACGACTCAGTAGAGCCGTGGTAGGGTGGAAATCAAAGCACAGTGGGAGACACACAAGACTCTATGACGATCTCGGGTCAACAGACTAAGCTGTACCAGTGTCACCAGAGAACTGCCATCTGACGTGAGGTATAATACCATCTGGGAGTTCTCGGCGAGTCCGTTCAGTGTACCCAGTCTGCACTGAGCACCCGCATACCATCTCCGATGTCAAACACCAATGGATATGGGATCATCCATCGCCCATCACATGGGTCGAGAAGATATACGCTAGTCTACTCTGGAATATCGATGCCCCGTCTCGATATTCCCACGACCAGGAACAATGAAGGATGTACTCATTGACTACCCAGGCCCCACTAGTATGATCTGCATCATAGTCCTGGAAGTCGAGTACACATCCTAAGGGCTTTATCAACATGTAATCAGAGAGACAGAAGGTATACATGTTAAGATAAAGAGCAACCAGATAGCGTACTATCATGTCGAGCAAGAAAGTCCTACCTATATATGTCCCAGCATCCACTACAATATACATCCAATGTACAGTAATGGCCTCTAGGGCATACATATAACTAACAATCTCCTACTTGCACTAGGGCCATCTGTAGCAGTGGTTGTAGTATCTAATACTCAACCATCCCCTAAACGTCTCTCTTTGGGAAAAAGGCCTTCGTGAGTGGATCCGCCGTGTTGTCCTCTGAGTCTACTCTCCTAACCTCGATCACCCTGGAGATCAACTATCTCCATGATCAGGTGATGCTGCCTCAGAATATATCTGGGTCACTGATGGGACCAGGGTTCCAGGGCCAAAGCCACAGTTCCATTGTCACACAATGGTAGGAACTAAGTTCATCCTATGAACCAATATACACCCAAACTGCCTCTTTGGCAGTATCTTTAAAAGCGATGTTTCCAGCCTTTATCGTCTAGTTTGCCACGGTATCTAGCTTGGAACTCTTCCAACATACCGTCCCTTTACTAAGGGTAAAGACAATGCCTGTGACTGACATTCAGTCGTCTTTATCACTCTGGAACCCTTCCAGTGATTCTCCCCAGGATCGATTGATACCATTTCACTACAACTAGTGAGTATCCTAACATCCAATTAGATCTATCTCATAGATCCAAAGCTTAGGATTTAGTATGTATCACTTTGATCCTATATGGAAAATCATTGTGATAAGCGGATATTGATCGAGCGTAGCATAGAAAACTCCTTCCCTAACAAGAGTATGTCATCCACGTAATCTGCGAGGATTGTCACCATACTCCCTACTACCTTTTTGTTTATACAAGGTTCATCTACCATTTTGATGATGTCAACTTCTTTGACTAATCCATCAAAACAAATGTTCCAACTCCGCGATGCCTGCTTTATCCTATAAAGCATCTTGCACACGTTTCCGCTGCTCCCACTGTCTACGAGGCCCTCTGGCTGTGTTCTTATAGACGTTCTCTTCTAAATCAATATTTAGAAAAGTAGTCATGGCACCCAACCACCAGATATCGTAGTCATGGTATGTAGCCGTGGCAAGTAGGATCTGGATGGATTTAAACATAGTCCCTGGAAAAGGTTTCATCATTATCCGTGCCTGGTTGATGACGAAAACCTTTAACAAGTCTAGCTTTAAAAGTCTCAACTTTTCCATGTACACCAAGTAATCTTCTCAAGATATACTTGCTCCTGATGGGGATTTAACCCTTCAGATATAGCAACCAAAGTCCATACTTTGTTGGTGTATAAGGATTCCATCTCAGATCACTAAGCATCCAGCCATTCTTACAGAGTCCCTACTCTCAATGGCCTGCTCGAAACTGATTGGGCCATCATCCCATGATGCAATCCTCGCTCTCACTGTCATCGAGAAACCGAGGTATCTCTCAGGCAGGCGAGGAACCCTACCAGATCGGCGGAGAGGCTGAGGTTCGTCGGGGACTATAGAATCCTTTGGTTCTGTCAAATCTTCAGCTGTAGTTTCGTATAGCTGGAACCTTTCCAGTTCTACAAAACTGACCTAGCCTTGATCTTGTCCGGATTTTGCTTTTGACATAGGCCGGACAATCCCAAATCTTAACTTACTTAAGAGATAGGATCTTCCCACACCATATCTTACATGGAGTGGTAGGCACTGATTTGATTCGAACCTAATTAAATAGGTATGCAGCTTCTCAAGCGCATAACTCCCAAAAAGGAAATAGGTAACTCAGTAGTACTCATCATAGAGCACACGATATCTAATATTGTGTGATTGCTCCACCCCGATACACCGTTATGCTGTGGTGTATTCAGAGGAGTAATACTGAGATAGAATCTCATTTTCCTTTAGAATAGTCCAAGGATTCCATGCACAAGTATTCTCCTCCCTGATCTCATCATAGGACATAATTCTTATACCCGTATTTTGGTTCTCTACTTCCTAGTTATATTCTGTGAATACCTCAAAAGGTTCGGACTTATATTTCAACAGGAATATATGACTGAATCTTGAGAGATTATCAGAGAATATAATGAAGTATAAAGAACCATTCCTGGCATGTGTAGACAGGAGACCTTACATACATCACTATGTATCAGTCCCAAGAGTTTACTAACTCTTTCTCTGTTTCCAGTAAACAGAGCTGGTGTCATTATATCTTTGTGACATGACTGGCAAGTTTCACAAGATGTAAATTCAAACTGATTTAAATATGCATCTAAATGTAACTTCAGCTAGTCGGGTCGCATTGATATGACCTAGTCTACAATACCTCAAGAAGAATTCGTTCATTTCTGAACTCTTCCTCTTGTGTGTGTTCTGTATACGAGGAACTGTAGTTTGATTTAGAACTTCAATGCTTTTAGATAACGTGCCTGATCCGATCAACTTTTGATATAGGAAATGTTCAAAACATTATCCATCAATACAAAATTTTACCGTTTCTTTACTAATAAAGAGACAGATATGATTTTGTATATCAGGTTCGGTATCTAATAACATTCGTTCAGAATCAATGTATTGGTAATACAGGGTGACAGTGACCAACAGACTTGGCTGCAACACTTGCCCCATTTTCTGCCTTATGAAACTTATCATCCGTTCTCAGTTTTTCTATCTTTTATAGCCCTATGTAACAGATTACATATCTGGGATCCTGACCCTGTATCATATACCCAGGATCCAGAGGATACTGAGAAACAGTTCTGTATAATGAACACACCCAAAGGAGATGCATCATATGCACTTTCTTCGTTTGGGCGGCATAGGAATTCTGGTATTCCCCTATTTCCTGCTCTGTCTTATAACAATTATAAGTTGGAGCGGGACCAACGTTCCCCAGCTCAGTATAACAAGCGGGTTCGGTCAATACATCCATTTTATTATCTTGATTAAGGCGTGATATGGTCGCTACCTGGAGAGAGAGAGAAGAAAACACTCTGCGTGCACTCTTGCAAGATCAGATTGGTTATATATTTTATCTAATCAGGATGGCTCCCACTGTTTTTATCAAATCTTCATTCAAACCTTAAAAGGAAAGACTAGCCGGGATTAATTACACTTTACAAATTCGCCAATCTTTCAGCCAGGCCAGTGTCGGTACTTTGAGGGAGGTTTCCCGTGCTTTCGCACGGACCTAATTACAGTAAACCTCGTTTTCCCAGAGGCGTAACCCCGTTGACACCTTTCTAGACACCTACTTGATCGGCTAATTGCAAAGTGCAAAACTCTCCCAGGAGTAACAATTACTCGCAGTGGGTATCGGGATCCAACTATCATATAGAAGGTATGCAATCTCATTGCAAGTTTCAACACTTGAAACTCCCGATAATGGTTTTTACCCCTAGCACCTATGACCTTAACTATGGTCAACAAATCATAAGTACTAGTCAAGTTCTACCCGTCATTTCGTGATTAATTAGACCTACCCACATGACCCTTAACTAAGGTTAACAAAGTCACGCGACTATCCTAACTAATCGCATCATATGCGGTGTAGGAAGACATCACTTAGCTACCGTACACTGTGCCTTGACTATGGTCAACAAACACAGCACGAATACTAAGTACTCTACTTCCTAAAATGACGGAGGGTTGCGAATGGCTTTTTGTGAAAACCTTTAACGCTTTGAACTTGATCTCGTTGCGGAATCAAATGGTTTTTAAATGGAATGTTTTCGAGGCTTTTCTAGTTTTGCTAAAGGGGTCACTCCCGGTGAAGGGATCGTCGGCCATTTCCTCGTCGAATGAGGTGCGGGATATATCATATATATCACTGTGCAAAGCGGAAACCATAGAAGCGATCAAATGACAAACCGAGGGTTGTAGCATCTGCCATTTATTGCTAAAGGAGTCACTCCCGGTGAAGGGATCTCGGTCCTTTCCTCATCGAATAAGGTGCAGGATGTTCTATAATGAACACCGCGATGCAAAGCAAGAACTGTAGCTACCTGTTTTATTTTGAAATTCGATTCCACAACATCAATTAGTTTTATTTTCTTTCATTAATCTCATTAATGAATATCCCATCATTTAATTCCACCTAAACATCACAGATAAATATAACGTACGCTTATGCCATCCGCATTCGCCTCGATGTCCCGTCTGCACCGTTAGGTTAGGTAACTAACGCCAGAGCGAGGCAGGGCTAGCGCGGGTGTAAAACATAAGCAACGTCTATATAATATATCATATATACTATATATAATATCTGTCACAGAACATCACATGATCACATCACAGATAAATCACAGCAGAAGAAACATATGAAATATTGGATATACTAGGACGTCCGTGTTTTCAATACGAGCCAGTATAAAACACGGATTCCACGGTCGTGATGAATAGCCTGTCCCACACCCCAAGACCCCTACGAGAGCGGCAAGCAACCCTACCAATTCTAGGGTTAGGAGACCCGGACTCGACTCCTCGAGATAGTCTCCCACTGGACCCTAGAACCCGGTTACTTGTGCTCCCCTCCTTGGGTCTATCCTAGTGCAGAAAAGTAAATAATATACATCAACGGTGACATCTTCCGCAACCTGGAAGTGCCCCAATAAAAGAATATTACATACAAGTTTTTACATGAATGAAAATGATAAACACTCATCTCACATAAAAAAAAAACCCCGGCTATTCAAACACGACGATCCAATATAACATATCCAGCAACACATAACATCACATGTCATCAACGTAAGTAAATATGCGCATCCCAATTGTCGTTGACATATAGCAACGAAACCGGCGATATCACATATTACACTTACGGTCATAGAAAAGAAAGTGTAAAACTACAACAGTTGGAATCCGCAATCTCATTAGGCATCCATGCCTAACCAAATGAATTCTTTAGACATCGCATGCCTAACAATTATAAACCCCGCATTTTAGTCTCATTATCGAAAACACTTTTCAATACCAAGTCGGGTAATTCAACAAGATTCCCGACATCCTGATCGAATACTCGTCGCAAACTTCAGTAGACGGCCGCACCCCCGATACCGTCGACGAAGTGCACCAAGGCGGAACACCGCTACCGCGAGCACCCGAACGGATGCTTTCGGCGACGGGGTTCTCCTACAGTCACTTGGTCGGGGCTATGGAGTGAGGCTGACTATTAAGTTTACCCGGCGAGTATCCGCGTACGCTACGTGATTGCGACGGACTTTTGATCACATCAAAACTCCGTGGCAACCGATCAAGTGAGACTAAACTGCTATGTTTATAATATTCATTCCGTTATCTCATAACTACTTGTGAATTCCAATTATTGTATCACATTCCGGATAAATAGAAAACGCTAAAATTTTCGATCGAACAATCGAACACCCAAGTTTTCCCGATACAGCTCAACACATGAAATAAGTCTAACAACATTCAGTTCGTGCCTCAGTACCAACGGTCCAGCCGTAGAAGGGTCAAGCCAACGCCTCACATGTGGCACGCCGTACTGCCCCAAACCCGAAGGTTCAAAGGGCAGTTCAAGACGGTCACATAATCGAGTTAAGGTTTGTTGTCTTCTAGAGGGTCCATCGCGTTACTTGCACTACTTAGAACATCGTTAAACTACGGAAAAATCCAACAATTGGAAATTTCCCGGCAGGGAAAAAAGTGGGTATTTATATCCGGTCGAACTTTTTAACATATTCTAAAATACCCGGAAAAACACACTGACAAAATTAGACAATCCGATCGATACACTGAGTTCCCAATACAACCCAGAAAATAAAATTCTGGAATAAATATTAAAATATTCCCAGGAAAACCAGCACTGCTTACTAAGAATTACTGTGCAAACTTCGATGCACAACAAGACAAAACTGCCGCGGAACCGCCGCATGAGCACGCTCATGCCGCGGATCCGCGGCGCCTTTAAGGAATTAGGGCATCGAATTTTGCAGTAACCCTTACAATCCCCTGCTGATTTTTCTGCATATTTTTAATCTACAAAAATCCACATTTTATAGAATTGTCCAGAGAGCATTTTAAAGTCGGTGTTTTGGGTCGATCGGACTTCTAACTCCGTCTACGCATCGCCTAAGGCTCTAGCTAGGCTCTGATACCACTGTAGGGTTCTTAGGCACTCTAATGGAGTCTCACAAGTGATCAAACGTGCACAAATCAAATTTTACGGGTGCCTACAAACCCTAATACGGATCGTCAACTAGATATATAGGCTATGCAAGCAAGTAAACGGAAATATAGCTAAAGGGAAGGGGCTACAACCTTTGCAGATCCGGTCCTCCACCTCCTAGGCTCCGTGATGAAGTCCTCTCCGCTGTCCAAATCGAACCATGACTCTCACGGTGGTTTCATCGGAGAAAAAGGCGGGCTAGGTCGTCGACAACGTGCCGAAGATGATCTACGTCGAGGCATCACTAGATCAAGCTCCACCTTCACAAAGCCATGAAAACTTGTGAAGGGAACACCCTATACTACTTGGCAAGAGGTTGAGGATGAAGAAATAGGAGGTGGGTTCACTTTAGAATTGGATTTCTCACTCATATTCTCAACTTGCCATTGATGAAGACAAGCTTCTTCATGGAAGAAGAAGATGAAGAAGAAGAAGAAGATATATGATAAGTTATTTAAATACGATAAGTTATTTAAAATAGAAAAGAAAATATAATACTTATCATAATCTTACCCTTGGTTAAGTGTAAAGAATCAACTAGGGTTAGTGAATGGTTAGGTTTTGTAGATGAAGACAAAATGGTCAAAGCTTCTTGAAGCTTCAAAGAAAAGAACAAAATAATCAACCATTTTATTTTCTTTCCAAATGAAGAATGAATAAATAAATAAATAGTCAATAAATACAAAACCCTAACCATTACACAACCATGGTTTAATCATACACTTAACTAAGTATGCATGTATCATCAAACATGATACAATCATGTGAACAAAAATATATCACATATACATCTTGCACAATTCAAGTGAGAAAATCCATTTAAAGTGAACCAATACTAGTTGATGCAAAGTAATATATCAAATATATAATTATACATTAAATCATTGAATCAACACTTGATTCAATGATCCGGTCATGTCACATATAACCGGCTAGTATCCAATATATCGGCTTATCGAATCAATCCTTGATTCGATAACTAGGTCATATCGCATACAACCATTCGACACATTCATCGCGAGAATGAAATACAGTATTACATACACGCATTATTCTCGGTCCCGCACATATCTCATATGCGCTCCTATTTCGTTTCGCTTGAGCTAGGAAACCTCTGTGTAGGACTCTAAAGACTCGTCAATACGCCGGCAGCAGATGATGATCATATCAAACACCCAAAAGCCGCAAGCGGTCTGCTAAACGTAACGGCCACCCGGGTATTGAGCGATCAGAAGATCGACGAGCAAGCCCGCTCACACTCCTGTGAATCCAACCAGTAACACTTACCGTACAGTCCGGTCTGTTCGTCTGATATGTCGCATATCTCGCCTAGGGGTGGTAAACGTCAGACCCCAATAGCTCGATAAGTCATACCGACGTAGGGTCCATAACTATCGTGAAATTACTGATAACTCTTACCAGTATATCACTGCAACCCTGGCCAGGGATTTCCTGTTATGGCCAGTCGTGCATTGCGCAACATCAACCCCCAATACCGGGAGAGACGAATCCCCTCCTATCGCTCATTGCCTCCATGTGAATCGGGACTGTACCCAAAAACCACCTGTTTGCACGACTCAGTAGAGCCGTGGTAGGGTGGAAATCAAAGCACAGTGGGAGACACACAAGACTCTATGACGATCTCGGGTCAACAGACTAAGCTGTACCAGTGTCACCAGAGAACTGCCATCTGAGGTGAGGTATAATACCATCTGGGAGTTCTCGGCGAGTCCGTTCAGTGTACCCAGTCTGCACTGAGCACCTGCATACCATCTCCGATGTCAAACACCAATGGATATGGGATCATCCATCGCCCATCACATGGGTCGAGAAGATATACGCTAGTCTACTCTGGAATATCGATGCCCCGTCTCGATATTCCCACGACCAGGAACAATGAAGGATGTACTCATTGACTACCCAGGCCCCACTAGTATGATCTGCATCATAGTCCTGGAAGTCGAGTACACATCCTAAGGGCTTTATCAACATGTAATCAGAGAGACAGAAGGTATACATGTTAAGATAAAGAGCAATCAGATAGCGTACTATCATGTCGAGCAAGAAAGTCCTACCTATATATGTCCCAGCATCCACTACAATATACATCCAATGTACAGTAATGGCCTCTAGGGCATACATATAACTAACAGATTCAAGAATTTGTCAATTGATTCAGGTGTCACGAGTTTAATCAAGAATCAAGAAAATGATAAACAATCGAGAATTGGGGTTTCAATGATATTTCCAACCAAATGTCAAGAATCTAAATGAGGCTCGTAGGATTCGATCGGATCTATAGACGTGATGTAATTTCAAGATTTCGTGTCCTTGTCCTTCGAAGGATTGATACTAGATCGATGATGATCGACGAGAGTTAGGGCTTTCTTGATGAAACTAGGGTTTCATCCTTTAACCCTTGTTCTTTCGTTGATATCATTCACACTCTAGCCTCTAGCAATTTCAAGAAAGCATCGCAATGAATTGGGTCGTCGATTCTTGATCTTGCTAGGGTTTATAAAACTCGTAGGATTCAAGAATCGATTTAAGATATATTACATCATCATTCTATTGATTGTCTCGACTCCTCGACGAGCGGAGTATTACTCAAACATCACAACAAGAATTACAACTAGAAATTTAGATTGAATCATGATGCAAGAATTTAAAGAAAACAAGATAAAAGAATATCACTTTTTATTTATATCAACAATTTGATTACTGTCGCTCAAGAACTACAAGAGGAAGAACTAAATTATCGACTTGGCTTCGCCCGGCTCCGTGAGTCGCGGATCGGCTTGGAAAACTTGCTCTGTTGAAGACCGGCTCGGCTCCTAAAAGGTTGCAACGCTTCTTGCTTGAATGGGTACTCGGGATCTTGGCTTTTGATTGGAATTAGGGTTAGGGTTTCACACAAGTCCTCTCACTAGACTTGTGGAAGAAGAAGATGAAGAAAGAGATAGAATGGCTCTCAAATGAACTAATGGATTGATTTTTCCAAGATATTCAATAATTGGCTTACAAGTGAGCCTAGGGTCTTATTTATAGAACACCCAAACCCTAAGCCTTTGAGTTCCCTCCAAAAGTTTGTTGAAAGACTTCTAGAAAGAGTTTGTTAGGCTTAGCTTAGGGTTTAAGCTAGGGTTTAGAGAGAGGTTTCTAGAATACAAGGCTAGTTTAGTGTTGATCCCAAACCTTGCTGATCTGGCAGAAGTCTCTGGAGTCTTCAGGAATTTATTGTATATGAGCTGAATGTGGGCCCTGAGTGACGATTTTTGATGCAAAGATCAAGTGCTGACGTGGCAAGACAGCCGCGGAACCGCGGCTCAAGCAGGCTCCGACCGCGGTTCCGCGGCCATGTAGGAGGCTTGGAGCTTGGTTCTTCTGGTGTGGTCTTTTGATGGTATTTTGGGCTTCTTCTGATATGTTGATTTGTATTTGTCCCTTTTGATTGATACCAGAACTGAAATCATTGAGTTGGCGTCATGTTTTAGCGGTACCATGTAAATTTTTGGCCTTTCTTCTGGATTTTTCTGCACAGATCTCAAAACAAGTGTTGCGCAAATGTAGGGATGATGCGATGCCATGAAATGCGGTCAATTTCCTTTATAGTGTCGGTTTTAGAGTCTAATACATGTAATCTGATATTTTGTGATGGTTTTGCTAATATGTAAAATATGAATGCCGAACACTTCTATATGAATGCAAATGATGAGGAAATTGCCGGCTAAAATATACAATATTTTCGACTAATCAAATTCCCCCAAACTTAATTTCGATCGTCTCGAGCGAACTGTTTTATTAAAAAGAGAAGGAGAAAATAAAGAAAGAGAAAAAACTAACTAGCACACTTTCGTAAGCAACACGATTGCACTGAGCCCGTGCAATAAGCCCTTAAACCTCTAGGTGTCCCTAGTAGGAGGAGTGTTGTCTCCTGAGGGTTTTCAGCGGATTGCTCCCACAAAATCCAATAATAAAAGAAAGATCATGAATATTACATTTAAATACAAGAATTGTAAAAGAAAAGCCTTGAAAATTAGGGTTTCCAACTAAGCTAGCTTTTTGGTTGTCATGAGCCCTATCTTAATGGTCATGAAAAGATGTTAGAAATCACGTCCTCCCTCAATAAAACATCGTCTTATTTTTCATTCCTATCTTTATTCCAAACATCGATCATATAACCCTGCGTGTGTGTAAAGACATCCCTACACCCGGAGAATTCAATTCAAGCTATCATACTCTTGCCCATCAGCCTCAGTACTTTTTAATTAATGAATATTTAGATGAGATTGCTCACACACTTTCATGCGACCGCTAATACTTCTTGAGGTACTAATCGACCGATTACTCCTGTGCTTGCTTACTTGGTGTATTTTCCTCGTCTTGCACCACCTCAGGCATAGCAGTGACTCCCAGACCAGTTGGCCTTAGGGCACTAGGTGAAGAAGCACCCTCGCTATACATTTTTATTGCCCTCAGTGATAACAAAACCAGTGTCCATTTTTCTTACCGTTTTATATTTTTCATTTTCATTTTTTTTCTTTTTATTTCCTTCATACTTTTGGCTTTAAGACAAGAGCATTTCAAGGTATCCTCTACTATCCCAGGCTTTAAGACGTGTGTAAGTGCGAATAGCAGGGTAGCAACGTTCAAAATGTTTGGCTTTCAGAATAGAAACTATTTTTCAGACTTATTTTTATCCTCAGATTAGTAACGTCCTTTATCTTACTAACCCTTAGGACAACGGCTCATAACTACTTATTACTAGTTCGTATAAGAAAACTTCTAATTTTCTTAGTTTTCTTAAATTTTTCTAATCTCATGGATGTAATTTTTCACTATCTAAACTTTTATTATCTTAAAAATGTAAATATTAAAATTATTTTTATACTTGAAAATTTTTAAATTTTTATGGGTTTTGAAAATTTTTCAATTTTTTTTTATAGATTTTTAAAAGAAATGTTTTGTGCTTATACAGATGATATGCAAATGATGCGAAAATAAGCACAAACCTCCCCCAAACTTGTTTTCAACAGTGTCCTCACTGTTGCCAAACGCTATACCTACAAAAACTGTAAATCTGGGAGGAATTATTAGTGGGGGCAAAATATGTAAGTGAAGAACTTCCCCCAAACTTATTCTTTTCACTCACCTCCATTCAAAAGGTGATGCAATGATATACTGGATATGAAGGTGAGACGGAGGAATTTTAATCAAAATAAACTGGCTCTTGTAAGAACAAGAGCTCCTCCGTGGGGTCAGTGGAAAAATACGGCTTTAGTCTATGTCCATTTACTTTGAAAAAGGTGCCGTTTTAAACATTTTCTACTTCTACTGCCCCGTGCGGGTATACAGACCGCACAACAAAAGGTCCCTTCCATCGAGATCGGAGCTTACCGGCATGAAGGTGTAATCGTGAATCATAAAGAAGGACTTGTTGACCAGGTGAAAATGTTTTCCTCAAAATGTTTTTATCGTGAAAAACCTTAGTCCTATTCTTTGTGATTACAGCGTTATCATAAGCTTCATCGCGGAGTTCGCTTAGCTCATTAAGTTGCAGCTTCCGAAAGTTTCCAGCAAGGTTTAAATCAAAATTTATTTCTTTAATAGCCCACAATGCTTTATGCTCTATCTCGACGAGTAAATGCCATGCTTTCCCAAACACTATCCTATATGGAGACATCCCTAGGTCGGTCTTATATGCAGTTCGGAATGCCCAAAGAGCATCCGTCAGTTTGGTCGACCAGTCTTTTCTATTTTTAGCAACAGTTTTCTCCAGGATAAGTTTGATTTGTCTGTTTGAGATTTCAGCCTGCCCGCTTGTTTGGGGATGATAGGGTGTAGAAAGTCGGTGGTTGATTGAGTATTTCTGCATCAGAGTCTCGAAAGATCTGTTGCAGAAGTGTGTCCCATTATCGCTAATAATAGCGCGTGGGTGTCCAAATCGCGAGAAGATATTCTCTTTCAAGAACTTAATGACAACTTTCTTGTCATTAGTGCGACATGGAATGGCTTCTACCCACTTGGAGACATAATCAACCGCCAGCAATATGTACAGATTCCCAAAGGAGTTGGGAAAAGGACCCATAAAATCAATACCCCAAACATCGAATATTTCAACAACCAGAATGGGTTGCTGAGGCATTTCATTCCTCTGGGAGATTCTACCCGCATACTGACATTGTGTACAGGTTTTGCAATGGTCAAATGCGTCCTTGAATAAGGTCGGCCAATAAAATCCACATTGCAAAACCTTTTCCGCTGTCTTTCTAGGACCAAAGTGACCCCCACAGGCCTGATCATGACAAAAAGAAAGAACACTCTTGAACTCTTCATTCGGGACACACCGGCGAATGATCTGATCAGGACAATATTTAAACAGATATGGCTCATCCCAGTAAAAGTGTTTTACTTGGGATAGAAAACAGTATTTGTCCTGTTTTGACCAATCGCTGGGTATCAGTCCCGTGGCATGATAGTTCACAATATCCCTGAAACATGGTTCATTGGATACGCTCAAGAGTTGTTCGTCAGGGAACGAGTCATTGATCGGCAGGGTCACAGGGGAAGAAGAGATGCGTGAAAGATGGTCAGCTACTACGTTTTCACATCCTTTCTTATCTTTGATAACAAGATCAAATTCTTGTAACAGAAGGATCCAATGTATTAGTCGACCTTTTGCATCTTTCTTCGCCAGAAGATACTTTAAAGCGGAATGGTCAGTATATACAACTATAGGTGAGCCAATAAAGTAAGGCCTGAATTTTTCTAATGCAAATACAACCGCTAAAAGTTCTTTTTCTGTGGTTGTATAATTGATTTGAGCATCATTCAGGGTCTTACTAGCATAGTAAATCACGTGTGGCATCTTTTCGATGTGCTGTCCTAAGACTGCACCTACTGCAAAATCAGATGCGTCACACATCAGCTCAAAGGGGTAGTCCCAGTTTGGTGATGATAAAACGGGGGCTGAAGTGAGTGAGTGTTTAAGTGAGTCGAAAGCTGCCTCGCAATCCGAGTCAAAATGGAAGGTCGTATCCTTGGCCAGGAGAAGAGTTTAAGGTCTAGAAATTTTGCTAAAGTCCTTAATGAATCTCCTATAAAAGCCCGCGTGACCAAGGAAAGAGCGAATATCTTTGATGCTTTTGGGATGAGGGAGGTTTTGAATGACATCTATTTTAGCTCTGTCAACCTCAATGCCTTTCTGTGAAATAACATGTCCAAATACAATTCCTTCTTGGACCATGAAATGGCATTTTTCCCAGTTCAAAGTCAAGTTCTTCTCTTTGCAACGAGTAAGAACAGCGTCAAGATTCGCAAGGCAATCAGAAAAAGAGTCTCCAAAAATCGAGAAATCGTCCATAAAGATCTCCAGAATATTCTCTACCATATCAGAGAATATCCCCATCATATACCGCTGAAAGGTAGCGGGAGCATTGCATAACCCAAAGGGCATGCGACTGTAAGCAAAGGTACCAAAAGGACAAGTAAAAGTGGTTTTATCTTGATCCTTTTTGGCGATGGGGACCTGATTATAGCCTGAGTATCCGTCCATAAAACAATAATACTCTCGTCCTGCTAAGCGTTCCAGCATCTGATCAATGAATGGTAGAGGAAAATGGTCTTTCCTCGTGGCAGCATTGAGTTTTCTATAATCGATACATACACGCCACCCAGTTTGGGCGCGTGTCTGAATCAACTCATTCGCCTCATTGGTTATAACAGTGATGCCGGATTTCTTAGGAACGACATGTATAGGACTCACCCATTGGCTATCGGAGATGGGGTATATAATACCATTATCTAAGCATTTGACGATCTCTTTCATGACCGCTTCCTTCATGACGGGATTCAACCGTCTCTGTGGTTCTCGGGTTGGTCTGGCATCATGCATCACATGTATATGATGTTCAACTATCAAGGGACTAATCCCTTTGATGTCCGCCATACTTCAACCAAACGCCTCTTTGTTAGATCTCAATACCGATAAAAGTGCATTCTCTTGCTCTAATGCTAGAGAAGCGGATATTATAACCGGTAACGTCTCCTTCTCACCTAAATAAGCATATTTCAGATGAGAGGGTAAAATTTTAAGATCTAATTCAGGCGGAGAAATGATAGAAGGAGGTATCATTGAGTGATTTTTGGATTTACAAAGAAGCTCAGAGCCTGTGAAAGATACAGACTCGGGTGGAGAAAAGTCAGAAGTGCAGGACTCAAGTGTAGGTAATGTGTCCTCACCAAGATCTTGTGTAAAGTCAAACAGAGATGTGGTAATGTCATCGAGATCAGTAAAGCAAAGTTCCTCAGCTCCACAACTATCGGGAGCGATCTCATGGACAGAGCATACATCTAAAATATGAGCAGAGGGTTCTGATGGCTGACTTCCAACTTTGTAAATATTTAGTTCAATGGTCATATTTCCAAATGATAAGTTCATTGAACCGTTTCTACAGTTTATAACAGCGTTGGAAGTGGCAAGTAAAGGACGACCCAGAATCACCGGAATTTGGCCTCGGGGGTTTGCTACAGGATGTGTGTCGAGCACAATGAAGTCTACGGGGAAAACAAATTCCCCGACCTTTATCAACACATCCTCTAATTCACCCCTTGGTTTGGTGATAGATCGGTCTGCCATCTGGAGAGTGCAGTGAGCAGGTTTCAGCTCTCCAATCCCTAGTTGCTCATAGACAGAATAAGGGAGCAGGTTAACACTTGCGCCAAGGTCTAAAAGAGCACGATTTATGTTTTTACCCCCAATAGAAATCGATATTGTAGGACATCCTGGGTCCTTTCGTTTCTTTGGTAGCTGGGGAATAAAAGCAGTGCTAATATTATTAGCCATAAAGACCTTCTTCGGCACTTGAGTCTTCCTCTTCGTAGTGCACAAGTCCTTAAGAATTTTCGCATAAGCGGGGACTTGTTGAATTGCATTTAGGAGAGGGATATTGATGTTAAGCTGTTTGAACATTTCTATAATTTTCTCCATATGAGGACTCGTTCTATTACCCCTTAACCGATTCAGGTAAGGAGCTTTCGCAATAAGCGCGGGGTCCATCATAGGAGAAGGAAGAGGGGGTAGACGAGATCCCAAAAGAGGTGTGGGGACCGTCTATGGAGAACTATAAGGGTTGGGAGAAGGTGTCGAGCCTAATGGGAAATGGAGAATAGGCTCTCGAGAAGGTGGTATGGTAGAAGAAGAAGGATCAGAAGGAGAAGTTTGTGTGTGTGGAAAGGTCTCAGCCGGGGTGTTGATATGATTTTCAGTATCATCAATACCTTCCCCGACATGATTGTTCAGCATTTTTCCCGATCTCAACGTTGTGATGGCATTTACATTGTAATGCCCAGGATTCTGTAGGGGTTGAGAGGGAAGTTTCCCTTTTTCTCTCGCACTCATTTCGACTTTTAGGCGTGCGATTTCAGCTTCCATCGATCTGATACTCTCAGCTTGGGACGCTGAGTTTTTCTTTATTTCACTGACGGAAGATCTAACCTCAGTCGAAACCTTTATGAAATTTGATAAAAGTGATTTCATGGTTTGAGTGAATTGAGAGAATTCGTCAGAACAGAACGACTGCATAGGATTAGACTGTGCAGGATTGTTGCCCTGATTTTGGAAATTTTATGACTGGTAGGGGTGCTGAGTGAGTTGAAGGGGTTGCTGTTGTGGTGGAGGAAGAGCCCTTTGAAAATTATTCGTGTTTGGAACCGTGTTTTGAGATTGGTTTTGGTTCCAAGCGAAATTCGGGTGATTCCTCCAACCCTGATTGTACGTGGAAGAATATGGATCGTTTCGAGGTCTTTGAAATGCGGCATTAGAATGCTCGTGACCTTGAAACGCAGAGTTTAATGGACATTCTTCCGTTAAATGAGACGGATCAGAACAGCACCCACAAACAGTTTTGGGGAGCGACATTGGGTTTAGGGAGGCTGCAGAAAATTTGTGTTCCATAGCATCGAGCTTCTTTTGCATTGCTGACATCTCAGTTCGAACACCTATGGACACATCTATTTGGTGTACGCCACCCCTATTCAATGGTTGGGTTCCACTCTCCCACTGTAGAGATTTTTCAGCGAGCTCTTCTAAATACTTCCAAGCTTCCCCATCATCCTTAGTCATAAAAGTACCTTGACACATGTTTTCAAGGCTCTGTTTAGTGCTTGGGTTAATGCCCTCATAAATGATTCGGCAAAGCTCCCATCTCGGGATGCCGTGATGAGGACACTGAACCAATAGATCCTTGAAACGTTCAAAGCATTTAGAGAATGGTTCAGTAGGGAGCTTGGCAAATTGATTCAGTTCGCTACGGATTCGAGCTGTCTTTTGGATTGGGTAAAATTTCTTAAGGAATGCAGCGACGAATTCTTCCCAATTCGTAATAGAGTGTGCGGTAGTGTTATATAGCCACTTCTCGACTATATCGCACAATGTAAATGGAAGAAGTCGTAGACGCATCGCATCCACTGAAAATTGTGACGTACCCATCATTGCGCATACGTTTTCAAATTTGGTAATGAAAACGTAAGCGTCCTCAGTCTCGAGTCCGTGGAATTTGGGTAAAAGATTGATATACTGAGGCTTAATCTCAAAGTTATCCCCATTGGCTGGTGGTGTGGATAAGCAGGTCGAAAGAGGACCTCGAAGTGGATAGGACCTCTCCTGGAGAGAGATGCGGGATGGATTCTGCGCACCAACGGACGACGGCAGATTAGGGTTAAAGAAGTTTGATGGAGTCGGATCCATCGGTGTGGGTGTGGTGGTGGGTAAAGGAAAGGTAAATGGAGAAATATCGACTTCGGAGTCGATAAGAGGTACGCGGACTAAACGGGCACTAGAATCCCGTGTCCAGCCTATCTTGTACTAAAGAGGGTTAGTATAAGTGGCAGCGTTGGCTTAGAATTAGGGGTAATGAATGAATGCGGTGTTTGCTTTGAAAAAGGGTCGGATTTTTTTTGAAAAAATGATGCGACACAACAAATGTAGCACACAAACCCTAGAATCTAGTGTTCACCTAGGTCTGGCTCTAGACCGCTCCTAACTGCCAAAAGACAAGTCGCAGATAGAATCCTCCACTGCCTCTTTGTTCCCCTGTGGCCAGGTAAGTGCCAGGTAAGTGGGAAGGTACTCCACTACGTAAGTAGTGGGCCTAATTAATAACCACTAGCCTTCAACACACTTTCCTAGGCGCCACAAGAAAACGCGGATAAGCAATGAATTACCCACGGCCTTCTTCTGTCCTAATTGAGCGCGACAGTCCTTAGAGTCATCTCTAGATTTCTTTTAGTTAATGTGGGTCAATGCGGATGCAAGTTTTGTGGTTTTCGGGGCCTAGGAAGGGTAATGAAATCCCCACCTAATTTGGATTTGGCCGTGCCCCTTAATATCCGTATTTATAATGCAAACAACCAAGAAACAAAATCACGCACAAATTTAATTTTGCAATTTGCGAGCTGCTATTTTTTGCAAAGAATCCTGCAGAAAATTATTAGTTGGAGCTAAAAAGAGGAGAGAGGAGAAGGTAAGAAAGTACCTGAAGCAAAAATTGTACAGAGAACCCTCCAAGATGCCGCGGTTCCGCCGCAATTAGGAATTTATGCCGCGCTTCCGCGGTCTCGTGATGAGATCACTCCACCAAAATTTTTCTGGGAGCTATAGTAGACTCCCTCAGCTCTCTGGTATTTACCAAAATTTTTTCTCAATTTCCAGCAAGCTCCAGATCTCCTTGCAATGAAACACAACAAATTGTTTAGGGTTTGCACGAATTTTGATCTCAAAAATCACAATGAAATAAATCTTTCAATTCAAACTTTGATATAAAACGAATTAGCGCGCGATCCCCGGCAACGGCGCCATTTTGATTGAAACGTTTTCCGATTGTGTAAATGTAAAAAGTATCAACTCAAATAGTCCCCTATTTCGGTGCCATTTGATTGATCGTAAAATGCGAGACTGAGTAAGTAAATCAAATCGATAAGAGTCTCTTTGTGTCGGTAATTAAAATTTGAATAAAGTTCACAATCAAAAAATTATATTTGACCGCAATCAACTACGGTGTCAGTTGTAGATCGTAAGCGAGTGCGGATCGTCCACAGGGATTGTGCGATTCGTTTTTATATTTGCTTTGTTTGAATTGAAAAGTTAATCGAAAAGAAAAGAAAACATGATTCAAGAATTTATCAATTGATTCAGGTGTCACGAGTTTAATCAAGAATCAAGAAAATGATAAACAATCGAGAATTGGGGTTTCGATGATATTTCCAACCAAATGTCAAGAATCTAAATGAGGCTCGTAGGAATCGATCGGATCTATAGACGTGATGTAATTTCAAGATTTCGTGTTCTTGTCCTTCGAAGGATTGATACTAGATCGATGATGATCGACGAGAGTTAGGGCTTTCTTGATGAAACTAGGGTTTCATCCTTTAACCCTTGTTCTTTCGTTGATATCATTCACACTCTAGCCTCTAGCAATTTCAAGAAACGATCGTAACTCCCCAATCTCGAGCGATATCAATCAAGAAAGCATCGCAACGAATTGGGTCGTCGAGTCTTGATCTTGCTAGGGTTTACAAAACTCGTAGGATTCAAGAATCGATTTAAGATATATTACATCATCATTCTATTGATTGTCTCGACTCCTTGACGAGCGGAGTATTACTCAAACATCACAACAAGAATTACAACTAGAAATTTAGATTGATTCATGATGCAAGAATTTAAAGAAAATAAGATAAAAGAATATCACCTTTTATTTATATCAACAATTTGATTACAGTCGCTCATGAACTACAAGAGGAAGAACTAAATTGTCGACTTGGCTTCGCTCGGCTCCGTGAGTCGCGGATCGGCTTGGACCACTTGCTCTGTTGAAGACCGGCTTGGCTCCTAAAAGGTTGCAAGGCTTCTTGCTTGAATGGGTACTCGGGATCTTGGCTTTTGATTGGAATTAGGGTTAGGGTTTCACACAAGTCCTCTCACTAAACTTGTGGAAGAAGAAGATGAAGAAAGAGATAGAATGGCTCTCAAATGAACTAATGGATTGATTTTTCCAAGATATTCAATAATTGGCTTACAAGTGAGCCTAGGGTCTTATTTATAGAACACCCAAACCCTAAGCCTTTGAGTTCCCTCCAAAAGTTTCTTGAAAGACTTCTAGAAAGAGTTTGTTAGGCTTAGCTTAGGATTTAAGCTAGGGTTTAGGGAGAAGTTTCTAGAATACAAGGCTAGTTTAGTGTTCATCCCAAACCTTGCTGATCTGGCAGAAGTCTCTGGAGTCTTCTGGAATTTATTGTATATGAGCTGAATGTGGGCCCTGATTGACGAGTTTTGATGCAAAGATCAAGTGCTGACGTGGCAAGACAGCCGCGAAACCGCGGCTCAAGCAGGCTCCTACCGCGGTTCCGTGGCCATGTAGGAGGCTTGGAGCTTGGTTCTTCTGGTGTGGTCTTTTGATGGTATTTTGGGCTTCTTCTGATATGTTGATTTGTATTTGTCCCTTTTGATTGATACCAGAACTGAAATCATTGAGTTGGCGTCATGTTTTAGCGGTACCATGTAAATTTTTGGCCTTTCTTCTGGATTTTCCTGCACAGATCTCAAAACAAGTGTTGCGCAAATGTAGGGATGATGCGATGCCATGAAATGCAGTCAATTTCCTTTATAGTGTCGGTTTTAGAGTCTAATACATGCAATCTGATATTTTGCGATAGTTTTGCTAATATGTAAAATATGAATGCTGAACACTTCTATATGAATGCAAATGATGAGGAAATTGCCGGCTAAAATATACAATATTTTCGATTAATCACAAGCCACCAGAGAGCGCCACGTGTCAGCATCTGAACCACCTGCGCTATGCGCTCTCTGAAATTGGCGCAACTCACCAGAGCGCGCCACGTGTCAGCAGCGCAAGCGCAGCGCACTAGCACAGCGCACTGCGCTTGCATGACACGTGTCATCACCACAAGCGCTTGCGCTCTTTGATTGGCGCAAAGCGCCTGAAAAATGCAATGCATTTCTTTTGCTAAAGGGCCAGGCCCAAGTCAAAAAGACCTAACAGGCCTAAATAAATTGCAAGGCAATAAAAGGGGCAGAGCCCAAATAAAATTGATGCTCTGCATCATTTATAAAGGGCAGAGCCCAAGTAAAATTGATGCTCTGCATCATTTATAAATGGACAGAGCCCAAAACAAATTGATGCTCTGCATCCTTTATGGGCAGAGCCCAAACAAAAATAAAAAGTAATGCAATGCATTATTTAAATGTGGGCAAAGCCCTAGTGCAGGTCCAATAGACCAAAAATAAATAAAACCGTTGAATATTTTTTCAACAGGAATTAGCCCAATCATGGCCGTAAGTTCTCAAATTAAATTGACCGAGCACAGCTGCTCTCTCTTAAATCAATTCACGACCGGTTCGAGGGTACATCTCCGAACTCTTTTGACTCCTATCATTGTAATCCTTCAATGATGTCAGAGAGGTGACGGGTCCCGACAACCACACATCAACACGGACTGTGGGGTCCTTAAACTCATGGACTTAAGCGTCCTTAAACTAAAACACGGATTGTGGGATCCTTAAACCCGCGGACTTATGTGTCCTTAAACTAAAACACGGACTGTGGGGTCCTTAAATTCACGGACTTAAGCGTCCTTAAACTACCTATGGACCACCACGTCCCTAAACTGGAATATGGACCACCACGTCCCTAAACTGGAATATGGACCACAACGTCCTTAAACTACATATTGACCGCAACGTCATTAAACTAAACAATAGAGCTCTCAAATGCTCTTTTGTCGGATCTAAACGATCCCGTTAAGTCGATCTTAGTCTCAAATCAGGACTAACGTATCCTTAACAAATGTTTAAGTTGATCTTAGCTTCAAATATGGCTAACGTATCCTTGAACCAAAACCCAAAATTCAAATCTAAGAAAGTACGGATTTGGACTAACCCACGTCCTATGGGCGACGAAATAAATTAGTCTCCGTATACAATCCACGGGCAACCACAAACAAAACAAACACACATTACACGAAGTGAAATTCTGGAGAAGGAGAAAGTTGTTACCGCGATGCGGTAGCGTAATTAACTGCAGGGGCTTGCGCCTGCAGGGAAGAGCATCCCCACAATCAAAAACCCCTCAAGCGAGGGGAAATCTGACGAAGTCTGCTACATCGGCCTCATCCGTCTAAACCTCCGATACACGGTGCCATAAATCAACTTGGCATCTTCAGAGAGGTAGACGGATAAAACCATATAACATCTGTCCTGAACCTCAGGCCTAGACGTCCTCGCGACGCGGCCGCCGTTCGGAGGGGAACAAGAAGTATGTCCATGGTTCGGTTCAGTCAAGTTGTATAGATTGATAGATTGAATATATGGATTCATGGATTCATCTTGAATTGTAGTTTGGATACTTGAATCATATTCAAGTCAGGTTATTAAGAAGAGACTCGGTCTGAGTCAGAATAATTAGAAAAGAAATTGAAGTCCTGATTGTTTTGATGTTATCGGTAACCGCTGCACATGGGCGGCAGAATTTGTGTCTTTTTCAAAGACGATTACCATGTTGATAACACCGTTATTAAGTTGTCTACCTTAAATATGCAAGCACCCACTTCTCCGGATCCCTGAGGCTCAAGGGATTGGTCTCGTTTAAACCTATATTTACTAGGGTCCTTAGAGTAATTTATAGAACTTGAGGGGGTTTTATGTAAAAATACTTTTATATAATTTTCAAAATACATTCCAATTATTTAATTATCGTCTTTAGAGTTGTAATAAGTGTAGATTTTATACATGAGACATTTCTAATAAGAATAACCTAATTTTCACAATATATGGTTTTAAATGGTAATATTGATCTTGTATGGAATTTATGGTATTTTAATGTAAAGTGATTCTTGTGATTTTGGAAAAATCGAAGTATTTATATTATAACAAAAATAGGTATTTTTGATATTACATATATATATATATATATATTTATAAAAATAATTTTTAATATATATTATATTTCTAGAAATCTCATTTTTCTTAAGATGTTCGTATTTTAAATCTTTCGAGACCGAATGCTCCTTGCGGAGGTTTGTATCTCGCACTACTAAGCCCAGGAACGTACGATAATTCGCACCATCCCAGTCGGGTTCCCCAAAATGGGTTGTAGCGGCGCTTTGCAAAGATTTGTTTAAAAATACTAAATCTTGTAAAAATGGTTTTATTAGTAAAGGGTATTTATATGTAAATGTTCGTTTTCCGTATTCTATGTTCCCAAAAAGTATTGTGCTATGTTACATATGAGTGTTGTGAGGAGGTAAGTCATTACCTCGTGATCTACTTAAAGATATAGCAAGTTTGTGATGATTTAATGTCAACATGAAACTACATGGTATTTTACTGAAAAGGAGCGATAAAAATTACAAAATGATATAGATTGTCATGAAACTTGTTCAACATGTTTGTTAATGATTAATAGTCAACATGTAATGGTTTTGATAGGGTTGTGTTTAAGAAAAGATGGATCTTTAGAAATAAAATTGGAAATCGGTTTGATTCCGATTCCGTCAGGTTTTATTAAAAGATATTTTTAGAGTAGCAAAGGGGAGAGGGAGGTGGGACTTATGGGTTTAGCTTAAATAGGAGAGGGAGAGGGAACGGTAGACTTCGCTGGTGCGTTGTTTCGTCGCCGGGATCTCCTAGGGTTGTCGTCAGAAAATTCGCCGGAGCTTCGCCTCTATGCTCACTTCAAAGCACACTAGGGTTCTAGGAAATTTCTTGAGAGTTTGCTCAGAATTTTGGAGTGAGGGGATAGTGTGTAGGGGTTGTATTTATAGGGTAAGGCTAGGGTTTAGGGTAAGTGAAATGGTGAAATGAAAAAATGTGATAAAATGTATCAAAATGTATTAAAATTGGCGTAATTAGGGTTTTAAAAGAGTTCTGTTACTGGTTTAGGGGTTTAAACTATGCAGGTGTGCAGAGGAGTCCAAGAGCCTCAACTTTGCTGTTGGCGACTCGGCGGTCCGGCCGAGTCCGGCCGGCGGCGGCCTGAGTCGGCCGGTCCGCCGGCCGATTCGGCCGAGTCCGGCCGAGTCATGCGGTCGGAAGGTCCCCCGTCGGTTCATGTAGCCTCTGATACAGTTAGTTTTCAGGGTGTAGTGGGGTTTTTGTGAGATATGCACGTGTAAACTCTTGGTATTCTAAAAATTCAAAATAAAACAATATTAAAAATAATGTGGGGTATGGGATTTGAACTCTGGTGGCTTGGTTCAGCAGTGCAAGGTATCACCAATGAGTTACAAGCTCCTTCTTGCTATTAAAAAGCAAAACAAACTTATAAGTTGTGCTCAAGCAAAAATACCCCTTTCTGAAATTTTGAAAAAATTGTACAGGAAATTTAAGGTTGTTACAAGAAGGGTTGGATTCATAGCAGCGGATCACCATGGGGAGCCCCAGTTCTTCTCGTCAAGAAGAAAGATGGCACGCGACGGATGTGCATCGACTATCGAGAATTAAATCGGGTGATTATTAAGAATAAGTACCCAATCCCCCGCATAGGCGAACTATTCGATCTACTCAATGGAGCAATGGTATTCTCAAAATTGAATTTGCGATCCAGATATCATCAAGTTCGGGTGAAAGTGTAAAACATTTGCAAGACAGCGTTCCGAACACAATTTGGGCATTACGAGTACTTAGTGATGTCATTTGGAGTTACTAACGCACCGGCAATATATATGGACTTGATGAACCGAATCTTTTCACCATATCTGGACCAGTTCGTAGTGGTGTTTATTGATGATATTCTGGTATATTCGAGAAGTAAAGAAGAGCATGAAGAACACTTGAGGATCGCACTGTAAACGTTGAGACAAGAAAAGTTATATGCTAAGATGAGAAAGTGCGAGTTTTGGGTCGAAGAAGTGAAGTTCTTGGGTCATGTTGTATCCGAAGATGGGATTGCAGTTGACCCCGAAAAAATTACAGCTGTTCATGATTGTCCAATTCCAAAGAATGTGGGGAGATCAAAAGTTTTCTTGGGCTTGACGGATACTATATAAGGTTTGTAGAAAATTTCGCTCAAATAGTAGAACTATTGACCAAGCTAACACGAAAGGAGGTACCGTTCGTATGGACCGAGAAGTGTGTGTCAGCTTTTGAAGTGCTGAAGCAAAAATTGACCACTGCTCCTATTCTGACAATGTTGGATGGTTCCGGAGGGCTAGTTATTCACAGCGGCGTATCTGTGAAAGACTTGGGATGTGTTCTAATGCAGCATGGGAATGTCATAGCATATGCATCGAGACAATTGAAGACCCATGAAGAACTACCTAACTCATGATATGGAACCAGCGGCAATGATTCTTGCTTTGAAGATTTGGAGACATGAGGCAACATAGATGGTTAGATCTGATGGCTGACTATGATCTTGATTTAAAGTACCATCCAGAGAAAGTTAATGTAGTGCCGGATACTCTAAGTCGGTTGCCAGCGATACGGATGTTGACTGCACAGAAGGAGATTATAACTGATCTTCAGAGATTCGAATTGGAGATTGTACTACCAAATTCTTCGGGACAGTTGATGCAGTTTCAAGTACAGTCATCCTTGATCAATTATATTAAAGCAGCACAGTTGCACGATCCAAGATTTCAAAAGTTTCGAGACCAAGTAGAAGCGGGACTTCGAACAGATCTGTTGATTCATGAAGATGGTTCGTTGCGATATGGAGGTCGTTTATGTGTGCCTAAAGGAGATGTTCGTGAAGAAGTCATGAAGGAGGCTCATAGTTCCGCGTATTCAGTACATCCGGAAGGCACAAAAATGTTTAGAGACCTGCGACAACATTTCTGGTGGGAAGGCATGAAAAGGGAGATTGCTTACTACGTATCGAAGTGCTTGGTATGTCAACAATTTAAGGCTGAACATTAAAGGGTAGCTGGCTTGTTGCAACTGCTTCTGATTTCTCAATAGAAGTGGGAACATATAACCTTGGATTTCGTGACAGCCTTACCACGGAGTCCAAAAGAGCAATAACGCAGTTTGGGTGATTGTCGATCGATTGACTAAGGCAGCTTATTTCATGCCATTTCGAGTTGGTCAGTCGACGGAGGCTTTGGCAGAGCTGTACATGCAGGAGATTGTGAGATTGCATGGAGTACTCATAAGCATCGTTTCTGATCATGATACTGGATTTCTATCACATATTTGGAGGATTCTACAGGAAATTTTGGAAACTCGCTTGAAATTTAACACAGCCTATCATCCGCAGACAGAAGGCCGGTCTGAAAGAACGATCCAAACTCTTGAAGATATATTAAGGGCATGCATGTTAGAATTTAAGGGTTCATGGAAGGATCATCTACAATTAGTGGAGTTTTCATACAATAACAGTTTTCAAACGACTATACAGATGGGTCCATTCGAAATATTATACGGTCGTAAGTGTCGCTCGCCTGTCTGTTGGGATAATGTTGGAGAAAGAAAATTATTGGGACTAGATCTTATTATGCAAACGGTGGAGAAAGTTAACTTGATCCGTAATCATATGAAAATGGCACAAGATCGGCAGAAAAGTTGGGCTGATACTGGTCAAAGACCTTTGGAGTTCGCGGTTGGTGATCTTGTGTTCTTGAAAATATCACCAACTAGATGAGTAATCCGATTTAGTAGTCAAGGCAAGCTTAGTTCTCGATTCGTGGGGCCTTTCAATATCATCGAGCGTGTTGAAGAGGTAGCTTATCGATTGGCTTTACCACCATCCTTGGCAGGAGTTCATGACGTGTTTCAGCCCAACCCCCAAACCCAAATCTAAGAAAATACGGATTTGGACTAATTCACGCCCTACGGGCGACAACATAAATTAGTCTCCGTATACAATCCACGGGCAACCAAAAACAAAACAAATACCCACGACACGAAGTGACTATCTGCAGAAGGAGAAAATGGTTACCGCGATGCGGTAGCGTAATTAACTGCAGGGGCTTGCGCCTGCAGGGAAGAGCGTCCCCACAATAAAAAACTCCTCAAATGAGGGGGAATCTGACGAAGTCTGCTACATCGGCCGCATCCGTTTAAACCTTCGATACATGGTGTCATAAATCAACTTGGTATTTTCGGAGAGGTGGACGGATAGCACCAATTAGCATCTGCCCTGAAATTCAGGCGAGACGGACCCGCGCGGTCGCGTCTCCGTGTTTCGGTGGGGAACAAGGATACGTTAGTCTAATTTTTATACTAAGATCAACTCAACGGGATTGTTTAGATCCAACAAAAGAGCAATTGGGCTCTATTGTTTAGTTTAGGGACATTGCGGTTGATTACCAGTTTAAGGACATGGTGGTCCAATACTAGTTTAAGGACATCTCGGTCCATTTTTAAGGACATCATAGTCCGTGGGTTTTAAAAGGACCCCACAGTCCGAGGTTAAGGACATCATAGTCCATGGGTTTAAAAGGACCCCACAGTCCGAGGTTAAGGACATCATAGTCCATCGGTTTTAAAGGACCCCACAGTCCGAGGTTAAGGACATCATAGTCCATGAGTTTAAAGACCTCACAGTCAAGGTTAAGGACATCATAGTCCATGGGCTTAAGGACCCCACAGTCCGAGGTTAAGGACATCATAGTCCATGAGTTTAAAGACCTCACAGTCAAGGTTAAGGACATCATAGTCCATGAAATGTATGGTTGTCGGGAAGACGTTGAAGGATTACAACGACAAATATCAGAGGAGTTCAGAGATGTACCCTTAAACCGATGTGGGTTGAGAGACCTGTAGTCCAATTGGGACTAAGATCTGTGATTTATAAGCATATGAACTCAATTAATCTGAATTGAGAACTTATGGCCAATTTGGGCTAAGTCCATTCAATTACAATGTCCAACATTTGTTTTTTGAGTTGTTAGATGTTTGTTTGAGCCTAATCCCTTTAAAAATGCTAAGCATTGGTTTGGTCTCTGACAATGTTTTGTCTTTATTTGAATGATGTGCATTTATCATAGCTCCAGGCTTATTCAAAGAACGGTTTATGTTCTGTCCAAGCGCACATAAAAGCATGTGGCGCATTTGGCACTAGCGCCAGTCGATGAGCGCAATGCGCTATGGTAAAAAAAACGCTAATGCGCTTAGCGCTTTGCGCCAGATATGAAAAGCTAATGCGCTTAGCGTTTTGCGCTAAATGAAGAGCGCTGATGCGCTTTGCGCTAGATGTAGAGCGCTGATGCGCTATAATTGAAGTGTTGAGGTGTTTGGCGCTGGTGCCATATAATGAGCGCAAAGCGTTTTTAGTAATGCAGTGCACACGTGAGAAGCACGTGGCGCGCTTAACGCTGAGCGCTAGCCAATGAGCACAGTGCGCTGTGTTTGAAGCGCTATGGCACTGCAGTGCTTTGCGCTAGATGAAGAGTACTAAGGCACTTTTAAATTAGGAGCGCTAAGGCTCTTTTTAGATTAGGAGCACTAAGGCTCTTCTTAGGTTAACTTTGCGCTCTGAAGATTATCTTTTCTTTGATAAGAGATTTTGTCTCAAGATTCTAAGAACAAAGCTCTTAGTTTATAGGAGATATTTCAATTTCTTTTTTATGAAAGGCTTTGCTTTTATGGATCTGTGATCCTAAGAGAATTGAATAATTCTCCCTCTCTTTATAATGAGATGTTCATAATCTCTTTTGTGAAAGACAATTTGTCTTATAGATCTATGATCTGTGAAAGAAGTAAATACTTCTTTTTATATTGAGATGATTTCATCTTTCTATTCTTTTTTACCTTGAAAAGAATTGTCTTCTTTTGCCGAGAACTTCTTCTTCTTCCTGAAATTTTCTCAAAGTTTATGGGGGGTTCCTCTCTCAGAGACTTGAAGTCTCGGGGCCTTTATATAGGGCAAGCTGATTTGTTCAATCGGTTAAAGAGAATTATTCTCTAATTGATTTGGGAATTTCCCCACCATCAGATCTTTGATCCAAAGGCTTCTGGTTTACAGAAGATAATCTTCTTGTTTTTTAACACGATTGGGAAATCTTTCCCCCTTACAGAATTTGTTCTGTATTTTAGTGATTTTTTTTAATCACCATTGGATCATTGATCCAACATTGTTCCAAATTCAGGGCACAATTTTTTCTGTTTGGAAAGATTCAACAGAATTTCGTTCTTGATAATTGATGATTTAATCATATCCGTTGGATATTTGATCCAACGGTGAGGAACATTTAGTTCCAGCACTAGCGCTTATGCGCTCTTCCCATGGTGCGCTACTTGGAGCGCAACGCTCTTAGCGCTAGCGCATACGTGCTTTGTGTTGGGGTCAAAATTTGCACCCCCGGTTGACCGAGTCAAAGTCAAGGTCAACCCCAAGCCAGGTAGGCCCAAGCCTAGGTCAAGCGGGTCCATGCTCAAGTCGAGCCCGCGGCTAGCCTCTTCCATGCCAAAATATAGATCATGTAATAAATAATTTTTATGTAATTTTTTACGCATGAATGTATGCAAAATGGGCATAAAGCCCAATTTTTGTAAAGCCCATGGCTTATGTGCAAAAAGAAATGGCACATGAGCCATGGGATGGGCAAAACGCCATTTTGTAAAGCCCAAGAGGCTATATGTAAATGTGTAAGCCTATATAAGGCAACATGATGATGAATAAACAGATACTTTTCATTCTTCCAAAAAAAACTAGAGTTTGTGCCTCCACTCTCCTTTTCAAGTTCTTCCTCTTCCTTTTCATTTTCCAAATAAATCAAGAGCTTAGCACTCCTTTTTTTAAAAACTAAATAAAGTTTTACCATAAACCCATCTCCCAAAACTCCATCAAGAGAAGAAAAAGGGTCTCTTTTTTTATCATCCAAGATCTAGATCTTAGAGTTTCAAGAGAACCCATTTTGGGTTTCTTCTCAAAGGAGAAAATCTTTTGGAATTCAACTCCACAAATAAAATTCTTTTGGAGTTCAACTCCACTACAGAAAATCTTTTGGAGTTCAACTCCACAAATAAAATTTTTTTGGAGTTCAACTCCACAAATAAAATCCTTTTGGAGTTTAACTCCACTAAATAAATTCTTTTGGAGTTTAACTCCACAGTAAAAATCCTTTTTTGGGGGGAGTTTAACTCCACATTATATTTTTTCAGCCATATAAAATTCTTTTGGAGTTGAACTCTACGTTAAAAAAAAAATCTCTCCAAAATGAAGATGGGTCACATGCGAGGCATGTGACGGGTCACATGCGAGGCATGTGATGGCCCCCTCACATGCTAGGCATGTGATGGCCCCCTCACATGCTGAGCATGTGACGGGTCACATGCTAGGCATGTGATGGCCCCCTCACATGCTGAGCATGTGACGGGTCACATGATGAGCATGTGACGGGTCACATGCTGAGCATGTGATGGCCCCCCCTCACATGCTGAGCATGTGATGGCCCAATAAAAATAAATTATAAATAATACTTAAAAATTAAAAAAAATGATAATTCTTTTCTTTTCTTCCTTCTTTTCTTTATTTAATCATTTTTTAATTTAAAAAATATTAAATAAATATTAAATAAATAAAAATAAATTATAAATAATATTTTAAAATTAAAAAAATAATAATAAATTTTAAAAAAAAATTCTCTAAATATTTAATTACTTATTTATTTTTGTTTTTATATATAGAATATATATATATATATATATATATATATATATATATATATATATATATCTTTTTTTTACAATTGGAACAAAACAAAAAAATACACACACACCAACACACTGCATATTGAGTTCGCATGACTAGTTTAACCCGTCAATCGGAGGTTCCTTCGCTCCAAATGCGAGGGGTAATTAACGGCAGCTTAGTCCACGGCTGCCGGAGATCGGATCCCCACAATCAATAAACCCCAGCCTACCCTAGGCAGGGGGAATCTGTAATACGCCTGACAAGCGCACGCGTATTCACATCTCAATGGGGTGACGAAAAACACCCTACAGATTCTGGCACGCCTAATGGGACCTAATCTCTCCTCCCATATTTCGGGTTAAATATTCATGCGAACTCAATCAATATACATTGATTACCTGTACTGAAATCATGCTTCTTTTTGCAGGTTAATGACTTTCGACTGCAATTTTCGAATGCAAGTCGGTATTTGAACGACTTTCCTTGGCCCTAGCTGGGGGCAAGGCCATCAACACCGACAAAGTAATAAGGCATTTCGGGCAAGCTCTAGCGGTGCCCCTGACAACTGCTTAATCGGGTATCTTCTCTAAGCTTCTGATCCAGGACCACCACGTCGTTAAACTGGGAATGATCGACCACCACGTCATTAAACTGGGAACAGTCGACCTCTAAGTCGTTAAACTGGGAATGTTAAAAAAATGTGTAAATAAAAAAAAGGAAGTGTAAATAAAAAAAATATAATAATAAAAAGCCGAAATGATGGGGCAACTCGCAATAAAAATCAGCGAGTAAAAATAAAAATAAAGCTGAAATGATGGGGCAACCGCGAATAAATAGCCGAAATGACAGGGCAATCGCGACCTTCGCGATAAGAAAAGCAACGATAGAGCAATCGCGGTAAAAAAAAAACGACGGCGAATGATGAGTTGCTCCTGGTACAATATTCCAGTGCAGCGATGCAGACGCCGTCCAAAACTCTGAATGTCTCAACGGCGAATGATGAGTTGCTCCTGGTACCATGTCTCAGTGCAGCGATGCAGACGCCGTCCGAAACTCAAATCCCAACGGCGAATGATGAGTCGCTCCTGGTACCATATTCCAGTGCAGAGATACAAACGCCAACAAAAATCCAATTTTCCAAAATTCTTCCGGCCTTACGGTTAGTCCCCCAAATTGACTACCGTATACAATCCACGGACTCAAATAATTCTCATCATACCCATGCCCGCCCTTGGAATTATGCTCTATTGGGAAGACCCACTCATGTGTCCTCATGATGCATGAGGAGAACAAACCTTCGTGGGATCCTTACGACTCACAAAGGAAAAACACACTTGGGGGTCCTCACGACTCCTAAGGAGAAAATGCACCTACGGGATCCTTACGACTCGTAGGGAGAAAATGCTTTTATGGGACCCTCACGGCCCATAAAATTGAAAAGCCTTAGGTGATAGGGATCTAAACCTGTCGCCTAAGCCATCGCTCCCCAATCTCCAAGTGGCGAATGATGAGTCGCTCCTGGTACCATATTCCAGTGCAGCGATGCAGACGCCAACCAAATTCCAAATCCCATACCCTGAATGGCGAATGATGACTCGCTCATGGTACCATATTCCAGTGCAGCGATGCAGACGCCAACAAAGTCCCAAAATTTGTTCGGCCTTATGATCTGGATCATACATCCTGCAAAACCGTATACAATCTACGGGCGTAAAACGATCCCAATCTCTCCCAAGTCCTACCGGCAAGACCACATTCAAAGTCCCACCGGCAGGGTAGATTCAAAAAAAAGAGAGAAGAAAAAAAGAAGGTATGTCCACAAGCAAAATGGGCACAGATGAAAACCCGAAAGGGCTCGGTGAGTAAAAACAGCAGGACTGCCGGCGAGTTTGTGAAAACCCGAAAGGGGGCAAACTCGTGAAAAAGAGATGAAATGCACTCACAAAGTTCTCTTGACTTTGTGAGGAGAAAATTCCCGCGTGAGATCCTTACGACTCACAAAGGAGCAAAACACTTAGGAGTCCCCACGACTCCTAAGGAGAAAATACACCTATGGGATCCTTACGACCTGTAGGGAGAAAATGCTTTGTGAGACCCTTACGGCTCACAAAATTGAAAAGTCTTAGGTGATAGGGACCTAAACTTGTCTCCTAAGCCATCGCTTCCTAATAAGCAAGCGCAAATGATGATTCACTTCTGGTACCATATTCTAGTGTAGCGATGCTGATGCTAAACAAAAAACCAGTTCCCAAGTCCTCCCGGGGCAAATGATGAGTTGCTCCTAGCATTATTCCAGTGCAGCAATACAGATGCCAAACCAAAACCAGTTCCTAAATCCTCTCATGACAAATGATGATTCGCTTCTGGTACCATATTCCAGTATAGCGATGCCGATGTCAACCCAAATCAAATCAAACCAATAACCTCTGCGGCGGAATCATGCTCCGTCCCAGAATTTACCCCGTTTCAAAATCATGCTTCGCCTCGGGATATCTACCTTCCCTGCCGGAATTATGCTCCGCCTCGGAATCAAATCAGCCAACTAGCTCTGTGCCGGAGTCATGCTCCGTCTCAGAGTGTACCCCGCGTCGAATCAAGCTTCGCCTCGGTGTATCAAGCTCTGCGCCGGAATCATGCTCCGTCTCAGAATGTACCCCGTGTCGAAATCATGCTTCACCTCGGAGTATTTGCCTTCCCTGTCGGAATTATGCTTCGCTTGGGAATCAACCTCTGCATCGAAATTATGCTTCGGTCAGAATGTCTGCCGCTCGTCGGAATTATGCTCCAACCCTTCGAAATGATGCTCTGATCCATGGAATCATGCTCCGCTCTTCGGAATGATGCTCCGAATCCTAGAATCATGCTCCGCCCTTCGGAATGATGCTCAGATCCTTGGAATTATGCTCCGCTCATCGGAATGATGCTCCGGTCCCCTGGAATCATGCTCCGCTCATCGGAATGATGCTCCGATCCCTGGAATCATGCCCCGCTCTTCGGAATCATGCTCCGATCACCTGGAATCATGCTCCGCTCATCGGAATGATGCTCCGATCCCCTGGAATGATGCTCCGCCCATCGGAATGATGCTCCGATCCCTGGAATAATGCTCTGCTCTTCGGAATGATGCTCCGTTCCCCTGGAATCATGCTCCGCTCATCGGAATGATGCTCCGATCCCTGGAATCATGCTCCGCTCATCGGAATGATGCTCCGATCCCTGAAATCATGCTCCGCTCTTCGGAATAATGCTCCGATCCCCTGGAATCATGCTTCGCTCATCGGAATGATGCTCCGCTCCCTGGAATCATGCTCCGCTCTTCGGAATGATGCTCCGATCACCTGGAATGATGCTCCGCCCTTCGGAATGATGCTCCGATCCCTGGAATCATGCTCCACCCTTCGGAATGATGCTCCAATCATTTTAATCATGCTCCGCTCTTCGGAATGATGCTCCGATCTTTGGAATCATGCTCCGCTCTTCGGAATAATGCTCCGAACCCTGGAATTATGCTCCGCAAATCGGAATGATGCTCCAATCCCTGGGAATCATGCTCCCCGAGGGATACTCCAACCCTGGAATGATGCTCCGATCCCTGGAATAATGCTCCGCTCTTCGGAATAATGCTCCGCTCTTCGGAATGATGCTCCGATCCCCTTGAATCATGCTCCGATCCCCTGGAATGATGCTCCGCCCATCGGAATGATGCTTCGATCCCTGGAATAATGCTCCGCTCTTCGGAATGATGCTCCGATCCCCTGGAATCATGCTCCGCTCATCGGAATGATGCTCCGATCCCTGGAATCATGCTCCGCTCATCGGAATGATGCTCCGATCCCTTGAATCATGCTCCACTCATCAGAATGATGCTCCGCCCATCGGAATGATGCTCCGATCCCTGGAATAATGCTCTGCTCTTCGGAATGATGCTCCGATCCCCTGGAATCATGTTCCGCTCATCGGAATGATGCTCCGATCCCTGGAATCATGCTCCGCTCTTCGGAATGATGCTCCGATCACCTGGAATCATGCTCCGCTCATCGGAATGATGCTCCGATTCCCTGGAATGATGCTTCGCCCATCGGAATGATGCTTCGATCCCTGGAATCATGCTCCGCTCTTCGGAGTGATGCTCTGATCCCCTGGAATCACGCTCCACTCATCGGAATGATGCTCCGATCCCTAGAATCATGCTCCGCTCTTCGGAATGATGCTCCGAACCCTGGAATTATGCTCCGCAAATCGGAATGATGCTCCGATCCCTGGGAATCATGCTCCCCGAGGGATACTCCAACCTTGGAATTATGCTCCGCAAATCGAAATGATGCTCCGATCCCCAGGAATCATACTCCCCGAGGGATACTCCGACCCTGGAATTATGCTCCGCGAATCAGAATACTGCTCCGATCCCTGGGAATCATGCTCCCCGGGATGATGCTTCGCCCCCGGAATGATGTTCCAACTCGAAGTTCAGCTTCAAGATCCATCAATTTCATGCACACAACTCAAATGTGCGGTATGCATTTATTGATGGGGGGCACTTTTTTGGGATCAAAATTTGCACCCCCGGTTGACTGAGTCAAAGTCAAGGTCAACTCCAAGCCAGGTGGGCCCAAGCCTAGGTCAAGCAGGCCCATGCCCAAGTCGAGCCTGCGGCCAGCCTCCTCCATACCAAAATATAGATCATGTTATGAATAATTTTTATGTAATTTTTTATGCATGAATGTATGCAAAATGGGCATAAAGCCAAATTTTTGTAAAGCCCATGGCTTATATGCAAAAAGAAATGGCATATGAGCCATGGGATGGGCAAAACGCCATTTTGTAAAGCCCAATGGGCTATATGTAAATGTGTAAGATTATATAAGGCAACATGATGATGAATAAACAGATACTTTTCATTCTCCAAAAAAAACTAGGGTTTGTGCCTCCACTCTCTCTTTTTCAAGTTCTTCCTCTTCCTTTTCATTTTCCAAATAAATCAAGAGCTTAGCTCTCCTTTTTTTAAAAACTAAATAAAGTTTTACCATAAACCCATCTCCCAAAACTCTATCAAGAGAAGAAAAAGGGTCTTTTTTTTATTATCCAAGATCTAGATCTTGGAGTTTCAAGAGAACCCATTTTGGGTTTCTTCTCAAAGCAGAAAGGAGAAAATCTTTTGGAGTTCAACTCCACAAATAAAATTCTCTTGGAGTTTAACTCCATTACAGAAAATGTTTTGGAGTTCAACTCCACAAATAAAATCCTCTTGGAGTTTAACTCCACTACAGAAATTCTTTTGGAGTTTAACTCCACAGTAAAAATCCTTTTTTTGGGGGGGAGTTTAACTCCACATTATATTTTTTCAGCCATATAAAATTCTTTTGGAGTTGAACTCCACGTTAAAAAAAAAAAACTCTCCAAAATGAAGTGGGTCACATGTGAGGCATGTGATGGCTCCTTCACATGCTAGGCATGTGATGGCCCCCTCACATGCTGAGCATGTGACGGGTCACATGCTAGGCATGTGATGGCCCCCTCACATGCTGAGCATGTGACGGGTCACATGCTAAACATGTGATGGCCTTCTCACATGATGAGCATGTGACGGGTCACAAGCTGAGCATGTGATGGCCCCCGTTTTTTCTCTCTCTTTCTTCTTTTCGTTATTTTATGTTTTTTTATTAAAAAAAAATAAAAATAAATATTAAATAAATAAAAATAAATTATAAATAATATTTAAAAATTAAAAAAAATGATAATTCTTTTCTTTTCTTCTTTTCTTCCTTCTTTTCTTTATTTAATCATTTTTTATTTTAAAAAAATATTAAATAAATATTAAATAAATAAAAATAAATTATAAATAATATTTTAAAATTAAAAAAATAATAATAAATTTTTAAAAAAAATTCTCTAAATGTTTATTTACATATTTATTTTTGTTTTTATATATAGAATATATATATATATATATATATATATATATATATATATATCTTTTTTTTTACAAGTGGAACAAAACAAAAAAAATACACACACACCAACGCACTGCATATTGAGTTCGCATGACCAGTTTAACCAGTCATTCGGAGGTTCCTTCGCTCCAAATGCGAGGGGTAATTAACGGCAGCTTAGTCCTTGGCTGTCAGAGATTCGGATCCCCACAATCAATAAACCCCAGCCTATCCTAGGCAGGGGAAATCTGTAATGCGCCTGAAAAGCGCGCGCGTATTCCCATCTCAATGGGATGACGAAAAATATCCTACACTTTGCACGTGGTGCGCTACTTGGAGCGCAGCGCATCTAGCGCTAGCACCTATCCGCTTTGCACGGGGTGCGCTAGTTGTAGCGTAGCGCTTTTATAAGAGCACTGCTTTAATTTAAATTTTGAATTCTGAATAGAGCTTTGCTCTTAATTGGGGAAACAAATGCCTCCCCACCGTTGCGCTCACAGGGGCCACACGTGGGTGCAGCGGTGGCAGCATCTCCACTCTTGGATCAACCGAGGAATTGAAACGGCGCTTAGTGCCTATAAATAGGATCCTTGGCCCTTAAGATGACTTCTGTTCATCTTCAATCCTTCTTGAAAATTTATTTTCTCCTTCAGAGCGCAGCTCTTCCTCTTAAGAATTTTCTTAAGGACAGAACTCTGTCAGATTTTTTAAGTAAAAGATTAAATCTTTTGAAAATATCTTTTAGGGTTTCACCCATTAACAGAGCCTTGCTCTTCATAGATCTTTGATCTAAAGAAAATCCTTTTTAGGGTTTTATTAACAGGGCTTTGCTCTCTTGGAATCACAAATCTAAAAGGATCTTGCTTATGATTTCTTAATCCATTAATGGAGCTTTGCTCCTTTCAGATCATATAGCAGAACTCTTAAGAGTTTGTTCATGGATCTTGAAGATCAAATTGAAATTTTATTTTTGATGGATTATTCCATCATCTTCTCAAAACAAGGCTCTTAGGATTTTCTTGAGGAATTTTATTCCTTCATCATTAGACTTTGAAAGATGTCTGTTTAATGAAGAGCGCTGCTCTCAATGGGAGTTTTACTCCTCTGCCCGAGGGATTTCTCGTTTAATGAGAATTTCTTGAGGATTTCCTCATTTAATGACAGTCTCATCAAATGATGAGGCTGTTTTATTAATGATGAACTGTCATCTAGATTTTGTGGGTCCCTTTTGGTCCCTTTTGACTGCATTGCAGTGCGGTACGGATTTATAGTACCTAGTGATAGAATTTAATTTATAGCATTGGTGGATGAAAATTCGTTCTTTTCTGCGCAGGTACTATATCTTTCGACACTTCCTTCCTGTTCATTCGCTCAGAAGGCGGATTCCCTGAAGCACCCGTAGACCGAGAGGTTTTTGCGCTGATCAAAGACCATGATCCGGAGCACAAGAGTCTTCATCTATGGGGTAAATGGTACGATCAAATTATCATAGGTCGACGGAGCTTTTCCTGTGCGACACCCTCGGAGCCTATTTCGGCGATCGCTTATGCAGATGCACCTCCGATAAATTAAGCTGTGAAGGAGGTCAACTGGACTTCAGAGGGTCTCCTTCAGCCTTCTATGGCCGCAATACCTGTGCAGCCGTCGGTGGCCTTGGACACTCTAGGACGACACATATGTCAGGGCGAGTCGCGCCCTTGGGGACATCCCTACAACATCGGACTAACTCCCCGTCATCAAGCTAGATACTTGCAGTGGGCTCGGTAAATTTTATCGACAAAGAAATCATAGTTGCTGAAGCTCGGATTGTATCCCGCCGTTTACGCTTCTTTGTTTCAATATTCCACACCTCTTACATGGTGGGTCGGGGCATTTCTGGAGCAGTGGAACATTCCGACCCACACCTTCCTCCTATCAGATCGAGAAGTCTCCATTTCTTTGGAGGAATTTGCAGAGGTCTCGGATTTACCCGTTAGGGGAGAACATTATGAGGAATTGCTTCCCCGGATGAGTATATTTTCGCCACCAAATCAGTGGTAATGGATCTTACTCCCGAGAACGCTATTCAACACAAATTTCCGAGTTTGATAGAGGTGTTGAATATCTATGAGAACCTCTCTCTTGCATCCGAAGGTCGTGGAGTTAATTATACGGCTTTTATCGTTGATTTTCTTCGCCCAGATGTATTGAAGGAAGAAGTCGAGAAATTCGCCGGTCTTGACGACCCCTTCGGCTTAGGTTTGAGCAACCTGCCGGCGGCGGAGGCGGATCAGAAGAGTTTCTTTCTACCCGATACCCCGGTCATCCCTTTTGCAGAGCTGGCGGCTCCTGGGATTGATGAAGAAACGTTCTTTTTAGGGTTTCTTGGGTTATGGCTGAGTTGGTATTTCCCCCAATCAGAGCAAAGCTCTACTTGAATTTCAAAATTCAAAAATTGAAGCAACGCTTCAGATTCCTTGCGCTGCGCGCAGAGCGCTACGTGTCAACAACAAACACGCCAGCGCTAGGAGCGCTGCGCCCAAAGCAGCGCACCCCCAATCAGAGCAAAGCTCTATTTCAAAATTCAAATTTTAAAATGAAGCAACGCTTCAGATCACTTGCACTCTGCGCTGCGCGCCACGTGTCAAACAGTGGTACGCTAGCGCAGTTGCGCTGCGCTCTGCGCTGCGCGCCACGTGTCAAACGCAGTTGCGCTGCGCGCAGGTGCGCTAGCGTAGTTGCGCCGCTCTGTGCTAGCGCCAATTGCGCCACGCTCTGTGCTAGCGCCAATTGCGCCAGCACTGAAATTTAAATAATAAATTATTAATTAATCAAAATTAAAATTCTAGAAAGATCTTTCCAATCTTATTAAAATAAGAAAATTATCTTCTGTAAAACAGAGGCCTTAGGATCAAAGATCCAAAGGTGGTGAAATATCCCCAGATCAATCAGAGAAAGATCTCTGTAACTAACTTAACAAATCAATTGGCCCTATATAAAGGCCCCTAGACTCCAAGTCTCACAAATATACAGAAGAGAGAGAACCCTCTGCAAACTTTGAGAAAAAACCTCAAAGAGAAGAAAGGTAAGCTTTTAAAGAAAGAAGATCATTTTCTTCATCTTTAAAGGTAAAGAACTTAATTCTTGAAGAGCAGAGATGAAAACATCTCATAAAAAGAAGAATTCTCTTCTAAAAAGATCAAAGATCTAAGAACAAGATCAAGATCTTCAATAAAAAAGAAAAAGATCAAAAAGATCTAATTATAAAAGATTAAAAGAAGTAATTTACTTCATCCTTAGATCTTTTGATCTATATAAAAGCACAACCTCTTGATGAGAATAAGAACCTTGGTTCTTAGATCTTGAGGTAGAACCTCTTTTGAGAAAACAGAAAACTTGTTCTTTGATCTTAATTTGATCAAGATGAGCTCTGCGCTATTGGACAGTACCTTGCACTTTTGAAATGCGCCCTTGCACTTATTGGACTGGCACACTGCGCCAGAACGCGCCACGTGTCAACCACAGAATGATTTGCGCTCTGCGGTTTTAAATAGCGCACTGCGCTCATGGACTGGCGCAGTGCACTCAGAAAGCGCGGTGCGCTAGCAGACTTGCGCTTAGCGCAGAGCGTGACACGTGTCACCTTCGCATGCGCTAGCGCATTGCGCTCTTTAATTGGCGCAAAGCGTCTGACAAGCCACGTGGCGCACTATCAGACCACAAAAATGCTATGCATTTAATTACAGAGCTCAATGCTATGCATTATAAAATGGCAGAGCCCAAGTAAAAGCCTAATAGGCAGAATATGAATAAAATGTTAAACATTTTCAAATGGACTTAGCCCAATTCTGGCCATAAGTCTTCAATTTAAATTGAACTGAGCCCAACCGCTCTTCCAATCAATTTACACCCGGTTCGAGGGTACATCTCTTTACTCCTCTGACATCTGACGTTGTAATCCCTCAGTGTCATCAGAGAGGTGACGGGTCCTGACAACCACAAACTGCTACGACCTGTTGGATCTTTAAACTCATGGACTATGATGTCCTTAACCTCGACCGTTGTCTTAAAACTCACACCAGACTGTGAGGTCCTTAAACTCATAGACTATGACGTCCTTAACCTTGACCGCAATGTCTTAAAACTAACATTTGACCACAAAGTCACTAAATTAAACAATAGAGCCCAACAGCGCTCTTGTCGGATTTAAACGATCCCGTTAAGTCGATCTTAGTCTAAAATAAGACTAACGTGTCCTTAACGAACGTTTAAGTTGATCTTAGCCTCAAATAAGGCTAACGTATCCTTAAACACAATCCCCCCAAACCCAAATCTAAGACAGATACGGATTTGGACTAATCCACGTCCTACGGGTTACAGCACAAATTAGTCTCTGTATACAATCCACGGGCAACCGAACACAAAACAAACACCCACGATACGAAGTGACTACATGGAGAAGGAGAAAGTTGTTACCGCGATGCGGTAGCATAATTAACTGCAGGGGCTTGCGCCTACAGGGAAGAGTGTCCCCACAATCAAAAACCCCTCAAACGAGGGGGAATCTGACGAAGTCTGCTATATCGGCCGCATCCGTTTAAACCTTCGATACACGGTGTCATAAATCAACTTGGCATCTTTGGAGAGGTGGACGGATAGCACCAATTAGCATCAGCCCTGAATTTCAGGCAAGACGTAAGTCTTGTGCCGTCTTTCGGAGGGGAACAGTTGGTTTGCGCTTCCTATGCACCCTCGCCGTATGAGGCCGTCATTCTTCTATCCTGCGCATCGGATGGTTGCTGGGATACAAGTAGCTGTAGGGATCGCTGGGTTAGCCCATGTGTATCACGGCCTCAGCTTGGCAGCGGATACCACTGAGACAGGGGTGCAGTCGATAAATTCCCCGATGCATTATTTTACCTCATAGCTCAAGTTGCACGTGCCAGGCGTCTTTAGCATCCACAAGAGGCCGGGTTTTTATGACAGGTGCAGGTTCCCTCAGATCATGCGACTGGTCGACGCTTCTATTATGACTCCAATGCAATGGGAAGCTAGAGGCTTGCTTCTTCGCCCGCGCACGGTTGGAGCTGGCATGTCCTTTACAGATAAAGTTTTGGCTGTCGGCCAGGAATTGGGGAAGACGGTGCTGCCATTGCAGGACATATTTAAAGATGGGGCCTCCGTCTTGAAAGCTCGGGAGATTCTTCATCTGTACTCTATCCGGCCGGGCTTTCTCGTATTTAAGATGAATGACTCGGCTTTATTTATGAGGTATAACCCGCATCGCTTCGCCCAGCAGTTAAGCTACAATCAGGGCGTCCCACTCGAGGCTTTCTTGGCATAACCGGCTGCCACTGATGGGGGTACTCGGAGCGCACTACATCATTTTATGCGCCTGAACACAGGTCTAACTTCTTCATCAGCAAACCGAGTTGTGTTCCGCAAGCCCTGAATGTGTATGTGTCGTGGTACCAACATTCGATGGGTGCCGTCATTAGGGAGGAAAAGCGATTGCTGCTTGATCGCAAGGGCGCAGTGCCGACTGGTGATCGAAATGTTCCTCTAAAGCGACGGAACATTGTTCATCCTCCCTTGAGAGAGGTCACTGCAGTTGAGACCCACATGTGCTAAGCCCTACGCACGGGTTTCCCCCATCCAGCGCACCTGAAAAAGAAGTGGCTACCGCGTCCCCCGAGTCGGACGTAGGAAAAGAAATTGGGACTCGTCGTCCAAAGGCGCCTACTAAACGCAAACTCGTGTTATCGGCCACCGGCGCTCGTCCTCAGAAGAAAAAGAAACAAGTACTTTCTTTGGACACCATATTAGGCTCGATGCCCCTTGCTCCATCTAGCAAAGGCTTGAGCGAATATAGGACCAATGAGGGTTTATTCGGGACGCTCGATGATACCGATTTGGAGGCTGCCATCGAAGCTTCCATACAGTCAGCCACCCTCGAAAAAGAACTGGCTGCCCTTGCACAGTCAGGTATACTTCACCCTTATCTTTCCGTTGTTCATCATTTTTTACCATGCTTTGACTGACGCCTGCTGTTTTAACAGGCGCCTCCACAAAAGAAGCCATTGCTGCTTCGCTTAAAACCTTCGGAGAGGAGGAAAGGCTTCGCGCCTCATTGCCAACAGAGGCTTCGCTTGAACGACCGATGACGGTACCATAACGGTTCCGGAGGTAACACCTAGCTCTGATGATAATATCCCCTTGGCTGAGGTCCTGAAGAAGTCTTCCCTCCCTGTCAAAACCGAGAAGCAGCTCAAAAAGCGGACGGCAGGGGGAAGGAAGCGATCTTCTACAGTCACTAGCTCTGGGCCAAAGCGGGGGAAGAAGACTGTTACTAGTCAGCCGGAAGACAGTCTTCTTTTTCCTGGTTCATCTGCCGAGGAAGCCGCACAACTGGCTGAGGCTATAAGACGCTCACAGGATGAATCCGAGAATGTAAGGATCCCGAAGAGGCCTTATCCTGCCGTCATCTTTTACGAAGACCCTCCATCAATACGGCGGATATTTATAGATCCTTTGGAAGAGGGAGGCGAAAGAGCTCTTAAACAGCCTGTCTCGGCCGATGCTGAAGACGCGCTTTCGTTGTGGACCGGTGGCCACGAGTCTACCCTCAAACCTCGGCGAGCATACCTCCTGAGGAAGGAGCGTCGGCTTGAACAAGCCATACTAGAAGCTACTTTGCGAATTGGTACACTTATATATCCTTTTGTAGTATTTTGCACTTCATACACACACACACACACACACACACACACACACACACACACACACATATCCTTATCCTCATGCAAACTTTGCAGGGACTTCGCTGATGGCAGAGGATCTTAGTCCGAGTCACGCCTTGACTATGGACTCTAGAAATATCCCCGATGAGACACTAATCAATTTGGAAGGGGTCGATGCAACTGTTATTCTTGCGATGGAGCTTCCCTCGGTGAATCCTGCTCCCCAAGTGCTTGCTCCCCCGGAAGAGGCATCTTCATTGGCCACCGATTCGATGGATCTCTCTAGGGACGGCCCGGCGACTGCGGGACAGGTAGTCGAGGCTACCATCCTTTCATTGGAGCTGTAGCAATGGCTACTGCCCCTCCACCGGAGGTTATTATACCGGCCTACATCCCCGATGATGTGCCTGGAAGCACGGAAGAGGCCGCCGAAGCTGCTATCCCTCCAACCCAGAGTGGGAAGAGCATCGAAGGTATTGTTCTATCTTTTATTTTAACGATCTCTTCATTATTTGAACTTTCCTGTCTTTTCAGAGCTACGGGGATTGGCGGCGTTCATCATGGACTTGTCCCCCAGGAAGTCTTTCCAGCGTTTTCTAGAGATGGCCGCTCCGCAGGCGATATACCCTCAACGCATCGTCCTCTCTTCCGGGCAAGGTTAGCGTTATTTGCCTTCTCCTCACGGCATTATTATTATTTCATATAATGACAGTGATGTCTTTTATAGTTCTGGAGGCCGATGACGAAGTCGAGATTCTTGACGGGCCTGGGGAGCTTTCAGACCCTTCTTGCATGATCGTGGGTAAGTAAAATCTCAACGTTGTTCCATCTGCTCTTTGCTTATAAGCCTCGCTGATTGTTTATAAAGCTTAACAGCTTTGCCAGTTCTTACCACGCCGGAATCTTGCATCATCATGCCACCTGGCCCCTATGCTCTACGTGCCTCGGAACGGATGGAAAAGCTAAGCTTTCACTCCCTATCAGCCCTGATTGAAGACCTTCGTGCCGGCAGTCTGATCACGGCCGAAGCGTTTGCCGCTGAAGCCAACAGTTCTCTTCTCTTTCTTGCTACTTACCATAGTGAAACATTGGTGCAAGTCTGGATTGAGTTCTGTCGTCAGGTAGAGGCTTGCTTGCATATTCTTGAATGTACACGTCTTCCCTCAGAGGTTGTAGCTGCAAAGGTGAGCTTGCGGGGGCTGATCGAACGATGCGCCTCAAATATGTTGTCATGCGAGAAGAGGCTCAGCCGAAAGTTTTCGGAGAGGGAGCTGGCTTCCAAAGCGCTGAGGGAACTTCAAGCTAATCTTATAGCCAAGACCACTCGGGCATATGATCTTTGGCGAGGGCTTCAAGAGGCTATCAAGGAGGTGGTAGCCATTGATATGGCCATCATTTTCACTCGCGAAATGGTCGAAGCTCATAAGGTTACCGAAAAAGAGCTTGAAAGTCGGCTTGTCTCATATCAGGCCCAACAGGCTCAAGCAGGGGCCCGTCTCCTAACGATAATGAATCATGAGGCTGAGGCCCAGCGGAAAAAGGATGAATTGGCAAATCTATTAAATCGTCCGCCGGCCTGAAGAATTGTATATATATATTTTTTATTCTTCTTTTGTACATACTCCTGAATTAGAGTATTTTTTGATTCTTTCATAAATTGTACTTTGTATTCATTTTGATTCATGAATAAAAGACATATTTACACCGAAGTCGTCAAGGCGGCTTCTCCTGCCAAGGGGTCGGTCTTTACAAGACTGACTGTCCCAACTCCCACTCCCGCTCCTGCTACTCAAAGGACATCAGTCTTTAATAGGCTGACACCGGCAACGGCCCCTCACCGGAACAGGGGGCAAGACAAGGCCATCCCTGTCACCGAGCCAACTCCAATAGCTTGACATGCTCGACGTCGCCACTGGCGCCGAGTGAGGAAGTCAGGAGGCAACTCCCCTTCCGGGCTAACTCCAACAGCCCCGACAGCGGAAATTAATGCTGCTGTTCCAACCGGGAACAGCTTTGAGCTATTGAATAAGGTGCGTAGGAATTGTCCTACCGCCGTACTGAAAAGATCTCCTTCTCCACTAGAGAAGGTTGCAGAAGCAAAGCCAGAACAGTCCCCGCAGTGGCTGTCCTCCAAGATCTACAAAGTCTGGCGGCAGGTCCGAAACTCAGTGGTTGATCAAGACTACCCTCGCCGACAGGAAAGGGCGAAGCTTGAAAAAGAAGAAAGCCATCTTGCCAAGCCACGGAAAGCTATCTGAGTGCCCACCATGACGGCCCCTTCAACTTCGACCGCTCATAAGAAAAGGCCAGAGAAGACCCCCATGCCTACAACAAACGTCAAAGGCACTAAGCCCAAACGCCCTAAGTCTGGGGGCATGGTGATCCGTTCTATTTACATGGCATCCGGGAAGGAGGATAGTCGCGCTTCTACGGGCCACCGACCACTCACCCGATCCATCACAAGAGCCTAGGAATAGCAGCAGCAGAATCTTCAAGAGATGCTAACTGTGATGGCTACACTTACCAGGCCAAAAGAAAGCCCGGAGGTGTCATCAGAACAACGTCGCGAACACGAGACTGATGCTGAATTCCTTCGGAGAATACTCGAAAAGAAGGACAAGGAGGCTGCGGAATAAGCGGCCAATATAAAACAAATGGCTCTTTTGTTCCAAGACATGGTGGGCATGATGATCCAGCCGGATCCCCCAGCTGAAGATCCTCCGATTATCCTCGAAGACGACAGTGGAGAAACATCAAATCCACCTCCGGCTCTTTCAACAGCCTAAAAGGAAACTATCTCCAAGGCCGCCCTGGATGATTATATTGCTTAATAAATACGAGTTCACTAGGCGAATGAAGCGGCTGGGTAAATTGTTAGAACTGGGCGACCGTACCCCGGCTGGTATGATCAAATAAAGTACCCGCCGGGATACACAATCCTCAAATTTCATGTGTACTGTTGGAGATAGTGCCCTCAGACTCGATTATTGGGTCACAGGCACGTGATTGCAATGATTGAGGGAGGACCTATCCCGGGAAGACAGTCTTACTCGAGTTGATAGTATGCTATCTGGTTTACCTTTATCATCGTGTACTGCTTTAGGTGACCTGACAGGTCGCTATTGCACGTTGATAGAGCCCCTAGGATTCTTGCTTGACGACCAGCAGTATGAGGGCGATCATATACGTGAGAGCTGGGGTCTACAAGCATATCCTTAAAAGGTCCCTAGTCGTGGGAGTTTCGAGACAGGGCATCGATTCTCCAGAGTAGACTAGTGTATACAGTCGAGACCCCGACGAGGGGCGGTAGCCGGTCTCACAAGCCACTGGTGTCAGTTGGATCACCTAAGATGTATACAGGTGCTCATTGGGTTATGAGTACACCGGACGGGACTCGCCGGGAACATGCTAGTTGGTCTTATACCTGACGTCAGATAGCAGTTCCCAGGTGACATGTGTACAGGTTAGTTCATCGACCTGGGGATCGTCATTTGTCTCGTGTGAGTTCCCACTGTGCTTTGATTACTACCCTACCACGGCTCAAAGGAGTCGTGCAAACAGGTTTTAGTTGGGTACAGTCCCGAGCCACATGGAGGCAGTGAGCGGATCTTCGGGGGTTTCGTCTCTCCCGGTATTGGGGGTGAGGTCGCGCTGTGTCTAGGAGAGCCATTACACGAAGTCCTTGGCCAAGGCAGGAGATTTACTGGTAGGTATTCCAGTAGTATCTCAGGGTGTTCTGGGCTACGCTCCGACACGACTTGTACCGCTTTTGGGGGTCTGACTTTTACCCACCCCCTAGGCCCGACATGCGATGCTCATAGACGAACGGACCGGACTGTACGGATATTGTCACTGACAGGCTCAGTAGGGTGTCAGGATGAGTTCGCTCATCGACGTCCCTTTTAGTCAATAGCTGGTGGCCCATTACGTATTGGCTTATACCTCTGACGGGCTAGTGGTTAAATCCACAGCCATAGTATTGACGAGTCTTTAGAGTCTACCACACTTTCAGTTACTCAAGCTTTCGGGCGAAACGCTGTAGAGGCCGTATGGAGATATGGCAGGGTCCGATCAGATACGTGCGGTATTGCACGGATCAGGATCGGACGGTTTGTACTAGTAGCCGTATAGGTATATGGCAGGGTTCGATCAGATACGTGCGGTATTGCACGGATCAGGATCGAACGGATATTACTAGCCGGCTTTGGTTTAAGCCGGTCCTAGTTTAGTACAGTGTAGATTTTGTCTCTTTGCATTTGTATCCGGACGGAATACAGATGCGGGTGTGTATGCACAGTATCGGGGTTTTCCTGTAATTTATTACGGGACCAGTTTTCTGGAGTTGCCAGTTTGCATTCCGTTCCGGCCGGTTTTCCTTTGTTCTTTCCCGGCCGGACTTTTCCGATGGAGGGGGGTTATTTGCAAGTTTGCAAATAACACTTTGTGGAGGGTTTTATTGCATAAGTATTTGATTTGATAAGCATCTTTGCTTTTCAACCATGATGGTGCATTAATGAGATAGGAATGGGTTAAAGTAATAAGAATGGTTCATGTTTGTTTATAGTCACCTCCTTCTTCTCCTACACTCACCTCCCTTATATGATATATGTTGTTTTCCTCCACCATTTCTTAAGAATAAGGGCCGGCCACTTCTTGAGGAGGAAAAATGAGAGAGATTGATTTTGTGTGTTGCATTTTTATCATCTCATTTGGCTTGCTAAAAATTGATAGCATCATTTCCCTCAAAGTTCATTCTTCCTTCACCTCCATCAATGGCAACATAACCCCAAGATGAGACATGCACTCTACACTACACTTCCTACAGCAAATCTTGGACGCGTCGATTCTCCAGCTTCGCGCCCGAGTTGCCTCGGTATTGAGGTGGGAGCCCGTAAAAGCTACAGGCGATGTGGTGCCCTTTCCGACGAGGAGGAGACGGACGGAGATCCCGCGAGGAGATCGGAGTGGAGATGAAGACCGGAGGACTCGGATCAGTCGGTACATCTCTTCCCTTTCTTGTTAGTAGCTTAGACTTGTTAATGGTTACGATCCGGAGTTTAGTGCGCGGTGGTGCCGGTTTGCAAAGTCCGCAAAAATTAAAGTTTATCACCGCTTCCGCATTCCGGCGTCGGATTGACGGCCGGGGCGCCGCCGTGCACTTACAGTGGTATCAGAGACTCGCCATTAACTTCGTCTAGCTTCGTTTGGTGTGTTTGCATTTCCGATCGACCAAAATTTCCAAAAACCGTATTTTTTGTTCACATCAGTTTCTGTTGAAATATTTTGGTCTCAAAAAATTTTTCAGGTTGTAAAATATTGATGTACTGGAAAATCTAAGAACTCTGTAAAATTTCGATGAAGTGAATCCACAGTTGGAGCGCGGAACCGCCGCACAAACCCCCATTCCGCCGCCCTTCCGCCGCGCACTGTGGAGATCACTTCACCAATTTTTTACAGAGGCCTTCTGGGCTTAAAATATGGGTTTTGGAATATTAAAATTGGGCCCAGGATTTCTGTGAGTGCTACAGTTTTGATTGGGGGCCCACTTGTTAATTGTTTGATCAATCGGAAAATTTTAAACACATTTTTCACAGTATTTACATTATATCTGCGACCGTGAATGTCACTCGATCGGTAAATCCAGTCTAACTGCTATAGCCCGGTTAGACGGATTTGCGAACGTGACTTTCACGTTGATGTTCTATGTTTATGCTGTGATGTTGCGGATCGGTCGTGGGGATAGCCTGGATGCAATGCTAGTACAGTGCTGTTGTATTATGTACATTTGATATTGCGGGGCGAGCGTCCGACATGTGGACTGCCGTCACTGCCTGTTTGTATTATTCTTTTGGGGCACGACCTGGTTGCGGTCGATGTACCCGGTGTATGTATATTTTACTTTCTGTACTAGGTTTATCCCGCGGAGGGGTGCACGGATAGCCGGGTTCTGGAGGGTAACAAGCCCGCATCTCATGGCATTGGGACGGAGGGGGCTTCACTCCAGGATTGGCTGGCTATTCGCCGCACTCGTAGGGGGTATAGGATTTCATTGCACAGGCTATCCACACGACCAGGGGAACGTCGGGTTTCAGTAGTGGCTCTGTGAAACCCGGGGATCCCAGATATCTGTATTGTTCTGTGATATTGTACATTTCTGTGATGTTGCATTTCTTTTCACGCCTTGAGCGAAATAAAATATATTGGTATATATATTAGTAGATGTTGTATATGTTTTTCATCCGCGCTAGTCCAGTCCCCGCTCTGCCGTTAGTTAGCTAACCTAACGGGTGATGACGGGACCCAGTGGCGAATGCGGATGGCATATACGTACGTCAGTATATTTTCGTTCTTTGTGGTGTGATCAATTGATGGGACTGCGTTGATTCGGATCAATGCATGTTAAAACAAACCTATTCTGATGTTGTTGGAACACTTTTCAAAAAGGCTGTTATTGCAAGGACGTTCACTTTTGTTTTGCATCGTGGTATTCATTTGGAATATCCTGCTCCTCAGTCGACAAGGCAAGGGCCGAGATCCCTTCACCGGGAGTGACCCCTTGGACAGAAGTTTGCGTCAGGGCATTAACTTCACTATAGCCGATTACTTTTGCTTTGCACCATGATATTCGGTTATGAATATCCAGCACCCCATTCTATGGGGAAAGAGCCGAGATCCCTTCACCGGGAGTGACCTCTTTAGTGAAGGTTTTCGTCACTATATTTTCTAAAAAGCTATCCGTTCCTTCAACGATATCAAGTTCATTACGTTAAAGGTTTTCGCCAGAAACCATTCGTAGCCCTCCGTCGTTTCAGACGGGTAGCAAGTAGTATTCATACTATGTTTGTTGACCTTCGTCAAGGCATAGTGTATGGTAGCTGCTTGTTGCTTTTCTGCTGCATAGATAGATGCGTTGGTTTGGGACAGTCGTATAGCCTTGTTGACCTTCGTCAAGGGCTTGTACGGGTGGGTTCAAATTAACCTGGACAATGACGGGTGGAACTTGACATGTGACTTATGATTTGTTGACCTTCGTCAAGGTCATAAGAGCATGGGGTAGAAATCCACATCGGGAGTTTCAAAAGAACTGAAACTTGCCAGTTATGCGCATACCTTCTGGAGTGTGATACCGTGAGCGGATTCCGTCACGTTATCATGCGATGAGAGTTGGATCCCGATTCCCACTGATGAGTTGGTTTACTCCTCGGGTGACCCCGACTAATTCTTCTTTCAGGTTTGAAGGAGAATTTGAGGTACAGTGGGAGGTTTCCAGATTAGATAAATTGGTAACCATTCTGATCTAGGTTAGAGTGCACGCTGAGTGTTTCTTTTCTCTCTCTCTGGCAGCGACCATTGACCCGACCCTAAGACTATGACTCAGTGACCAAGTTGACCGAACCTTCTTAACACTGGCTTTTGGATTGTCAGAGTTGCAGACCTCATTGCCACTCCTACTTTTACCCTTTTCTCCAGGACACCCCGTATTACTGCGAACGTCCACTTCCATTGGACAAAACCATCGTATGGTTAGATACGAACTCGAAGGAATTCGAGGATGGTTTCCGGTTCTGGAGAAAACGGATAGGATTATTCAGTTGTCTTTTCTTTTCACCCTCTCTCAGGTTGCGAGTACTCCTTAGTTTAGGAGTAGTACACCTATTATGCAAATTGGATAGTCTTCTTCCAAACCATAGGCTGGTGCCGACCGGTAGGGAATGAAGAAAACCAGTTAGCCTAAACGGTGTACAGAAGGTATTAAGTTCAGACAAAGCAAGGGATTAGTAAGAGGGCAAAGTAAATTGCAACAGATATTCACGACCAAACCAAGTATTCCTTCGCCAATCCTAAATCACCTTTGTATTTCTCCAGAACACTCCGTATCACTACGAAGATCCACAGTTTATTGGATACTCCATCGTATGGTTATATACGAACTCGAAAGGAACCTGTTCCAGTTCGGGGATGGATTCCGGTTCAGGAGAAATAGGAATAAGGTTTATTCGGTTGTCTTTTATCTTCACCTTCTCTCGCATTGCGAGTGTTCCTAGGATTAGGACAGTACACCCATTATGCTTATTGGATAGTCTTCTTCCAAACCATAGGCTGGTGCCGAACGGTTGGGAAGGAAGAAAACCATATGGCCTAAAGGGGTGTACAGAAGGTAATGACTAAAGACATATGAAGGGATTTGGAGAGGTGGCAAAGAATTATACGGTTATAGTTGTGAATCTGGATAATGGTAGAGGCATTACTAGGAATACCAGGATACCCCATCGAAACATTTCAATGTTTCAGTTTCACTGTGTACTGTTAAATGAAAACTGATTTCCCGATTGGACACTTGCTCCAGGGTATGTATTTACCAGGTTTGATTTTCACACCTGTATGGTTTTACAGATGATGAGTGGGAGTAAGTTATTGGGAATTGGGTGATCATCCTCATTATATCGGGATTCGTTGTAATCGGTGATATTTGAGGAGATCATCTGGGCTGTTTGCCGGTCGGCAAATATTTGGTTTTGAATATCCGCTGTTTTGCACCAATTTCAAATTGATATATCTGTACGTCTATTTTCATAGAGTAAGATATACCTTTTGATATTATGTCGATAACATTTACCTATATCAGTGGATGGTTACGTAAGGAGTATTAAACAGCGGTGTAATTCTTCTTAACCATAAGTACAGTTTTCAACCTACGACACACAGTGAAAGAGTTGTTAGACTCAGCGGACTTATACAGAGTATTGTATGTTGTCCAGTGTCCATTAGGACAGAGGGGTTGGTCCTCATACTATATTCTGTTTACTTTTAACTTCTCTAGTTCTTAGACATGTGTTTTGTAGAAACACAGGGTCTAAGTTTTGAGGAGTTATAGGTATTTGAATAGAGTAGAGAACCAAGTGTAGCAAGTGTCGGGATTCTTCAAAGTGATCGAAGATGTAGATACTTGTGTATAGTATTCAGTTGATAGTAATGATAAAGAGAAATTGCTTCTCTTTCAGATTACTCGTAATTGGAAGCATTCCTAAGTTGAGTAACGTTGATCAGCCTCCTTCCATTTAGTTGACATGCACTGGAGATAGCTGCATGATTTGAATCTGGTTAAATTAAATCAGTGCCTCTGGTTCTATATTGGATATAGTACAGTTCATATCTTAACATTGTTAAGGTACGGGGAGTTGTCCGGCTTATGATTAAAACCAGACTCTGGATAACTCAAGGCACGTTTCTGTAATGGCTGTTTGTGGGTTGACCCAGGCTATGACGAGGGTTGATTTTCTACCATCTGGGAGATCAATAGTAATATTGTTCTTGACTCGCCACAGTTTTAATAAAAATGGATTTTTCAGAAAACAGTAGTGGGAGTATGGTAGAACTGGAAGTGATTCCAGAACCGCAAACGATTACTGAAGATTTGATAAGGAACCTAAAGATTCAATCTGATTTGACATTCCATTGGCCACTCCGCAGATAAGGTGGGTAACTTCAGGCACCCGAGAGGTACTCCGGTAGCCTCAAGGACGGTGACAGGGAAGTTCTTGTTTACCCACACTTGCCATTGCTGTTGTTCCAGGCTGCGAGACCCGGCAGGAGGATGAGTATAGCGTCGTTCTGAACTAGTTTCAGAAGTGTACGTGTATATGACTCTGCCAGAGAGTTGTCGTAGTCAGTGGGAGCAGCGGAAGCATTGGTGGACATCAGGCTTATGTCTATTTATAGACCAAAGCAGATGTAGCGAAGATAGATCATCTATTTCTGATGTGACAGTCATAGGTTTGACGTCATCAGAATAGGGGATGGATCTGTTGAGAAGGTAGTAGGAAGTGATATTCCTATACTACGATCGGTTATACTTTGGTCGTCACACAGTGTTTTCTCCATAAAGGACTTGGACATTATATCAGACATACTGGTTACTAGATCTATGGTTTTAGATCTAGATTTGGGTGGTTTCCCAATCAGGGTAATTTGACAGCATTCTAAGAGTATTTAGAATGGACGACTCCTGGCACGGTAGTGTACCTGCAGGTAATGGAGTCACCCTCTCTAAAGGTGTCTTACAGACTAAAGGGGAGAGGGATATGCATGATTGGCAGGTCACTTGCTTAGGCAATTGAGTCAATCATGAGATGTCAAGTACCACACCAGATGTTGTTCTTGCACTAGATGCAATAAGTTGATATTGATCCAATTCTGGAGAAACAGTTGGAAGCAGTTTTAGAACATAAGTGGATGTTCTAGGGATATGATAACGACAGCTTCATTTGGGAGACAATTATCATTCCAGGCTTCCAAGGTGACATGGACGACAAGGAGGTTGTCAGAGTTATATTTTTCCTTCTGACGAGGGGCAGTATTTTGGACAGGTGGTCCAAGGCAATACTGAGGGTGGCATGGCGCAGGAAACTGATTAAGTTCAGTTGACGATACAGTCTAAGAAGTTTGGATTTGGAGTTCATTTATGAGCTCGGTCCCATCAGACATCCAGACATTCTAAGAAAGGTATTGCTCATTTCGGGAGATGGTTTTCTCCGCGAACTTGAGATATAGAGAGAGACATAGAAAGAAACGTCAGAGCGGATCCACTCGCTGAGGCTATTCCTCGAACGCAATAGTTTCGCAAACAGGCTTTGTGCGACTGACTAGTAGAGGAGTTGGGTGTTCGGTATCACACGGGCTGTGAGTATGCGACATCGCAATAATTAGCCTTGAGTGCAAGTGGGAGATTGTTGGAGATAGTGCCCTCAGACTCGATTATTGGGTCACAGGCACGTGATTGCAATGATTGAGGGAGGACCTATCCCGGGAAGACAGTCTTACTCGAGTTGATAGTATGCTATCTGGTTTACCTTTATCATCGTGTACTGCTTTAGGTGACCTGACAGGTCGCTATTGCACGTTGATAGAGCCCCTAGGATTCTTGCTTGACGACCAGCAGTATGAGGGCGATCATATACGTGAGAGCTGGGGTCTACAAGCATATCCTTAAAAGGTCCCTAGTCGTGGGAGTTTCGAGACAGGGCATCGATTCTCCAGAGTAGACTAGTGTATACAGTCGAGACCCCGACGAGGGGCGGTAGCCGGTCTCACAAGCCACTGGTGTCAGTTGGATCACCTAAGATGTATACAGGTGCTCATTGGGTTATGAGTACACCGGACGGGACTCGCCGGGAACATGCTAGTTGGTCTTATACCTGACGTCAGATAGCAGTTCCCAGGTGACATGTGTACAGGTTAGTTCATCGACCTGGGGATCGTCATTTGTCTCGTGTGAGTTCCCACTGTGCTTTGATTACTACCCTACCACGGCTCAAAGGAGTCGTGCAAACAGGTTTTAGTTGGGTACAGTCCCGAGCCACATGGAGGCAGTGAGCGGATCTTCGGGGGTTTCGTCTCTCCCGGTATTGGGGGTGAGGTCGCGCTGTGTCTAGGAGAGCCATTACACGAAGTCCTTGGCCAAGGCAGGAGATTTACTGGTAGGTATTCCAGTAGTATCTCAGGGTGTTCTGGGCTACGCTCCGACACGACTTGTACCGCTTTTGGGGGTCTGACTTTTACCCACCCCCTAGGCCCGACATGCGATGCTCATAGACGAACGGACCGGACTGTACGGATATTGTCACTGACAGGCTCAGTAGGGTGTCAGGATGAGTTCGCTCATCGACGTCCCTTTTAGTCAATAGCTGGTGGCCCGTTACGTATTGGCTTATACCTCTGACGGGCTAGTGGTTAAATCCACAGCCATAGTATTGACGAGTCTTTAGAGTCTACCACACTTTCAGTTACTCAAGCTTTCGGGCGAAACGCTGTAGAGGCCGTATGGAGATATGGCAGGGTCCGATCAGATACGTGCGGTATTGCACGGATCAGGATCGGACGGTTTGTACTAGTAGCCGTATAGGTATATAGCAGGGTTCGATCAGATACGTGCGGTATTGCACGGATCAGGATCGAACGGATATTACTAGCCGGCTTTGGTTTAAGCCGGTCCTAGTTTAGTACAGTGTAGATTTTGTCTCTTTGCATTTGTATCCGGACGGAATACAGATGCGGGTGTGTATGCACAGTATCGGGGTTTTCCTGTAATTTATTACGGGACCAGTTTTCTGGAGTTGCCAGTTTGCATTCCGTTCCGGCCGGTTTTCCTTTGTTCTTTCCCGGCCGGACTTTTCCGATGGAGGGGGGTTATTTGCAAGTTTGCAAATAACACTTTGTGGAGGGTTTTATTGCATAAGTATTTGATTTGATAAGCATCTTTGCTTTTCAACCATGATGGTGCATTAATGAGATAGGAATGGGTTAAAGTAATAAGCATGGTTCATGTTTGTTTATAGTCACCTCCTTCTTCTCCTACACTCACCTCCCTTATATGATATATGTTGTTTTCCTCCACCATTTCTTAAGAATAAGGGCCGGCCACTTCTTGAGGAGGAAAAATGAGAGAGATTGATTTTGTGTGTTGCATTTTTATCATCTCATTTGGCTTGCTAAAAATTGATAGCATCATTTCCCTCAAAGTTCATTCTTCCTTCACCTCCATCAATGGCAACATAACCCTAAGATGAGACATGCACTCTACACTACACTTTCTACAGCAAATCTTGGACGCGTCGATTCGCCAGCTTCGCGCCCGAGTTGCCTCGGTATTGAGGTGGGAGCCCGTAAAAGCTACAGGCGATGTGGTGCCCTTTCCGACGAGGAGGAGACGGACGGAGATCCCGCGAGGAGATCGGAGTGGAGATGAAGACCGGAGGACTCGGATCAGTCGGTACATCTCTTCCTTTTCTTGTTAGTAGCTTAGACTTGTTAATGGTTACGATCCGGAGTTTAGTGCGCGGTGGTGCCGGTTTGCAAAGTCCGCAAAAATTAAAGTTTATCACCGCTTCCGCATTCCGGCGTCGGATTGACGGCCGGGGCGCCGCCGTGCACTTACATGTACAAGGGGACGGGCAATCCCCATCAACATGTTGCTCAATTCAGGGCCCTCTGTGGCAACACCGAGGGCGATAATAAGCTTTTGCTCCGCCAATTCGTCGGCAACTTATCGGAAACGGCATTTGAATGGTACTCCGAACTACCAAACGACTCCGTCAAAACGTTCATAGAAATGGAGATATTGTTCACCCAGCGATTCGCGAGCACAAGTGAACGCACCCCGATAATAGCGTTAATCAATGCCAGGGTGAAGCCAGGCGAAACATGGGTTCAATATGCAATCCTATGGCGAAATCTGTGGTCGAAGTGCGAACAGTGCATCGAAGAAGCACCAGCGGTGGGCATGTTCGTGGGCACCCTAGACCCTCATGCAACTATTTCATAATTCATGATGTTCTTCAAACCGACCACATTCCAGGCTTTAATCGACAAGCTAGCCCAGATAGATCAGATGGGTCACAGACCGTCTCCCCTGAAGCCGGAACCACGGAACGACAAGGGTAAAGGGAAGGAAACCTTCGTTGCGAACACCCAACAACAGCCCAGTGCCCAAAAGCTAGAAGATCAACTGGAAGAGAGAAGGCGCTATTACAATGAGAAAATGAAGCGTCCTTACTCATTCCCACGGGACAAAACGAAGAGGTTGTTCGAGCTGGCGGTGCGCAACAGGCTTATCAACTTGCCAAATCCAAGGCGACCACCGCAACCCAGCGAAGTGAATAATCCCAATTATTGCCTAAGCCATCCAATCGAGGATTGCTTCGTCTTTAAAGGATGGATCGAAGATCAGTACCTACAAGGCAAGTTTGCGCTGTCTGAGAAGTGGAAAGTAAACCCACCACAACCGCACACTCCTAAGAAGACGGACACACCGGGGGCAACGTGCTCTTTTGTTGAAGAAGCCTCATGGGAGGTCGTTCTTTCAGCCAAAACCAAAAGGATGCTGAATGATCTTCAGACATGCCCGGCGATCAGGTGGAAGAACCCGCTAGAACCCCAGATCATCGAAGGGATGCTAAAGCCGCGCCCAACTCCAAAGATTGGTGGTGATAACCCAAGCACTCACACTCAGCCGTCAAAATCTTCAAAGAAGAAGAAGAAGAGATCCAAAAAGCCCGTGAAGCCTGGCGACAAACGCGCGGACCTGCAGAAACAGATCGACGCGCTGGAGGAGTATAATCAGAAGGTGCGGACTCCCATCACGCTCCAAGAGTTCCTCAGCCACGTCCTTGAGGACAAAGATGATGGAGAAGACTCGTCAGATGGATCTGAGGAGTACGTGGCAAGTTGTCATGTGATCTCTCATTCATCGATAGACGATGAAGAAACTCCTTGCACTGAGAAGCTGGGGGCAAATCCTAAGCCGGAACGCCTGGAACTGTCAGATGAAATAATTGATGCATTCCTGAACACGGCTCTTTTGAAAAGTAAAGCTGATGGGGAGCGCGAAACAGCCATATTCGAAAGAGCCAAACGCCGGCGACTAGATGAAAGAGTCGGGACACTTATGCCGAATCAAAAGGAACATCCGTCACGGATAAAAACAAGTTCAAGACGAGGAAAGGGTTTGCTAAAGCCATATCAATGGGAATGAAGCTACCACCCTCTGAAGGAAACACTCCCGGTGAAGCAGAGATTCATCCTAGCTACTGCTCATATCATCGAAAGATTTCGCACCCCACCGAGGAATGCAACGCTTTTAAAAGATGGTGGCAAGGGTACGTTGCTCACCGGCAACATTTTTAGCGGATGAAACGCAAAACTCAGCGAGAGCAAAGAAGTGCGACCGAAGAGCATAAAAGAAATACCGGTAACTGTCGCATGGTCAACATCGGGGGATCGCAAATTCTCACTTTCGGAAGCGACTCTGACGAAGAAATGGCTCTTGACCACCCGCGTGAGATCCTTATAACTCATAAGGGAGCAACACACTTAGGGATCCCCACGATTCCTAAGGAGAAATTGCACTTGCGAGATCCTCACGACTCGTAAGGAGAACTCTCTTATGGGACCCTCACGGCTCATAAGATTTGAAAGTCTTAAGTTACAGAGACCTAAACCTGTTCTTAAGCAACCCCCACAACCTCCGATACTGCCCTACAAGCGGTACAACACTGACCCTTGTATACAATCCACGGGCGCGAATAAACATTTCCCTAAACAAGTCCTACCCGTGACTGGGGATATGTTCGCACGGTGAACAACCCTTGTGAGTCCCCTCGACTTATAAGGAGAAAACTCTCTTGTAAGATCCTTACGACTTACAAGAAGCCATACACTTAGGAGTCCTCACGATTCCTAAGAAGGAAACACACCTATGAGATCCTCACGAATGTAGGGAGAAATACCTTTATGAGACCGTTACGGCTCATGAGGTCAAAAGCCTTAGTCGACAGGATCCTAACCCTGTTCGCTAAGCCACCTTTGTTCGGTATCGACAGAGGCAAATGATGATTCGCTCCTGACAATATCCCAGTTGTAGCGGTGCTGATGCCAAAATCGGTGTCTAATCCCAAGCTTGCGGCAAAAAGCTAGAGAGCTACACATGCATACGAAATAGCCGAAATGATGGGGCAACTTGCAACAAAATCAGCAAGTACAAATGTATGCATGAAAAATAGCCGAAATGATTGGGCAACTCGCAATAAAAAGCAGCGAGTAAAAATAAAACAAATAGTCGAAATGATTGGGCACCGCAAAAAATAGCCGAAATGATGGGGCAATCACGACCTTCGCGATATAAAAAGCTGAAATGATAGAGCATCGCTGAAAGAAATAAAAAATATATATATAAAATGAAATTTATGCCCTACATGTGATATTACATCAATCCCTGTATACAATCCAGGGGCGCAAACAAAGAAGGAATCACACTCCTCCTCCCCACGTTTCATCAGAAGAAGAAGCCAAATCTCGATGGGTCACAGATAGCCTAGAGATCATCTCAACATTCGTCTCAGCAGGCACAACATCAAGCAAAGCGGAACAGCGGCAACTCCCAGTTCCATGACTCGGCGGTGTACAGATGACCGAGAGTTAAAATCCCAACTCCGTGAAATGTGGATATAATCAACAAATTTCCTGGCTACGTGGAACGCGGATAACGTCACTTCTGACCCCGTGGAAAACGTCTAGAGCGGATCTGGGTCCTCGCAGAGCACGGTAGTGAACCCATATGAAGCATCCAGAGCGAAGCCTAGTCCTCGCCGAACACGGAAGTGAACCCGTGGGAAGCATCTAGAGAAAAATTCCTGGCTACGTGGAACGCAGATAACGTCACTTCTGACCCCATGGAAAATATCCAGAGCAGATCCTGGTCCTCGTAGAGCACGGCAGTGAACCCGTGTGAAGCATCCAGAGCGGAGCCTAGTCCTCGCCGAGTACGGCAGTGAACCCGTGGGAAGCATCTAGAGCAAAATTCCTGGCTACGTGGAACGCGGATAACGTCACTTCTGACCTCATGGAAAACGTCCAGAGCGGAGCCTAGTCCTCGCCGAACACGGCAGTGAACCCGTGGGAAGCATCTAGAGCAAAATTCCTGGCTACGTGGAACGCGGATAACGTCACTTCTGACCCCATGGAAAACGTCCAGAGCGGATCCTGGTCCTCACAGAGCATGGCAGTGAACCCGTGTGAAGCATCCAGAGTGGAGCCTAGTCCTCGCCGAACACGGCAGTGAACCCGTGGGAAGCATATAGAGCAAAATTCCTGGTTATGTGGAACACGGATAACGTCACTTCTGACCCCATGGAAAACGTCCAGAGCAGATCCTGGTCCTCGCAGAGCACGGCAGTGAACCCGTGTGAAGCATCCAGAGCGGAGCCTAGTCCTCGCCGAACACGGCAGTGAACCCGTGGGAAGCATCTAGAGCAAAATTCCTGGCTACATGGAACGCGGATAACGTCACTTCTGACCCCGTGGAAAACGTCTAGAGTGGATCCTGGTCCTCGCAGAGCACGGCAGTGAACCCGTGTGAAGCATCTAGAGCGGAGCCTAGTCCTCGCCGAATACGGCAGTGAACTCGTGAGAAGCATCTAGAGCAAAATTCCTGGTTACGCGGGAACGCGGATAACGTCACTTCTAACCCCATAGAAAACGTCCAAAGCGGAGCCTGGTCCTCACCAAACACGGCAGTGAACCCGTGGGAAGTATCCAGAGCAAACATCGGACTGTGGAGTCCTTAAATCCACGGACTATGATGTCCTTACCTTGACCGCGATGTCTTAAAACTAACGTCGGACTGTGAGGTCCTTAAAATCTCACGGACTATGATGTCCTTAACCTCGACCGTGTGTCTTTAAAACTAACAATCAACCCCAGTGATTTCAAACTAATTCTACCTTGGTTCAAGGGTACATCTCTTCACTCCTTTGATATTTATCGTTGTGATTCCTCAACGTCTTCAAAGAAGTGACGAGTCCTAACAACCACGCATTTCACGGACTGTGGAGTCCTTAAATCCACGGACTATGATGTCCTTAACCTCGACCCTAATGTCTTAAAACTAACATTGGACTGTGGAGTCCTTAAATCCTACGAACTATGATGTCCTTAACCTTGACCGTAATATCTTAAAACTAACAACGGACTGTGAAGTCTTAAATCCACGGACTATGATGTCCTTAACCTTGACCGTAATGTCTTAAAACTAAATATCGGACCGTGGAGTCCTAAACCCACGGACTATGATGTCCTTAACCTCGACCGTTAATTGTCTTAAAACTAACAACGGACTGTGGAGTCCTTAAATCCACGGACTATGATGTCCTTAACCTCGACCGCGATGTCTTTAAACTACGGTATCCTGGAAAACGTCTAGAGCGGAGCCTGGTCCTCGCCAAACACGGCAGTGAACCCGTAGGAAACATCCAGAGCAACCCCTGACTCCGTGAAATGCGGGTAAGGGCAACTTCACCTGTCACTTGCGGGTCCTCACGACTCGTAAGGGAGTAAATTCTCTTGTGAGATCCTTATGACTTTCAAGAGAAAACGCACTTAGGAATCCTCACAATTCTTAAGGAGAAATTACACCTACGGGATCCTCTCGGCCGGTAGGGAGAAAATTCTTTATGAGACCCTCACGGCTTATAAAGTTGAAAAGTCTTAGGTGACAGATCCTAACCCTATTTTCTAAGCCATTGCTACTCTACAAAGAGCCTAAGACTGACAGCCATACGCTATCTACAGACCACACTGACTAAAGTCACATGGCAAACAACAAAGCAAGAAAGAAGAAAGCAGAGAAATGATACAAGACATTATGAAGAACGTGTATCTTTTATTTATGAATTCGATTGGATACAAAATACATCGTATTAAAGAATAAAAAAACAAAAACATTTATTCAAAATTACAAATGGTATAAAATTTCTATTGAGAGGAAAGCGCTTTCAGTAGTCCAACCAGCAGCTCGTGCACTTCCCTCAGCCCCTCTTCCTGATCGGCTGCCGCAGCCAACTCTGCTTCGACCTGGGCTCGCTGCTGCAAGTAAGATGAGAGTTGTTCCTCGACGGCTCGCTGAGCTGCTTCATGATCTCGTGCATCACGCTCAGCGACATCGATCTTCTGTTTCAATGATAACCCATCAGAGATACATTGCAGAAGGCCCTCGAAGATAATTTTCACCTGGGCAGCGTTCGCGTCGGCCTCAGCACGCAGTCGAGCAGACTCGCTTGAAGTTTCTTTGCATTCCCTTCGCTTTAAAGCCTCTTCTTGTTCGAGATGGCGGAAATAAGAAGCGCTCTGCTCAATCCATGCCGCCCGTTGAGTGCTCGTGGCCAGAATCTCAGGTGCCGGACGCTTGAGCTTAAACTCATGCAAGCAAGCCTCGACCTCCCGGCAGCGATTAACCTAAGACTGAACGACGCCCTCACCGTGAAAGATCATGAGTGTCGCCAGCATACGGTTAATCTCTGCGGCAAAATCTGCGGCAGATGTGGGAGCCTCTGCGTCGAACTCCTCGATATACTCGCTTAACATGCGCAGGCTGGTCACAGCACCTCTGGATGATGGACGCCTTAAAAAGGGCCCGGACGGCATTATGATACGAGACTCGAATGGAGTTGGAGTCGATGTGATTGCTGCAAAATAGATCATAATCAGATGTTGGCTCAAGAAATAAAGAAAACAAGCAGAAAGTAGAGTCTACTATACCGGCTGCAGCAGGGGGCAGAGCTAGGAGTACTGGTGGCGAAACGACGGTCTCGTCCCCTCCTTCGATTCGTAAGGCTACAAGCAATATAAAGAAGAGATTAGCAATAATGCGACTACTCGTTAAAGGAGAGGACATCGTTTAGAGGAAACACTCACCGACACCAGCAGATGAACTCGTCTTGGACAAGAAGGAGAAGTGTGGGTGCAGCACCTGGTACAGGTGGTCAAAAAGGACTCCGGCAAAAACGCGATAACGCAACGTCAGTACATAAATTATACAATCTAAAGATAATACTGATGGGTTACAAGTCCATACCTTCCAGCATTTGCGACGGTGCGAGAGAATGCAGAGGGGTGGTCACCGTCAGGGCGGTAACTGGCGGCGCTGTCTCGAGCAGCTCAACTTCAGCACTAGCCACACCTGCATTAGAAACAAGATAAACTTTATTAGGAAAGATTGCAGAATAAAAGAAGGGCGGTGACCCAAGATTTACCTGAAGAGTCGCCGGACAGAGCCCTAACGAGGGCGTTACTTGATGTAACGGTGGCGTCTTCCTCTTCCATTGGGACGGTCTCACCTCCCGTTACCTCATCGCCCGACTCTACAGGAGCCGTCGGCACGCTCGTGACGCCGAAAGACGACAAGAAACCATAAGCGGGGAGAACGATGATCAGAGCGGCGCCCGACTCTTGAGAAAGAGCGGCCATCTCTTGCTCAGCAACCATAGCAGCCGTCTCACCCGCTACCACTTCGGGCTCAGCAGTCGCAGCCGTCTCGTCCACCGCTGCCGTAGGCTCGCCCGTAGTAGCCGTTTCATCCACTGCTGCCTCAGGCCCAGCCATAGCAGCCGTCTCACCCGCCTCCACCTCGGGCTCGGCATTGGTAGTCATCTCGGGATAGCAGTCGTGACTGTCTCGTCAGCCACTAGCTCGGGCCCGGCAACTACAGCTACATCGCCTATCGTCGTCTCAGGTTCAGCAGCTACCTCCCCCACCGTCCCCTCAGGCTCGGCAGTTGCCGCCACTCCTTCAGTAAGGCTCGGCCCTGCAAGACAAGATATATAAGAACCGATAGTTTTAAAACTTTGACAACAAAGCCTCAAAGACACATTACCTGAGGCGGATTCACCGTTGGCTTCCTGAGCCGCACGTGCCGCCCGTCTATGAACAGTAGATAAGGCAACCGGAGGCTCCTCTGAAGGAGTAGCGGCGGGAGTAACGGCGCTTGTGCCTGCTCCCGCAGCTAAAGCAGCGCTATGCTCCCTTACCGCGCGCCTCAGGCGTTTCCTCTCCTCCCGGGCCGTCACAACAGACCTTTTGGAAGCCTCCTTCAGCAAGGCGTCGTCATCCGCATTCAGGGTTGCCTCCAGAGCCGTCAAGGCTTCCATCATTGGCTTTTTAACTTGGGACTCTTGTGGCAACCCCGAAGAGGCCGGGACTTCGGTAGCTGGCCCGGGAAGAATCTCCACGTCAGCTTGTGGGATAGGCCTCGTGGTACCTGCGATAAAACAACGAGAGAGTCAGATTACTCATAAGAAATGGAAGGAGAGACATAGTAAACCGAAATGTACCAAGGCCTAAGGATGCTCTGAGTCATTCCTCCTCCTCGAAAGTTTTGAGAGAAGCAGCGATGGCTTCTTCGGTAGAAATGCCTGTTAAAGAAGGAAAAGCGTTAATCAAAAACAATGATAGAGGTACGATGCAATGACGAAAAATACAACTAGTGATTACCTGATTGCGCAAGTTTAGCCAACCACGCATCGCGCCATGCCAATCACTCAGAAGCTGCGATGGCGGCCGCCAGATCAGTGTCGTCTGGCGGCATAAATAAGCCCTCGTTGGTCCCGTACTCACCCAAGCCCTCGCTATAAGGAGCATGAGGTTCCTGACCGAACGCAATGTCAGCAGAGAGGATCGACTTCTTCTTCCTCTTCTGCGCGCGAACCCCGGTCGCACCCAAAATCAGCTTACGCTTCGTGGGCACCTTAGGACAACGGGTCCTGATATCCGAGCCCATGCCGGATTCGGGTGAAACCACATTCACTGTCTCCACAGGAGCACGGGGCGCTGACGGCACGTCCACAGGATCACGGGGCAATCCACACGTGGGGCTTAGCACACGTGGAGGCTCATCTCCAACATCTCCTCTTATTGGAGGAGGGATAGGGGTCCTTCGCTTTAGAGGGACGTTGCGATCGCTGGCGGGGGACACACCCTTGCGATCAAGCAGCAGCCGCTTCTCTTCCCGGATAACAGCACCCATCGCGTGCTGATACCAAGCCCCGTATACGTTGAGGGCCCGTGGAATGCAACTCGTCTCGCTAATGAAGAAGTGGGAGCCCGTATTCAGCCGCATAAAATGATGTAGTGCACTCCGTATCCCCTCCCTGGTGGCCGCAGGCTCTTCCAAAAACGCCTCCAGTGGGACCCCTTGGTTATAACTTAACTGCTGGGCGAAGCAATGGGGGCTGTACCTCATAAAAAGTGTCGCATCGTTCTGCCTGAACACAAGGAAGCCTGGGCCGGATGGAGTATAGATGTAGAATCTCCCGGGCTTTCAATACGGAGGCCCCGTCCTTGAAATTATCACGCAACGCCAATACTGCCTTGGAGGTCTCCGGGCCGATTGTCATGACCTTGTCCGTGAAAGAAATGCCTGCTCCAACCGTGCGCGGACGAAGAAGCAACCCCCTAGCCTCCCGCGGAGGAGGATTCACGATAGAAGCGCCGATCAGCCGCATAACTCTCGGGAGTCTGCACTTCTCGTAAAACGAGGGTCTCTTATGAATACCAAATACCCCGAACACATGCATTTCCATCCATGAAGTAAAGTAATGCATCAGGAAATTGGCGGGTTGCACCCCCGGTTCATTTGCGTCCATCGCCACGCTAAGACCATGGTATAGATGGGCCAATCCGGCAATTCCAATGGATAATTGTATGCCAGCCACCATCCGATGCGCTGGGTAGAAGACGGACGGCATCATGTAGCGCGGGTGCATGGGGAACGCGGACCAGCACAGCCATAGCCCTAGAAACCCGAGAAAGAAAGTCTCCTCGTCGATGCCCGGAGCGGCGATTTCCGATAAGGGGATGATTGCAGCATCAGGGAGGTAAAAACCCTTTTGGTCGTCTTCCAGTGCTGGTCGACGATCTAAGCCAAGGCCGAACGGGTCGTCAAGCTTGGCAAATTTTTCGCCTTGTTGCGATAGAATCTCCGGTCGAAGAAAGTGGGCGATGAAATCTACGAAACTAACTCCCCGGCCTCCCGATTCCAAGTAAAGGCTTTCATACATATTCAACATCTTTACCAGACTCGGAAACTGGTGCTGAATAGCATTCTCCGGCGTTAGGTCCATCACCAACGGCTTAGTGGCGAAGACATATTCATCAGGAGGAAGCAGCTCCTCATAGTGCTCTCCCCTCACCGGCAGACCGGAAACTTCAGCAAATTCTTCCAAAGAGATGGAAACTTCCCTGTCCATTAGATGAAAGGTATGAGTGGGGATGTTCCATTGCTCCACGAACGCCTTAATCCACCATGTCGGAGGAGCAGAGTACTCGAACAGCGAGGCGTAAACTGTGGGGTATAGACCTATCTTCAGCAGATGCGTCTTCTTCACTGACAAAATGTACCTGGCCTACTGCAAATACCCTGCCGACTGTCGAGGGGTCAATCCGATATTGTAGGGTTGTCCCCAAGGGCACGACTCGCCCTGGCATATGCACCGTCCCAAAATATCCACGGCTGCCGGCAGCTGTATGGGTATGGCAGCAATCGAAGGTTGAAGAAGATCCTCCGAATTCCAATTTACGACCTCCACGGCGTAGTTCACCGGGGGTACATCTGCATATGAGATCGATGAGATTGGCTCTGACGGTGTCGCACAAGAGAAGCTTCGGCGACCTCTGATAATTTCGTTGTACCACCTACCCCACAGGTGAAGGTTCTTGTACTCCGGGTCGTAGTCCTTAATGAGTGCAAGAACCTCCCGGTCTACCGGTGCCTCAGCGAATCCTCCCTCTGAGCGGAAAAATGGGAACGAAAGATCAGAAGACATGTTGCCTGCAAGAAAAAGTGAAATTCAATTATCAGTATTATAATTTAATTTTAAAATCCTGACGCTCGGTACTTTAAAATTTGTACCACACTGCAATACAATGGAGGGAGGACCAAAGGGGAACCCACAAAATCCAGATGACAATGCATCAGTTAATAAGACAGCCTCATCATTGGATGGGACTTTCAATTAATGAGGATAATCCTCAAAGAATATTCTCATTAAATGAGAAATCCCTCGAAAACAGGGAGAAAATCTCCCTTTCAGAGCAAAGCTCTGTAACAGAGTGTCACTTGTCAAAACTCTGGTCACGAGGGAATAAAATTCCTTAAAGTGCCTAGCTCTGTAATAATGATGGAAAAATCCATCAAAGAAAAATTAATTCCTAAGAATTAAAGTTCTGGGATCTTAAAGATCCATGAAAGAAACTATTAAGAGTTCTTCATCAAAAGATCAAAAGATCTATACATTGTCAATGAGCAAAGCTCTATCATGGGTTAAGAAACCCTGAAACAAGATCTCTTTAGATCTATGGGTTCTTGAAAGCAAAGCTCTGTTTATGAAACCCCAAAGGGTTTTCTTCAGATCAAAAGATCTATGAGAGCAAGACTCTGTTAATTAGAATTAATTTAATTTAATTTAAATTTTTACCTAAAATTTTCTAGAGTTCTGACTCTTGAAGTTCTTGGAAAGAAGAGCAAGGCTCTGAAAATAAAAATCTTGAGAAGATGATAATCATCTGAGGACCAAGGGTCCTATTTATAGGCGCTGAAGCGCCTCCTCAACTTCTGAGTTGATCCAATGGCTCAAATGTTGCCACCGCTGCACTCACGTGTGCACCATGTGAGTGCAAAGGTGGGGGGCATTTGTTTCCCCCAATCAGAGCAAAACTCTACTTGAATTTCAAAATTCAAAAATTGAAGCAATACTTCAGATTCCTTGCACTGCGCGCAGAACGCCACGTGTCAACAGTAGACACGCCAGCGCTAGGAGCGCTGCGCCCAAGGCAGCGCACCCCCAATCAGAGCAAAGCTCTATTTCAAAATTCAAATTTTAAAATGAAACAACGCTTCAGATCACTTGCGCTCTGCGCTGCGCGCCACGTGTCAAACAGTGGTGCGCTAGTGCAGTTGCACTACGCTCTGCGCTGCGAGCCACGTGTAAAACGCAGGCGCGCTAGGGCAGTTGTGTTGCGCTCTGCTCTGTGCGCCACGTGTCAAACGCAGGCGCGCTAGCACCAATTGCGTCAGCACTGAAATTTAAATAATAAATTATTAATTAATCAAAATTAAAATTCTAAAAAGATCTTTCCAATCTTATTAAAATAAGAAGATTATCTTCTGTAAAACAGAGGCCTTAGGATCAAAAATCCAACGGTAGGGAAATATCCCCAGATCAATCAGAGAAAGATCTCTGTAACTAACTTAACAAATCAATTGGCCCTATATAAAGGCCTCTAGACTCCAAGCCTCACAGATATACAGAAGAGAGAAAACCCTCTGCAAACTTTGAGAAAAAACCTCAAAGAGAAGAAAGGCAAGCCTTTGAAGAAAGAAGATCATTTTCTTCATCTTTAAAGCTAAAGAACTTAATTCTTGAAGAACAGAGATGAAAACATCTCACAAAAAGAAGAATTCTCTTCTAAAAAGATCAAAGATCTAAGAACAAGATCAAGATCTTCAATAAAAAAGAAAAAAGATCAAAAAGATCTAATTATAAAAGATTAAAAGAAGTAATTTACTTCTTCCTTAGATCTTTTGATCTATATGAAGGCACGGCCTTTTGATGAGAATAAGAACCTTGGTTCTTGGATCTTGAAGTAGAACCTCTTTTGAGAGAACAGAAAACTTGTTCTTTGATCTTAATTTGATCAAGACGCGCTCTGCGCTATTCGACAGTGCCTTGCACTTTTGAAATGCGCCCTTGCGCTTATTGGACTGGCGCACTGCGCCAGAACGTGCCACGTGTCAACCATAGAATGATTTGCGCTTTGCGCTTTTAAATAGCGCACTGCGCACTTGGACTGGCGCACTGCGCCAGAGCACGCCATGTGTCATTCACTGGCGCAGCGCACTGGCGCAGCGCACTCAGAAAGCGCAGTGTGCTAACAGACTTGCGCTTAGCGCAGAGCGTGACACGTGTCACCTTCGCATGCGCTAGCGCATTGCGCTCTTTAATTGGCGCAAAGCGCCTGACAAGCCATGTGGCGCACTATCAGACCACAAAAATGCTATGCATTTAATTACAGAGCCCAATGCTATGCATTATAAAAGAGCAGAGCCCAAGTAAAAGCCTAATAGGCAGAACATGAATAAAATGTTAAACATTTTCAAATGGACTTAGCCCAATTCTGGCCATAAGTCCTCAATTTAAATTGAACTGAGCCTGTTCCCCTCCGAATGGTGGCCGAGACGTTAGGACGTCTTGCCTGAGATTCGGGGCAGATGCTATTTGGTTTTATCCGTCCACCTCTCCGAAGATGCCAAGTTGATTTATGGCACCATGTATCGGAGGTTTAGACGGATGCGGCCGATGTAGCAGACTTCGTCAGATTCCCCCTCGCTTGAGGGGTTTTTGATTGTGGGGACGCTCTTCCCTGCAGGCGCAAGCCACTGCAGTTAATTACGCTACCGCATCGCGGTAACAACTTTCTCCTTCTCCAGAATTTCACTTCGTGTCATGGGTGTTTGTTTTGTTTGTGGTTGCCCGTGGATTGTATACGGAGACTATTTATTTTGTCGCCCGTAGGACGTGGATTAGTCCAAATCCGTACTTTCTTAGATTTGGATTTTGGGTTTTGGTTTAAGGATACGTTAGCCATATTTGAGGCTAAGATCAACTTAAACGTTTGTTAAGGATACGTTAGTCTAATTTCCAGACTAAGATCTATTTAACGGGATCGTCTAGATCCATTTCCAGTTTAGGGACATGGTGGTCCATTTAATATATGGCCGTCGGGACCCGTCACCTCTCTGACGACGTTGAAGGATTACAACGACATGTGTCAGAGGTGTTCGGAGATGTACCCTTGAACCAAAGTTGATTGGGGGTCTTATAGTCCAATTTGGGACTAAAGTCAGTTTGAATGTTTAAGGATACGTTAGCCATATTTGAGGCTAAGATCAACTTAAACGGGATCGTTTAGATCCGACAAAAGAGCATTTAGGAGTTCTATTGTTCCAGTTTAGGGACGTAGTGGTCCAATATTAGTTTAAGGACGTTTCGGTCCATCGCCAGTTTAAGGACGTGGTGGTCCATATTCCAGTTTAGGGACGTGGTGGTCCATATTCCAGTTTACGGACGTGGTGGTCCATATTCCAGTTTACGGACGTGGTGGTCCACATTCCAGTTTAGGGACGTGGTGGTCCGACATTAGTTTAGGGACGTCTCGGTCCGATATTATTTTAGGGACGTCTCGGACCACTATTAGTTTAAGGACGTCTCGGTCCACTATTAGTTTAAGGACGTCTCGGTCCACGAGTTTAAGAACCCCGCAGTCCGTATCCATATATGGTCGTTGGGACCCGTCGCCTCTCTGACGTCGTTGAAGGATTACAACGAGAAGTGTCAGAGGAGTTCGGAGATGTACCCTCGAACCGGAGGTAAATTGATTTAAGGGAGCAATATCGCTCAATCAATTTAATTTGAGGACTTACGGCCATGATTGGGCTAAGTCCAAAGTATTCAACGCCTTTTATTTGTTTTTGGTCTGTTAGACCAGTGTTAAGGCTTGGCCCATTTTTAAATAATGCATTGCATTATTTTCTTTTTTTTTTTGTTTGGGCTCTGCCCATAAAAGATGCAGAGCATCAATTTATTTTGGACTCTGCAAGGCATCTGCATAGCATTTTTATTATTTTGTTTGGGCTTTGCCCATTTATAAATGATGCAGAGCATCAATTTAATTAGGCCTGTTTGGTCTTTTAATTGGGCCTGGCCCTTCAGGAAAAGAAATGCATTGCATTTGTTAGGCGCTTTGCGCCAATTACTGAGCGCAAGCGCTTGTGGTGAGGACACGTGTCATGCCCTGGTGAGCGCAAGCGCAACAGCGCAGTGCACTGCGCTGTTGCGCGGCTGACACGTGGCGCGCTCTGGTGAGTTGCGCCAATTCCAGAGAGAAAGCTCTATTTCAAGAGCGCGTAGCGCAAGTTGTTCTATAGCAGACACGTGGCGCTCTCTTAAGAGCGCAACAGCGCAGTTTGGAAGTGCAAAGCACTAAGAATCTTTTAGATTCAAGAACAGAAGTGCAAAGCACTGTTGGATTTCTTGATCTAATTTAGATCAAAAGAAAAGATAAGTTTTTTCTTGTTTTTCTTATCTCAGAGAACCAAAGGTTCATGAAAAGTGCAAAGCACTATTTTATTTTATTTTATTTTTATTAAAAATCATTGATCTTGTTTTTAGATTTATGATCTGTTCATAAGAGAACTTTCTCTTTTTCTGAAGGTTTTTACCATTTTTATTCTTGAGGAGTTTCTCAGAGTTCTCTTTCTCTCTTTTTTTTTTTAGAATTTGATGCCTCTGAATTGAGGCCTAGGGTCCTTTTTATAGTGCCCATAAATTAGTTAAATTTGTTAAAGAAATCTTTCTCTGAGTGATTTGGAGAATTTTCCCCACCGTTGGATCTTTGATCCAAGGGCTTCTGCTTTGCAGAAGAAAATCTTCTTGTTTTAATAAGAACAGAAAAGATTTCTTAAAATTTTAATTCTATTTGGCGCAGATGCCCCAGCGCGTGACACGGGTCGCACAGCGCAGCGCAACTGCGCTAGCGCATCGCACAGCGCAGCGCAGCTGCGCTTGCAAATCCGCGCTGACACGTGTCGCGCAGCGCACAGCGCAGCTGCGCTAGCGCATCTGTGCTGACACGTGTCGCGCAGCGCATCTGCGCTGACACGTGTCGCGCAGCGCAGTGCTTGCGCAGCTGAAGCGTTGCTTCATTTAAATAGAGCTTTGCTCTGATTGGGCGCGCCGCCTTGGGCGCTGCGCTGATGCATCTGCGCCTGACACGTGGTGTGTTGCACAGCCCAAATATACTGAAGCGTTGCTTCATTTATTAAATTTTAAATTTTCAAAGCAGAGCTTTGCTCTGATTGGGGGAAGATGAAGCGTTGCTTTATCTCCCACCTCGGAATTTGAACAGAGCTTTGCTCTGATTGGGGTAAACAAATGCCCCCCTACCGTTGCGCTTACGTGGCCCCAAACGTGAGCGCAACGGTGGCGGAATTCCAACCGCCGTGACAACTTTTGGAAGTCGAAGAGGCACTTGATGCCTATAAATAGGACCTTCGGTCCCCCACAGATGCTTATCATCTTTCAGATTCTCATTTTCAGAAACTTCAGAGCTCTGCTCTTGCCTTCAAGAACTCTAGAGCTTTGATCTTATTTAAGAACTTTTAGAGCCCTGCTCTTGTTTCTTTTTAAGAACTTTCAAAGTTCAGAACCCAGCACCCCTTTTAGGTAAAATTTTAAATTAAATCAAGTTAAGTTTAATTAACAGAGCCTTGCTCTCATAGATGTTTTGATCTAAAGAAAATCCTTTTGGAGTTTCACCAAATAGAGATTTGCTCTCATGAATCTGTTTCAGGGTTTCTCAACCCATGAACAGAAACTTGCATTTTTTGGCAAAACATAGATCCCTTTGATCTAAAAGAACTCTTAAGAGTGTTTCATTGATCTTAGAGTTTGAGGATGAAATTTTATTCCTCAGTGTATTATATCGTTTTACTTAATCAGTCTTTCTGATAATTTTGTTGATTTTCTTTCACAGAAACAATGGACGCCCACATGTACAATCTTGGCAAGATCATCTCTTACAGGGACATCCGCCGACTTGGCCGTTCTCAAAATCGAGAGTTCACAAACGCGGAGTGTGCTGAAATCATGAGCCGCTTCAACGCATACAACGGTCCACTGCTTCCCCGACGTTCCTCTCTCCTTAAGCTTATCGTGGGAGCCATCTGGGAAGCGCTTCCCCTATTCTGTTCCGGTGTGCCGCTTAGGGCGTTGGATGCCGCCGAGAATAAGATGCACTCGGTGTACTGATGAACTTTATCTCGAAGAGACAGCGAGACAGTCTTGTCGATCTCTTGCACGAGGTCTTTCAATAGTCTGCCATACTCGTTGCTTATCGGAGGGTGTAAGACATCAGGGGGGACCCTGACGCTTGTGCTCGCGAAAGAAAGCACACCAGGATGGTCCGCGATGCTTGGAAAGTCATAGATAGGGTCACTTTCGAGTTCCTCAATCCATGTCCTGGGTTTGAGGTTATACCTTTGTAAACATTTTAATAATGTTATTATCTATATCTCAGTGATTGTAAGAACCCCTTTTTATGATATGAATAGAAAATTTCCATTTCAGCTTGTCTTATCCCTTGTTCTGAATCTTTTGCACAGGCATGAATGAGTGTGTCTCGAACGCTTGATCAAATGTAAACCGGATGTTCTTCCCGTCACCTCCTTCTTTCTTTTATTGTGCGTATGCTGTCTTAATAAACAGGGTCGATAGATAATAGAGTAAGCATCTAGATTTCTCCAAGAGATAGCGATGGCTTAGGCCGCAGGTTCAGATCTGTCGCCTAAGACTTTTCAACTCTATGAGCCGTGAGGGTCTCATAGAGACTTTTCTCCCTACGGATCGAGAGGATCTCGTAAGTGGATTTTCTCCTTAGGAATCGTGAGGATTCCTAAGTGTGTTTTCTCTTATAAGTCGTAAGGATCCTATAAGAGAATTTTTCCCTCTTACGAGTCGATAGGACCCGTAAGCGGTTGTTTCCCTCCTTGTCGAGTTTCGAGTTTGGAGAGTGAGACCCGTGGATAGTGTGCAAGAGACCGTTTTGGGCCAACTTGCAGGGTCCCAGTGCTTAGGAAACAGGCTCCTTTTATGCCTATTGCCTAAGGCTTTATCTCACGAGTCGAGCCGCATCGAGAATTTCTCGCAAAGACATCAATTTCTTCACAAGTCGAGACGAATCGAGCATTTCTCGCAAGAATTTCCTAACGTCGCAGTTAACCTCTGCTCTTTATGACATAAGTCCGTTAGGGTCTGTGGTACTTAGGGTTTTGGCCGTCGTACCGTCTCATAAGCTGATATATTCCTCGATAGGCAATCGTGCTGCTCGAGTAGCCCAGCGACTGCCGTGTCTCTGATCCCTTCAAGGGCTGGACAAGACGTCTTCAAGCAATCTTCCTAGGTAGTTTGACCTGTCGGAAGAGCAAGCGTTAGGAATTTGCCATGCCGCTTTTTGCTTGAGGTTAGGCTTATTTTGGCGAGCCCCGATGAGTCATAACCAATCCGCGCTGGTGTGGGATGATCTCCGATAGTCTTTCAGGTTTTATGTGAGTTGCCGTCAAGACCCTGAAGCTAGGAATTTAGCCTTTGCTTCGTTTGCTGGCATTGCGTCTGCTGTATCGAGAAGAATGTCGCGGTGGGAACTAGGGATTTTGCCGTGGCTCCATTTGTTTGATTGTCGTGTCTGAACCTTGCTAGAGGAAGAACGCTGGAGTGACATCTCATCTGCTGTATCGAGACGAACGTCGTAGTTGTCTCTAGGTTGTTGGTGAACCGTCGAGATTTGGAACTAGAGATTTTGCCGTGGCTCCATCTGTTTGATGATGTTGCGTCTGCTGTGTCGAGACGAACGTTGGGGTGACATCTCGTCTGCTGTATCGAGACGAACGTCGTGGTGGAGCTGGGATTTTGCCGTTACTCCGCTTGTTTGATTGTCGCGTTTGAATCCTGCTGGAGAAAGAACGCTGGAGTGACATCTCGTCTACTGTATCGAGACGAACGTCGTAGTTGTCTCTAGGTTGCTGGTGAACCGTTGAGGTTTGGAACTAGGGATTTTGCCGTGGCTCCATTTGTTTGATGATGTTGCGTCTGCTGTGTCGAGACGAACGTTGGGGTGACATCTCGTCTGCTGTATCGAGACGAATGTCATGGTGGAGCTGGGATTTTGCCGTTACTCCGCTTGTTTGATTGTCGCGTCTGAACCCTGCTGGAGGAAGAACGCTGGAGTGACATCTCGTCTGCTGTATCGAGACAAATGTCGTAGTTGTCTCTAGGTTGCTGGTGAACCGTCGAGGTTTGGAACTAGGTATTTTGCCATGGCTCTATTTGTTTGATGATGTTGCGTCTGCTGTGTCGAGACGAACGTTGGGGTGACATCTCGTCTGTTGTATCGAGATGAACGTCGCGGTGGAGCTGGGATTTTGCCGTTACTCCGCTTGTTTGATTGTCGCGTCTGAACCCTGCTGGAGGAAGAACGCTGGAGTGACATCTCGTCTGTTGTATCGAGACGAACGTCGTAGTTGTCTCTAGGTTGCTGGTGAACCGTCGAGGTTTGGAACTAGGGATTTTGCCGTGGCTCCATTTGTTTGATGATGTTGCGTCTGCTGTGTCGAGACGAACGTTAGGGTGACATCTCGTCTGCTGTATCGAGACGAGCGTCGCGGTGGAGCTGGGATTTTGCCGTCACTCCGCTTTGCTGACCATGGGGTCTTTTGTTGGCGTTGCATTTGCATCCTGTTGGACTGCGAAGGAACGCCGTTGTTGACGTTGGGTTTGCTGTAACGAGACGAATGCTGAGGTGAAGCTGGGATTTTGCCGTCGCTTCGCTTTGTTTCGACCGCAAAGTCTTTTGTTGGCGTTGTATTTGCATCTATTGCGACAAATGTCGAGATTGTCTCTAGGTTGTCTATGAACCGTCGAGATTTGATTTCGCTTTCTGATGAAGCTTGTTGGGAAGGTATGTTCCCTCTTTGTTCGTGCCCCTGGATTGTATACAGGAATCGATGTGATCTAACCTGTAGGGCATAAGTTTCATTCATTTTTTCTTATTATTATTATTTTATTTCCGCGAGGCTCTATCATTTCAGCTTTTATATCGCAAAAGTTGCGATTGCCCAATCATTACGGCTATTTTTCGCGGTGCCCATCATTTCAGCTGTTTTTCTCTTTACTCGCTGCTTTTTATTGCGAGTTGCCCAATCATTTCGGCTATTTTTGTATGCATACATTTTTACTTGCTACTTTTTATTGCAAGTTGCCCTATCATTTCGGCTATTTCGTATGCATGTGCGGCTTACCGGCTTTTCACCGTAAACCTGAAACTAGACACCGATTTTGGTATCAGCACCGCTACAACTGGGATATTGCCAGGAGCGAATAATCATTTGCCTCCATCGATGTTGAACAAAGGTGGCTTAGCGAACAGGGTTAAGGTCCTGTCGACTAAGGCTTTTAACTTCATAAGCCGTAAGGGTCTCACAAAGGTATTTCTCCCTACAAGTCGTGAGGATCTTGTAGGTGTATTTTCTCCTTAGGAATCGTGAGGATTCCTAAGTGTATGTTCATCTGTAAGTCGTAAGGATCCTACAAGAGGGTTTTCTCCTTGTAAGTCGAGTGGACTTATAAGGGTTGTTCATCATGCGCACATATCCCCAATCACGGATGGGATTTGGTTAGGAAAATGTTTATTCGCGCCCGTGGATTGTATACAAGGGTTAGTATTGAGCCACTTGTTGGGCAATATCGAAGGTTGTGGGGGTTGCTTAAGTATAGGTTTAGGTCTCTGTAACTTAAGACTTTCAAATTTTATGAGCCGTGAGGGTCCCATAAGAGAGTTCTCCTTACGAGTCGTGAGGATCTCGCAAGTGTATTTTCTCCTTAGGAATCGTGGGGATCTCTAAGTGTGCTGCTCCCTTGTGAGTCGTGAGAATCTCACGCGGGTGGTTTCTCCTTACAAGGTTGAGGGGACCCTGTAAGTGTCCTTTAACGAGGTTGCGCCCTTTCAAGTTTTCACAAACACTCGCCGGTAGTCCTGCTGTTTTTACTCACGGAGCTCTTTCGGGTTTTCATCCGTACCCTTTTTGCTTATGGACATACCGTTTTTCTTTATTCTTTTTTTTTATTTATTTTCTTTTCCTTTCATTTTTCTTTTTACGAGGTCGTGCCCTTTCTGGTTTTCACGAACACTCGCCGGTTGCTCCGCTGTTTTTACTCACGGAGCCCTTTCGGGTTTTCATCCGTGCCCTTTTTGCTTATGGACATACCGTTTTTATATACATATATTTTTTTAATTTTTTTTATTCATCTCGTCAGCCTAAGGATGCTGCAACAGTAGTTTAAGACGTTTCGGTCGTTTGCAAGTTTTAGAACATTGTGGTCCGCCATTAGTTTAAGGACGTTTCGGTCCGCCGTCGCCGTATTTGAGACGCATCTCTAGTTTACTGACTTTTCGGTCCATGGGGCTTTCCCTATGAATGAGCATGATGCCCCTGGCATATTCACCTTTTTTGGAGCATGTGGTTGTGGCGGGTTTACTTTCCACTTTTCGGGCACCGCGAACTTGCCCTGTTGGTATTGGTCTTCAACCCAGTTTTTGAAGACATAGCAATTTTCGAGTGGGTGACCCATTATTCTATGGTAGGGACAATAGTTAGGATTGTTAACGTCACCTGGTTGCAATAGACGTTTTGGATCTGGCAGAGTGATGAGCCCGCTGCGCACTGCTAGCTCGAACAGTCTCCTTGTTTTATTTTTGGGAAACGAGTAAGGACGTTTCAACTTCTCATTAAGGTATCGCGGCTTGTTGTTTTGACGACAAAACGGTCTCGGGTTACTCGGCTGTTGTTGAGTGTTGGCAACAAAGGCCGTTTTTTCCTTTTCCTTTCTCACTTCGTTTGCTCTGTCGTTTGTGGGTCCGAGATTCTTTCCAGGTAGCGTGAGATTGTACTGCTGAACGTTCTCGCAACTCTCCAATTCTTTTGTTTTAGAAATGAATTCCTTGAAGAGAGGGTTGAGAGCGGCTTCTTCATCAGAATCGCTTCCGAATGTAGGCACTTGTGACCCGCCAGTGTTAACCATGCGACAATTGTCAGCAGTTCTTTTAAGCCCTTCGGTCGTATTTCTTTGCTCTCGAAGAGTTTTACGCTTTTCCCGCTTAAAGCGTTGTCGATGAGCAACGTATCCTTGCCACCATCTATCGAAAGCTTTGCACTCCTGAGTGGGGTGCGAAACCTTCTGATGATATAAGCAATAAGACGGGTGCATTTTCGCTTCACCAGTAATTTCTTCTTCGGAGGATGGTAGCTTCATGCCCATTGATATGGCCTTAGCAAACTTTTTCCTCATCTTGAATTGGCTTTTGTCAGCGGTGGAGGCATTTTGCTCCAGCGGGATCATCTCAGCTCTTTCATCAAGTCGCTGGCGCTTGGCCCTATCAAATATAGCCGTCTCGCGTTCTCGATCAGCTTTACTTTTCAATCGAGCTTCGTTAAGGAACGCGTCAATCATTTCAACTGATAGCTCCGGAATTTTTGATTCGGTATCTGCCCCCAGCGTTTTAGTGCCAGGAGTCTCCTCATTGTTCGCGATCGAATGGGAAATCATATGACAGCTCGCCACATATTCCTCGGATTCATCCGATGAACTTTCTCCCTCATCTTCTTCTTGAAAGACGTGATTGAGGAACTCTTAGAGCGTAATGGGAGTCCGTGCCTTTTGGTTGTATTCATCCAGCACGTCAATTTGCTTTTGCAAGTCCGTGCGCTTGTCGCCAAGCTTCACGGGCTTCTTAGATTTCTTCTTCTTCTTTTTCGAAGATTTTGACAGGTAGCTGCAAGTGCTTGAACCACGATCATCGGTCTTTGGAGTTGGACGTAGCTTCAATATCCCCTGAATGACCTGCGGTTCCAACGGGTTCTTCCACTTGATTGCTAGACATGTCTGAAGATCGTTTAGCATCCTCTTTGTCTTGGCTGATAATACAACCTCCCAAGGAGCTTCTTCAACGACGGAACATGTTGCCCCCGGCGTATTTGTCCCCTTAGAGGTGTGGGGCTGCGGGGGATTCACCTTCCATTTGTCAGATAACGCGAACTTGCCCTGTCGGTACTGGTTTTCAAGCCAATTCTTGAAAACATAGCAATCTTCTATCGGATGGCCTAGTACTCGATGATAAGGACAGTAGTTGGGCTCGTTGACGTCACTTGGTTGCAACGGACATTTCGGATCCGGCAGATTTATGAGTCTGTTGCGCAACGCCAGCTCGAATAACCTCCTCGTTTTATCGCGGGGAAAGGAATAAGGATGTCCCATCCTATCCTCGAGGGATGGGCGTGGACGCACGTTGTTTTGGCGAACAACCGGCTTTAAGTTGCTCGGTTGTTGTTGAGCGTTGGCGACGAAGGTTGCTTTCCCTTTGCCCTTTTCATTCCGAGGCTCCGTCTTTAAAGAGGAAGGAGATGATCTGTGATCCATCTGATCCATTTGGGCCAACTTGTCAATCAAGGCCTGGAAAGTAGTTGGCTTGAAGAACATCATGAATTGCGAGATGGTTGCTTGCGGATCAAGAGTGCCCACGAACATGCCCACCGCCGGCTCTTCTTCGATCCACTGTTCGCATTTCGACCATAGATTCCGCCATCGTGCTGCGTATTGAACCCACGTTTCGCCTGGCTTCACCCTGGCGTTAATCAGTGCTGTTATCGGGGTGCGCTCGCTGGCGCTGGCAAATCTTTGTGTAAACAATAGCTCCATCTCCGTAAATTTTTTGACAGAGTCATTAGGTAGCTCCGAATACCATTCAAAGGCCGTTTCTGCTAAGCTGCCGACGAATTGGCGAAGCAACAGTTTGTCATCGCCTCCTGTGTTGCAGCATAAGGCCCTGAATTGAGCAACATGCTGATGTGGATTCCCTGTCCCCTTGTACACATGGAATTTAGGGATAGTATATCCTGGTGGGTAGCTGATTTGGTCATACCAGCCCGGGTATGGTCGCCCAACTTTGATGACTTGGCTGGCCGCTTCACTCGCCTGATGAGCTCGTATTTGCTGAGCTAAATAGTCATCCAGCGCAGCCTTGGAAATGGGTTCATCTTTAGCTGTTGAAAGAGTCGGAGGAGGATTAGATGTCTCTCCTCTATCGTCTTCAGTAATGATCGGAGGGTCTTCAACTGGAGGGTCCGGCTGTAGCATCATCCCTACCATATCTTGGAAGAGGAGCGCCATTTGCTTTATGTTAGCCGCTTGCTCTGCGGCTTCTCTGTCCTTCTTTTCGAGGACTCTGCGTAAGAAGTCAGCATCGGTTTCTTGTTCGTGATGCTGCTCTGATGATACCTCCGGGCTTTCTTTTGGCCCGGTGAGTACGGCCATTGCAATCATCATCTCCTGAAGCTTCTGTTGCTGCTCCTGGGTTTTCGTCACGGATCGGGTGAGCGGTCGGTGACCCGTCGAAGCACGACTTTTCTCCTTTCCAGAAGCCATGTATACGGTGTGCACCACCATGCCCCCAGATTCGGGGCGTTTGTGTTCAGCGCTTTTATGCTTCGCCATGTTCACAGGGGCTTTTTGCGGCCTCCTTCTTTTCTGAGTGGTTGACGTTGAGGGGGCCGCTGTCGTGAGCACCCAAGTAGTCGTCATCTTTTATGGCTTAACAGGACGGTTTTCTTCCTGCCGGACCTTCAGCTTCTTCTGCCGGCGGGAGAAATTTCGATCAATCACCGAGTCTTGGACTTGGCGCCAGACCTTGTAGATTTTAGAGGTAGCCGCTGAGAGAACTGTTCTGGCTTGGCTTCCGCAACGTTTCCTATCAGAAGAGGGGATCTTTTTAGTACGGCGGTAGGAGAGTTTCTGCGCACCGTGTTCAGCAATTCAAAGCTGTTCCCGGTTGGAACAGCAGCATCGATCCCCACCGTTGGAGCTGGCGGAGTTATCTCAGAGGGGGAGTTGCCCCCAGCCTTCCTCACTCGGCGCCAGTGGCGACGTCGAGCATGTCGTGCGGATAAGATCACCTCCATTGTTGGATAAGCTTCTTCATGCCCCCTGCTTTGAAGAGAGACTGTTATTGGTGCTAGCCTATCGAAGACTGACGCCCGTTAAGAAGCAATGTCTAATCTGTCAAAGACAGACCTCTGAGCAGGGGAAGCAGCTTTGAGGACCTCGCCTAGAGCAGCAACCGGAATGGCCATCCTCGTAAAAACTGACTTCTTGAAAGGAGGAGCCTTTCCAATGATTTCGTCTGCTTGAGCCGGGATAGCTATCCGCTTTGGGATGGCAGCTTCGGGTATCGCAGGTTTGCAGACGTTCTGGCCCAGTCTGTTGAAAACTGAGGTATCGAAGCTGGGCGAACCATTGAGAGGGGTCGCGGTAGTGGTAAGCCGATCAAAGACCGACTTCTTTGGGGCTTCTTGCAACGTCATTGTGGCATTGAAGCTCAACGGTGGGAGCATGGTCCCGAAGAATAATCCAGTGGTGGCCTGAGTTACCTGCTCCACTGGCATCTTGAAAAGGGAGGCCGCTTGGGGCCCATAAGTCACTCCTCCAGCAAGGACCGAGCGAGAGTTGCAGTTGCAGGTAGTGCAGTTTGAAGCCATTGATCTTCTGTTTTCTGCACGGAGCAAGACACCAAATCTTAGTACCTCGAATCCACAGGCAACCACAATAAACCGCGATTCGTTCTTGAACACGACACACGAAATATGGAGTGGAAAGTGGAAAAGGTCCCACCGGGCGTGCCAGAATCTGTTCCCCTCCGAATGGCGGCCGAGACGTTAGGACGTCTTGCCTGAGATTCGGGGCAGATGCTATTTGGTTTTATCCGTCCACCTCTCCGAAGATGCCAAGTTGATTTATGGCACTGTGTATCGGAGGTTTAGACGGATGCGACCAATGTAGCAGACTTCGTCAGATTCCCCCTCGCTTGAGGGGTTTTTGATTGTGGGGACGCTCTTCCGTGCAGGCGCAAGCCCCTGCAGTTAATTACGCTACCGTATCGCGGTAACAACTTTCTCCTTCTCCAGAATTTCACTTCGTGTCATGGGTGTTTGTTTTGTTTGTGGTTGCCCGTGGATTGTATACGGAGACTATTTATTTTGTCGTCCGTAGGACGTGGATTAGTCTAAATCCGTACTTTCAGATTTGGGTTTTGGGTTTTGGTTTAAGGATACGTTAGCCATATTTGAGGCTAAGATCAAATTAAACGTTTGTTAAGGATACGTTAGTCTAATTTCCAGACTAAGATCTATTTAACGGGATCGTCTAGATCCATTTCCAGTTTAGGGACATGGTGGTCCATTTAATATATGGCCGTCGGGACCCGTCACCTCTCTGACGACGTTGAAGGATTACAACGACATGTGTCAGAGGTGTTCGGAGATGTACCCTTGAACCAAAGTTGATTGGGGGTCTTATAGTCCAATTTGGGACTAAAGTCTGTTTGAATGTTTAAGAATACGTTAGCCATATTTGAGGCTAAGATCAACTTAAACGGGATCGTTTAGATCCGACAAAAGAGCATTTAGGAGCTCTATTGTTCCAGTTTAGGGACGTAGTGGTCCAATATTAGTTTAAGGACGTTTCGGTCCATCGCCAGTTTAAGGACGTGGTAGTCCATATTCCAGTTTAGGGACGTGGGGGTCCATGCTCCAGTTTAGGGACGTGGTGGTCCATATTCCAGTTTACGGACATGGTGGTCCATATTCCAGTTTAGGGACGTGGTGGTCCGACATTAGTTTAGGGACGTTTCGGTCCGATATTAGTTTAGGGACGTTTCGGTCCGATATTAGTTTAAGGACGTCTCGGTCCACTATTAGTTTAAGGACGTCTCGGTCCATGAGTTTAAGGACCCCGTAGTCCGTATCCATGTATGGTCGTAGGGACCCGTCGCCTCTCTGACGTCGTTGAAGGATTACAACGAGAAGTGTCAGAGGAATTCGGAGATGTACCCTCGAACCAGAGGTAAATTGATTTAAGGGAGCAATATCGCTCAGTCAATTTAATTTGAGGACTTACGGCCATGGTTGGGCTAAGTACAAAGTATTCAACGCCTTTTATTTGTTTTTGGTCTGTTAGACCTGTGTTAAGGCTTGGCCCATTTTTAAATAATGCATTGCATTATTTTCTATTTTTTTTGTTTGGGCTCTGCCCATAAAAGATGCAGAGCATCAATTTATTTTGGACTCTGCAAGGCATCTGCATAGCATTTTTATTATTTTGTTTGGGCTTTGCCCATTTATAAATGATGCATAGCATCAATTTAATTAGGCCTGTTTGGTCTTTTAATTGGGCCTGGCCCTTCAGGAAAAGAAATGCATTGCGTTTGTTAGGCGCTTTGCGCCAATTACTGAACGCAAGCGCTTATGGTGAGGACACGTGTTATGCTCTGGTGAGCGCAAACGCAACAGCGCAGTGCGCTACGCTAGTGCACTGCGCTGTTGCGCTGCTGACACGTAGCGCGCTCTGGTGAGTTGCGCCAATTCCAGAGAGCAAAGCTCTATTTCAAGAGCGCGTAGTGCAAGTGGTTCTATAGCAGACACGTGGCGCTCTCTTAAGAGCGCAACAACGCAGTTTGGAAGTGCAAAGCACTAAGAATATTTTAGATTCAAGAACAGAAGTGCAAAGCACTATTGGATTTCTTGATCTAATTTAGATCAAAGGAAAAGATAAGTTTTTTCTTGTTTTTCTTATCTCAGAGAACCAAAGGTTCATGAAAAGTGCAAAGCACTATTTTATTTTATTTTATTTTTATTAAAGATCATTGATCTTTTTTTAGATCTATGATCTGTTCATAAGAGAACTTTCTCTTTTTCTGAAGGATTTTACCTTTTTTATTCTTGAGGAGTTTCTCAGAGTTCTCTTTCTCTTTTTTTTTTAGAAAAATGTTGATGCCTCTGAATTGAGGCCTAGGGTCCTTTTTATAGTGCCCATAAATTAGTTAAATTTGTTAAAGAAATCTTTCTCTGAGTGATTTGGAGAATTTTCCCCACCGTTGGATCTTTGATCCAAAGGCTTCTGCTTTGCAGAAAAAAATCTTCTTGTTTTAACAAGAACAGAAAAGATTTCTTAAAATTTTAATTCTGTTTGGCGCAGATGCCCCAGCGCGTGACACATGTCGCGCAACGTACAGCGCAGCGCAACTGCGCTAGCGCATCTGCGCTGACACGTGTCACGCAGCGCACAGCGCAGCGCAACTGCGCTTGCAAATCCACGCTGACACGTGTCGCGCAGCGCACAGCGCAGCGCATCTGCGCTAGCGCATCCACGCTGACACGTGTCGCGCAGCGCACAGCGCAGCGCAACTGCGCTAGCGCATCCACGCTGACACGTGTCGCGCAGCGCAGTGCTTGCACAGCTAAAGCGTTGCTTCATTTAAATAGAGCTTTGCTCTGATTAGGCGCGCCGCCTTGGGCGCTGCGCTGATGCATCTGCGCCTGACACGTGGTGTGTTGCACAGCGCAAATATACTGAAGCGTTGCTTCATTTATTAAATTTTAAATTTTCAAAGCAGAGCTTTGCTCTGATTGGGGGAAGATGAAGCGTTGCTTCATCTCCCACCTCGGAATTTGAACAGAGCTTTGCTCTGATTGGGGTAAACAGAGCCCAACCGCTCTTCCAATCAATTTACACCCGGTTCGAGGGTACATCTCTTTACTCCTCTGACATCTGACGTTGTAATCCCTCAGCGTCATCAGAGAGGTGACGGGTCCTGAAAACCACACACTGCTACGGACTGTGGGGTCTTTAAACTCATGGACTATGATGTCCTTAACCTCGACCGTGATGTCTTAAAACACACACCGGACTGTGAGGTCCTTAAACTCATGGACTATGACGTCCTTAACCTTGACCGCAATGTCTTAAAACTAACATTGGACCGCAATGTCCTTAAACTACTTATCGACCGCAAAGTCACTAAACTAAACAATAGAGCCCAACAGCGCTCTTGTCGGATCTAAACGATCCCGTTAAGTCGATCTTAGTCTAAAATAAGACTAACGTGTCCTTAACGAACGTTTAAGTTGATCTTAGCCTCAAATAAGGCTAACGTATCCTTAAACACAATCCCCCCAAACCCAAATCTAAGACAGATACGGATTTGGACTAATCCACGTCCTACGGGCGACAGCACAAATTAGTCTCCGTATACAATCCACGGGCAACCGAACACAAAACAAACACCCACGACACGAAGTGACCACATGGAGAAGGAGAAAGGTGTTACCGTGATGCGGTAGCGTAATTAACTGCAGGGGCTTGCGCCTGCAGGGAAGAGTGTCCCCACAATCAAAAACCCCTCAAACGAGGGGGAATCTGACGAAGTCTGCTACATCAACTGCATCCATTTAAACCTTCGATACACGGTGTGTTCAGTTGAAAATATTGAATTTTGGTATAAGTATTTTCCTTACATTTCTTAAATAATAAATGGTGTTTATTATAAATATTAAACATATTTGGATTTATCTGCAAAATACTATTTGCCATATGTTTATATATTATAATTAATATTATGAAGGAAAATATAAGCATTTTATATTTATATAATATTTTGGTAATTGAAAATATGCATATCATATCAAATATTCTAATCACAATTCTTAAAAGATATAATATCATACAAATGGTTAGAATAATATTTCAAAATATATGCATAATATTTTAGTAATTAAAAGATGTATAGCATATCAAATATTCTTAATCATGTTTCTTAAAGATTTATTACCATATAAAGTGCACAGCACATTAAATATTCTTAATCAAGTTTCTTAAAGATTTATTACCATATATAGTGATTAAGATACTCTCTCTAATTTAATAAATAAACTAACATTATTCATAGAGATATTGTGCAAGATTTAGCTCAGGTCAAGAGGTCAAGATGTTCAAGATGTCAGGATAAAAAATCTGCCAAAATCATAAAATCAATACTGACAGGGACTCAGAATCCAGGCATGAAAAGTTACCATATTAGGAAGTCACCATATATGGTAACTAGTTTTTCTTCTTTGAGGGCTATATAAAGGACCAAGGGCTAAAATTAGAAGGCATCAAGCCGAAGAGATCACGAAGTCCAAGACGGCTCACGCATCTAGGCTGATCATTAACTGTTCATCTACCTCCTTCGGAAGAGTTCGAGAAGCAAACCTAGTTTTTGTAATCATTTTCTAAGGAATAAAGTGTAGATTGTTCAAGTTGATTAATAAAGGTAGTTGTTTTATTTAATTCTTTTGCATTTTACATTATGTTTTCCCTCTCTATCTTTTCATCTTATTTTCCCAATATGCGCGAGTAATTCTCCGCTTGTTAGGGTTCGTAGGATTAGGGTAGGCTAATGGATGATGAACATCCCTAAACCCTTTTTAAGTCCTATAAAGTTTGTGAATTTTATCAAAAGAATCATTAACATCCTAGTCGGGCGCGCTAACAATTCTTTGTTAGTCCCGACCGCGATTAGAGATTAGATTAATGATTGTTTTGGTAAAGGCTAGATATGAACGGAGTTCCGTGTCGAGATAAAGGTTAAGAGTGGGATTCCTTTTTCCTCCAGAAACCCTAATCTACACACATCACTGTCATTCTAGTTTTAAATCTATTAAAGGATAAAAAGGGTAACTTTTAATTAATTGTCCATGACTACTAAATCCTAACGAACCCTACAAGCTCTCTTACTATATTAACTACATCCCTAAAATAATCTAGATCTATATATTTTGCATTCTTGCTTAACGTAGATCTAGAAACCTTTCACAAAATTCTTTATTCCTCCTCTCTTTTTCAACACATCTAAAGTAAGAGTAAAAGATTCAACATTTCCCTGAGGACGACCCGTACTTATCTCGGTCTAACTACACGCGACACCGTTATTGATTGCGGTTAACTACTACACACTTTTTCACACCAATCAAATGGCGCCGTTGCCGGGGATACGAGCGTAATTTTTATTCTTATTATTTGTGTTGAATTCTTAGACTATTCATATCATTATTAAAACAAAACTGCAAATTGCATATTTAACGATTTGTGTGTGAATTTTGCGAGGGAATCTGGAGTCACGGACTTGAGGAAACAGGAGATCTAGGGTTCCAAACTTCTCTGGTATCTTTCTCAAATCCTTCTCTCTCTTCTGAAATCCAATAAAATCTATTTTCTGCAGGATTCTTTGCAATATAGCGCCGCTCAAAAATCTTTTTGCAAAAGTTTTGTGATTGGTTTTGTTTTGCATATTTTAATATGGACTTTAAGGGGCAAAGACCAAATCAAGATTAGGTGGGGATTTCATCACCCTTCCTAAGCCCCACAATTCAAAAACCGAGCATCTGCATCAACCTTTCATTAATTTAAAAAATATCTAGACCAGACTCTAAGGACTGTCGCGCTCAATTAGGACAGAGGAAGGTCGTGGGTAATCTATCGCTTATCTGCATTACTTTTGTAGTGTCTAGGCAAGTGTGTCAAAGGCTAGTGGTTTTTAATTAGGCCCGCTACTGTGGTTCCTTCCCACTTACCTGGCACGTACCTGGCTACAAGGGTAGTACAGAGGCGGTAGAGGGTTGATCCTGCGGCTTGTCCTTTGGAAGTCTAGGAGCGGTCTAGAGACTGGACCTAGGTGACCTTAGTTCTAGGGTTGCTTGTGCATTTTAGAGTGATTTATCTTGAGTCCCACTTTTTTCAAAACAAACCAATTTTAAATCACACACACGCTGCCACTTGCACTAAACCCGCTTAGTGCATGCTCGGCTAGACACGGGATCCTAGCGCCCGTCTTGTCCGCGTTCCTGCTATCGACTCCGAAGTCGGTACTTCTTCATCTTCTTTTCCCCCACCACACACCACGACCGAGATGGATGGCACTCCATCAGAATATAACACCACACTATCACCGCCCGTAGGTGTGCAGAATCCACCGCGCATCTCTCTCCAAGAGAGATGTTATCCTATCCGTGGTCCTCTTCCCATTTGTCTATCTCTTCCACCAGCTAACGGGGATAATTTCGAAATTAAACCCCACTACATCAATCTGCTGCCCAAATTTCGCCGGCTTGAGTCGGAAAACGCGTACGTTTTCATCACCAAATTCGAAAACGTATGCGCAATGATGGGTACTTCACAGTTGACTGTCGATGCTATGCGCTTGCGTCTTCTCCCATTCACACTGTGCGACTTGGCAGAAAAATGGCTTTATAATACTGCCGCACACTCTATCACTAATTGGGATAAATTCGTAATAGCATTTCTTAAGAAGTTTTACCCAAACCATAAGACCACCCGTGTTAGGAGCGAGATCAACCAGTTCACCCAGCTTCCCAATGAACCATTTTGGAAGTGCTTTGAATGTTTCAAGGATCTGCTTGTCCAATGTCGTCATCATGGAATACAAAGATGGGATTTATGTCGCATAATATATGAGGGCATTAATCCAGCGACAAAGCAGATGCTTGAAACAATGTGTCAATGCAATTTCATGTCTAAAGATGACGGTGAAGCTTGGAAATATCTGGAAGACCTTGCTGAACACACTTTGCAGTGGGAAAGCATAAGACCACCTTCATCCAGGGGAGGTATTCACGAGCTCGATATTTCTATCGCAGTGAAAGCCGAAATGGCAGCGATGCAGAAGAAACTCGATGCTATTGAGAACAAACTTTCATCAGTCTCTCTAAATCAGGTCACGCTTCCCAAGACCGTCTGTGGTTGCTGTTCAGATCCTTCACACTTAACGGAAGATTGTCCTATGAATGCATCGGTTCAAACTAATGCTGCTTTTCAGCAGCGACCTAGAAACGATCCTTATGCTTCCACGTACAATCGAGGATGGAGGAATCATCCTAACTTTGCTTAGAACCAAAACCAACAAAGCAATTATCAAAGACCTCCTCCACAGCAACCACAACCACAAAGTCAGCTCCCCTTTCAGTCACAAAATTTCTAAAATCCGGCCAACACTTCTACACCACAAGTGGCCGGTACTGATAACTCTTCACTTGCACAAACTTTGGATTTGTTCATGAAACATTCGATGCAATTGTCGGCTGAGATGAAGTCTTCTATTGATACCATAAAGAAAGACTCCACCTCCCATGGTGAGAGTATTAAATTAATAGAAAACCAACTCGCACAGTTAAATGCCGCAATGAGTGCGAGAGAGAAAGGGAAACTCCCATCTCAACCCCTACCGAATCCTGGCCATTCACAAAATCATAATGTGAACGCCATTACTACGTTGAGATCGGGGAGAGTGCTGAATAACCGAGTGGGTGAGCAATTTGATGTTAGTGACACCATTGATACCCCAGCTTCTTCTTCTTCCCCTAATTCGTCTAGTCTGCCACCTTCATCCGAGCCTATTCTCCGTTTTCCCCAAGACTCGAACATTTCGCCAAATCTATCTAAGTCGATTCCCACTCCAATTTTGGGATCGAATCCGTCCCCACGGTCTTCTCCACAAACGTTGGACCCAAAACTTATTGATCGAGCTCCATTTCCAAACAGATTAAGGGCCAACAGACCTAACCCGCAAATGGAGAAGATTGTGGAAATGTTTAAGCAAGTTAACATAAACATTCCTCTCCTAGATGTTATTCAACAAGTTCCGCTATATGCGAAAATCCTAAAGGACTTGTGCACTAGGAAAAGAAAAGTTCAAGTACCTAAAAAAGTTTTCCTTGTGAGTAATATGAGCACTGCTTTTACACAACAACTACCCAAGAAACGAAAGGACCCCGGAAGTCCTACAATTTCTATTTCCATTGGGGGTAAAAATATTAATCGTGCTCTACTCGATCTAGGTGCTAGTGTTAACTTGCTTCCGTATTCTGTTTATGAGCAATTAGGGATCGGAGAGTTAAAACCTTCGCATTGCACTCTTCAGATGGCCGATCGATCTATCACCCAACCAAGGGGTGAGCTAGAGGATGTGTTAATCAAAGTCGGGGAATTCATATTTCCTGTGGACTTTATCGTTATAGATACACAACCTGTGGCAAACCCACGCAATCAAATCCCGGTGATACTCGGTCGACCCTTTTTGGCCACTTCCAACGCAGTAATCAATTGTAGAAACGGATCTATGACCCTATCCTTTGGAAAGAAATCAATTGAGCTTAACATTTACAAGTTGGGGAGTGAACCCTCCGAACCCTATGCTCATGTGTGTTCTGTCAAATTAATGGATGTCGACAGTAACGAATTTGATCAACCTCATGATACTGACTCTTTTCATATGTTGTTGTTTGACCGAACCATGTACTCTTCCACTGAGTTGTCCGGGTCAACATCTAACGCTGATGAGGAACTTTTTATAGAGTCTGACGATCACCCCATTTTTTCTGATGACATTATTTTTCGGGGTATCGACGAAAGCTTTGAGGAAATTTTCGCTGATAAACTCGCATTTTTACAAGACACGGGTGTTGAGATGAATCAACTCCAAGACAAAGAAATTAAACCTCCACCCCTTCTTCTGGACAATCATGATAATGCGAGTAATCCATCATTACTATCACTATGTCGTCTCTCCAAATTGAGACGCAATCCTTTTCCATTACACCTCTTATCACCCCCCACTTCTTCTTGTCGAAAGGTAACATGTTCTTCCACCAACCTTGGTACTTCATCGATAAAATTTTTGAATGGTTGGTGTTGACCTTCGGTCTTTGCAAAACTTGGCATTGACCAATAATCTTGACCCCCTCGTGTGATTTTAAAAAGATTAAAATTGTTTAACTCAAGTTTGGGGGAGGTGGTATATTTTGGCTCTTGAAAGAAAATGATTTTTACAAAATTGTGAGCCAAAAATAAGTTTGGGGGAGGGTTTTCACTTTCATATATTCTTGCCCCCATTAATAATTTCCTCCCAAGTCTACAGGTTTTTGAGCTTAACGGATGGCATCAATGAGGACACTGTTGTAAACAGGTTTGGGGGAGGGTTGTGCTTATTTACACATCAATTTGCATCATACTTTGCATAAGCACAACATTTTCAACAATTTTTTTAAAAAAATTCTTTTATAACAAAAGAGTAGAAAGTGAAAAATTACATCCAAAAGATAGGAATAGTTTAAGAAAACCAAGAAATTAGAAGTTTTCTTAAATGAACTAGTAATAAGTAGTTATGAGCTGTTGTCCCAAGGGTTAGTAAGATGAAGGAAGTCACTAATCTGAGGATAAAAATAAGTCTGAAAAATAGTTTCTATTCTGGAAGCCAAACATTTGAATGTTGGTACCCTACTATATGCACTTTCACACGTCTTGAAACTCGGGATAGTAGAGGATACCTTGAAATGCTCTTGTCTAAAAACCAAAGTATGAAGGAAATGAAAAAAATGAAGAAAATATAAAAATGGTGAAAAGAAAAATGAACACAGGTTTTGTTATCGCCAAGGCAGCAATAAAAAAATATAGCGAGGGTGCCTCTTCACCTAGTGCCCTAAGGCCAACTGGTCTGGGAGTCACTGCTAAGCCTTAGGCGGTGCAAGACGAGGAAAATATTATCACCTAATCAGCAAGCACATGAGTAATCGGTCGGTTAGTACCTAAAGAAGTATTAACGGTCGCATGAAAATTTGTGAGCAAATCTAAATATTCATCAAGTTAAAAAGTACTGAGGTAGATGGACAAGAGTATGATAGCTTGAATTGAATTCTCTGAGTGTAGGGATATCCATTTCACACACGTAGGGGTATATGATCGATGTTTGGATGAAAGGTAGGAATGAAGAATAAAGACGATGTTTTATTGAGGGATGAAGTGATTTCTAACATTTTTTCATGACTATTAAGATAGGGCTCATGACAACTGAAAAGCTAGTATAGTTGGAAACTCTAAATTTTCAAAGTCTTTCTTTTATAATTCTTATCTTTATATGTAACTTTCACCATCTTCCTTTTATTATAGGATTTTGTGGGTGTAATCCGCTGAAAACCCTCAGGAGACAACACTCCTCCTACTAGGGACACCTAGAGGTTTAACGGCTTGTTGCACGTGCTCAGTGCAATCGTGTTTGCCTACGAAAGTGTGCAATTTAGGTTTTTCTTTTTCTTTTTATCTTTCTCTTGAATAACTAGTTTGCTCGGGATGATCAAAGTTAAGTTTGGGGGTATTTGTTCAGTTGAAAATATTGCATTTTGGTATAAGTATTTTCCTTACATTTCTTAAATAATAAATGGTGTTTATTATAAATATTAAACATATTTGGATTTATCTGCAAAATACTATTTGCCATATGTTTATATATTATAATTAATATTATGAAGGAAAATATAAGCATTTTATATTTATATAATATTTTGGTAATTAAAAATATGCATATCATATCAAATATTCTAATCAAAATTCTTAAAAGATATAATATCATTCAAATGGTTAGAATAATATTTCAAAATATATGCATAATATTTTAGTAATTAAAAGATGTATAGCATATCAAATATTCTTAATCATGTTTCTTAAAGATTTATTACCATATAAAGTGCACAGCATATTAAATATTCTTAATCAAGTTTCTTAAAAATTTATTACCATATATAGTGATTAAAATACTCTCTCTAATTTAATAAATAAACTAACATTATTCATAGAGATATTGTGCAAGATTTAGCTCAGGTCAAGAGATCAAGATGTTCAAGATGTCAGGATCAAAATCTGCCAAAATCATAAAATCAATACTGACAGGGACTCAGAATCCAGGCATGGAAAGTTACCATATTAGGAAGTCACCATATATGGTAACTAGTTTTTTTCTTTGAGGGCTATATAAAGGACCAAGAGCTAAAGTTAGAAGGCATCAAGCCGAAGAGATCACGAAATCCAAAACGGCTCACGCATCCAGGCTGATCATCAACTGTTCATCTACCTCCTTCGGAAGAGTTCGAGAAGCAAACCAAGTTTTTGTAATCATTTTCTAAGGAATAAAGTGTAGATTGTTCAAGTTGATTAATAAAGGTAGTTGTTTTATTTAATTCTTTTGCATTTTACATTATGTTTTCTCTCTCTGTCTTTTCATATTATTTTCCCAACATGCGCGAGTAATTCTCCGCTTGTTAGGGTTCGTAGAATTAGGGTAGGCTAATGGATGATGAACATCCCTAAACCCTTTTTAAGTCCTATAAAGTTTATGAACTTTATCAAAAGAATCATTAACATCCTAATCGGGCGCGCTAACAATTCTTTGTTAGTCCCGACCGCGATTAGAGATTAGATTAATGATTGTTTTGGTAAAGGCTAGATATGAACGGAGTTCCGTGTCAAGATAAGGGTTAAGAGTGGGATTCCTTTTTCCTCCAGAAACCCTAATCTACACGCATCACTGTCATTCTATTTTTAAATCTATTAAAGGATAAAAAGGGTAACTTTTAATTAATCGTCCATGACTACTAAATCCTAACGAACCCTACAAGCCCTCTTATTATATTAACTATATCCCTAAAATAATCTAGATCTATATATTTTGCATTCTTGCTTAACGTAGATCTAGAAACTTTTCACAAAATTCTTTATTCCTCCTCTCTTTTTCAACACATCTAAAGTAAGAGTAAAAGTTTCAACGTTTTCCTGAGGACGACCCGTACTCATCTCGGTCTAGCTACACGCGACACCGTTATTGATTGCGGTTAACTACTACACACTTTTTCACACCAATCACGGTGCCATAAATCAACTTGGCATCTTCGGAGAGATGGACGAATAGCACCAATTAGCATCTGCCCTGAATTTCAAGCAAGACGTCAGTCTTGCGCTGTCTTTCGGAGGGGAACAGTTAGTTTGCGCTTCCCATGCACCCTCACCGTATGAGGCCGTCATTCTTCTATCCTGCCCATCGGATGGTTGTTGGGATACAAGTAGCTGTAGGGATCGCTGGGATAGCCCATGTGTATCACGGCCTCAGCTTGGCAGCGGATGCCACTGAGCCAGGGGTGCAGTCGATAAATTCCCCGATGCATAATTTTACCTCATGGCTCGAGTTGCACGTGCTTGGCGTCTTTGGCATCCACAAGAGGCCGGGTTTTTATGACAGGTGCATGTTCCCTCAGATCATGCGACTGGTCGACGCTTCTATTATGACTCCAACGCAATGGGAAGCTAGAGGCTTGCTTATTCGCCCGCGCACGGTTAGAGCTGGCATGTCCTTTACTGATAAAGTTTTGACCGTCGGCCAGGAATCGGGGAAGACGGTGCTGCCATTGCAAGACATATTTAAAGATGGGTCCTCCGTCTTGAAAGCTCGGGAGATTCTTCATCTGTACTCTATCCGGCCGGGCTTTCTCGTATTTAAGTTGAATGACTCGGCTTTATTTATGAGGTATAACCCGCATCGCTTCGCCCAGCAGTTAAGCTACAATCAGGGCGTCCCACTCGAGGCTTTCTTAGCAGAACCAGCTGCCACTGATGAGGGTACTCGGAGCGCACTACATCATTTTATGCGCCTGAACACAGGGTCTAACTTCTTCATCAGCGAACCGAGTTGTGTTCCGCAAGCCCTGAATGTGTATGTGGCGTGGTACCAACATTCGATGGGTGCCGTCATTAGGGAGGAAAAGCGATTGCTGCTTGATCGCAAGGGCGCAGTGCCGGCTGGTGATCGAAATGTTCCTCTGAAGCGACGGAACATTGTTCATCCTCCCTTGAGAGAGGTCACTGCAGTTGAGACCCACATGTGCTAAGCCCTACGCACGGGTTGCCCCCATCCAGCGCGCCTGAAAAAGAAGTGGCTACCGCGTCCCCCGAGTCGGACGTAGGAAAAGAAATTAGGACTCGTCGTCCAAAGGCGCCTACTAAACGCAAACTCGTGTTATCGGCCACCGGCACTCGTCCTCAGAAGAAAAAGAAACAAATACTTTCTTTGGACACCATATTAGGCTCGACGCCCCTTGCTCCGTCTAGCGAAGGCTTGAGCAAATATGAGACCAATGAGGGTTTATTCGGGACGCTCGATGATACCGATTTAGAGGCTGCCATCGAAGCTTCCAAACAGTCAGCCACCCTCGAAAAAGAACTGGCCGCCCTTGCGCAGTCAGGTATACTTCACCCTTATCTCTCCGTTGTTCATCATTTTTTATCATGCTTTGACTGACGCCTGCTGTTTTAACAGGCGCCTCCACAAAAGAAGCCATTGCTGCTTCGCTTAAAACCTTCGAAGAGGAGGAAAGGCTTCGCGCCTCATTGCCAACAGAGGCTTCGCTTGAACGACCGATGACGGTACCGTAACGGTTCCGGAGGTAACACCTAGCTATGATGATAATATCCCCTTGGCGGAGGTCCTGAAGAAGTCTTCCCTCCCTGTCAAAACCGAGAAGCAGCTCAAAAAGCGGGCGGCAAGGGGAAGGAAGCGATCTTCTACAGTCACTAGCTCTGGGCCAAAGCAGGGGAAGAAGACCGTTACTAGTCCGCCGGAAGACAGTCTTCTTTTTCCTGGTTCATCTACCGAGGAAGCCGCACAACTGGCTGAGGCTATAAGACGCTCACAGGATGAATCCGAGAATGTAAGGATCCCGAAGAGGCCTTATCCTGCCGTCATCTTTTACGAAGACCCTCGATCAATATGGCAGATATTTATAGGTCCTTTGGAAGAGGGAGGCGAAAAAGCTCTTAAACGGCCTGTCTCGGCCGATGCTGAAGACGCGCTTTCATAGTGGACCGGTGGCCACGAGTCTACCCTCGAACCTCAGCGAGCATACCTCCTGAGGAAGGAGCGTCGGCTTGAACAAGCCATACTAGAAGCTCCTTTGCGTATTGGTACACTTATATATCCTTTTGTAGTATTTTGCACTGCATATATATATATATATATATATATATATATATATATATATATATATATATATATATATACACACACATACATACACACATCCTTATCCTCATGCAAACTTTGCAGGGACTTCGCTGGTGGCAGAGGATCTGAGTCCGAGTCACGCCTTGACTATGGACTCTGCAAATATCCCTGATGAGACAATAATCAATGTGGAGGGGTCGATGCAACTGTTGTTCTTGCGATGGAGCTTCCCTCGGTGATTCCTGCTCCCCAAGTGCTTGCTCTCCCGGAAGAGGCATCTTCATTGGCCGCCGATTCGATGGATCTCTCTAGGGACGGCCCGGCGACTGCGGGACAGGTAGTCAAGGCTGCCATCATTTCATTGGAGCCTGTAGCAATGGCTACTGCCCCTCCACCGGAGGTTATTATACCGGCCTACATCCCCGATGATGTGCCTGGGGGCACGGAGGAGGCCGCCGAAGCTGCTATCCCTCCAACCCAGAGTAGGAGGAGCATCGAAGGTATTGTTCTATTTTTTAGTTTAACGATCTCTTTATTATCTGAACTTTCCTGTCTTTTCAGAGCTACGGGGATTGGCGGCGTTCATCGTGGACTTGTCCCCCAGGAAGTCTTTCCAGCGTCTGCTAGATATGGCCGCTCCGCAGGCGATATACCCTCAACGCATCGTCCTCTCTTCCGGGCAAGGTTAGCGTTATTTGCCTTCTCCTCATAGCATTATTATTATTTCATATAATGACACTGATGTCTTTTATAGTTCTGGAGGCCGATGACGAAGTCGAGATTCTTGACGGGCCTGGGGAGCCTTCAGACCCTTCTTGCATGATCGTGGGTAAGTAAAATCTCAACGTTGTTCCATCTGCTCTTTACTTATAAGTCTCGCTGATTGTTTATAAATCTTAACAGCTTTGCCAGTTCTTACCACGCTGGAATCTCGCATCGTCATGCCACCCGGCCCTTATGCTCTACGTGCCTCGGAACGGATGGAAAAGCTATGCCTTCACTCCCTATCAGCCCTGATTGAAGACCTTCATGCCGGCAGTCTGATCATGGTCGAAGCGTTTGCCGCTGAAGCCAACGGTTCTCTTCCCTTTCTTGCTACTTACTATAGTGAAACATTGGTGCAAGTCTGGGTTAAGTTCTTTCGTCAGGTAGAGGCTTGCTTGCATATTCTTGAATGTACACGTCTTCCCTCAGAGGTTGTAGCTGCAAAGGTGAGCTTGCGCGGGCTGATCGAACGATGCGCCTTAAATATGTTGTCATGCGAGAAGAAGCTCAGCCGAAAGTTTTCGGAGAGGGAGCTGGCTTCCAAAGCGCTGAGGGAACTTCAAGCTAACCTTACGGCCAAGACCACTCGGGCATATGATCTTTGGCGAGGGCTTCAAGAGGCTATCAAGGAGGTGGTAGCCATTGATATGGCCATCATTTTCACTCGTGAAATGGTCGAAGCTCATAAGGTTACCGAAAAAGAGCTTGAAAGTCGGCTTGTCTCATATCAGGCCCAACAGGCTCAAGCGGAGGCCCGTCTCCTAACGATAATGAATCATGAGGCTGAGGCCCAGCGGAAAAAGGATGAATTAGCAAATCTATTAAATCGTCCGCCGGCCTGAATAATTGTATATATATTTTTTTATTCTTCTTTTGTACATACTCCTGAATGAGAGTATTTTTTGATTCTTTCATAAATTGTACTTTGTATTCATTTTGATTCATGAATAAAAGACATATTTTGCTTCATGATGGTGTGTCCCTTTTAGTAAATGCAATTGTGGATAATCTATTTTAATCTCCTTGTAGGACAGCGATGGCTTAGGAGTCAGGTTAAGATCTGCCTCCTAAGGCTTTTCAATTTTATGAGCCGTGAGGGTCTCATAAAGGTATTTCTCCCTACGGGTCGAGAGGATCCCGTAGGTGTAATTTCTCCTTAAGAATATGAGGATTCCTAAGTGTGTTTTCTCTTGAGAGCCGTAAGGATCTCATAAGAGAGTTTGCTCCCTTACGAGTCGTGAGGACCCATAAGTGATGGGTGAGGTCACCATTATTCGCATTTCACGGAGTCAGGAGTTGCTCTGGCCATTTCCCACGGAGTCAAGATTGACTTTAACCGTGTTCTATGGGACCAGGATTTGCTCTGGACGCTTCCCACGGGGTCAGGATTGACATAGGTCGTGTTCCGTAAGGACCAGGATCCGCTCCACGTTTCCCACGGGGTCAGGATTGACATAAGCCGAGTTCCACGAAACCAGGAATTGTTCTGGATGCTTCCCACAGGGTCAGGATTGACATAAGCCGTGTTCTGCGAGGACCAGGCTCCGCGCTGGACGTTTCCCACGGGGTCAGGATTGACATAGGCCGTGTTTCACGTGACCAGGAATTTGCTCTGGATGCTTCCCACGGGGTCAGGATTGACATAGGCCGTGTTCTGCGAGGACCAGGATCCGCTCTGGACGTTTCCCACGGCGTCAGTATTGACATAGGCCGTGTTCCACGTGACCAGGAATTTGCTCTGGACGCTTCCCACGGGTTCAGTTTGACATAGGCCATGTTCTGCGAGGACCAGGCTCCGCTCTGGACGTTTCTCACGGGGTCAAGATTGACATAGGCCGTGTTCTACGTGACCAGGAATTTGCTCTGGATGCTTCCCACGGGGTCAAGATTGACATAGGCCATGTTCTGTGAGGATCAGGCTCCGCTCTGGACGTTTCCTACGGGGTCAGGATTGACATAGGCCGTGTTCCAAGTGACCAGGAATTTGCTCTGTATGCTTCCCACGGGGTCAGGATTTACATAGCCGTGTTCTGCGAGGACTAGGCTCCGCTCTGGACGTTTCCCACTGGGTCAGGATTGACATAGGTCGTGTTCCATGTGACCAGGAATTTGCTTTGGATGCTTCCCACGGGGTCAGGATTGACATAGGCCGTGTTCTGCGAGGACCAGGCTCCTCTCTGGACGTTTCCCACGGGGTCAGGATTGACATAGGCCGTGTTCCACGTGACCAGGAATTTGCTCTGGATGCTTCCCACGGGGTCAGGATTGACATAGGCCGTGTTCTGCGAGGACCAGGATCCGCTCTGGACGTTTCCCACGGGGTCAGGATTGACATAGGCCGTGTTCCACGTGACCAGGAATTTACTCTGGATGCTTCCCACGAGGTCAGGATTGACATAGGTCGTGTTCTGCAAGGACCAGGATCAGCTTTGGACGTTTCCCATGGGGTCAGGATTGATATAGGCCATGTTCCACGTGACCAGGAATTTGCTCTGGATGCTTCCCACGGGGTTAGGATTGACATAAGCCGTGTTCTGTGAGGACCAGGATCCGCTCTGGACGTTTCCCACGGGGTACGGATTGACATAGGCCGTGTTCCACGTGACCAGGAATTTGCTCTGGATGCTTCCCACGGGGTCACGATTGACATCGGCCGTGTTCTGCGAGGACCAGGCTCCGCTCTGGACGTTTCCTACGGGGTCAGGATTGACATAGGCCGTGTTCCACGTGACCAGGAATTTGCTCTGGATGCTTCCCACGGGGTCAGGATTGACATAGGCCGTGTTCTGCGAGGACCAGGCTCCGCTCTGGACGTTTCCCACGGGGTCAGGATTGACATAGGCGTATTCCACGTGACTAGGAATTTGCTCTAGATGCTTCCCACGGGGTCAGGATTGACATAGGCCGTGTTCTGTGAGGACCAAGCTCCGCTCTGGATGTTTCCCACGGGGTCAGGATTGACATAGGCCGTGTTCCACGTGACTAGAAATTTGCTCTGGATGCTTCCTATGGGGTCAGGATTAACATAGGCCGTGTTCTGCGAGGACCAGGATCCGCTCTGGACGTTTCTCACGGGGTCAGGATTGACATAGGCTGTGTTCCACGTGACCAGGAATTTGCTCTGGATGCTTCCCATGGGGTCAGGATTGATATAGGCCGTGTTCTGCGAGGACCAGGATCCGCTCTGGACGTTTCCCATGGGGTCAGGATTGACATAGGACATGTTCCACGTGACCAGGAATTTGCTCTGGATGCTTCCCACAGGGTCAGGATTGACATAGGCCGTGTTCTGCGATGACCAGGCTCCGCTCTGGACGTTTCCCACAGGGTCAGGATTGACATAGGCCATGTTCCACGTGACCAGAAATTTGCTCTGGATGCTTCCTACGGGGTCAGGATTGACATAGGCCGTATTCTGCGAGGATCAGGATCCGCTCTGGACGTTTCCCACGGGGTCAGGATTGATGTCACGCCCCGCTTCCCAGAGTACGCAGGATTGGGCACGTAACATAGCCAACCATGCTACCTGTGGGTAGGAAGTATCCATCCACAGTCACATTACGGTTGTAAGGATATCAAGAACAAGATAATGAACTAATCTAACACATGTCCAAATCCATAATAACAAGAATCAATAAACAATAAGTGCGGAAGCAAATGATCCAATACAATAAATAAACAGTACGTCCCATAATGCGGGCTCACATCTGGAAATGAAATGAAATAAATAAACTAAACCCTAAGGAACTCACGATTCAGCCTGCTGGCTGAAGTGCTCCTGATCGGTCGTCGACAGTGGTACGGAATCTGGGCCATGCAAAACCCAGACATCAGCGCGTCATGTCAACCAAATAATATAATATAAACATGGTAAAAGCAATGCAGGTATGAACATGAATAAAGCAGTACTAAGAAATAACAGAGCAGGGTAATGTGCAGTGGTGACTAAACTGTCCTATCAGGTTTCTACTCTACAGTCTTTGAAATCAATTGATGAATCGTCGATGTAACTCAATAATATCCCGTGCGTGCCCGGGACCACGGTCAAGGTTCTCGGGGCTGAATCCGAGACGTGCCGCTAAGCAGTAATAGGTAGTAGGATGGATGAGTGATGTCAGCATCATCACTCCGGGGCAGGCCAAGCCCGTAAGACTGATCAGAACAAGTATCGAACTGTTGAGTTACAAGTCGGTTTCACCTTTGATTTCCCCATACCCCCAAGTTATGTATGTCAGGTCAGGTATTCAGTAGTCCAGGATTAATGTCAACCCAGAATCAGGTAAAACAGGTATGTCTGGATAGACAGCAGGCATGGTCCATGAGGACCCCAAGTCAGGTTGTAGTCCAATAGGTTGAGTCAGTATGTATAGGGTGTCATGTCCGGTGTATCAGTACATGTGTCAGGTGTATCAAGATCGGTCTATATGTAATGCAATCAAATGTATGCTGATAACAGGTATAGTAACGAATAAGGAACAACAGCAGGAACAGTAAATAACAATATTATTCCATGTAAACACAGTGATGCTTTGTATTCTCTTATTAACAGGTTCAAGCACCCTTGGGGTGCAATAATCACAGTGTAGCGCAATATTAATAACAGCAAGTAATAAAGATATAAGTGTACGACTATCATCCTCTAAATAGTAAAATGATTAGCAGGTAGTTGTTATTAAAGTTATGGTGGCAAAGTACGATTTAGATGGCAGTATTATGATGCATATCACATTTCGTCCAATGAGACAAGTAACAATGCTTAGTTATTATAGTAAGTTTTATGAGTCAAACACTTAATTAGTTTAATATAGCATGTAGCAAGTAATACTTGCCTCGACGGTTTCGCAAACCGGAAAGCACGGATGCAATGTCGGCGGAAAACACGAGACGGGTGCACGGACTACGGATCGAGTCCCAACAGCAAACAGCGGGACCACACGGACCAGGGTACTTCGCTGGAGCGTCGGGTCCAAACGACGGCACGGCCGGAATCCGGCGAAAAGTCAAACGGCAACACGTTAGCAAAATACGATATACGTAAACAAACGACCAGCGAGGGGGATCTAGCACAAAAGGAAAGATAAGGGATGCTTACAGGGAGACACCGGGGCAACCACGACGGGCTCGACGGCGATGGGACGCCGGCGGCGATGAACAGTGGGTGCGACAAGGGCTGACTTGGAGGGATCGGGTGATGCAGCGATGATGGGGAGGTACTGGCCTGGTCTGAGTTGCAGGAGGAAGAGGAGGTGGCTGTCGGTGTTCTTGCGACGACGAGGGGATCGACGGCGACCCTTTTCCGACGAACCAGAGGGTAGGTGATGGGGTTTTGGGCTCGGGTTGGTGGTGGTCCGGCGAGGGGAGGAGGAAGACGACGACGAGGTCGGGACGAGGGTGAAGGGAGGGAGTCTCAGGCATCGTTGGTGACGGGAGGCGGCGTCGACGGCGAGATCTGCGGCCGGGTGATGTCGTCGGGGTTGGGTGCAGGCGCGGAAAGAGACGGAGGAAGGAGGTAGGAGGGTGCGGCTAGGCTGAGGAGGCGATGACGGCGACGGCGAGGTCGCGGGGAGGTCGGCGGCGCAAGCACGAGGAGGCTAGGGTTAGGGCTTGGAGGTTCGCGATGGTTTCTCGTGGGTTTGAAACGAGGAACAGTGGGAGAGAATAATATATAGAGGGAGAGAGAGAGAGATTTGATGAGGAGAGAGAGAGAGATTTAGAGGAAGAGAGAGATAGAGAGAGAGTGGGAAAATGGTGGGGCCCACGAAACATATGGATCTCGTGATTGGCTTGGAAAGAAACAGTCTGTTAGGAAAATTAACAGAAAGATTAGATTTTAAAATTTTATATGGTTAATATAGTGGTTTTAAATATATTAAAATTTGGAATTTTGGCGCAAAGTAAAACATTTCCAAATCGCGTCCGGTTCGCGCCCAAATGTTTCAAATTCAAATTATAGGATTTTAAGCGAGTTCCAAATTTTGAAATGAGGTGTTTTGTGATTAAAATGCATGCCCCCAAGTCGGACACTTGTACGCGCGCGTAGTCGTCCAAACCTGCCCGTTTCACCGAACGGAACGAAATCTCGACTCGCGGACGCTACCACGCGACTAGTGGCGACGAGTAGGCCAACATGGATATTTTTAATTTCATTTTAGGTGTTAAAATTTGTTATGTGCCAAAATGACTTAACCGGTTAAAATTTAGCAATAAGCACCAAACCATTAGGATAATCGAAATGAGCAATGTATAACACTCAACTAGAACCAGAAATAGTATTATTGGGCTCGGGTGTTACAATTGACATAGGTCGTGTTCTACGTGACCAGGAATTTGCTCTGGATGCTTCCCACGGGGTCAAGATTGACATAGGCCGTGTTCTGTGAGGACCAGGATCCGCTCTGGACGTTTCCCACGGGGTCAGGATTGACATAGGCCGTGTTCCACGTGATCAGGAATTTGCTCTAGATGCTTCCTACGGGGTCAGGATTGACATAGACCGTATTCTGTGAGGACCAGGCTCCGCTGTGGACGTTTCCCATGGGGTCAGGTTGACATAGGCCGTGTTCCACTTGACCAGGAAAGGTTGACTCTCGGTTGTTTGTGCATCGTCGAGTTATGGAACTGGGAATTTTGCCGCAGCTCCGATTTGTTGATGTCGTGTCTATTGAAATGAGACGAATGTTGAGATGATCTCCAGGCTGCTTTGTGAACCGTTGAGGCTTGGCTCTCTTTCGGATGGGGCCTGGTGGGAAGGTGTGGTTCGCTCTTAATTTTTGCCCCTGGATTGTATACAGGGATCGATGTGATCTCACATGTAGGGCAAAAGGTTTCATTTTATATATTTTTCTTTTCCACGATGCTCTATCATTTCAGCTTTTATATCGCGAAAGTCGCGATTGCCCAATTATTTCGGCTATTTTTTGCGGTGCCCAATCATTTTGGCTATTTGTTTTATTTTTACTCACTGCTTTTTGTTGCGAGTTGCCCAATCATTTCGACTATTTTGCATGCATACACTTTTACTTGCTGATTTTGTCACAAGTTGCCCCATCATTTCGGCTATTTCGTATGCATGTGTGGCTCGCTGGCTTTTCGCTGCGAATTTTGGGATTTGACACCGATTTCGGCATCAGCATCGCTACAACTGGGATATTGCCAGGAGCGAATCATCATTTGCCTTCATTGATGTCGAACAAAGGTGGCTTAGTAGACAGGGTTAGGATCCTGTAGACTAAGGCTTTTGACTTCATGAGCCGTTAGGGTCTCATAAAGGTATTTCTCCCTATGAGTCGTGGGGATATCGTAGGTGCGTTTTCTCCTTAAGAATCGTGAGGATTCCTAAGTGTATGGTCTCTTATAAGTCGTAAGGATCTTACAAGATTGCTTTCTCCTTATAAGTCGAGAGGACTTACAAGGGCTATTCACTGTGTAAACATATCTCTAGTCCCGGATGGGACTTGGCTAGGGAAATGTTTATTTGCGCCTGTGGATTGTATACAAGGGTCAATACTGAACCACTTGTAGGGCAGAATTGGAAGTTGTGATGGCTTAAGAACAGGTTCAGGTCCCTGTAGCTTAAGACTTTTGAATCTTATGAGTCGTGAGGGTCTCATAGGAGGGTTCTCCTTACGAGTCGTGAGGATCTCGCAAGTGTAATTTCTCCTTAGGAATCATAGGGATCCCTAAGTGTGTTGCTCCCCTATGAGTCGTAAGGATCTCACGCAGGTGGTTTCTCCTCACAAGGTCGAGAGGACCTTGCAAGGGACTTTTAACGAGGTTGCGCCCTTTCGGGTTTTCACAAAAACTCACCGGTAGCCCTGCTGTTTTTACTCACGGAGCCCTTTCGGGTTTTCATCCGTACCCATCTCGCTTATGGACATACCGTTTTTTTTTTGTTTTTTTGTTTTTGCGTCGTCAGCCTTGGGATGCTGCGGTTAGTAGTAGTTTATAGACGTCTTGGTCAACAGCTAGTTTTAGGACATAGTGGTCCATCGTTAGTTTTAAGGACGTTTCGGTCCGTGGCTAGTTTTAGGACATAGTGGTCCATTGTTAGTTTAAGGAAGTTTCGGTCCGAGAAAAGGAAGCCGGCTACTACTTACAGAGTTTAGGCTTAGGAAGATAGCGAGCGGACATAGGCGTCGTCATCTATCATTGACCTAGACCGTGACTCGTCAGTCGTAGTATTTTTCAGGAAGCGACCGTTTATTGGCCTGAAAGGTCTTTCACCATGCATGTCCATGAGTAGATAGGATCCACCCTGTAGACTTTATCTATGATATACGGGCCTTTATAATTCGGCTCGAATTTCCCCCGTTTGGCACGATTGGGGATCATAGGTCTTTTGACCACTAGCACGAGTTCGCCTTGGCGGAATGTTCTCGGCCTACTCAATCTTTTGTATGAGCGCATCATCTTTGCTTTATAAGCCTCCAGACTCTGTTGAGCCATAAGCCGGGTTTCATCTAGGGCATCGAGCTCCTCAAGCCGAAGGTGAGCATTTTCTTCATCTGTTAGCTCGTAATGAACCGCCACTCATAGAGAGGGTAACTCTATCTCGAGGGGGAGTACCACTTCAATGCCAAATACTAATGCATACGGCGTTGTGTTTGTAGCCGTTTTGAACGTAGTTTGATACACCCAGAGAGCTTCATGCAGTCTCTCGTGCCAGTCCCTCTTATTTCGAGACACCGTCTTTTTCACGATCTTTGTCAAGGTCTTGTTAAAAGCCTCAGCTAGACCGTTAGCTCGGGGATTATAGACTGAAGAGTATCTCCAGTCTATGTTATGCTGTTGTGCGAAGCGGCTAATCTTATGACTTCTGTAGGCCTGCCCGTTATCGGAGATAATCCGTCGCGGAGTGCCAAACCGATAAATAATGTGCGTCTTGAAGAAATGGAAGATCTTCTCCGTCTTCACTTCCCTCAGCGGTACTGCTTCTGCCCATTTGGAGAAGTAATCAGTTGTCGCCAAAATGAATCGATGTCCTTTGGACGATGCTGGTTCGATGGGACCGATTATGTCAGTTCCCCACATTTCGATTGGCCAGCTAGCCAACGTTGGATGTAGTAGATTTGGATGCTGATGGATAAAGTCCCCATGAATCTGGCACGAGTGGCATTGCTTCGCGTATTCGAGGCAGTCCTGGATCATCGTGGGCCAATAGTAGCCCATCCTTTTGATCTTCAGCTTCATCTTCGGCCCGGCCTGGTGAGAACCGCAGAGTCCGTCGTGAGTTTCTTGGACGACTCTTTTTGCTTCTTCCGGTCTCAGGCATCTTAGCCATAAAGAGTCAAATGACCTCTTATACAGAGTATCATTGACGAATGTAAAAGAAAGAGCTCGTTTCATGAGCTGATGTCTCGAGGATGCATCTTCAGGTGTTCGACGGGATTTGAAGTAGTCTATAAAGACTTCTCTCCAATCCTCAGCCTTTTCCTGGTCTTTTATTTGTAGAATCGTTTGCTCAGTCGCTCCTTTTTCTTCGGATGGCTCTGAAGATATTTCTGCCGGTGCAAGAACCCGACGGCTTTGCACAACGATCCTCACGTTATCGAGGTTCTCGTCGGCCAGTTCTTTAGCGAGCATAGTTAATGCATCCGCCTTGCTATTTTCCGCACGCGGTATACTTTCCAGGGTATAGGCAGGGATTTGAGTCAGCAATTGCTGCACTCTCTCGCCGTATTTCACCAACTCTGGCTTGCACGTTTGATGGTCGCTATTTACTTGACTAACGATTAGCTGTGAGTCTCCGTATATGAGGAAGTTTTCAATTCCCATGTCGACAACGATCTCAAGACCTGCTATCAAAGCTTCATATTCGGCTTCATTATTCGTCCTCGGCTCTGTTAAGTAGAAGGCAAAGCGCATTATCCCTCCTTGTGGAGTCACGAAGATGAGGCCTACTCCGGACTTGATTATGTTTGCGCTTTGTTTGCGCTTCTTCATGGAAGATGCCCCATCGAAGTAGAGTTCCCATCGGGTGTCACTCTCTCTTCTCTCTCCGTCGATCATGTCAAACGCGTGCTCGTCTGGCAATTCGCATTTCAAAAGAGATTCGGCAAGTATCGGATGCTCAGTGAGGAAGTCAGCGATAGCCTGGCCTTTCACTGCCTTGAGGGTACGATAAGTTATCAAGAACTCCATTAAGAGCAAGACCCATTTAGCGAGTCGTCCCGTTAATATATCCTTTGACATTAAATATTTGTGAGGATCCACCTTCGATATGAGATGGACCTCCTGTGCCAACGCGTAGTGTCTAAGCTTCGTTATCGCGAAGATTAACACCAGGCAGTGTTTTTCAATGGGGGAGTAATTGTTTTCTGCCCCCAATAGAACTCGACTCAAGTAGTAGAGGACTCTTTCTTTCCCTTGGTCATTTTTTTGTGCCCATAATGCGCCTAGAGAACCTTCGAGGGCTGTTGTATATAGGACGAGAGGTTTTCCCTTGACGGGAGCGGCCGGTACTGACGGATTTTGCAGGTATTACTTGATTTCGTCTAGTGTGCTTTGGCATTTACGATCCCAGATGAAAGGGGTCCCCTTCTTTATTAGATGATTGTAGGGGCGGCATTTGCCGGAGAGATTGGCTATAAATCGCCGGATATACGCGAGCTTTCCTTGGAGAGACTGCAGTTGCTTGAGAGTCCTTAGCAGAGGCATTTCCATGATCGTCTTGATCTTCGACGGGTCTATCTCGATGCCTCGGTGGCGGACGACGAATCCTAGGAATTTTCCTGAGGAAACTCCGAACGCGCATTTGAGAGGTTTCATCTTCAAGTTGTATTTCCGAAGGCGCTGAAACACGATCATCAGATGCTCTAAATGTTCCTCGTATGATTTGCTTTTAACTACGAGGTCATCAATATAGCATTCGACGATTTCATGTATGAGGTCATCAAAAATCTTCATCATGGTCCTCTGATAGATGGCACCAGCGTTCTTTAGACCGAATGGCATCACCTTGTAGCAGAATATGCCCAAAGGAGTCCGGAAAGCGGTATGCTTCTGGTCTTCGGGAGGTATCTTTATCTGATTGTATCCTGATGAGCCGTCCATGAAGGAGAAAACTTCATGAGCGGACATATTATCTATCATCAGCTCAGTGAATGGTACTGGGAAGTCGTCCTTCGGGCAGGCTTTATTGAGATCTCGAAAGTCCAAATATATGCGCACCATCCCATTTTTCTTCATCACTGGGACGATGTTGGCGATCCAGTCAGGATACTGAACTTCTTGGATGAAGCCGGAGTCGATTAGGTTCTTGACCTCGGCGTTGATGCTCATCTCAAGCTCGAGCCGCATTCTTCTCGCTGCTTGTTTGATCGGCTTGACGTCCGGGGAAATCGCCAATTTGTGGACAGCAATCTCAAGATCGAGTCCCGGTATCTCTGAATAGTTCCATGCGAAGCAATCTTTATACTACATGAGCACATCTTTAAGCGAAGCCACCTTTTCTTTAGACAATAGCTCACTGACGAACGTCGGCCGCGGGTCGCTTGTCGTCCCCAAGTCGATCTTTCTGAGGTTGTCTGCAGTATTATGTATCCCATCTTCCAGCTCCTTTGGCGCCGGTGGAAATTCTGATATCACTTCGTCGTCATTGTTTTCGAAGCACTAGGGGAGGTCATCCATATTCTTGGATCCTCCTTCTGACAGTATTATCACGTGACAGGTGCGAGATCGCTTACAAGACCGACGTTGATCCGACTCTGCTTTCGTGGCTTTCGGTTCATGCTTCCACGGCGGGGTTACCCTTCAGCTGCTGGATAGAGCGAACCTGCCTTACTGATATTGGTCTTCTACCCAGTCTTTGAATGTGAAACAGTCTTCGAGAGGAGTCCTATTGCTTGGTGATAAGAGCAATAGTCTGGGTGAGAGACCTCGTCTGCTTGCTCGGGATGCTTGGACTCCGGGAGTGTCATCATCTGGTGTTTCATAACAAGATCGAATATTTTCTTTGTCTTTCCTTGAGAAAAAGAATATTCTCGACCCATCTTCTTTATTAGAGATGAATCCTGGTTGCTCGATTCTCGATCGCGTGGCTTCTTTGTCCCGCTTTGTCGCTGTCGAACGTTTTTCCCGTTCTTTGGTTTATTTTTGCCTCTGCGTCGGGTCTTTTATATGACGGGCTGGCGACGAAGGCATCGTCATTTTCTGCAGCCTTCTGAAGGAGGCGTTGCGTCTTGTCTTTCTTGTAGATGGCCATTTCGCGATTATGATCGTCTCGAACCTTTTGACCCGCTTCCCTTATAATCTTGTCCATCTGCTCTTCGAATGACGGACTTGGTATTTTCATGACGGGACCTCGTTTTGGTTCAGGGTTAGCATCTTCCCACAGAGCATCTCCTTCCTCATCGAAGTCATGTATGACGTAGCAATCGCGGAATAGCTCTCATTTCTTGGATTGAACATATGCAAGCCCGATCGTTTCCATTCTCCCGTTGGGCAACTTTCGTTGAGTTCCGGGGACGTTCCAGATCCTATTATAGAACTGTGCTTGTCGAGCAGTTTGCTTGAAGGGTATGCCTTGACGACTCAACAGGCTTTTTAATCCTTCTGTGTAGTATCTGAGCAAACGGATGGGCTGAAGCCTGTCAAGCATAGAATCGGCGCCGTGCCAGATTTCTTTCTCCACTTTGGTTTCTCCAGATCGGTAGAATAGGATTGCCTTTTCATCCTTTCGCCTGGGGGGACATAGAATGTCTGCAGTTCTTGCACACTATAAGTTTCAAGTGCATCGAGCTCTTTGTAATGCTCTTGTGGAACCATAGCAACTTGCAAACTTTGATCTTCATCGGCGAAGGTTTGTATCGATGGCCGAGCGGAGAATACAGCATTGACCTCATCTTCCGAGTCGCTGCCGAAAACCAACATAGGGGTGGACGATCCCGTCTTGTTGCATTGGGGCGGCCCTGAATAAACTATTTCTTCTTCGTCCTCGGTGTCACTCCCGAAGACCGGAATAGTGGTGATAGCTTTGTTCTTGTCCTCCAGTTCACAACATCTTTCCATGTCTTCGAAATCAGGCAGGAAGTATTTGGCATCTTCGTACTTTCGGACTTCATTCACGGAGAATGGATTCAACTCCCCCGTCACAGTGTACTCGAGACCATCTTTGAAATACTTCATACACTGATGTTGTGTAGAAGGTATAATGTTTTACTCGTGTAACCAAGGCCTGCCGAGCAAAGCATTGTAGCATGTCTTGGCGTCAATGACATGAAACTTGATGTTCGTGACAAGCAGCCCAAAACGTAGTGTCAATATTACAGACCCAAGTGTCCGTGATGACTGGGAGTCAAACCCGGAGATGGTGATTTTATCACGAGCGAGGTGCTGAATGCTCATGCAGATTTCCTTCAACAATTTCACGTTGAGCAGATTGACGGAGGACCCATTGTCAACCAGGATTTTGCCTATCTTGATATCATGACAATATCCAGAGACATAGAGGGGACGGTTATGCTCGCACGTCCCGAGGAGGAGATCTTCATCGCCAAAGGTGATATCAGCTGTGTGCAGTTCTTCCAGCTCATCTTTCATCTTTTCTTCGGCAAGGAAAGCTTGAAACTGTCGGGCTCTTGTAATGCCCTGATCAGAGAGTCTCTCGCCTCCTTAGATAGCAGAAGGGCATCGAGAATGCTGAGCTGCGAGGGTATCTTCCTCAGGTGTGCAAGAACGTTGTAATCCACCTTACTTTTCTTGGGCGGGTCCTTGGCTGCCAGCTCTTCGACGAATCGATCATCAAGGGAGATATCCTCAGGGACTTTTTCCTTCCCCTTATCCTTTTTGTTCGAGCCCTTATTTGCAGGTCCGAGATTCTTTTCAGGTAATGTGCGATTGCGCAGCTGAATGTTCTTGCAGATCTTCGGTCCTTCCTCTTTTCCCGGGGTGGATTCTTTAAAGAGAGGGCCAAGAGTCATTTCTTCGTCAGAGTCGCTCCCGAAGGTGAGAATTTGCGATCCCTCAGCATTGACCAAGTGACATTTGCCGGCAGTTCTCTTACGTTCCTCGGTCGTATTTCCTTGCTCCCGACGAGCTTTGCGCTTCATCCGCTTGAAATGTTGCCGATGAGCAACATATCCCTGCCACCAGTTTTTAAAGGCTATGCACTCTTCAGTAGGGTGCGCAATCCTTCAATGATATAGACTGCAGTTAGGATGTATATCCGCTTCATCAGGAGTGTTTCCTTTGGAGGGTGGTAGCTTCATTCCTATCGATATGGCTTTGGCGAACCTATTCCTCGTCTTGAACCTGCTTTTATTTGTGGCGGATGTATTTTGATCTGCTGGGAGTGCTTTAACCCTTTCGTCCGGTCGTCGGCGTTTGGCCTTTTCAAATATGGCCATCTCACACTCTCGAGCAGCTTTGCTTTTAAGAAGAGCTTCGTCCAGGAATGCATCAATCATTTCGTCCGATGGTCCTGAAAGTTCCGGCTCAGGATCTGCCCCCAGTTTCTCTGCGTAAGGAGCTTCATCATCGTCTATTAATGAGTGAGAGATCGCATGCCAGCTTGCTACAAAATCCTCAGTTCATCCGATGAGTCTTCTCCATTGTCATCATCTCCGTCCTCAAGGACGTGGCTGAGAAATTCTTGGAGTGTGACCGGGGTCCGCACCTTCTGGTTATATTCTTCCAGTGCGTCGATATATTTTTGCAGGTCCGTGCGCTCGCCACTAAGCTTCACGGGCTTTTTGGTCTTTTTCTTCTTCTTCGAAGACTTTGATGGTTGGGTGTGAGCGCTTTGACTATCACCACCAATTTTTGGAGTTGGGCGCGGCTTCAGTATTCCCTCGATAATCTCGGGTTCTAGTAGATTCTTCCACCTGATTGCCGGGCATGTGTGGAGATCCTTCAGCATTATTTTAGTCTTGGCTAAAAGAACGACCTCCCATGGAGCTTCTTCTACGAAAGAACATGATGCCCCCGGTGTGTCCGTCTTCTTGGGAGTGTATGGTTGTGGCGGGTTCACCTTCCAATTCTCGAACAGGGCAAATTTGCCCTGTTGGTATTGATCTTCGATCCAGCTTTTAAAGACGAAGCAATTTTCAATTGGATGGCTTACCATTTGATGGTAGGGACAATAATTGGGACTATTAGCCTCACCAGGTTGCAACGGTCGTTTTGGATTTGGCAGATTGATGAGCCTGTTGCGCACTGCCAGCTCAAACAATCTCCTCGTTTTGTCCCGGGGAAATGAATAAGGGCGCTTCATTTTCTCATTATAGTATCGCCATCTCTCGTCTAGTCGATCCGTTAATTTTGGACCACCGGGCTGCTGTTGAGTATTGGCGACGAAGGTCGCTTTTCCTTTGCCCTTTTCATTCCGTAGCTCCGGCTTTGAAGGAGACGGTCTATGACCCATCTGGTCCATTTGGGCCAGTTTGTCAATCAAGGCCTAAAACGTGGTCGGCTTAAAAAACATCATGAATTGTGAGATAGTCGCTTGAGGGTCAAGAGTGCCCACAAACATGTCCACTGCCGGCGCTTCTTCGATGCGCGGTTCACATTTCAACCACAAATTCCGCCATCGTATTGCGTATTGAACCCATGTCTCACCAGGTTTCACCCTGGCATTGATCAATGCCGTTATTGGGGTGCGTTCACTAGCACTCACGAATCGCTGGTGAATAGTAGCTCCATCTCCGCAAATGTCTTGATAGAGTCATTTGGAAGTTCAGAATACCACTCGAACGCCGTCTCCAACAAGCTACCAACAAACTGGCGGAGCAGAAGTTTATTGTCGCCTCCGGTGTTGCCACATAGAGCGCTGAACCAGGCAACATGCTGATGCGGATTTCCCGTACCTTTATATACATGGAATTTGGGGATCGTGTATCCTGGCGGATACCTTATTTGGTCATACCAGCCTGGATATGGTCGCCCAGTTTTAACAATTTGGCCGGCTGCTTCATTCACCTGGTGAGCTCGTATTTCTTGACCAATGTAATCATCCAGAGCGGCCTTGGGGATGGTCTCCTCTTTGGCTGCTGAAAGAGCCGGAGGGGGGTTCGATGTCTCCCCTCTGTCGTCTTCAATGATGATGGGGGGGTCTTCAGCTGGAGGTTCCGGCTGTAACTTCATCCCAGCCATGTCTTGGAACAAAAGGGCCATTCGTTTTATATTGGCCGCCTGCTCCGCAGCCTCTTTTTCTTTCCTCTTGAGCATTCTTCGGAGGAACTCGGTATCAGTTTCTTATTCCCGACACTGCTCCGAGATCTCTGAATTTTCTTTTGGCCCAGTGAGTGTGGCCATTGCAGTCAGCATCTCCTGAAGTTTCTGCTGCTGTTGTTCCTGAGCCTTCGTTATCGATCGGGTAAGTGGTCGATGACCCGTGGAAGCACGGCTTTCCTTTTTTCCGGAAGCCATATAAACGGTATGTGTTACCATGCCCCCAGACTTAGGGCGTTTAGATTCAGCGTCCTTGCGGTTCGCCGCGGTCACAGAGGCTTTCTCTGGCCTCCTTCTCTTGTGAGCGGTTGAAGTCGAGGGAGCCATTGCAGTGGGCACCCAGACGGCTGTCGCCTTTTGTGGCTTGACATAATGGTTTTCTCCTTGTCGATCTTTAAGCTTCTTTGATCGGCAAGAGTAGTCCTGGTCAATCACCGGTTCCTGGACTTGTCTCCAGACTCTGTAAATTTTGGAGGACAGCCGTTGAGGGGGCTGCTCCGGCTTCTTTTCTGTAGAATTCTCCACAGGTGGGGGAGATCTTTTCAGCATGGCAGTTGGAGAGTTCTTGCGGACCCTCCTAAGCGGTTCAAAGTTGTTCTCAGTTGGAATAGCAGCATTGATTTCCACCATGGGAGCTGGTGGAGTTAGTCCAGACGGAGAGCTGCCCCTAGCCTTCCTTACTCGGCGCCAGTGGCGATGTCGAGCGTGTCGAGCCGTTGGGATTGTCTCAGCTGTAGGGGTGACTTCCTCATGCCCCCTGTGTTGGTCAAAAGTTGTTGTTATCATCCTATTGAATACTGACGTCCGTTGAGAGGGAATAGCTAGTCTGTCGAAGGCAGACTTCCGAGCAGATGAAGTAGCCTTGACGATTTCACCTGAAACGGGAGCCGGAACGGCTAGCCTTATGAAGACTGACTTCTTGGCAGCAGAAGCCTCTCTAATAATTTCGTCCGCTTGAGCTGGGATGGCTATCGGCTTTGGGATGGCTGCTTTGGGTATCGCGGGCTTGTTGGCATTCTGGCCCAGTCTGCTGAAAACTGAGGCAGTGGAGTTGGGGGACCCATTGAGAGGGGCCGCAGCAGTGGTAAGTCGATCAAAGACCGACTTCTTTGGGGCTTCTTGCACTAACAGCGAGGAATTGAAGCTCACCGGTGGGATCATAGTCCCAAAGAACAACCCAGTGGTGGCCTGAGTTATTTGCTCCACCGGCATCTTGAACAAGGAGGCCACTTGGGGCCCATAGGTTACACCTCCAGATGAGGCGGAACGGGAGTTGCAGTTGCAGCTGGAACAGTTGGAAGCCATTGATGTTCTGTTTTCTGCACGGAGCAAGACACCAAATATTAGTACCTCGAATCTAGGGGCAACCATGTCAAACCGCGATTCGTTCGCGAACACGACACACAAAGTGTGGAGTGGAAAGAGGAAAAGGTCCCACCGGGCGTGACAGAATCCATTCCCTACCGAAACACGGAGACGCGATCGCGCGGGTCCGTCTCGCCTGAATTTCGGGACAGATGCTAATTGGTGCTATTCGTCCACCTCTCCGAAGATGCCAAGTTGATTTATGACACCATGTATCGAAGGTTTAAACGGATGCGGCCGACGTAGCAGACTTCGTCAGATTCCCCTTCATTTGAGGGGTTTTTGATTATGGGGACGCTCTTCCCTACAGGCGCAAGCCCTGCAGTTAATTACACTACCGCATCGCGGTAACCACTTTCTCCTTCTCCAGATGGTCACTTCGTGTCGTGAGTATTTGTTTTGTTTTTGGTTGCCCGTGAATTGTATACGGAGACTAATTTATGTTGTCGCCCATAGGGCGTGAATTAGTCCAAATCCGTATTTTTTTATATTTGGGTTTGGGGTTGGGTTTAAGGATACATTAGTCTCATTTGGGACTAAGATCAACTTAAACGTTAGTTAAGGATACGTTAGTCTAATTTTTAGACTAAGAGCAACTCAACGGGATCGTTTAGATCCAACAAAAGAGCAATTGGGCTCTATTGTTTAGTTTAGGGACATTGTGGTCGATTACCAGTTTAAGGACATGGTGGTCCAATATTAGTTTAAGGACATCTCGGTCCATTGTTAAGGACATCATAGTCCATGGGTTTTAAAAGGACCCCACAGTCCGAGTTTAAGGATATCATAGTCCATGGGTTTAAAAGGACCCCACAGTCCGAGGTTAAAGACATCATAGTCCATTGGTTTTAAAGGACCCCACAGTCCGAGATTAAGGACATCATAGTCCATGGGTTTTAAAGGACCCCACAGTCCAAGGTTAAGGACATCATAGTCCATGAGTTTAAAGACCTCACAGTCAACGTTAAGGACATTATAGTCAATGGGCTTAAGGACCCTACAGTTCGAGGTTAAGGACATCATAGTCCATGAGTTTAAAGACCTCACATTCAAGGTTAAGGACATCATAGTCCATGGGCTTAAGGACCCCATAGTCCAGATTAAGGACATCATATGGTTTTCGGGACTCGTCATCTCTCTGAAGACGTTGAAGGATTACAACGACAAATATTAGTGGAGTTCAGAGATGTACCCTTAAACCGATGTGGGTTGAGAGACTTGTAGTCCAATTGGGACTAAGATCTGTGATTTATGAGCATATGAACTCAATTAATCTGAATTGAGGACTTATGGCAAATTTGGGCTAAGTCCATTCAATTACAATGTTCAACATTTGTTTTTTGAGTTGTTAGATGTTTGTTTGAGCCTAATCCCTTTAAAAATGCTAAGCATTGGTTTGGTCTCTGACAATGTTTTGTTTTTATTTGAATGTTGTGCATTTATCATAGCTCCAGGATTATTCAAAGAACAGTTTATGTTCTGTCCAAGTGCACATAAAAGCATGTGGCGCACTTGGCACTAGCGCCAGTCGATGAGCGCAATGCGCTATGGTAAAAAAAAAGCTAATGCGCTTAGCGCTTTGCGCCAGATATGAAGCGCTAATACGCTTAGCGCTTTGCGCTAAATGAAGAGCGCTGATGCGCTTAGCGCTTTGCGCTAGATGTAGAGCGCTGATGCACTATAGTTAAAGCGTTGAGGCGTTTGGCGCTGGTGCCATATAATGAGCACAAAGCGCTTTAGTAATGCAGCGCACACGTGAGGAGCACGTGGCGCGCTTAGCGCTGAGCGCTAGCCAATGAGCGCAGTGCGCTGTGTTTGAAGCGCTATGGTACTGCAGCACTTTGCGCTAGATGAAGAGCGCTAAGGCACTTTTAAATTAAGAGCGCTAAGTCTCTTCTTAGATTAACTTTGCGCTCTGAAAAATTATATTTTCTTTGATAAGAGACTTTGTCTCAAGATTCTAAGAACAAAGTTCTTAGTTTATAAAAGATATTTCAATCTCTTTTTGATAAAAGGCTTTGCCTTTATGGATCTGTGATCCTAAGAGAATTGAATAATTCTCCCCCCTTTATAATGAGATGTTCATAATCTCTTTTGTGAAAGACAATTTGTCTTATAGATCTATGATCTGTGAAAGAAGTACATACTTCTTTTTATATTGAGATGATTTCATCTTTCTATTCTTTTTTACCTTGAAAAGAATTGTCTTCTTTTGCCGAGAGCTTCTTCTTCTTCCTGAGATTTTCTCAAAGTTTATGGGGGGGTTCCTCTCTCTGAGACTTGAAGTCTCGGGGCCTTTATATAGGGCAAGCTGATTTGTTCAATCGGTTAAAGAGAATTATTCTCTAATTGATTTGGGAATTTCCCCACCGTCAGATCTTTGATCCAAGGGCTTCTAGTTTACAGAAGATAATCTTCTTGTTTTTTAACAAGATTGGGAAATCTTTCCCCCTTACAGAATTTGTTCTGTATTTTAGTGATTTTTTTTAATCACCATTGGATCATTGATCCAACGGTGTTCCAAATTCAGGGCATAATCTTTTCTGTTTGGAAAGATTCAACAGAATTTCATTCTTGTTAATTGATGATTTAATCATATCCATTGGATATTTGATCCAACGGTGAGGAACATTTAGTTCCAGCGCTAGCGTTTATGCGCTCTGCCCATGGTGCGCTACTTGGAGCACAGCGCTCTTAGCGCTAGCGCACACGTGCTTTGCACGTGGTACGCTACTTGGAGCGCAGGGTACCTAGCGCTAGCGCCTATCCGCTTTGCACGGGGTGCGCTAGTTGTAGCGCAGCGCTTTTATAAAAGCGCAGGTTTAATTCAAAATTTGAATTCTGAACAGAGCTTTGCTCTTAATTGGGGAAACAATCGTTAACAAATGGTTAAGTTGACCTTAGTTTAAAATTAGACTAACGTGTCCTTAACAAACTGTTAAGTTGATCTTAGTCTAAAATTAGACTAGCGTATCCTTAACAAACGTTTAAGTTGATCTTAGTCTCAAATGAGACTAACGTATCCTTAAACCTAACCCCAAACCCAAAATCTAAGAAAATACAAATTTGGACTAATCCACGCCCTACGGGCGACAACATAAATTAGTCTCCATATACAATCCATGGGCAACCAAAAATAAAAGAAATATACACGACACGAAGTGCCCATCTGGAGAAGGAATGCGGTAGCGTAATTAACTGCAGGGGCTTGCGCCTGCAGGGAAGAGCGTCCCCACAATCAAAAAACCCTCATAATGAGGGGTAATCTGACGAAGTCTGCTACATCGGCCGCATCCATTTAAACATCGATATATGGTGTCATAAATCAACTTGGCATCTTCGGAGAGGTGGACGGATAGCACCAAATAGCATCTGCCCCCAAATTCAGGCAAGACGTTTGTCTTTCCGGTCTTTCGGAGGAGAACAGATTCTGGCACGCCCGGTGGGACCTTTTCCTCTTTCCACTCCACACTTCGTGTGTCGTGTTCGCGAACGAATCGCGGTTTGACATGGTTGCCCCTAGATTCGAGGTACTAAGATTTGGCGTCTTGCTCCGTGCAGAAAACAGAAGATCAATGGCTTCAAACTACACTAACTGCAACTGCAACTTTCGCTCCGTCCCGTCCGGAAGAATGACTTACGGGCCCTAAGCGGCCTCCATCTTCGCAATACCGGTAGAACAGGTGACTCAGGCCACCACTGGGCTGTTCTTTGGGACTATGATCCCACCGATGAGCTTCAATGCCCCGATGTTGTCACAAGAAGCCCCAAAGAAGTCGATCTTTAAGCGACTTACCACTGCCGCGGCCCCTCTCAACGGGTCGCCCAACTTCAATGCTTCATTTTTCAACAGACTGGACCAGAACGCCAATAAGCCCGCGATACCTGAAGCAGCCATCCCTAAGCGGATAGCCATCCCGACTCAAGCGGACGAAATTATCAGAGAGGCTTCTTCTGCCAAGAAGTCAGTCTTCACAAGGCTGGCCATTCCGTCTCCCGCTCCAGGCGAAGTCCCCAAAGCTGCTTCCCCTGCTTAGAGGTCTGTCTTTGACAGATTGGACATTGCTTCTCAACGGACATCGGTCTTTAAGAGGCAGACGCCGGCGACAACCCTTCGCTAAAACAGGGGGCATGATGAAGTCACTCCTACAGCTGAGATAATCCCAACGGTTCGACATGCTCAACGTCGCCACTGGCGCCGAGTAAGGAAGGCTGGAGGCAATCCCCCTTCCGGACTGACTCCGCCAGCTCCCGTGTGGAAATCAATGCTACTGTTCCGACTGGGAACAGCTTTGAACCGTTTAGGAAGGTGCGCAAAAACTCTCTAACTACCATGCTGAAAAGATCTCCTCTACCTGTGGAGAGTGCTATAGAAAAGAAGCCGGAGTAGCCCCCTCAGCGGCTGTCCTCCAAAATTTACAAAGTCTGGCGACAGGTCCAGGAGTCGGTGATTACCAGGACTACTCTCGTCGACCAAAGAAGATTAAAGCTCGGCAAGAAAAGAGCCCTCCCGTGGTACCACAGAAGATGTCATCCGCCTGGGTGCCCGCTGCAGCGGCTCCCTCAACGTCAACCGCTCACAAGAGAAGGAGGCCGGAGAAAGCCCCTGTGACCGCGGTGAACCACAAGGACGCTGGACCTGAATGCCCAAAGTCTGGGGGCATGGTAACACATACCATTTATATGGCTTCTGGAAAAGAGGAAAGCCGTGCTTCTACGGGTTATCGACCGCTTACCCGATCGATAACAAAGGCTCAGGAGCAACAGCAGAAAAAACTTCAGGAGATACTGACTGCAATGGCCGCACTCACTGGGTCAAAAGAAAATCCAGAGACCTCAGAGCAGCGTCAGGAACAAGAAACTGATACTGAATTCCTCCGAAGAATGCTCGAGAGGAAAGAAAAAGAGGTCGCGGAACAGGCGGCCAACATAAAACGAATGGCTCTTTTGTTCCAAGACATGGCCGGGATGATGTTACAGCCGGAACCTCCAGCTGAAGACCCCCCGATTATCATTGAAGACGACAGACGGGAGACATCGAACCCTCCTCCGGGTCTTTCAGTAGCCAAGGAGGAGACCATCTCCAAGGCCGCTCTGGATGATTATATCGCTTAGCAAATACGAGCTCACCAGGCGAATGAAGCGACCGGCCAAATTGTTAAAACTGGGCGACCATATCCAGGATGGTATGACCAAATAAGGATATACGATCCCTAAATTCCATGTATATAAAGGGACGGGGAATCCGCATCAGCACGTCGCTCAATTCAGAGCCTTGTGCGGCAACACTGGAGGTGATGATAAATTTCTGCTTCGCCAGTTTGTTGGTAACTTGTCGGAGACGGCGTTTGAGTGGTATTCGGAGCTTCCCAACGACTCCGTCAAAACTTTTGCAGAGATGGAGCTACTATGCACCCAACATTTCGCGAGTGCTAGTGAATGCACCCCGATCACAGCATTGATTAACGCCAGGGTAAAACCAGGCGAAACGTGGGTGCAATACGCAATACGGTGGCGGAACTTATGGTCAAAATGTGAGCAGCGCATCGAAGAAGAACTCACGGTGGACATGTTCGTAGGCACTCTTGACCCTCAAGCGACCATCTCCCAATTTATGATGTTCTTCAAGCCGACCACGTTCCAGGCCTTGATTGACAAACTGGCTCAAATGGACCAAATGGGTCATCGACTGTCTCCTTCAAAGCCGGAGCCACGAAATGAAAAGGGCAAAGGGAAAGCGACCTTTATTGCAAATACTCAACAGCAGCCCAATGGTCCAAAACTAACTGATCGCCTGGACGAGAGACGACAATTCTATAATGATAAGTTGAGACGTCCTTACTCATTTCTCCGGGATAAAACAAGGAAACTGTTTGAACTGGCAGTGCGCAATGGGCTCATCACTCTACCGGAGTCGAGACACCCAACGCGACCGAACGACGTCAACGATCCTAATTTCCTCCCCTACCACCGAGTATTGGGCCTTCCGATCGAAGATTGCTACGTCTTCAAAAATTGGGTTGAAGACCAATACCAGCAAGGGAAATTCGCGTTGTCTGAAAATTGGAAGGTGAACCCGCCACAACCACATGCTCCGAAAAAGATGGACATGCCGGGGGCATCGTGCTCATTCATAGAGGAAACTCCATGGGAAGTTGTTCTTTCGGCAAAAACTAAAAAAATGTTGAAAGATCTTCAAACATGTCCGGCAACCAGGTGGAAAAGTCCGCAAGAACCAGAGACTATCGAGGGGATGCTGAAACCATGCCCAACATTAGGAGTTAATAGTGATAGTGGACAAAACATTCAGGCCCAGCCGTCAAAGTCTTCGAAGAAAAAGAAGAAGACCAAAAAGCCCGTGCAGTTTGATAACAGGCGCATGGATCTGCAAAAGCATATTGACGCGCTGGAGGAATATAACCAGAAGGCGCGAACCCCGGTCACAGTCCAAGAATTTCTCAACAATATCCTTGAGAGCGGAGATAACGACAATAACGACGGTGATGACTCGTCAGAAGAATCTGAGGACTATGTGGCAAGTTGCCACATGATCTCTCATTCGGCGTTAACTAACGGAGAAGCTCACTCGGCGATAAAAGACAGCATAAAAGAGCTGGGGGCAGGATCGAAGCCAAAACCCTTGAAACCGTCTGACGAGATGATCGAATCGCTACTGAACGAAGCCCGTCAGAAAAGCAAAGCCAATAGAGAGCGCGAACTGGCTATATTCGAAAAAGTCAAACGCCGACGACTGGATGAAAATGTCGAGGCACCCCAACCGAATCGAAGCATCCCTATCGCCAGCAAAAGCAAGCTTAAAGTAAGGAAACGATTCTCTAGGGCCCTGTAAATAGGAATGAAGTTGACCTCTTTTAGAGGAAATTCTCCTGGCGGTATACATCTTGATAAAGCGGCCATACATCCCAACTTCTGCTTATATCATCAGAGGATGGCACACCCTATCGAGGAGTGCATAGCCTTTAAAAACTGGTGGCAGGAATATGTTTCCCACCGACAACACGTTCAACGAGTGAAGCGCAAGGCTCGTCGGGAATAGAAAAGCACAGCAAATGAGCGCAAAAGAGCCGCTGGCAACTGTCACATAGTTGACACCAAGGGATCGCAAGTCATCACCTTTGGAAGCGACTTGACGAAGAAATCGCCCTCAGCCCTCTCTTCAAGGAATCCACCTCCGACATAAAAGATGCGAATATTTGTGAGAAAATCTAGCTGCGTAATCGTACGTTGCCCGAAAAATCTCGGACCTATGAACAAATGAACGAAACGTCGTTAAACTAATACAAACCCGTGACGTTCCCAGGCTGACGTCGTAAAAAAAGGGTATGTCCATAAGCGAAATGGGCACGGATGAAAACCCGAAAGGGCTCTGTGAGTAAAAACAGCAGGGCTACCGGTGAGTTTTATGAAAACCTGAAAGGGCGCAATCTCGTTAAAAGACACTTGTAAGTTCCTCTCGATCTTGTGAGGAGAAAATACCTGCAAGAGATCCTTACGACTCACAAGGGAGCAACACACTTAGGGATCCCCACGATTTCTAAGGAGAAATTACACTTACGAGATCCTCACGACTCGTAAGGAGAATTCCCCTTTGAGACCCTCACGGCTCATAGGATTCAAAAGCCTTAAGTTACAGGGATCTGAACCTGTTCTTAAGACATCATAATCTCCAATGCTGCCCTACAAGCGGTTCAATGTTGACCCTTGTATACAATCCACGGGCACGAATAAACACTTCCCTAACAGAGTCCCACCAGTGACTAGGGATATGCTCACACGGTGAATGACCCTTGTAAGTCCTCTCGACTTATAAGGAGAAAACACTCTTGTAAGATCCTTACGACTTATAAGAGAACACACACTTAGGAATCCTCACGATTCCTAAGGAGAAAACGCACCTACGAGATCCTCATGACTAGTTGGGAGAAACACCTTTATGAGACCCTTACGGCTCATGAATTCAAAAGCCTTAGTCGATGGGTTCCTAACCCTGTTTGCTAAGCCACCTTTGTTCGACATCGACAGAGGCAAATGATGATTCGCTCCTGGCAATATCCCAGTTGTAGCGATGCTGATGCCTAAATCGGTATCAAATTCCAAGTCCTTTCATGGCAAATGATGATTCGCTCCTGGCATTATTCCAGTCCCAGCGATACTGATGCTGAGATTGTCACCATATTCCAAGTTCCACACTCGCGATAAAAAATCAGCGAGCCAAAAATGCATATGATATAGCCGAAATGATGGGGAAACTTGCAACGAAATCAGCAAGTAAAAATGTATGCATACAGAAACAGCTAAAATGATTGGGCAACTCACAATAAAAAGCAGCGAGTAAAGCGAAAAATAGCCGAAATGATTGGGCAATCGCGATTTTCGCGATATAAAAAGCTGAAATGATAGAGCGTCGCGGAAAAAATTAAAAAAAATAAAAGAATAAAACTTTTTGCCCTGCAGGTGAGGTCACATTGACCCCTGTATACAATCCATGGGCACAAACAAGAAGGGAACCATATCGTCCCACCAGGCTTCGTCGAAGCAAAGCCATATCTCAACGGTTCATAGACAACCTAGAGACAATCTCAATATTCGTCGCAATATTGCAGACACGATGTCAACAAATGAAGCGAAGGAAGATCCCTAGCTTCAGGGTCTCGACGTCAACATCGACAATTTAGAGATCAATACCGGCGTTCTTCCTCCCTCCAATCGGATGCAGACGCAACATCAACAAACGGAGCCATGGCAAAGTCCCTAGTTCCAAATCTCGACGGTTCACAGACAGCCTAGAGACTACTCGGGAACCATGGCAAAGTCCCCTAGTTCCAAATCTCGACGGTTCACAGACAGCCTAGAGATCACCAATGGCGCTTCTCCTCACTTCAGCAGGACACAGATGTGACATCGCCAATCGGAGCCGTGGCAAAGTCCCCCGTTCTGAGACTTTACGGTTCGCAGACAACCTAGAGTCAACCAGTGACCTCCCTGCCGGATCAACGCTCCGTCTCGAAAACAAGTCAACCAACCCCAGGGAAACCAGTGTCTTTGGCAACCTCCTTGATTCAGGGAAATCAACGTCCTTAAAGAGAGCATCTCGATTCGCGTCGACCCACAGAGAAATCAGCGTCTTTGCAGGAATATCTCGATTCGTCTCAACCCCAGGGAAATCAGTGTCCTTGGCAACCTCCTCAATTCAGGGAAATCAGCGTCCTTGACGAGAGCATCTCGATTCGCGTCGACCCGCAGAGAAATCAGCGTCTTTGCAGGAATACCTCGATTCGTTTCGACTCCAGGGAAATCAGTGTCCTTGGCAAAATCTCGATTCAGGGAAATCAGCGTCCTTGACGAGAGCACCTCGATTCGCATCGACCCGCAGAGAAATCAGTGTCTTTGCAGGAATACCTCGATTCGTCTCAACCACAGGGAAATCAGTGTCGTTGGCAAAACCTCGATTCACGTCGACCCGTGGAGAAATCAGTATCTTTGTAGGAATACCTCGATTCATCTCAATCCCAGGGAAATCAGTGTCCTCGGCAAAACCTCGATTTGCGTCGACCCACAGAGAAATCAGTGTCTTTGCAGGAATACCTCGATTCGTCTCAACCCCAGGGAAATCAGTGTCCCTGGCAAAACCTCGATTCAGGGAAATCAGCGTCCTTGACGAGAGCACCTTGATTCGCGTCGACCCTCAGAGAAATCAGTGACTTTGCAGGAATACCTCGATTCGTTTCGACTCCAGGGAAATCAGTGTCCTTGGCAAAACCTCGATTCAGGGAAATCAGCATCCTTCACGAGAGCACCTCAATTAGCATCGACCCGCAGAGAAATCGGTGTCTTTGCAGGAATACATCGATTCGTCTCAACTCCGAGGAAATCAGTGTCCCTGGCAAAAACCTCGATTCAAGGAAATCAGCATCCTGGACGAGAGCATCTCGATTCGCATCGACCCGTAGAGAAATCGGCGTTTTTGGAGGAATACCTCGATTCATTTCAACTCCGAGGAAATCAACGTCCTTGGCAAAAACCTCAATTCAGGGAAATTAGCGTCCTTGACGAGAGCATCTCGATTCGCATCGACCCGCAGAGAAATTAGCGTCTTTGCAGGAATACCTTGATTCGTTTCAACTCCGAGGAAATCAGTGTCCTTGGCAAAAACCTCGATTCATGGAAATCGGCGTCCTTGATGAAAGCACCTCGATTCACGTCGACCCGCAGAGAAATTAGTGTCTTTGCAGGAATACATCGATTTGTCTCAACTCCGAGGAAATCAGCGTCCTTGGCAAAACATCAATTCAGGGAAATCAGCGTCCTTGGCGAGAGCATCTCGATTCGCGTCGACCCGCAAGGAAATCAGTGTCTTTACAGGAATACCTTGATTCGTCTCAACTCCGAGGAAATCGGTGTCCTTGGCAAATACCTCGATTCAGGGAAATCAGCGTCCTTGACGAGAACATCTCGATTCGCGCCGACCCGTAGAGAAATCGGTGTCTCTGCAGGAATATACAACGTCAGCAAAGCGGAGCCGCGGCGAAGTTCCCAGTTCCATGACTCGGCGGTGCACTGACAAACCAAAGTCAACCCTCGACCTCCCTGTTGAAGCAATGCTATTTACGACTCTCAAGAGAAAACACACTTAGGAATCCTCACGATTCCTAAGGAGAAAATATATCTACAAGATCCTCTCAACTCGTAGGGAGAAAAAAATCTTTATGAGACCCTCACGGCTCATAAAGTTGAAAAGTCTTAGGCAGCAGATCTGAACCTGTTTCTTAAGCCATCGCTTCTTAGCTCGATTCAGGGAAATCAGTATCCTTGGCGAGAACCTCTCGATTCGTTTCGACCCGCAAGGAAATCGGTGTCTTTGCGAGAATCTCTTGTTTTGTCTCAACTTGCGGGGAAATTAGTGTCCCTACGCATAAAGAAAATTCTCTTGTGGGATCCTTACGACTCTCAAGAGAAAGCACACTTAGGAATACTCGTGATTCCTAAGGAGAAAATACACCTATGAGATCCTCTCGACTCGGAGGGAGAAAAGGCTTTATGAGACCCTCACGGCTCATAAAATTGAAAAGTCTTAGGCAACAGATCCTAACCCTGTTTCCTAAGCCATCGCTACCTTATAAAGAGTTCAAGATGAACTGTTATCTACCATCTATGGGCCACACTTGCCAAAGCTACATGCCACTGAAATGGAGAAGTTACTCATGAGCATATAAACTACTTCACGCCAGAGTAAAACATAAAGAAATAGAAGGGTGCAGCTCATGGAGCTGAGGGTTCGAAACTATATCCCTTAAGAGTCGAGATTTGAGTCAATGATAAATGACGACGCTTGTGTCCGCTCGTTATCTTCTCAGATTAAGATTCTGAAAATTATATACCAACCCGAAACTGGTCATACGCTATGAATTACTCTGCACTACTTCACCCACGTATATACTTACGTAGGCAAAGTAGTGAGGGGAATTTGTTCCCGCCAAAAAAATTCTGTGCAAAAAAGCCCAAGGTATCAAATGGCAGCGATACGTTTAAGAAAATGTGAACCAGTATTTTCCGGGCTACATTTTGACAAACTCCCGAATGAGAAACAGCTAAATTCTGATGGTATCGAAAGTTTCTCAAAAAATCCTTTGATTTGATATGTTATGGGCCTCATAATTCATCCGGGATCAAAAGTTATGAGGCATCACGTGCCCACACGTGACCGGGCATCACGTGCAGACACGTGACCATTTACAAACAAAGCCTGTAGGCACTGAATAAAATAAATAATTGAAAATAATTAATCGGTGGGGTCACGTGCCAACAGGTGATGGGCCTTTAAACCTCCTGAAAAGAATTAAAAGTATAATACAACAGCAAGGAAAACCCCCAATGGGGCATCACGTGCCCACACGTGACCAAGGGTCACATGCTGACACGTGATAATTCCTGAGTTCTTTAAAACAACAGAATTAAATTCTGATTAAAAAGCTTAAATAGTGGGGTCACGTGCCCACACGTGATAGGCATTTAAACCTTTTGAACTAATAGAATTAAATTCTAAATTAAAGGAAATCAAAAACCCTAATATTTCCCTAGATCTTTCCAAACAAAAAGATTGTGCTCTATAAAGTGGAGCACCGTTGGATTAAAAATCCAATGATGATTAAAAATCACCAACTTATAGAAAGATTCTATACAGGGAAAGATTTCCCTGAAATTTGCCAGGAATAACAGATAAAAGATCTTTTGGATTAAAAATCCAATGGTGAATAAAATTCACCGAGTGATCTAAAAGATCATGTTGGTTACAAAATCAATTAAAATCTTTCAATTAAAAATTGACTAAACAAACCGATTCTTTTCTTTCTCCTATAAATAGGAGCCAAGAAGAGAAGAGAAGGGACCTTTGATTTTTGAGAGAAAGACAACAAAAACAGAGAGAAAAAAATAGTGGAGAATTTAATTCTTAAGAGAGAAAAGAAGATCTCTTTAGAGAAAAGAAACCATAGGTGAGAAAGGGAAAGAGATCTAAGTTCCATAAAACAAAAAGAGAATTTAATTCTCAAATTAAGAGTTTAACTCTTCTGAATAAGAACTTAGTTCTTCCTTTGGTTGAAGATATGCTTCTGCAGATCTCCCCACAAGTTGAGAATTTAATTCTCATCGGGGAGATTCTGCCATACAGATCCAAAACTTATAGGGAGAATTGAGTTTAGGGAATTTAATTCCTCCAAATACTTAGGAATTTAATTCTTCCAACAGAAATATAGTTTAACTCTTAAAACAAGAACTTAGTTCTTCCTCATGGTTGAAGATCTGCAGAAGCAGATATCCCCACAAGTTGAGAATTTAATTCTCATCGGGGAGATTCTGCCATGCAGATCCAAAAACTTAGAGAGAGAGTTGAGTTTAAAGAATTTAATTCTTCCATATACATAGGAATTTAATTCCTCTAAATAAAATTACGGTTTAACCCTATATAAGAATTTAATTCTCAAACAAAGGACTTAAACTCTCCATGCATGTAAACCTGATCACGTGGTAACACGTGACCCTCATCCTCAATGAGTAGAAAAGAACGAAAAAGACTAGGTCACGTGCCTCCACGTGACCCTTAAACAGACTCCTCAAAATGAGAAAGAAGAAGCTTGGAGGCAATGCCTCACGTGCTCACACATGACCCTTACAACTAAAGGGAGTAAAGCCAAAGGCAATACTGATTTAGGGCGCCTCACGTGTCCCCATATGACCCCTGACTAACACTTTTTTAAAAGGGCAAATGAGGGAAAACAGAAGGATTAATACCCAATACATAGGCACTATCACGTACGCACACGTGATGATTACAAAGACTAAGTGTTTAAAACTTATTTGCAGATTTTGAGAGTAAAATAAAGGAAGTCTGGCCCTATTCTCAGGCGTCTAACGTGACCCCACATGACTACCTCATTTCTAGTATTTAACACTACTTTAAGTGCTTCATCCCTAGTGTTTAACACTATCTTAAACGCATCACGTGGGAATACGTGACCGCCAAATATCCTCTAGTGTTTAACACTATTTTAAAACCAAGCTTAGCCCAAATCGGCTAAGTTTTCCCAGAGGCAAACCTCCCCTTCAACTGAACCTCAAAATTGATCAGTTCATATGATATGCAAAGTAAAGTCCAGAGCTATAATGAATGGTTAGTGCTCAGCCAAAGACAAAATGTTGTCAGAGCCTCCAAACCCCTGTTTAGCATTGCTAAATAATGAGGGGGCTGAACCCAGACAAATGATTCAACAGTCCAAACAAAGGTCCAACATTTCGAACCTAATTGGACTTAGCCCAAGTTGGCCATAAGTCCTCAATTCAGATTTAATTGAGCCAATATGCTCGTAATCTAATTAATTGATCTTAGTTCCAAATTGAACTACAGATTTCCCAATCAACTTTGGTTCAAGGGTACATCTCTTCACTCCTCTGATATTTGTCATTGTAATCCTTCAACGTCTTCAGAGAGGTGACGAGTCCCAATAACTAATCATTCCATGGACTGTGGGGTCCTTAAACTCATGGACTATGATGTCCTTAAACTTTATAGACTATGACGTCTTTAAACTACGGATTGTGGGGTCCCTTTAAACCCACGGACTATGATGTCCTTAACCTCGGACTGTGGGGTCCCTTTAAACCCACGGACTATGATGTCCTTAACCTCGGACTTTGAGGTCCCTTTAAACCCACGGACTATGATGTCCTTAACCTTGGACCACCATGTCCTTAAACTGGCAATTGACCGCAAAGTCCCTAAACTAGAACAATAGAGCCCAAATGCTCTTTTGTTGGATCTAAATGATCCCGTTAAGTAGATCTTAGTCTAAAATTAGACTAACGTATCCTTAACAAATGGTTGAGTTGACCTTAGTTTAAAATTAGACTAACGTGTCCTTAACAAACTGTTAAGTTGATCTTAAGCTAAAATTAGACTAACATATCCTTAACAAACGTTTAAGTTGATCTTAGTCTCAAATGAGACTAACGTATCCTTAAACCTAACCCCCAAACCCAAATCTAAGAAAATAGGGATTTGGACTAATCCACACCCTACGAACAACAACATAAATTAGTCTCCGTATACAATCCACGGGCAACCAAAAATAAAACAAACATACACAACACGAAATGACCATCTGGAGAAGGAGAAAGTGGTTATCGCGATGCGGTAGCGTAATTAACTGTAGGGGATTGCGCCTGCAGGGAAGAGCATCCCCACAATCAAAAACCCCTCACAATGAGGGGGAATCTGACGAAGTTATCTACATCGGTCGCATCCATTTAAACCTTCGATATATGGTATCTTCGGAGAGGTGGACGGATAGCACCAAATAGTATCTGCCCCCAAATTCAGGGAAGACGTTTGTCTTTCCGGTCTTTCGAAGGAGAACAATCATACATGTAAATTGTACAAGTTTCTTTACAAGTGCTAACTGATTTTCCTTCAGTTGCTTTCTCACGATCTCGAAGGTCCCGTCCCTGTTGACTGTCCTGGACATCTAGTCCTATAATGACCTGGTTGTTTGCATAGGCTACATCTGCCGTGCCTTTGCCGAGGATCAGCATCCATTGCCATTCGATCTCGACGTACCTTAGGTCTTCCGAATCCTATGTTTTTGTCCGGCGGTAATACAATCGGTGTTTGTCTGTTCCCAGTATAATAGTGCCAATAGCGACTGTCTGGTATAAGATGAAATTTTAGATTGTATGCGCCTTGGTAATTGGAAACTGTATAGTAACAGGAAACAAAATTGTAATATGAGTTATGCATGATGCTCGCAGCAGCAATTGCGTGGAGATAAGGTAAATGTTGTTGCTGGAAAACACCGCATGTGCACGTAGAGAGCCCTTCATCTCTAAAATTTACGGTATATTGATTCCCATTACTCCCTGTAACTTGAAACTCCGCTGTGTTAAACCTTTCAGATCTGTAGTATTGTGATCCGCGCTCTCTTTTCCGGAATATATCTTCGTAATACGCGGTGAGTGGAGTCTCCATTGCCAAAGACTTTTCCATTCTTTGCATAAAATAAGTATTCACTCTAAAAAAGGTTTGAACAATCAACCTATGTATCGGTAAGCCTATAACACCTTTAAGGACCCCGTTGAAGCTTTCAGACATATTAGTGGTCATTAGTAGATATCTGCATCCATTATCATGTGCTTGTGACCACATGCGTACTGGATACTCATCTAACCACGCTTTCGCTGCTTGACTCATCTCTCCAATTTTCGTCATGTACATGTCATGAACATTAGGGTCGGATACTTCACCGACTTTGTACATAAGCTTATGTAGATCTGAATTTTTTAATTTTCTATCAAAATTTTGGCTGAAGTGCCGTAGGCAAAACCTATGTGGGGTCGTCAGAAATACAACTCTCATTGCAGCTAGTATTCCTAGATGTCTATCAGATATGATGCATAAATCTGTTTTATCAATAACAGATGGGATATTTTTGAGTTGACGAAAAAACCATGACCAGGATGATGTATTTTCACCCTCGACAATAGAAAATCCCAACGGAAATATACCGTTATTAGCATCAACACCTGTAGCAATTAACATACAACCTTTGTACTTACTATATAGATACGTCCCATCCACGCACAATACCGGCCGACGGTGTGAGGAACCAGCTGCACAAGGAGCAAAGCACCAGAAAATTCTTTGAAACCTGATACAGCCATTGATTGATCTGATTTTATGTGTAGTATGTTGTTGTTAACCGCAATCAATAACGGTGTCGCGTGTAGCTAGACCGAGATGAGTACGGGTCGTCCTCTGGGAAACGTTGAATCTTTTATTCTTACTTTAGGCGTGTTGAAAAAGAAAGGAGGAAGAATAAAGAATGGTGAAGAATGGTTGTAGGATCTAAATCTACGTTAAACACGGATGCAAAATATAGATCTAGATTAGCTACGGATGTAGGTTTTATATTAAAAAAGGGCTTGTAGAGTTCATTAGGATTTAGTAGTTATGGATGATTAATGAAAGATTACTCTTTTTATCCTTAAATGGATTTAAAACTAGAACGACAGTGATGCATGTAGATTAGGATTTCTGGAGGGAAAAGGATTCCCTCTCTTAACCCCTATCTCGACATGGAATTCCGTTCATCTAGCCTTTACCAAAACAATAGTTAATCTAATCTCTAATCGCGGTCGAGACTAGCAATGAATTGGTAGCGCGCCCGATTAGAATGTTAACTATTCTTTTAATAAAATTTATAAACTTTATAGGACGTAAAAAGAGTTTAAGGATCTTCATCATCCATTAACCTACCATAATCCCATGAACCCTAACAAGCGAAGAATTACTCGCGCATGTTGGGAGAAGAAGAGATAGAAATCATGAAGAAAATAAAATACAATAGAATAAAACTACCTTTATTAATCAACAAGATCAAGTACACTTTGTTTCCTTAGAAAATGATTACAAAACCTAGTTTGCTTCTTGATCTCTTCTAAGGAGATAGATGAACCGTTGATGATCAGCCTGGATGTGTGAGCCTGTCGTGGACTTCGTGATCTCTTCAGCTTGATAATTTTTCCAAGAGGCTCTCGGTCCTTATTTATAGTCCCAGAGCCAGAACCCTAGTTTCCTAATATGGTAACTAGTTGTTACGATTCTAACAAAAAAATCCAGAATCCGAACTCCCTTAAAGTGCGGCGGAACCGCGGCCGTTGGATAGGTTTGACCGCGGATCCGCGGTCTTATGGTGGGATCTTGGCCTTAAATTTCTAGGGCTTCATCTATGTAGCTCTTGGTGATCTTTTGAATATCTAGACTTTAAAAATCTTCTCTATGTTTCTGCCAGAATCAGTTTCTTCAATTTACTTGAATATTTTCGGCAGATTTGATCTCGCCAACTCGGATTTTCTTGATTTTAGTCATGATATAATTCCTGCACAATTATCTTAATAAATGATGTTAGTAGAATTTGTTTTTTATTGAGAAATTATCTTAACCATTTGTCATGATATTTTAGTTTTAAGAGAATTGGTCAAAAATATTTCATATTAAAATAGTCCAAATATTATATGAATATTATATGCTTACCATTTTCCTTTATAATGTTAATTATAATATATAAACACATGAAAATAGTATTTTTAAGGATAAACCCTTATATGTGTCATATTTATAATAAACATCTTTTATTATATATAAATAGTAAGGAAAATGTCATATTAAAAGTGCAGTTTTATCAACTGAACAAATACCCCCAAACTTATCTTTGATCGTCCCGAGCAAACTAGTTTTTCAAAAGAAGGAGAAAAAGGAAGAAAAAACTAAGTAGCACACTCTCGTAGACAATACGATTGCACTGAGCACGTGCAACAAGCCGTTAAACCTCTAGGTGTCCCTAGCAGGAGGAGTGTTGTCTCCTGAGGGTTTTCAGCGGATTACACCCACAAAATCCTATAATAAAAGAAAGATGGTGAAAGTTACATACAAAGATAAAAACTTATAAAAGAAAGAACTTGAAAATAAGAGTTTCCAATTATACCAGCTTTTCGGTTGCTATGAGCTCTATCTTAATGGTCGTGAAAAGATGTCAGAAACCACATCATCCCTCAATAAAACATCACCTTTAGTCTTCCTCCCTATCGTTCTTCCAAATATTGATCATATACCCCTATGTGTGTGTAAAATATATCTCTACACTTAGAGAATTCAATTCAAGCTATCATACTCTTGTCCATCTTCCAAAATACTTTATAGTTGGTGAATATTTTAGATGGAATTGCTCACATATCCTTCATGCGACCGTTAATACTTCTTGAGGTATTAACCGACCGATTACAAAATGTGCTCGCGCATTTAGGAGTAATTCTTCGTCTTGCAACACCTAAGGCTTAGCAGTGGCTCCCAAACCAGTTGGTCTAAGGCACTAGGTGATAAAGCACCCTCGCTATATTTTTTATGTTGCTTTGATAATTACAAAACCAGTGTTCGTTTTTTTTTCTTCACCACCACTTTTATATATATATATATATATATATATATATATATATATATATACACACACACACTAAGGCTTTTAGACAAGAGCATTTAAAGGTATTCTCTACTATCCCAAGTTTCAAAATATGTGTAAGTGCGTATAGTAGGGTATCAACATTCAGATGTTTGGCGTCAAGAATATGGACTATTTTTCAGACTTAATTTTATCCTCAGATTAGCAATTTCCATCATCTTACTAATCCTTGGGACAACAGCTCATAACTACTTATTACTAGTTTTGTTTAAGAAAACATCTAACTTTCTTATTTTTCTTAAATTATTCCTATCTTTCATATATAATTTTTCACTTTCTACTCTTTTATTATCAATTTTTTTTTGTGCTTACATATAGTATAGTGCAAAGTAACGAGTAAATAAGCACAATCCTCCCCCAAACCTGTTTGCAGCAGTGTCCTCACTGTTGTCTCTTTTAAATCTCAAAAACCTGTAGACTTGGCAGGAAAGGTTATTAACGGGGGCAACAAAAATTGAAAGTGAAAATCCTCCCCCAAACTTATTTTTGGCTCACAATTTTGAGGACAAATTTTATTTTCAAGAGCCGAAATATACACCCCCCCCAACTTAAGTAAAATAGTATTAAGCATTTAAAATTATTGGGGAAGGTAAAAGTTATTGGTCAAAGTAAAGTCTTGCAAAGACCAAAAGTCAAAACCAACCATTCAAAAATTTTATCGATGAAGCACCAAGGTTGGTGGAAGAACATGTCGCCAATTGATGTGAAGAAGTGGGGAGGAGATAAGAGGTGTAATAAAAAAGGTTTACGTCTCGATTTGTAGAGACAAAACAATGATGATGGATTACCCCCATTCTCATTCTTGATAAGAAGAAGATGTGGCGGTTCAATTTCTTTGGGTTGGGGTTGATTCATCACAATGCCCATGTCTTCTAAGAATGCGAGTTCATCAGCGAATATTTCCTCAAAGCTTTCATCGATATCCCGAATAATAATCTCATCAAAAAGAACGGGATGATACTCTGACTTCATAAAAGGTTCACATTTAGCGTTAGTTGTTGGCCCGGACAACAACGTAATAGCAGAGTCGAGATCAGTATCGTAAAGCTCTTCAATTTCGCTGCTGTCGGAATCTATTGTTTCGACAGAACACACATGAGCATAGGGTTCGGAGGGTTCACTTCCTAACTTGTAAATATTAAGCTCAATTGATTTCTTCCCAAAGGATAGGGTCATAGAGCCGTTTCGGCAATTGATTACAGCGTTGGAAGTTGCAAGAAAATGTTGACCTAAAATCACCGGAATTTGGTTTCGTGGGTTCGCTACAGGTTGTGTATCTATAACGATAAAGTCCACAAGAAATATAAATTCCACGACTTTGATTAACACATCCTCTAGCTCACCCCTAGGTTGGGTGATAGATCGATCGGCCATCTGAAGAGTGCAATGCGCCGGTTTTAACTCTCCGATCCCTAATTGCTCATAAACAGAATACGGAAATAAGTTAACACTAGCACCTAAATCGAGTAGAGCACGATTGATATTTTTACCCCCAATAGAAATAGAAATTGTAGGACTTCCGGGGTCCTTTTGTTTCTTGGGTAGTTGTTGTGTAAAAGCAGTGCTCACATTACTCGTAAGGAAAACTTTTTTTGGTACTTGAACTTTTCTCTTCCTAGTGCACATGTCCTTTAGGATTTTTGCATAAGATGGAACTTGTTGAATAGCATCTAGGAGAGGAATGTTTATGTTAACTTGCTTAAAAATTTTCACAATCTTCTCCATTTGTAGACTTGGTCTGTTGCCCCTTAACCTGTTTGGATAAGGTGCTTTATCAATAAGGGTTGGGTCCAACATTGGAGAGGATTATGGGGATGGAATGGATCGCAAAATTGGAGTGGGGGTCGCTTTAAATAGATTTGTAGAAGTGGGCTGAGGGTTCGAGCCTTGGGGAAAACGGAGAATAGGCTCGGAAGAAGGTGGAAGACTAGACGAATTAGGGGAAGAAGTAGAAGCCGGGGTATCATTGGTATCACTAACATCATCAAATTGCTCACCCACTTGGTTATTTAGCACTCTTCCCGATCTCAACATAGTAACGGCACTCACATTATAACTTTGTGAGTGGCCAGGATTTGGTAGGGGTTGAGACGGAAGTTTCCCTTTTTCTCTCGCACTCATTGCGGCGTTCAACTGTGCAATTTGGTTTCCTATTGATTTAATACTCTCACCATAGAAGGCGGAGTCTTTCTTTATGGTATCAATAGAAGACTTCATATCAGCCGACATTTGAATGGTATGTTTCATAAACAAATCCAAAGTTTGTGCGAGTGAAGAGTTATCAGTACCGGCCAATTGCGGTACAGAAGTGTTGGCCGGATTTTGAAAATTCTGTGACTGAAAGGGGTGCTGACTTTGTGGTTGTGGTTTCTGTAGAGGAGGTCTTTGATAATTGCTTTGGAACTGGTTTTGATTTTGGGGTTGGTTTTGGTTCCAAGCAAAGTTAGGATGATTCCTCCATCCTTGATTGTACGTGGAAGAATAAGGATCGTTTCTAGGTCGCTGCTGAAAAGCAGCATTAGTTTGCTCATGACCTTGAAACGGTGCATTCATAGGACATTCTTCCGTCAAGTGTGAAGGATCTGAACAGCAACTACATACAGTCTTGGGAAGCGTTACCTGATTTAGGGAGACTGATGAGAATTTATTCTCAATAGCATCGAGTTCCTTCTGCATCGCTGCCATTTCGGCTTTTACTGCGATGGAAACTTCGAGCTGATGAATACCTCCCCTAGATGAAGGTGGTCTTACGCTTTCCCACTACAAAGTTTTTTCAGCGAGATCTTCCAGATATTTACAAGCTTCACCATCATCTTTAGACATGAAATTGCATTGACAGTTTGTTTCAAGTATCTTCTTTGTCACTGGATTAATGCCCTCATATATAATTCGACACAAATCCCATCTATTGATTTCATGATGAGGACATTGGACAAGCAGATACTTGAAACGTTCAAAGCACTTCCAAAATGGTTCATTGGGAAGCTGGGTAAACTGGTTGATCTCGCTCCTAACACGGGCGGTCTTATGGTTTGGGTAAAACATCTTAAGAAATGCTATTATGAATTCATCCCTATTAGTGATAGAGTGTGCGGCAGTATTATAAAGCCACTTTTCTGCCAAGTCGCACAAAGTGAATGGGAAAAGACACAAGCGCATAGCATCCACAGTCAGTTGTGAAGTACCCATCATTGCGCATACGTTTTCGAATTTAGCGATGAAAACGTACGCATCTTCAGATTTAAGCCCGTGAAATTTGGGCAACAGATTGATGTAGTGGGGTTTAATTTCAAAATTATTCCCATTGGCTGGTGGAATAGATAAGCAAGTGGGAAGTGGACCATAGATAGGATAGCATCTCTCTTGGAGAAAGATGCGCAGTGGATTCTGCTCACCTACGGGCGGTGGCAGCGTGGTGTTATAGTTTGATGAAGTACCGTCCATCTCAGTTGATGTGGTGTGTGGTGGGGGAAAAGAAGATGAATAAGCACCGACTTTGGAGTCGATAGCAGGAACGCGGACAAGACGGGCACTAGAATCCCGTGTCCAGCCAAGCATGCATTAAGCGGGTTTTAGCGCAAGTGGCAGCGTGTGTACTTTTAAAAATGGTCTGTTTTGAAAAGTGTGTCGTACTTAGACAAATCACACAAAAATGCACAAACAACCCTAGAACTAAGGTTACGTAGGTCAAGTCTCTAGACCGCTCCTAGACTTCCAAAGGACAAGCCGTAGGATCAATCCTCTACCACCTCTTTACTACTCTTGTGGCCAGGTAAGTGCCAGGTAAGTGGGAGATATCCGCTATACGAATCACCGAAAATAGCGGGCCAAATTAAGTAACCACTTGCCTTAGACACACATGCCTAAGCACCACAAAAGTAATGCGGATAAGCGATAAGTTACCCACGATCATCCTCTGTCCTTAATGAGCGCGACAGTCCTTAGAGTGTTGTCTAGATATTTTTTAAATTAATGTAGGGTTGATGCAGATGCTCGGCTTGTGATTTGTGGGGCTTAGGAAGGGTGATAAAATCCCTACCTAATCTGAATTTTGGTCTTACCCCTTAAAAATCCGTATTAAAATATGAATTAACAAACCAATTACAAAACTTTGCAAAAAGATTTTTGAGCGGCGATATTTTGCAAAGAATCCTGCAGGAAAGATATTTTATTGGATTTCAGAGGAGAGAGAAAGAGTTGAGAAATTTACTAGAGAAGTTTGGAACCCTAGATCTCCAATTCCGCCGCTATTTGTCCTTATTGTCGCGGATCCGCTGCGAGAAATAGGTATCTCGTGATGAGTTTTGCTACGTGGCCTCCTGTGCTCCTCTGGATCTTGATGAATGTCTCTGTCTCTCTGTATCCTCAAATCTGTGACTCCAGATTCCCATGCAAAATTCACACAATAATCGTTAAATATACAATTTGCAGTTTTGTTTTATTTATGATATTGATCGAATAAGAATTCAACACAAATAGTAAGAATAAAAAATTACGCACGTATTCCCCGGCAACGGCGCCATTTGATTGGTCTGATTTTATGTGTAGTATGTTGTTGTTAACCGCAATCAATAACGGTGTCGCGTGTAGCTAGACCGAGATGAGTACGGGTCGTCCTCTAGGAAACGTTGAATATTTTATTCTTACTTTAGGCGTGTTGAGAAAGAAAGGAGGAAGAATAAAGAATGGTGAAGAATGGTTGTAGGATCTAGATCTACGTTAAATACGGATGCAAAATATAGATCTAGATTAGCTACGGATGTAGGTTTTATATTAAAAGGGGGCTTGTAGGGTTCATTAGGATTTAGTAGTTATGAATGATTAATGAAAGATTACTCTTTTTATCTTTTAATGGATTTAAAACTAGAACGACAGTGATGCATGTAGATTAGGGTTTCTGGAGGGAAAAGGATTCCCTCTCTTAACCCCTATCTCGACATGGAACTCCGTTCATATCTAGCCTTTACCAAAACAATAATTAATATAATCTCTAATCGCGGTCGAGACTAGCAATGAATTGGTAGCGCGCCCGATTAGGATGTTAACTATTCTTTTGATAAAGTTTATAAACTTTATAGGACGTAAAAAGAGTTTAAGGATCTTCATCATCTATTAACCTACCCTAATCCCATGAACCCTAACAAGCGAAGAATTACTCGCGCATGTTGGGAGAAGAAGAGATGGAAATCATGAAGAAAATAAAATGCAATAGAATAAAACTACCTTTATTAATCAACAAGATCAAGCACACTTTGTTTCCTTAGAAAATGATTACAAAAACCTAATTTGCTTCTCGATCTCTTCTAAGGAGGTAGATGAACCGCTGATGATCAGCCTGGATGCATGAGCCTATCGTGGACTTCGTGATCTCTTCAGCTTGATAATTTTTCCAAGAGGCTCTCGGTCCTTATTTATAGTCCCAGAGCCAGAACCCTAGTTTCCTAATATGGTAACTAGTTGTTACGATTCTAACCAAAAAATCCAGAATCCCAACTCCCTTAAAGTGCGGCGGAACCGCGGCCGTTGGATGGGTTTGATCGCGGATCCGCGGTCTTATGGTGGGATCTTGGCCTTAAATTTCTGGGGCTTCATCTATGTAGCTCTTGGTGATCTTTTGAATATCTAGATTTTGAAAATCTTTTCTATATTTCTGCCAGAATTGGTTTCTTCAATTTACTTGAATATCTTCGGCAGATTTGATCTCGCCAACTCGGATTTCCTTGATTTTAGTCATGATATAATTCCTGCACAATTATCTCAATAAATGATGTTAGTAGAATTTGTTTTTTATTGAGATATTATCTTAACCATTTGTCATGATATTTTAGTTTTAAGAGAATTAGTCAAAGATATTTCATATTAAAATAGTCCAAATATTATATGAATATTATATGCTTACCATTTTCCTTTATAATGTTAATTATAATATATAAACACATGAAAATAGTATTTTTACGGATAAACCCTTATATGTGTCATATTTATAATAAACATCTTTTATTATATATAAATAGTAAGGAAAATGTCATATTAAAAGTGCAGTTTTATCAACTGAACAGCCATCGACATCTGTTTCTGTGGTTTTTAATCGGTATACAGACGCCGGATTTGATATTTTCATGGTTTCCATAAAAGAGACTAATGAGTTGTATGAGTTTTCCCAATCCCCAAATATCTTGCACAATGCCTTTCTAATAGCATCTCATGCCTTCACGAACGAAATCTGAATTTTGTGCTCTCAGCTGACGTATAGCCGTATCTCTCAGGAAGTCATCACCATATCTATATAGATTAGTGGCATGATTAGTGAACAAATGTAATATGAAGTGCAATTCCTGTAATCTTTTAACATAATAGAATTGATACAAATATGTTCTTGGTTGTATTTCGTGACCTTCTAAGTTTTGGCTCTTTTGGAACAACATGCATGCAATCTCCACTTACATTCAGGAGCTTTCGTACATACCACGGTATAGTACGTCTTATTTGACTCTTCGGTTTTAAATGTAACATTTTTTTGAATAGCCCATGACTTCAGTTTACAAATAAGATCTTTTTTTTTCCCGAAACATATCTCCAACAGTGACGCAATCTTCGCTTGCTACAGTCGCTTCCAAATAGGGTTCAGTATTTACTTCTGCCACGGCTAAGTTTACCCAACTATCATCTTCCAGCGGATCGATACCGGGATCTTTTAGTTCGACAAAATTATTATTCACAACCATGTCATCAATCAATGCTACTTCATTCAATCTAGCGGCATAATCCACGCCATCCTTCCCTTGATGACCTTCACCAGTTTCATCATCATCACTGTCACCCATATCAATGTCACCCGTAACAACATAAGGCTTGGGTGAAATATACAATGGTTGAGGTCGGTATAATGTGAATGGTTCGGAGTGAAAAGACCGGAAAGATGTGGACGGACATGCTTGGAATGCGCTACTTGGATCGTGTTGGAATGATGCGGAGGTATGGGAAAATCCGCGTTTAGTATATAAATTTTTCTTATATAAATTTTTCTTAATATTTTCGTATTACGAAAAATATAAACATAATCACCACTTGTTTCAGATTGATTTACCTTTGAAAGGTTGTATATGGTAATCCTTGTTGTTCTTCAGGTGTGCATGCAACTGCAGCATACGATTGGGAAAATCTGTATTTAATATATAAAATATATTAGTATTTTGGTATTACAAAAAGACGATTTATAAAATATTTACCCTTGAATTTGAAGGTTTGAATAATCATGTGTATAGTCGTATCCACCGAGACTAAAGGTATCATCGTTAACCATCGGACCGTATCCTCAGAAACTACCTCCAACGTTACCATCAAAATTCCCCGTTGGAGCGACATCTGATACTTCCAATTGTTCCTTCTGAACTAAAAGTTCAAAAGAATACTGGGTGTTTGCCAGACCGAAGTCTATCATCGAACATATTGAAGTATCGTCTATAATTTCAATCAATGCATTTCCACTAAACAGAGGCTGGATACAACTTAACTTAAGCTTAATTTCACGGGGATCATATTTCGTGATTTTAAACACTTTATTCTCGAGTTCATTATAAGTCGTTGATAATTCTAATCACATAATTCTTGCACACCCGCCCACATACTCGGGACCTTGTGCAATTGTCACAATCTGGCCATCGTATTTACATACAACAAATAAACTTGAACTTGCCATTATCTGCATCAAACAATATCAACCCAACAATAAATAAAAAAACGTTAACAAATGATATAATGATTATATTCATTGAAAATTAAATAAACGTTAAATTAAATTTACATACATTTGAATTTCGACAGATAGAGCTATAGGGATAGAGAAAATGAGAGGGCGGGTTCCGTTTGAAGAGGTGCAGATGAGATTTTGTAGGAGGTGCAGATGCAAATCGGAGTAGAATGGAGAGCAAATGGGAGGAGGTATGACATGTTTTTATAGGTATTTGATGGTAAAGAGGTCACGGGTTCTTGGAACCCGCTGTCCCCTTTTGACAATACACTGCGGGAGGGAATAGATAGGTGATTTCACAATACAAAGGGAGATAAAGGGGTCACGGGCTTGTCTTGAATTAAGTAAAATTATTTAAAATATTAAGGAGGGTGTTTTCCAAGAACCTGCCCTCCCCTTTTTAAATAAGAAGGCGGGTTCTTTGAACCCGCTATTCCCTTCTGACAAATTCGATTTGACAATACAAGAGGTCAGAGTCATGCGCTATTGGGTTAAGAGTCATGGGCTATTGGGTTAAGTAAAATTATTTAGATTCCTTATTTTTAACTAAAAGGGCGGTTTTTAGAAACCCGCTATCCCTTTTTCGCAAATACGGGTGATTTGACAACACAAAGGGGTCACGGGTCACGGGCTTGTTTGGCAAGATTTTATTGAAGGAGGGTGTGTTCTAAGAACCCGCCATCTCCTTTTGAAATAAGAGAGCGGGATCTTTGAAGAGGGACTGAGATTCTTTTTGGAAAAAAAACCTATGTATTGTCCTTTTTTAAATATAGATTTAACAACACACCTCAGATTATTTTTTAAAACAAACAAAATGTCACATCTCCTTTTTTAAAGGAAGATTTGACAACATATAGGCATGGATTATTTTTAAAAACAAACAAAACGTTCGTATTATCACATCTCCTTTCTCAAAGGAAGATTTGACAGAGATTTTGTTTTAAGAAAAAAAAAGCTTTCTGTGGGCAAAGGTGAGCACGGGTTCTTGGAACACGTCCTCCTTGCCCTATAAAACCCGGCTTCTTCGCTCTGATTTTCACTATCTCTGTCCAAACTCTCTTCTATACCCACCAACTTTCCCAATTTTTTAAGTAATTGTAATTTCAAAAATATTTCAATGGAGAATCAACCATTCGACAAATCACTGCTCGTAAATCAAATCGAGCATAGATCTTTCAGTATATTACACGGGAAAGAAAGATTCAAAACTTATTAAATTTGTTTCAATTGCCCATTTCTTTTAATTCTAATATTTGAAAATAATATGAATAAATCTTGCAGGGTGGAGATAATCTTACAGCGCTAAATCATAGTTCTGACAAGTGGCAAGTTATGGATTATCGTATAATCAAGCGGATTCGAAGGGCCGAATTTTATGAAACTTCATTACTTTGTCATATCCAACTCAACCAGAGTCTCGTTATCTCTCTTATTGAGCGTTGAAGAAAAGAGACACACACTTTTCATCTTAGATAGGATAAGGCCATTATCACACTCCAGAATATTGGCCTTTTACTCGGTTTACGGGTGAATGGACTTGGATTAATTGGTGGTACAATTATGGGTCCAGAAAACGAGCACCCATATTGGGATACATATATTGAGTCTGCTCTCGGACAGGTATAATTCATAATTTTTTTAAATAAGAAGTTTAAGTATGTTATAGTGATATTAATTAACAATTAATTGTAAAATTCAGGCACCAGGAGGGTATACTAAAGGGTATAAGATTGGTTTAAACTGGCTCAAAGATACATTTACTAATATCCCTGATGAAGCTACCGATGATGTCTTGGATAGACATGCATATGCCTGCATTCTGTACATGATTGGTTCTTGGTTGATGCCGGACCAATCAGCAACGCATGTCCATTCTTTATACCTTGGATTTCTTACGGATTTTGATGTGTGTGGTCAGTATGCTTGGAAAGCAGGGGTCCTAGCCTATCTTTATAATGAACTAGATAAGGCATGTGCTCCTACGAAGAATAAAATTTATGACTGCATTACATTACTTCAGGTACCTAATATTTTTTAATAGCTTGGCATTTGTAAAATTGTAATATTGGTTCTTTTTAATATTATGGCATTTTATATATAGATTTGGTCATGGGAGCACATGTGTATGGGAAGACCAGATCGCATTCATATTTCTGTCGTGGATACCCCTGGAAAGCCTCTCGGCTCTTGGTGGAGTGGTAAGAAATCATATAAGGCTCTTCGTCGAGTACTTAAATATTATAGAGATGAGTTGAATCGCATGGAGGCGACTCAGGTAACCATACATTAGGCAATTGACTTTGTTTAAAATTTTTAATTTAGCTTCATTACAATTTTTGTACTATATTATTTACGCGGTTCACGTGGACGCCTTATACAGTAGATCGTCTGCAAGGTTTACCCGGCATTTGCATCGAAAGAGAGCTGGTTTAGCGGGCTCGATACCTACTACTATGCATTAATATCGTGGTCATACACCTACAGGACCGGGTGTTGCGACAGTTTAGTAGATTGCGACATATTCCTGTTCCACCGCCTTCGCCTATGACAATAGAGAAAGACATACGAGGAAGAAAGGCGGAGCGTGATTGGAGGGAGCATCATCATCAATATTTGCTGAGATGAGAAGATAGGCAGCGTAATATTGCCTTACAGCAAATAGGTGACCAAACAACTACCGACGCTACAGAAACATTTCTACAATGGTATAAGCATGTCACTGTAAGATATCTTTCTGCTCCCCCTAACGACTTTCCAAACATCCGGCAGTACGAGCTTAGAGGTCACGTGGAACGAGAAATAGTAAGTTAAATTTTTTAAATTAAATTAGTTTTTAATATCCGGCGGTATGAGCCAATAATTATATCTTATTTTTAATGTAACGATAGGCTCGTGGGTTACATCATATACAATCATTGATACATGATCCATATCCTACTGATGCCGGTCCAGATACTCAGGCTTTATTTTCTGATGTAGGCTCATATATTGACGGCATATTCAGTTCATATCTTATACTTCTACATTTATCGCCATCGCTAGAGCCGCGGCATGAGCCGGCACTAGAGCCGCAACATGAGCCGGAATCAGAGCTGCAGCATCAGGAAGATCCAGAGCAGCGGTATCAGTGGTTCAGAGCACCATACTGTCAGCAGCAACCCTGGAATATTGAACAAGCGCAGCAACCGGAGCAACGACAGTCTTGGGAGACAGGTTTTGCGCAACAACAGCTGTCTTGGGGGTCAGGCTTTGCGCAACAACAGTCTTGGGGAACAGGTTTTGCGCAGCCTTGAGGGCCAGGTTTTGTGCAGCAGCAGCAGCAGCATGAAGCCGGGATAGGATCTTCCCAACAACAGCCCAGTTGGGAGACGGATTTATCGTCCTACATACAGTTGTCGGGAAGCAGCACATATCTGACACCTGTCGGGAGGCAGCACATATCCGACACATGTTCCACATTCAGAACTTGCGGAACAAAGGCCTGTCCAAGACGATACTGAAGACGAAAACAGAAGATCCGCCGCCGCCGCCGCCATATGCCCAAGACACGGGAGGATCGTTCAGTCACCCCAAAAGGCATAGGCTTATGTCAAGCCTTCTCGGATTGAGAAAGGGAAAGGGAAACGAAAAGCAATAATTGTATACTTTTACAAATGGGTGTCGAAGTGTCCAATTCTTTTGATGGATTCATTCTGTTAATGAAATGTATACAAGATTCATATTTATAGTATGATCTAAATATTGAATTATTTCTATATAAACTGTAGTCACCACGTCCGTAACAAAAACAACAATCTTATTATTTATTCCTCTTAAGAAAGGGTTTTTTAAACGGAGATATTTTAAATTCCTTTTTGATTTATTTTAATTTTTTAAAATTTTAAAAATGCTTAGGACGGGTTCTAGGAACCAGCCCCACCCATGCAATGAAGGGGACGGGTTCTAGGAACCCGCCCTCTCCTTTATAAAGTAGAGGGCGGGTTCCTAGAACCCGCCCTCTTCATTTGGAGGGTGGGGACGGGCTCTAAAAACCGGCTCTTTTTATTGCATGGACCCCCAAACCGTCATATTATGCTAAATATAATTTAAATTATATTATTTTAATAATTTTAATATATAATCTCTCTAAACCTGCTGGTCGGTGGAAACCAAAAATAAAATAAAATAAAATGTCAGGCATGCATTATGCTAGCAACAAATTTGACTCATGAGTCTGTTCCCATCAAATCTAGATTAGTCACCGACTGTGTATGGAAGTAAACCATGAGCCCCAGGTGCGGCCAATGAAGCGAACCAAAGCAGCTGGTTTCGGAATTCGTTCTATTCGTTTAATCGGTGAAGTGAATTTTGCTCGCTTCGCCGGTTAAATGAGACGATGTGAGGCGATGGCAACAGTAACGAAGACAGAACCTGCTCGCTTTGCCGCCATGCCTTTCCGGTTCGCGAGGCGGGCGGGCCAGGCCAATTTTTCGCTAGTCTATTTTTTTTTATTTTTAATTAAATCATGCTTAAAAACTTGAAATTTAAACAAGCTTTTTTATTAAATTTTTTTTAATCAAATCACAATTTCATAATACAATCAATTTCATAATACAGTTTGTTGTTTTTTTACATTAAAGACCAAACCATTCAGGCTGCTTACGTATACCTCCCACATATTAATCTTGTATACACTTCATTAAAAAAGAAAAGTAATTTGTAATGCTGGATGATAATTGAAATATAATATGCATTGTGGATCTTAAATATCTAAACGTGAATAAACTGTTTTGCTCGGAAAAATCTATTATGCAAGAGCTTGCATGGTGCAAACCCTTGCATAATCCTTGGATGGGCTCCCCCCACATGCAAGGGGAGCCCATCCAAGGGCTCTAGAGGGGCTTGCATAGTGCAAGCCCTTCTAGAGTAGATTTTTTTTGTTTTGCTCCACAGACCTTTTCAATGATTTACAAGCTTCAGTAATGCATGTTAGTAACATGCACATGCTATGTACGTGTGTGATGAAAAAAAATCACCGTATATCATGATTTTAGTATGCTTTCTTGAAGGTCATTGGTCTAAGGACCTTTTTACTAAGTATGTTCATTTCTCAAAAGGAAGATATTTTGTATTGAAAATTGTTGGAGGGAATAAAAGTAATTACATGTATATAAGAGAATGATATGATATGCTCTCGCTCTAGAATACCCACATGAATTTATCACATTTTTTTTGTACTTTTTATGGAAAAATGAGAAATTTTTTCTTGCCTCCGTAAGTTTGATTTATAATAGTAGAGATATTGCAATCTCCGCAGATAAACATGTGACATCTAACACCCCGTTCATAGTTAAATGTTTATTATTTTATCCATGCATTGAAAACATAAAATTCAAAAACATAGCTTTTACTTAAAATTGATAATTACCTAAAAAATATAATAAAATTTAAAAATGAAAGAGTATGCTAAAAAATATGTGGGTCGATCTTATACAACTTCATTCATCTCTTTGGCCGGTAAGAAACCTAAATTACAATAATTATTCAAAGACAAAAATTCCGTGTTTACTCTTTCTTTTGAAAAAATAGAAAATCAGATGGATAAATGGTTTAACATAACCGATTTCATAATAACACCGCACACAATTCCCGGCCCCCTCTCAGTCGTGGGCCACACTGTTGAAAACATTTGTTGAAATATTCATTAGAGTTGATGGTATTTTAACACTTTAAACCAATAATTGGTATTAATTTGTAGAGGCTCTTTTGTAAATTTAATAGGTTTTGTGGTGTTTAGCCTATAAAATAGTCAAAATCGAAGGTAAAATTTAACAATTAATGCATTTTGGTTTTTAAAAAAACACCTGATATTTAAGATAATTACCTAACATAAAGAACATGTAATATGTTGTTCTTTAATGTAGTTGAAACTTATATTAAATAACAATTTAGTGAACACTCATGTGACTCCTCTCTGCTGATACAGTGCAACTCTCTGCTGTCACGGTGCAAATAGAAAAGGCTCAACAATTTTGAAATTGATTGCTGATGCGGCGGCATTCACATTCTTCAACAAAAATCAATAAAAAACCATAAAAAATCCAATCGAAATTCATAACCGTAACTTGCCCCACCGTTTATTACAAAAAAAAAACTACACCAATCACATAGTAATTACCTGAGCTATATCATTACAATTTTTATGGAAAAAAATCAAGTCATTGAAATTTATACATGCATCACATGCGTAAATTACTAATCAAATATAAACAAAAAAAACTTGCAACCAAAAAGTAAGGCGGGAAAAATGGGAAAAATGGTTGCCGTTCTCGAGGAATTCTCCAACAATGTTTCAATTAATCTATATCAACCATTTTCTTGCGGCTGTTCATTTTGATCTTTCATTATCGGATGAATGTATATATCAATTAACCGTTTTTCGATTTCACAACATTTTATATTTTTAGATCAACAAGCAAAAAGCATCTAAAACATATGAAAGTTGATATATCTATGCACTGGAACATGAAGAGAAAGATGAATAGCGTCGCCAATTAGATTACGCTCAATTGTTACTTAATTTCCTTTCTTTCCTACAGGGGAGATCGCAAGTTTCATTCCGGAGAGGTTAAAATAAGAATGAATAGTGGCGCTTATCCGCGAAAATAGTTCGTTATGGGAAAATTATGTTCTTGGGACCCAGTAACTCTAATAAGTTAACAATATTTAGATAATATAATTCAAATAATACTAAGTAAATGTTAAAAACGAATAATTACCCAACTCAAATAAGATTTGGCCCCAAATCTCAGAGTGTAGCTCAAATAAGATTTGGCCCCAAATCTCAGATCTACACTCTCTCCCTCGCTCTCTCTTCCCTTTGAGTTGAGGAAGGAGGAGGAGGAGGCAACTGCGAGAGCAAACAAATGGAGGTGTTCTACTACTTGGTGTTCGGGGCGCTGTCGACGGTGGTGGCGGTGCTGGAGCTGAGCAAGCACAGCAAGGACCGCATCACCACCTCCACCGCCTTCAACTCCTTCAAGAACAACTACCTCGTCGTCTATTCTCTCATGATGGGTATCCCCTTTCTCTTCTCTCTTCCCTTTTTCTAATCTCATCATTCCTCCATCTGTTTCAAAATTTTCGATGAAATTTAGCTAATATATGCCATTTTCCGATCTGGGTCGGATCGAAATCTGACATTTTGCCTCGGATCTGAATCTGTGTCTTGTTATGATGCGTATTTTGGTCGTAAAATTTGTGGGTTTTGTTGAAAGCTGGCATTTTTGTGCACTGATCTGATGATTCGAGTGTGGGTGGATCTAATGATGCAATTATCGTTACGTTCTGTTCTATAATTTTGTTGCAGGAGCTCATTATTTAGAAAGGAAAGCTGATAGCTTTTGTGTCATTTTGCCTGCGCCTCTTTGTGAAGAATATCTCCTTTTTTGGAGAGATTTTGTACCTAGATCCCTCAAACTCCTTGCTGTAGCTCATTCGTTTGAAATAAGGAAAGAGACTAGGAGACATACTTAAAATCACGTGCTCATTTTGTTGTCGGCTTCGACTTCAATTTTTCCCCCCCTTTCTTTTCTCTAATTATGGTTCCTGCACTTTGGCCAGCTGGAGATTGGTTGCAAGGCCCCTATGTCTACTTCCTCTATAGTCAGTATGGCTTCGATAAGGGTGATATCGGTCGGCTATTCATCGCGGGGTTTGGATCCTCCATGCTTTTTGGAACGATTGTCGGATCTCTAGCTGACAAACAGTGAGGATTTCGTTATCATTAGATATATATTCAGCAGCAGAATCTTTCCATTTGGAAATTTATTCAATTCATGTTTGTTTTTAAAATTTTAATAATAGGGGTCGAAAGAGGGCATGTGTCACCTACTGCATAACATATATCCTGAGCTGCGCTACCAAGCATTCTCCACAATATAAGGTATTGATGCTGGGACGTATATTGGGAGGAATTGCCACATCGCTCTTGTTTTCGGCTTTCGAATCGTGGCTTGTTGCTGAGCACAATAAGGTGACGACAGAATCGACCGTTTCTTTTGTTTTCTTTCCTGATCATTGTCGTTTTCTTGTGAACTGTGGGAGTCCTGTATTTGGCATTTTAGTGACTAACTATTTGCATACCTATCTGCTAACAGTCCTTGCAGTCTTATGAATTGTCTTTATGAATCATATAATTTTACATGTAAATAAATCTCATAGCCTTCCATTGCAATCTTAGTAATGTATACTGCAATATATTGAAATCTTCGAAGAAATCGGCCATTACTATATAACAGTTATGCATATTAAATAATTCTGGCTCATGATTTGTAAGGATATAGTTCACCATCTTAGTCATATTAAACCGTAAGCAGTGGACATAGAAGCCCATAAATCAACTAATACCCACAAATATGAAAAGCTACCTTATTATAAACCTGAGAAAATACGCACAACTGACTAACATTCTCTTCACCGTATTTTCAACTCTTCATGACTCATTTGGAAGGTCAAACAAGCTAAACCCCCCACATTAAGATGAACGACTGTCTGCCAGCGAGCCTTACGATAAGGCTTAATAAACATCATTGTTCAACACATCTAGATTTATGTCAGATTATTGAAGATGATACAAGCACTGTGGTTTGTCATTATTGATATCCTTTTTCAGTGTAAGTGATTTATCATATTTATTTTAGTGAAACTTGGTCATACACATTTTCTGAATTTATATGTTATCCATCACCATTGTTGCATAAGCATGCAGTTCAATTGTGTGATTTTGGTAGCAGTTTTCATTTGGAAAACATGCCTATATTGCTAGATGTGCATGCGGCATATCCTCTTTTATTCATTTGGAAAACACGCCTATATTGCTAGATGTGCATGCGGCATATCCTCTTTTAGACGCTAGCATGTCTAATAGGCAACTGTAGCATTATATACTGACATATAAGATATCCAAGGTACACACTAATGACTTAACGTACTTCGCATGATTATATTATGCAAAGCCAACTTTCTTTTTATATACAGATACTGAATTACAAATTTTAGATAGTTTATGGTAGATGAATGACAGCATCAACACGCTATGCTACTTATCTCCACATCTCTTTTATTTCATATCTTTATTCTGAAAGTCGCATGCATCATTCTTTTGCAGAGGGGCTTTGACCCACAATGGCTCTCCTTGACTTTCTCGAAAGCCATATTTCTTGGCAATGGTCTCATTGCCATTATCTCTGGGTTGTTTGCAAACATGTTGGCGGATAACTTGGGGTTTGGTCCTGTGGCTCCATTTGATGCTGCTGCATGCTTCCTTGCAATTGGCATGGCAATCATCTTATCATCGTGGACTGAAAACTATGGAGATTCTTCTGATAACAAGGATCTAATTACTCAGTTTAAGGGTGCTGCTATAGCCATCGCTTCTGGTTAGTATGCATTTTCTTCATGTTAAATATTGTAGATTTCACTAAAATACAATAGCCTACCAGAAACTACCACCGTTTTTTATACCAAAAACTCTATAAACTACAAGTTATTACAAAAAACTTTCATATTATGCCCTGTATGTTTTTCACTGAACTACCCTTTTACAAGTTTCATTGACGCCATCATGTTAGTTAGTGAAAGACGGGTATAGTTCACTTAAAAAGGGTTACTGTTAGCATGAAGATTTTTGGTAGTTTCTTGTATTTGGTAACTTAGTGAAAAAACGGGCATGGTTTTTTGTAGTCTAGTAAAATTAATCCTTAATAATGAGTGATTTTCAATCTTGGTATGTTATCATCTTCACCATCAACACCGTGTGATAATTTTGGGTTATTTCAGATGAGAAAATTGCCTTGCTGGGTGCAATCCAATCACTGTTTGAAGGCTCCATGTATACCTTTGTATTCTTGTGGACTCCTGCTCTTAGCCCAAATGATGAGGACATTCCTCATGGTTTCATTTTTGCTACCTTCATGTTATCTTCAATGTTGGGGAGTTCTATTGCATCTCGCCTTATGGCACGCCCACAGCTTAAAGCTGAAAGCTACATGCAGATTGTTTTTGCAATCTCTGCTTTCACTCTACTCCTTCCAATTCTTACTATGGTAAATCTCCTGGTTCTTTTTCTAAGGGGTTAAGTGCAGCCCCCTACCTAAAATTTAAAAAAAAAACAAAAAAAGGAGAAAGCTTACCTCATATAGCACTTATACCCCCTCATGTGATTTATTAGCGCATAGCTTGCAAATGCCTCTGTTCAACTACCAAATCACTCAAATTCTACTCTAAACAGCACAAACAAGCTCTAGATTAAAATTAAAGATCGAGTTGTTTGGAGTTGAATTTGAGCATTTGTAAGGATTTTAGTTGTTTTTGCTATTAAATCACCTGAGGGGGTATAAGTGTCATACAAGGTAAAGCACAGTTTTCCCCCCAAATAGCCCCTTCCCAAAGTTCGCCCTTCGACTTCATATGTATGATAGTTTGAGAACTTACCCTAGTAACGTGATGCAGTTTGTAGTGTCACCTCCCTCAGTGAAAGGCGGTAGTATTTCCTTTGCGGGTTGTATCCAACTCTTCGGTTTCTGCACCTTTGAGGCATGCGTGGGGATATTCTGGCCATCTATTATGAAAATGAGATCTCAGTACATTCCTGAGGAAGCTAGGAGCACAATCATGAATTTCTTTCGCATTCCTCTCAACATTTTCGTGTGTGTTGTGCTGTACAATGTAAGTATTCAACTTATAACTTCTCAGTCTATTCACCCTGAAATGTGCTTCAATTCATTCATTAGTTACTTTAACCGTCTCTATGAATGTCGCTGAGTCAAAACTAATCGAGCTATTAAATAATATTTTTTTCTGTCTAATTAAAGACAATAATAAGGATAAGCCGCCAAACAATAATTGTCTTACATGTTGTTTAAATACTAATTTGCAGGTGAATGCGTTCCCTATCACCATCATGTTTGGCATGTGTTCTATTTTCCTTTTCATGGCATCGATTTTGCAAAGGCGACTCATGGTGGTTGCTGAGCTTTATAGATCCAGTAAGTTGAATATACTCTAATGTGATTTCTGGTTTCAACTCAATACTTTAGGCTTTATTCTTGGATTTATACCGTTTTTGAGATTCTATACATTGAATTACATGTAGGAAGTCTCAAGATTAATGAGATTCATATACTGCTTTGTTGCAGAGTCTCAAGATTGGACATCAACGGAAGCAGATCCGCTAAATATGTAATAAGCAAAAAGATGAGCTGGTCAGGATCAGGATATTCCTCGAGTGCAACTGCATCGCGGTTGATAAATAAGAAGTATCTTCTTAAAGAGGAGTGGGATGAATTGGAAAATGCAATTAGCTTGAGAGGTTCTCGTCGCCTATTCTTTTCTTTTCTTTCCCGCAGTTAGTTTCAGTGATTTGTCGAGAGGTTGCCAATTCAAAAGAAATACTAGAATCTCTTTGTTTCTTATCCTGCAGATATATAGCAAGGTTATTGAGATGTAGTGATTATGTTCTTTTTCTTTAGGGAAACTTTTGTATTGTTTGACTATATCCTATAATAACTTGATGAAACTGGCGATCTGATGAATATATATATGAGAATAATGGAGTAAAGAGGCCATAGGAGGTAATTTCCTTTTACGGCGTCGAAAAAATACAACCTCCACCATTTTTTCGGACAATCGACATCCATTATCATCATCGTTATCATCTAAGATGTGCATACACCAAATTTCATGTGATTCCACCATTTTTTCACCGTTGCATTAGCAATGTAAAAAGTTTTATTGTCTGTAAACCATTAATTTTGCACCAACTAAATCAACGGTGAAAAAATGGTATAATCATATGAAATTTGGTGTATCCATATCTTAGATGGAGGTGATGTATGCCGATAGTCGAAAAAAATCATGAAACATGTATTTTTCTAGCGCCATAGGAGGAAATTCCCTACACCTTTCCTCCATTAAAAAAAACAAACACTCTCTCTCTCTCTCTCTCTCTCTCTCTATATATATATATATATATTATTCTTTTTTTTTGAGTCAAGCGAGAGCTTGAAAGCTTCCGTGTCGTTTCATTAAAGATATTTTAACGAAACAACAGAAAAAATCAAATCGGTAATAGGCGAAGCCAAAAAAGAGAAGGTTGGGGAATAATTCCCATCCAAAAAAGAGAAGGTTGGGGAATAATTCCCATACATGCCAAATCCAAAACAGACAAATAAAATGCCCAAATCATGTCTCAGTCCAGCAGACTCGTCTCTGTCACTGTATCATGCGGCAATCCATCCTCCACTCGTTCCACAGCTCCTTTTCTAATGTGTTCAATATCCATGTCCTCTTGTACGACGAGTGTTCTGTCCAATATCCATGTCCTCTCGTATGATAAGTGTTGCGTTGTGTCCTCGGCCCGCAAATCCATCCTGCTCGACGTACCCGCTCATAGTCGATTTGAATCTCTTGAGGCTCCTACCTACCGCAGGCCCTGACCATAACATCATGACTATGTCAGTGTTATATATCATGTTAGCTATTGATTTGATTTTTATATTGAAGATCCTATTATTACGATCCGTCCAAACTATCCAACATATGGAACTAACAATGAAGTCCCAAGCAGGGAGACCCTCTCTTCCAAAGTTTCTAAGTTTCCAAGCCCTCCATAAAATCCAGAATAGGCGAGGGCGTCAAACACTCCGTAGACCTGATTAAAAATGTGTCCCGTATCTGTTAGATCACCTCACAACCGAGAAGCGGATGATCGACCGTTTCGACATACTTACAACATAGCCCACATTCCATCGGGCCAATCCACTTACGACGTACTAAGTTATCTTTTGTGAGAATCGAGCTCTTAATTACCAGCCAGTTAAAAATCTAAATTTTATGTGAAATTTGGACCTTCCAAATCTGGTATAGGCAATTATCCTCCATAGTGTAAGATCCCAGACATAGAGCGGACTGTGGATTTTTGTGTTGAGGACCATCTCCAAATCGAAGCATCTTTGATTGATTTCCGCCATTGGCTTTCAGTTCTCTAGATAATTGATCAACTTTCGTCCCTCCTGAAGCTCATTTCGTGAAAATCTGTTGTTGAATGCTGGCTACTTTTTCCCTCTTTTCCATTTTATGGGGAATTTGGACCTTCCAAATCTGATGAATATTTTTGGTTGTGCCCCCCTCCCTCCTCTGCCCCCCTCTCTCTGTTTGAAAGTAAACCTCGAATAATGTGTATGTGAACTGCTAATTTGATGTAGATCTGGGCAAAATCATATGCCTTCAATAAGTTGTCATAATTATCTTTATATTTTGTTTATGGTATATGATCATGTGATGTTTTCTTATGGACCAAATGTTCTTCATCTATCTCATGTCCGAGAGAGAAATTTACATCATAAATATGGAAATTTCATGAATCAAACCCCTTACTGTTTATACCACATCCCTCTATTTTGAAAGTTGTAGTATTTTCCCAGGTTTTTTAATTTTACTTCTTAAAATTGCTCTTTTACCCTTTTGTCTTGTATAACACATCTTTTTCCTTTCTTCCCGATATTTTATTACATAAACCAGTGATAATTTAATAGATCTTGGTATTGAATCAATTGCTTAATTGGAGTGCATTACCAGTCTTTTAAAAAGTTTGAACTATTGTCTTATAATAGCCTTCATCTTATTTGTTTGTATTTTTTAAAACTATTTTATGTTTTGTTTTAATATATAAAAGAATGGGCTTCTCGCCCTCGCCCTCGTCCTCGCCTTTGGTTAAGAGAAAAGAAAAAAAAGTATTAATTTGATATTAAAATACTGGAAGAAATGCTGAAGATAAAAGGAGAAAAGGAAAATAAGAAGACAAGACAATTCTTTTGGGGATATAGAATTAAAATGCTATAGAATAATAGTGATAAAAGTTTTTATGCAATTTCGCAATTTCTAACGCAACCATGGCCGTTTATTTATTTATTTATTTATTATTTCATTATATTGACATGTTCTGTTTTTCTTTGGTCTATCATATTCTGCAAGTCCAATTACCCATATCACCTTAATATATGATTGTGTTAAATGTTTATAGGGGGAATCTAATAGGTGAGATTTAGTAGAGCTGCTAAAGCAAAACAAAACAGAAGGATTGGCCTCCGAAAAGAATATAGAAGTTAAAAGTCTATACTGGGAATAAGAAATTGATTTAATAGTTAATACATAAAACTGAAAAATCAACGGATATATTGTAAATTTCTAAAGAAAAATCATTTTTCAGCAAACAGGAAACACTGAAAAATTGAGGGATATGCTGTAAATTTCTAAAGAAAAACCATTTTTAGCAAACAGGCAAAACCGAGGGTGGTTTCCTGCAAATTAATCCTATTTTCGTCTCAACAGAACAGTAGCAGCAAACTCCCATCAAAACAGAATGCCGCCGCCGCTCCCAAACGTCCTCCACCTCCGTCGCCACCGCTTCTCCACCGCCGTCGACCTCCGGCACCTGCAAACTCTGGAGATCTCCCTCTCAGACCTCCCCTCATCAAAATCCTCCTTCCTCTCCAACTACACCGTCTCCCCTCCGGTCTCCCTTTGGCCACGCCGCCCCTCGCCAAAGCGCATCTCCGCCCTCATCTCCGCCGCCTCCTCCCACGACCTCTCCCTCTGCATCTTTGACCTCGCCTCCCATTTCACCCCCGGCTTCTCCCACAACTATGCCTCCTACCTTGCCCTCGCCGACCGCCTCCTTAGGTCACGATGCTTCGACCCCATCCCATCCCTCCTCTCCCATCTCCGATCGTCTCTCCTCCCCTGCGGCGAGCAGCTCTTCACCAACCTCATCAACGCCTACTCCCTCGCCTCAAAACCCAACCTTTCCCTTAAAATCTTTCTCAATATCCCAACTTTCGGCGTCAGACCTCTGTCAGTGATGATGCTCGATATCGGTGATCTCCCAGATCATGACACGTGGCAGATGACGTGTCCCAGGACGTGCAAGAAAGAACCTACAGTGCCGACTAGACCACTCATGTGCCCGTCCCACAAACAAACGCTGGCTCACCTCCGAGCCCCCAGCACAATTGACCTCCTCGGCCTCACAGCTCGTCTCCGAGCTATCACAGGCCCGAACCTCCTCGGCCCTCTCAGCTCGCCTCCGGGCTCGAGCAGAACCAAGATGCCTCGGCTCTCCCGCTCGTCCGCGAGCTCTCCCTACGAGGTCATCTTGCTCGGTCTCATTGACCGACCAACGGCACCGCTCACAGGCGCAACCGCCATCCCGCGGATCTCGCCATGCGCGAGATATCCGCCAGCCACATCCCACATTCCACGTCATCACGATCCCCCATTAACGAGCCTGTCTTGCCATTAATGGGAGATCCTGCTCATCACGTGGGCGTGACGTCAGGAGCGTAACTGCCGGCGTGATTCTCGCGCCTGCCCTGCCTGCTGCCACCGCTATATAAACCCCTCATCCAGACGGTTCAAGTAAGCCATTTTGACTCCACTAAGCCGTTACTCTGCTCGGATATCTAGTCTAACTTAACCGTCGGAGGGTCCTCGGTGGTACAACCACTCCGGGACTTCCTTGCAGGTAGATCGGCGCAGACAACATCAAACCCATTGAGATCCACACGCTTCAGGAGCGACAGCCTCCAGATCCAATCTCAGCCACCCATCGCCGCCATCAACAGATCAACGGAAGGTAACATCTTGGCGCGATCCAGGTCGCGTCAGCTGGCGCCGTCTGTGGGAAATCTTTGATTCCACAAAAACAAAAGTTCATTTTTCGATCTCAATCCAATGGCGACCGATCATCACGAAGATCCAAGCACTAGCCGCCACCTCCCCCTCAACGGAGGCGCAGACGAACCTCTTCCTCCGAATGCCATTAGCGCCCTTGCCGGCCGAATAGACCGACTAGCGTCCTTCGTGGAGGCGCTTATCTGCGTCCAAACGGCAGGGCAAGATCCCTAAGTCGCCGCTCCCCCGCCTCGGGATCGGGACCCCTACAGGGGGAGAGAAGACTCCGCACACGTCTGCACTGCCGACCACCGTCTCGCTACATCCCATGGCCACAAATCTCCCGGGCCGACATGTTCAATAACCCGGTGAGCACCGCATCATTTTGCTCCGAGGTCTTACGCTGGAGAGAGTTCCGCCCTGAGTCCCGTCGTACCACTGTCCCTCCTGAGGCGGTAGCGGTCAGCTCGCTTGTTCGCAGGCATGACCTGCACCCCCTCCCTCGACGGGGTCACGCACGCGAGACTCTCCCCGACAGCTTAAAAACAACCCTACCGAGGGGCGTGAGGAACCTCACCGAAAAGAACCGAGGCTCGTCAAGAATCATGGTCATGGCGGCGGGGGGTACGTTAAGTACCTATGAGACTTAGCACCCCACGCCAGCCCCGGAGGCCGACAGCCGTCCGAGGAAGAAGGCCAGGGAGACCGAGCCAATCAATTTTGACGACGGGGACTTTCACGGCATATCCCGGCCCCACAACGACCCTCTGGTGATTACGGCTCGGGTCCATCAATACGAGGTGCACAGGATCCTGGTCGACTCGGGAAGCTCAGCAGATATTCTCTTCCACGACTGCTTCCTGCGCATAGGGTTCACCGCAGCAGACCTGAGGCCGACCTCCCACGTCCTTTCAGGATTCATCAACCACTCCATTCCGGCGGAAGGGGCGATCACCCTGCAGTTCAACGTCGGGGAGCCCGGCCGTACGCGGACAGTGCCGGTGGAGTTCATCGTAGCGAAAATCCCATCGGCCTATAACATCCTCCTCGACCGCCCCACGCTGAACTCCCTCCAGGCCTAGATATCGACCTACCACCTGGCGATGAAGTTCCCTCTCGACCAGGGCGGAATAGGTCGGGTCTATGGAGACCAGCGATTTGCAAAGGTTTGCTTCACCGCAGCATCTTCATCGGAGAGGCCGGTCGACGACGTCGAAGGTGAGGGTGACATCAAGGGCTCTCTAGACACTCGAGACGAGCAAAAAGAGGTCCGAGATACCCCGATGGAGCCTCTGACAGAAGTCTCCCTCGTAGAAGGGGATGAGGAAAAACTCGTTCAGATCGGGTCTCTTCTGACAGGAACTCAGTGAGATGACCTGGTTCATTTTCTCAGAAACAACTCCGACGTTTTTGCCTGGGATCGACCCCAAAGTTATATCTCACAAGCTCGGGGTAGATCCTACGGCCCGACCCGTCAGACAGAAGAAGCGAAGCTTCGCCCCGGTCAAACAGAAGGCTATCGAGGACGAGGAAGATCAGCTCCTCGCCGCCAACTTCATTCGGAATGTGCCCTATTCGGAGTGGTTAGCGAAAGTAGTCCTGGTCAAGAAGTCAAGCGGGAAGTAGAGCATGTGCGTCGACTTCACTGACCTCAACAAGGCCTGCCCCAAAGACAACCACCCCCTATCTCGGATAGATCAGCTCGTTGACAGCTCGGCGGGCCACGAACTATTGAGCTTCATGGATTTCTCTTCTGGCTACAATCAGATCCGTATGAATCCGGCAGATGAGGATCTCACTGTATTCACAACGGACCATGTTAGTTATATGTATGCCCTAAAGGCCATTACTGTACATACGATGTATATTGTAGTGGATGCTTGGACATATATCTGGAGGACTTTCTTGCTCGACATGATAGTATGATATCTGGTTGCTCTTTATCTTAACATGTACGCTGATTGTCTCTATGTTACATGTTGATAAAGCCCTTAGGATGAGTACTTGACTACCAGGATTATGATGCAGATCATATTAGTGGGGACAGTGTAGTCGCTAAGTACATCCTTCAAATGTTCCTAGTCGAGGGTGTATCGAGACAGGGCATCGATATACCAGAGTAGACAAGCGTATAGCTTCTCGACCCATGTAGATGGGCGATGGATGATCCCATATCCATTGGTGTTTGACATCAGAGATAGTATACGGGTGCTCGGTGGAGACTGGGTACACTGGACGGATTCGCCGAGAACTCCCAGATGGTATTATACCTAACGTCGGATGGCAGTTCTCTAGTGACACTGGTACAGATTAGTCTGTAGACCCGAGATCGTCATAGAGTCTTGTGTGATTCCCACTGTGCTTTGATTTACACCTTACCGCGTTCAAGAGAACGTGCAAAACGGTGGCTTTTGGGTACAGTCCCGAATCATATGGAGGCAATGAGCGATAGGAGGGGTTTCGTCTCTCCCGGTATTGGGAGTGGATGTTGCGCTGTGCTTGATTGGCTATAACAGGAAGTCCCTGGCCAGGGTTGCTTTAGAGATATACTGGTAAGTGTTATCAGTAGTTTCTCGACCCGTTATGAGCCTCATATCGACACGACTTATCGAGTTACTGGGGTCTGATGTTTAGCACCCCTTGACGAGATATGCGACATATCAGACGAAGAGGCCGGACTGTACGGTAGTGTTACTGATTGGATTCGCAGGAGTACGAGCAGGCTTGCTTGTTGATCTTCTGATCGCTCAATACCCGGATGGCCGTTACGTTTAGCAGACCGCTTGCGGCTTGTGGATGTTTGATATGATCATCACCTACTGCCGGCGTATTGACGAGTCTTTAGAGTCCTACACAGAGGTTTTCTGGCTCAAGCGAAACGGAGTAGGAGCACATATGTGATATGTGCGGGACCGAGATTTATACGATATGAGATACCGTATACTATTCTCACGATTTGTGACATTGGTCGGTTATATGCGATATAACCGGGTTATCGGATCAAGTGTTGATTCGATAAGTTGTTACACATGATATTAGTCGGTTATATGTGATATAGCCGGATTATTAAATCAAGAATTGATTTAATAGTTTAATGTATAATTATATATTTGATATATTATATTACATTAACTAATATTAGCTAACTTAAAATTTCTTTTCTCATTTTGGATACATTGATGTATATGTGATATATGTTAAATGTATCAAGCTAAGTTACAAATGTAACTAGGGTTAATGAGGGTTACACCATGCTAGGGTTAAGATTAGGGTTTATATTTATCATTAAGTAATTCAAATATTGTGGATATTTGTCATGGTTGATATTTGTTGAAAACTTGTAGAAGCTTGTAAGCATCTTTAACTTTGTCCACTCTCTTTGTCTTGCTTAAGATATTTCTTGACCCAAGCTTTAACCCTAGCTCATGGTTAACTCTCTACAAGGGTTAAGCATGACATGCTTAACCCTTGGTTGTATTTCTAAGCTCACACAATAATTCATTTTCATCACTTGTTCTTCTTCTTCTTCTTCACAAAAGCTTTCTAGCTTTTTCAATGGTGATGATTTTGAGTGAGAAAATGAAATCTAAAGTGAACAAAATTCCTACTTCATCATCCTCTACCACTTTCCATTTAGTATAGGGTGTTTGCTTCACTAATTCCATGATTAGTGAATAGATAGTTTGGGTTAGTGTCTCCTCGACGTAGATCATCTTCGGCCTCGAAGACTTCGAAGCAAGCATGTTCGTTTCTTCAAGGAAACCTCTCTAGAGTCCGAGACTTCATGATCGCAGCGAAGGGACTACTACACGGAGCTAATGAAGTGAAGGACCGGTCTACAAAGGTTGTATTCCTTGTTCGCTTTTAGTTACGAAGTGTTTGTATATTATTCCATCGATTTCTAGTATACGATTCTAGGGTTAAGGTTAGCTAGAACGGTAAAATTTTAATATGGCATGAGAGATGCCTCCCGAAATCCTTCTGCCATATTAGGGAACCCTGCAATGGTATCAGAACCATGCTAGAAAATTAGACGGATTTTGTTATAATTACGAAACCGAAACAACTCCAAACGTAAAACCCTAGTTTCTGTCGATTTTAAAAAGCTTTCAGAAATTTTTTTAAACAACTGCAGAATGTTGTATGTAATACATCATGAACACACAAGAAAATTGAGCCCCTGGGCTCGGAAATTGGCCGGCGACTTTGTTAGAAATTCCGGCGACCTCGGGTGAATTTTGGAGATTTAGGCTAAATTTTTTTGTGTGTCCCAGGTACTTGGGTTTGGTGTTTCAGGTGTTGTTTGTTTTTCCTAATTTTGCATGTGATGTAATCTTACACTATAAGCAATTCGGAGTGTTTCATATTCGTAGTTTTAACAATGTTTCGGGTTATTCACATATTGTCTAGGCGAAGTTAAAAAGTTCGATCGAATATTAAAACCCCATTTTTCCAAGTTTAACGTATTCAGAAAAACATGCAAGTAATTCTATGAACCCTCTAGAAGAATGAAACCCTAACTCGAATTTTTGGATCGCGGAACCGCGATCATAATCTAGGGTTTGTCGTAGTTCCGTGGCAACATGAGTAAGCCTTGGGTTTGCCCTTCTACGGCTGGTGCATAGGTACTGTGGTATATTCTGGGTATTACTAAAACTGTGCTCAAGTGTTGAGTTGTCGGGAAATTATGGGACTTTGATGAATCGATCGAAAAGTTTAACGTCGTCCGGGTATCATGTGATGGGATACAATATTTGGAATCCACAAATATAGTTATGAGATAACTAATTTGAATGTTATAAATCTAGCAATTTAGTCTCATTTGATCGGTTGCCACGGGATTTTGATGTGATCAAAAGTCTGTCGCAATCACGTAGCGTACGCGGATACTCGCCGGATAACCTTATTAGATAGCCACGCCCCATAGCCCTGACCAAATGACTGAAGGAGAACCCCGTCGCCAAAAGCATCCGTTCGGGTGCTCGCGGCAGCGGTGTTCCGCCTTTATGCACTTCGTCGACAGTATCGGGGGTGCGGCCGTCTACTAAAGTTTCCGACGAGCATTCGATCTGGATGTCGAGAATCTTGTTGAATTGCCCGACTTGTTATTGTAAAGTGTTTTCAATATCGAGACTAAAATGCGGGGTTTATAATTATTAGGCATGCGATGTCTAAGGAATTCAATTGGTTAGGCATGAAATCCAATATATGTGATATATTGGGTTTATGATGTCTAAGATGGTTGCGGATTCCAACTGTTGTAGTTTTTCACTTTCTTTTCTACGACCGTAAGTGTAATATGTGGTATATCGCCGGTTTCGTTGCTATATGTCAACGACAATTGGGATATGCATATTTACTTACATTAATGACATGTGATGTTATGTGTTGCTGTGATATGTTATATTGGATCGTCGTGTTTTGAATAGCCAGGGGTTTTATGTGAGATAAGAGTTTTTATTTTCATTCATGTAAAATTCATTGTATGTAATATTCTTTTATTGGGGCACTTTCGGGTTGAGAATGATGTCACAATTGTATATTATTTACTTTTCCGCATTAGGATAGACCCAAGGCGGGGAGCACAAGTAACCGGGTTCTAGGGTCCAGTGGGAGACCATCTCGAGGAGTCGAGACCGGGTCTCCTGACTCTAGAATTGGTAGGGTTGCTTGCCGCTCTCGTAGGGGTCTAAGGATGTGGGTTTGGCTATTCAGCACGACCGTGGAATCCGTGTTTTATACATGCTTAATTTAAAACACGGAAATCCTAGTATATCCAATATTTCATATGTTTTATTCTGCTGCGATATTCTGTGATGTGATCATTGATTATATTTTAAGACGAATGCTTATATTATATATATATATATATATATGATATATATTATATATTGTTGCTTTCGTTTCATATGTGATACTTGGGAAGCATAATAAATGGGACTTCATTAATGAGATTAATGAAATAAAAGAAACCTAAAAGATGTTGTAGAAACTTGTTTTAAAAACTAGTAGCTCTAGTTCTTGCTTTGCATAGCGGTATTCCTTGTAGAATATCCAGCACCTTATTCGATAAGGAAAGAGCCGAGATCCCTTCACCGAGAGTGACCTCTTTAGCGAAATTAGCAGATGCTACAAACTCGGATTGTCTTTTGATTGCTTTTATAGTTTTTGCTTTGCATAGTGGTATTTGTGAAATATCCTGCACCTTATTCAATAAGGAAAGAGCCGAGATCCCTTCACCGGGAGTGACCTCTTTAGCAAAACTAGTAAAAACCTCAAAAGCACCCCTTTTCAAAATCACTCGATTCTACGACGATATCAAGTTCATTATGCAAAGGGTTTTCTTAAAAACCCGTCGTAGCCCTCCGTCATTTCAGATAAGTAATATTTAGTATTCGTGCTGCGTTTGTTGGCCTTTGTCAAGGCGTAGTGTGCGGTAGCTGATTACTGCTTATCTGCATAAGCATATCATGCGATTGAGTTAGAGTAGTCATGTGATCTTGTTGGTCTTTGTCAAGGGTCATGCGGGTGGGTTTAATTCAATCAGGAAATGACGGGTTGAACTTGACTAGCATCCTATAGTTTGTTGGCCTTTGTCAAGGTCATAGGAGGTTAGGGGCAAAACATTATTGAGAATTTCAAGTGTTGAAATTTGCAATGTAATTGCATACCTTCTATGAGATAGTTGGATCCCGATACCCACTGCGAGTAAGAGTTATTCATGGGAAAGTTTTACACATTACAATTAGCCGATCAAGTAGGTGTCTAGAAAAGTGTTAACGGGGTTATGCCCCCTGGGAAAACGGGGTTTATTTTAATTAGGTCCGTGCGAAAGCACGGGGAACCTCCCTCAAAGTACTGGCACTGGCCTGGCTGAAATATTGGTGAACTTGTCAGGTGTAATTAATCTCGGCTAGTCTTTCCTTTTAGGGTTTGAAGGAAGATTTGACTAAAACAGTGGGAGCCATCCTGATTAGATAAATTAATAACCAATCTAATCTTACAAGAGCATACGCTGAGTGTTTTCTTATCTCTCTCTCCAGATAGTGACCATGTCATGCCTTAATCAAGATAATAATACGGATGTATTGACCGAACCCGCTTGTTATACTGAGCTAAGGAACGTTGGTCCCGCTCCAACTTATAATTGTTATAAGACCGAGCAGAAAATAGGGGATTACCAAGATTCCCGTGCCGCCCAAACGAAAAAAAGTGCATGCTGATGCATCATTTTCGGGTGTGTTCATTACAGAGAACTATTTCTCAATATCCTTTACGTCTTGTGTATATGATACCGGATCAGGATCCCGCATATGTAATCAATTACATGGGCTAAAGATAGGTAGAGAACTGAGAATGGGTGATAAGTTTTAAGAGTTGGAAACGGTGCAAGTGTTGCAGCCAAATCTGTTGGCAGTTATCACCCTGTATTACGAAATACATTGATTCGGAACGAATGTTATTAGATACCAAACCTGATATACAACATCATATTATTCTCTTTATTAAGTAAAGAAGGATATAATTTTGTATTGTTGAATAATGTTTTGAACATTTCCTATATCAAGAGTTGATCGGTTCAGGCACGTTATCTAAAAGCATATACGTTCTAAATCAAACCACAGTTCTTTAAACGTACAGAACACACACAAGAGGAAGAGTTCAGAAATGAACAAATCCTTCTTGAGGCATTATAGACTAGGTCATATCAATGCGACCTGACTAGCTAAGTTACATTTAGATGCATATTTAAATCTGTTTGAATTTACATCTTGTGAAACTTGCCAGTCATGTCACAAAGATAAGATGACCATAGCTCCGTTTATTGGAAGCAAAGAAAGAGTTAGTGAACTCTTGGAATTGATACATAATGATATATGTAGGTCCCCTGTCTACACATGCCAGGAACGGTTCTTTGTACTTCATTACATTCACTGATAATCTCTCAAGATTCAGATATATGTTCTTGTCGAAACACAAGTCTGAACCTTTTGAGATATTCGAAGAATATAAGTTAGAAGTAGAGAACCAAAAATGGGTATAAGTATTATGTCCTTTGATGAGATCAGGGAGGAGAATACTTGAGCACGGAATTTCTGGACTATTCTAAAGGAGAATGAGATTCTCTCTCCGCATTACTCCTCCGAATACACCACAGCACGTTGGTATATCGGGCGGAGCAGTCGCACCCTATGAGATATGCTGTGCTCTATGATGAGTACTATTGAGAAGCTTATTTCCTTTTGGGAGTTATGCACTTGAGAAGCTGCATACTTATTGAATTGGGTTCCAACCAAATCAGGTGCCTAACTGCCTACCACTCCATCTGTTATATAGTATGGGAAGAGCCCGTCTCTTAAGGATGTTAAGATTTGGGGTTGTCCGGCCTATGTCTAAAAGCAAAATCCGGACAAGCTCGAGGCAAGGTCGGTTCTGTGGAAGTTTGTTGGATATCCCAAGCATTCGCAAGGGAATATCTTCTACCACACTGAGGAGTAAAAGGTGTTTTATTTCTCAGCATGCCACCTTTGGGAAAGAGTGAGGAAATTAGTGGTAATGAGGTAGAACTGGAAAGAGTTCCAGCTATACAAACTACAGTTGATGATTTGGTAGAACCAAAGGATTCAATAGTTCCCGACGAACCTCAGCCTCTCCGCCGATCTGGTAGGGTTCCTCATCCACCTGAGAGATACTTCGGTTTTCTCTATGACAGTGGGAGCGAGAATTGCATCATGAGATGATGACCCAACTAGTTTCGAGCAGGCCATCAAGAGTGGGGACTCTGTAAGAATGGCTGGATGCTAAACGATCTGAGATGGAATCCATATACACCAACAAAGTAAGGACTTTGGTTTCTTTATCTGAAGGGTTAAATCCCCATCAAGAGCAAGTATATCTTGAGAAGATTATTTAATGTACATGGAAAGGTTGAGACTTTCAAACCTAAGACTTGTTGCAAAACGTTCTCGTTATCGATCAGGTATGGATAATGATGAAACCTTTTCTAGTGCCTATGCTTAAGTCCATCCGGATCCTACTTGTCATTGCTACATACTATGACTACGATATCTGGCGGTAGGGTGTCATGACTGCTTTTCTAAATAGTGATTTATAAGAAAGCGTTTATAAGTACACAGCCAGAGGGCTTTGTAGACAGTGGGAGCAGCGGAAACGTGTGCAAGTTGCTTTATGGGTTAAAACAGGCATCGTGGATTTGGAACATCTGTTTTGATGTGGTAGTCAAAGAGTTTGACTTCATCAAAATAATAGATGAACCTTGTATATATAAAAAGGTAGTAGGGAGTATGGTGGTGATCCTCGTATTGTACGTGGATGACATACTCTTGATAGGGAAGGAGTTTCCTATGCTACGCTCGGTCAATCTCCTCTTATCACAAGGATTCTCCATATAGGATCAAGGTGATACCTCCTAAATCCTGGGTTTTGGATCTATGAGATAGATCTAAATGGATGTTAGGATTCTCACTAGGTGTAGTGAGATGGTATCAATCGATCCTGGGGAGAATCACTGGATAGTTTCCAGGGTGGTAAGGTCGACTGAATGTCAGTCATAGGCATTGTCTTTACCCTCAGTGGAGGGATGGTATGTTGGAAGAGTTCCAACCTAGATACCATGGAAAACTAGACGATAAAGGCTGGATACATTGCTATCAAGGATACTACCAAAAATGTAGTCTGGATGTATATTAGTTCATGAGATGAACTTCGTTCCTACCATTGTGTGATAATGGAGTTGTGGTTTTGGCCTAGGAACCCCCGTCCCATTAGTTATCCAGACATATTCTAAGGCAGTATCGCCTGATCATAAAGATGGATGATCTCCAGGGAGATTGAGGTTAGGAGAGTAGACACAAAGGACAACATGGCGGATCCACTCACGAAGGCCTATTCTCAGGAGAGACTTTTATGGGATGGTTGAGTATAAGATATTTCAACCACTGCTGATTGTTGGGTATTGGATACTGCAACAGATGGCCCTAGTGCAAGTGGGAGATTGTTAGTTATATGTATGCCCTAGAGGCCATTACTGTACATACGATGTATATTGTAGTGGATGCTTGGACATATATATGGAGGACTTTCTTGCTCGACATGATAGTATGCTATATGGTTGCTCTTTATCTTAACATGTACGCTGAATGTCTCTATGTTACATGTTGATAAAGCCCTTAGGATGAGTACTTGACTACCAGGATTATGATGCAGATCATACTAGTGGAGACAGTGTAGTCGCTAAGTACATCCTTCAAATGTTCCTAGTCGAGAGTATATCGAGACAGGGCATCGATATACCAGAGTAGACTAGCGTATAGCTTCTCGACCCATGTAGACGGGCGATGGATGATCCCATATCCATTGATGTTTGATATCAGAGATAGTATACGGGTGCTCGGTGGAGACTGGGTACACTGGACGGACTCGCCGAGAACTCCCAGTTGGTATTATACCTAACGTCGGATGGCAGTTCTATGGTGACACTGGTACAGGTTAGTCTGTAGACCCAAGATCGTTATACAGTCTTGTGTGATTCCCACTATGCTTTGATTTACACCTTACCGCGTTCAAGAGAACGTGCAAAACGGTGGCTTTTGGGTACAGTCCCGAATCATATGGAGGCAATGAGCGATAGGAGGGGTTTCGTCTCTCCCGGTATTGGGAGTGGATGTTGCGCTGTGCTCGATTGGCTATAATAGGAAGTCCCTGGCCAGGGCTGCTTTATAGATATACTGGTAAGTGTTATCAGTAGTTTCTCGACCCATTATGAGCTTCATATAGACATGACTTATCGAGTTACTGGGGTCTGACGTTTAGCACACCTAGACGAGATATGCGATATATCAGATGAAGAGACCGGACTGTACGGTTGTGTTACTGATTGGATTCGCAGAAGTACGAGCATGCTTGCTTGTTGATCTTCTGATCGCTCAATACCCGGGTGACCATTATGTTTAGCAGACCGCTTGCAGCTTGTGGGTGTTTGATATGATCATCACCTACCGCCGGCATATTGACGAGCCTTTAAAGTCCTATACAGAAGTGTTCCCTTCCGAAAGACGCGACAAGACGCGGTGAACGTCTAGCCTGAATTTCGGGGTAGATGCTAATTGGTGCTATCTGTCCATCTCTCCGAAAATGCCAAGTTGATTTATGGCACCATATATCTAAGGTTTAAACGGATGCGGCCGATGTAGCAGATTTCGTCAGATTCCCCCTCGTTTGAGGGGGTTTTGATTGTGGGGACGCTCTTCCCTACAGGCGCAAGCCCCTGCAGTTAATTACACTACCACATCACGGTAACAACTTTCTCCTTCTCCATATGGTCACTTCGTGTCATGGGTGTTTGTTTTGTGTTTGGTTGCCCGTGGATTGTATACGGAGACTAATTTATGTTGTCGCCCGTAGGGCGGAGACTAGTCCAAATCCGTATCTTCTTAGATTTGGGTTTGGGGGTTGGGTTTAAGGATACGTTAGCCTCATTTTGAGACTAAGATCAACTTAAACGTTTGTTAAGGATACGTTAGTCTCATTTTAGACTAAGATCAACTTAACGGGATCGTTTAGATCCAACAAAAGAGTATTCGGGCTCTATTGTTTAGTTTAGAGACATCGCGGTCGAGGTTAAGGACATCATAGTCCATGGGCTTAAGGACCCCACAATCCAATATTAGTTTAAAGACATCACGGTCGAGATTAAGGACATCATAGTCCATAGGCTTAAGGACCCCACAGTCTATGAAATGGGTGGTTGTCGGGACTCGTCACCTCTCTGAAGACGTTGAAGGATTACAATAACAAATATCAGAGGAGAGAAGAGATGTACCCTCGAACCAAAGTGGATTAAGTGATTTGTAGTCCAATTTGAAACTAAGATCAATTAATTATATTATGAGCACATTGGCTCAGTTAAGTCTGAATTGAGGACTTATTGCCAACTTGGGCTAAGTCCAATTAAGTTTGAAATATTGGCATTTTGTTGGACCATTAGACATTTGTCTGAGTTCAGCCTCTCATCATTCAGCAATGCTTAAACAAGAGTTTGATGGCTTTGATAACATTTTTATCTTTGACTGGGTATTAAACATTATAACTCTGAGTTTTACTCAATTTTGAGATTTAGTTGAAGGGGAGGCTTTTGCCTCTGGAGAATTAGCCAATTTGGCTGAAAATAGTGTTAAATACTAGAGAAAAACAGTGTTAAATACTGGAAATAGAATTCTCAAATTAGTGTTAAACACTAGAAATAGAATTCTCGAATTAGTGTTAAATACTAGAAGACAACAGTGTTAAACACTGGGAATAAAACTATCCAATTAATGTTAAACACTAGAGGACAACAGTGTTAAACACTGGAAATAAAACCCTCAAATTAGTGTTAAACACTAAATAGGAATGGGTCACGTGGGGACACGTGAGGGCACCCAAAGGTGGGGCCAGATCCCCTTTTACTTTGTTCTGCAAATAATTGTTAAACACTTTGATTTCTGGCCATCACGTATTGGCATGTGATGGAGGTTTGTACGCTGATTGTTAAAGCGTTTATCAAGGGGTCATGTGGTAACACATGAGAGCGCCCAAGTCAGAACCTGTCTTGGCTTTATTCTCGTTATTTTGGAGGTCACGTGGGAGCACATGAGGCATTGCCTCAAAACTTTTTCTTCTTATTCTTGGGAGATCTGTTCAGGGGTCACGTAGGGACACGTGACCTAACTTTTTGCATGCATGGAGATCTTTCAAGTCTCTTTATTTTTTAAGAATTAAATTATCTATAGGGTTAAACCCTAATTATGTTTTAGAGGAATTAAATTCCTATGTATACGGAAGAATTAAATTCTTATGTACGGTTAAACCCTAATTTCTTTTAGGAGAATTAAATTCCTATATTTGTAAAAGAATTAAATTCTTATATAGGGCGAAACCCTAATTTCATTTAGGAGGAATTAAATTCCTGTGAATTTTGAGAGAATTAAATTCTCAAATAGGGTTAAACCCTAATTTATCTTGAAGGAATAAATTCCTGTGAATTTGGGAGAATTAAATTCTCTAAACTCAATTCTTTTGGATCTGCATGGAAGAATCTCCCCGATGAGAATTAAATTCTCAACTTGTGGGGAGATCTGCTTCTGCAGATTTTCAACCAAAAGAAGAACTAAGTTCTTATTCAGAAGAGTTAAACTCTTAAATTGGGAATTAAATTCTCTTTGTTTTATGGAACTTAGATCTCTTTCCCCTTTCTCATTTAGGGTTTCCTTTCTCTGAAGAGATCTTTTTCTCTCTCTTGAGAATTAAATTCTCCGCTCTTTTTTTCTCTCCAAAAAGTAGATCCTCCTCTCTTCTCTTCTTGGCTCCTATTTATAGGAGAAAGAAAAAAATCAATTTGTTTTGTCAATCTTTCATTGAAAGATTTTAATTGATTTTGTAACCAATATGATGTTTTAGATCACTCAGTGAATTTTATTCACCATTGGATTTTTAATTCGAAAGATCTTTTATCTGTTATTCCTGGAAAATTTCAGGAAAATCTTTCCTTGTATAAAATCTTTCCATAAATTGGTGATTTTTAATCACCATTGGATTTTTAGTCCAACAGTGCTCTATTTTACAGAGTACCATCTTTTTTGTTTGGAAAGATTTAAAGAAATATTTTCTCAGTTAGGGTTTTTGATTCCTTCTTAATTAGAATTTAATTCTATTAATTCATAGATCTTTAGGAACCCATCACGTGTTGGCACGTGACCCTCTGATTAAGCATTTGACCAGAATTTAATTCTGTTGTTTTAAAAAACTTCAAGAATTATCACGTGTCAGCACGTGACCCTTGGTCACGTGTTGACACGTGATGCCCCATTTGGATTTTTTCTTGTTATTTTATTATACCTTTAATTCTTTTCAGTGGGTTTAAAGGCCCATCACGTGTTGGCACGTGACCCCACTGATTAATTATTTCCAATTATTTATTTTATTCAGTACCTACAGGCTTTGCCTGTAAATGGTCACGTGTCTGCACGTGATGCCCGGTCACGTGTGAGCACGTGATACCTCATAACTTTTGATCCTGGATGAATTATGAGACTCATAATATATCAAATCGAAGGATTTTTCGAGACGCTTTCGATACCATCAGAATTTAGCTGTTTCTCATTCGGGAGTTTGTCAAAATGCAGCCCAGAAAATACTGGTTCGCATTTTCTTAAATGTATCGCTGCCATTTGATACCTTGGGCTCTTTTGCGCAGGATTTTTTTGGCGGGAATAAGAGGTTTCCTAGCTCAAGCGAAACGGAGTAGGAGCACACATGTGATATGTGCGGAACCAAGATTAATACGATATGAGATACCGTATACTATTCTCACGATTTGTGACATTGGTCGGTTATATGCGATATAACCGGGTTATCGGATCAAGTGTTGATTCGATAAATTATTACACATGATATTAGTCGGTTATATATGATATAGCCGGATTATTAAATTAAGAATTGATTTAATAGTTTAATGTATAATTATATATTTGATATATTACATTACATTAACTAATATTAGCTAACTTAAGATTTCTTTTCTCATTTTGGATACATTGATGTATATGTGATATATGTTAAATGTATCAAGCTAGTTTACAAATGCAACTAGGGTTAATGAGGGTTAAACCATGCTAGGGTTAAGATTAGGGTTTATATTTATCATTAAGTAATTCAAATATTGTGGGTATTTGTCATGGTTGATATTTGTTGAAAGTTTGTAGAAGCTTGTAAGCATCTTTGACTTTGTCCACTCTCTTTGTCTTGCTTAAGATATTTCTTGACCTAACCTTTAACCCTAGTTCATGGCTAACTCTCTACAAGGGTTAAGCATGACATGCTTAACCCTTGGTAGCATTTCTAACCTCACACAATAATTCATTTTAATCACTTGTTCTTCTTCTTCTTTTTCACAAAAGCTTTCTAGCTTTTTCAATGGTGATGATTTTGAGTGAGAAAATGAAATCTAAAGTGAACAAAATTCCTACTTCATCATCCTCTACCACTTTCCATTTAGTATAGGGTGTTTGCTTCACTAATTCCATGATTAGTGAAGAGATAGCTTGGGTTAGTGTCTCCTCGACGTAGATCATCTTCGGCCTCGAAGACTTCGAAGTAAGCATGTTCGTTTCTTTAAGGAAGCCTCTCTAGAGTCCGAGACTTCATGATCGCAGCGAAGGGACTACTACACGGAGTTAATGAAATGAAGGACCGGTCTACAAAGGTTGTATTCCTTGTTCGCTTTTAGTTACAAAGTGTTTGTAGATTATTCCGTCGATTTCTAGTATATGATTCTAGGGTTAGGGTTAGCTAGAACGGCAAAATTTTAATATGGCATGAGAGATGCCACCCGAAACCTTGCTGCCATGCTAGGGAACCCTACAGACCGGGAGGAAAACTGCTACAAGGTGATGCCCTTCGGCCTCAAGAACGCAGGGGCTACGTACCAACGGTTGGTCAACCGCATGTTCAGGCCACAGATCGGCAGAAACATGGAAGTTTACGTCGACGATATGCTCGTCAAATCGGTCTCATCAACCGACCATGCCAAGGACCTGGGCGAAGCGTTCGAAACAAGCATGTTCGTTTTTTTTATATATTTTTTTAAATTTTTTTTTTACTCGCTATTTTTTATTGCGAGTTGCCCAACCATTTCGGTTATTTCATATGCATATATTTTACTTACTAATTTCGTTGCAAGTTGCCCCATCATTTCGGCTATTTCATATGCATTTTTGGCTCGTTGACTTTTCGCCACGAGTATGGAACTTGGAATTTGGTGCCAATTTTAGCATCAGTATCGCTGCGACTGGAATATTACCAGGAGCGAATCATCATTTGCCTTGAAAAGACTTGGAATTTGATACTGATTTAGGCATCACCATCGCTACAACTGGGATATTGCCAGGAGCGAATCATCATTTGCCTCTGTCGATGTCGAACAAAGGTGGCTTAGTAAATAGGGTTAGGATCCTGTCGACTAAGCCTTTTGACTTCATGAGCCGTAAGGGTCTCATAAAGGTGATTCTCCCTACGAGTCGTGAGGATCTCGTAGGTGCATTTTCTCCTTAGGAATCGTGAGGATTCCTAAGTGTGTGTCCTCTTATAAATCGTAAGGATCTTACAAGAGTGTTTTCTCCTTGCAAGTCGAGAGGACCTACAAGTGTTTGTTCACCGTGTGAGCATATCCCTAGTCGCTGGTAGGACTCTATTAGGGAAATGTTCATTCATGCCCGTGGATTGTATACAAGGGTCAATATTGAACCGCTTGTAGGGCAATATAGGAGGTTGTGGTGGCTGCTTAAGAACAGGTTCAGATCCCTGTAGCTTAAGACTTTTGAATCTTATGAGCCGTGAGGGTCTCATAAGAGGGTTCTCCTTACGAGTTGTGAGGATCTCGCAAGTGTAATTTCTCCCTAAGGATCGTGGGGATCCCTAAGTGTGTTGCTCCCTTGTGAGTCGTAAGGATCTCACGCAGGTGGTTTCTTCTTACAAAGTCGAGAGGACCTTGTAAGTGTCTTTTAACGAGATTGTGCCTTTTCGGGTTTTCACAAAACTCGCCGGTAGCCCTGCTGTTTTTACTCATGGAGCCCTTTCGGGTTTTCATCCGTGCCCATTTTGCTTATGGACATACCGTTTTCCTTTTTTTCTCTTTTTTTTTATTCTAACGAGATTGCGCCCTTTCGGGTTTTCACAAAACTCGCCGGTAGCCCTGCTGTTTTTACTCACGGAGCCCATTTCCTTTTATTTTTCACTAAGCCCATTTAAAATCATTTTATGATTTTCCCAGCCGTTTCGTTTACAGCCCACAACCCTTTTTATTAAAATCCTAAAAAATTTAATTAGCCGGCCCACTCCCATTAACCCAAGCCCGCGTCCAAAGCCCCTCACTGTTCTTCTTCCTTCAAATAAATCCCCAACGGCTACCTCCTTAACTCGCGCGCGACCCGCCTCCTCCGCCGTCGCCCACGCCCTCGCCCTGCCGTTGCCCCCACGTTGTCAACCTCGTCTCCCTTATCTCTTTCCCACCTCGCTCGCCTCCTCATTTTTCCAGTCTCCTCACCTCTCTCGCTACACCCACCGAGCCCAACCTCGAACAGCCATTGCAATCTCCACCTCCATCGACGACGACAACACCATCGACAGCCTCCTCAGCGACCCCTCATCCCTCCTCCTTCACCCTCTTCTCTTAAGTAACTCACCCCAAGCATCCCCTGCATCCTTCTTCAACCCGAGCCCTCCATCAATCCAATCTCTGCACAAAAAAAAGAAAAAAAAAACCCATTACTATCAAGCTCGGCCACCTTGCACCCTCAACGCCGGCGAACTTCCCACCACATCACCGACCATCCTACGACCCCCTTGTCATCAGCAACACCCACACACCCCTACACCTACTCAACCGAGTCTCTCTCTCTCCCTCCAAAACCGCAAGTTTAAATCGATACCGCGAACTCACTGCATCCCTTAGCCGAAGCGACGCCGTCGACCGTCGTCGATCCTAATACACTCGCTGAGGATCATAAAGCATTCCTCAACGTCCAGTGGCTGTGCAAACGACTCCGGACAACCCCGACACGAGATCCACATCTAGATCGAGGCTCGCGGGAATCCGATACATAGCGTATATCGCGCGTTCGCGACGACACTATTGCCGTACGACCCCGAGGCGTTCTCCAGGCAAGTATTTACTTGCTTCATGCTATAATAATAGTGTTACCCATCTAGATCATGTAGTTTACAACTTTCCGATTTCCTATACGTGTTAAAACCTAAGTGCTCGATGTTAGTTACCAATAGAAATAATCGTCTAATTTGACGGTAACCTATACATTCTGTTGGCCCTTTGAATGATGTATAACGTGTGTGAAATTTGCTGGAAAACACGATTGTTAGTAACGAAAATCGATACCCCCAAACATGTCGTTAAAACTAGAATTTCCCTCGTAACTGAAAACGAATAAAATCACCATAAATCATACACATATTAGAAAGATGCGTTCGAGGGCTTAAATCGAAGCCGACTCGACGAACTTTAATACTATGTAGAATTTTAATGCTTTCTGTTCTGAAACCATGAAGATAAGTGGATTGAAACACGACTCTGGACTGCAGTCCAGAGCGTTTCTGATTAGTATGATCTATCTAAAGTCCTGCGTCCCCGTGTTTCCTGAAATCGTGTGATACGGAACCTTACAGTAGTTATAAAATATTCCTATTAGTGAAAGAAAACAAGTGGTTTCATTCCGATTCATCGCAGTTTGTTATTTTAAACTTATTTTAAAAGGGCAGAACTTGAAGCTGTCCAGAACACTTTCTGAAATGACATTTGAGATTGAACTGTGTATAACTTTCAACGTACAGATGCGATTGAAGATCCGTCTATTGCGTTGAATACTTTATCGAAAACCCTGAATTTCATTTAACTGTGACATCGCTAAATTCTGAGCCCAACTGGGTGCAATTCGTGTCGCGAAACAGATGTTCAGTTCTGAAATTGAAATTCCAGCCGCGAACACTTAAACTGAAACGGTTATATCTTGAAAACCGAAACTCCGATTGAACTAAAATAAATTTTGATGAATTCCTGACTGATTGTTCTATATATCTTACCTACATCATCTTTGCTGAATTCGTAACATATTAATTTGTGTAATTCATTTTAGTTCATGACATGCATGTTAATTCATAACATACAGAGCTTATTGGTAGCATACAATACATATATCATACCTTTGTCATATACACAATGTTAGTGCGTGTGGACATTGCATTATCGTGCGTAATAGATGTTGGTTTAGGAGTGACGAGTACACCAATGGAAAGTGAACATTCGTTACAGTGATTGATACAGTGGATAGTGATGAAACCGTGTCATTGGTATACTTATACACAACTAAATCAATATCATAAATAGTGTAACCTGGGGAAAAAGGGGGAAATCAAAGTGGAAAGAGTATCGTATTTAGCGGGACCGTGTTTAGAGGATGATCATTCGAACCGTGATACTTATACGTGTAGGACAGGATCTAGCGATCCGGCTGACAGGGTTATGTCCCGGGCATGTGGGCCGTTGTCTCGGGTATGTACGAGACTCTTGTTAAACATGATTCTCCTTCCACTATGTGATTTCAAACATGACCTAGAGACCGTTAGGGACACATAACATATTCTGCATCATATTGTGACGTAGTGTTTACTTGCATTACTGTCATACCAGTATTACCTCATTTACCTGTTTCATCTGATCATAATAATATTATTATTTATGTCGCTCTGACGACCTGAGTATGCATGCTCAGATTCCGCGCGAGGACCAGCACAGGAGACGGATCCATCTTTTGAGTTCACGGAGATATAGTTGGTGTACCTACTTCATTTACTTCTTTCCATAAAAGAGATTGTGAGATTGAACTTGGTTAGTTATCGTTTTTATTATATGTAATCTGTGAACAATGAAATTTTAATGTAATAAATTAGTGATGTGATTCCTTTAACACTGTGCTTTATTACTGATTACCATGTAGTGCTAGAAGCCGAAGTGTGACTACGGCGGGACGATCCCTTGACCGTAGGAGCATGGCTGGCCTAGTTATACCTCGTATTCCGTATTTTGGGATGCGGGGCGTGACATGGTTTAGTTGGTATCAGAGCCTGTGTTTAGTATCAAGGGATAACATTAACTAAACTGTATTACGTTATTCTTGTTTCACTACTCTTGATTTCTATCCTTGAATCTGAACCTATTCTTTTGAATCTTCCAGTGATATGACGTCCCCGAACGACCCCTCCTCGGACTCCAGTTCTCAGGACCACACGGAAAGAATACTCAATGCACTGACCACTCTCGCGGAAGCTCAGGAGAGGAAGACAGATTTGCTTGCTGAGGGACTCAGGGCGATTACCGCTGCAGGAGGACCCTCCGCGCTTATTACCGCCCCCGAGGGCGCTACTCCACCAGCTTATCAGAATAGGGCTGGTACGGTGTCAGACTTCCGACGGTTACACCCAGCTGCGTTCATAGGGATAGCTGAACCCCTTGAGGCTGAACAATGGCTGGTAAACATGGAAAATTTATTGGTAGCTGCCAGGGTTCCAGAGAAAGACAGAGTGGATGTGATAAAGATACAATTAGAAGACGAGGCCCGTACATGGTGGTCGGTAGAAGAAAGCAGACTTGAAGGACCGATCGAATGGAGCAAGTTTAAGGAGTGCTTCTTAGATCATTATTTTCCTCCCACAGCCAAGGCAGAAATGGAGGAAAAGTTTATTCTTTTAAAGCAGAATGGACGCCCAGTGGACGTTTATGCGGCAGAGTTCAACCGTCTGAGCCGCTTTGCTCCATACATGGTCAAATCAGAAGTCACCAGGGCTAGGCGTTTCCTTCAGGGGTTAGATTTTGAGTTGCAGCAGCTGATTGCATCGTTGGATCTACAGACTTTCGCACAGGTACTCAACGCGGCGAGAGTTCAGGAGCAATTGATTAACAAGTTCAGAAGACCCCCAGTCGTTCCAGCACGTAACCACGCGCCTTTTCGAGGAGCCATTCCGGTTCACAGAGCAGGGACGACGCAAATGAAGCGCCCGTTTGTACCACAACATCGCCCCCAGAGACAGGGCGTAACTTGCGGCTATTGCGGTAGAGGAGGACATACTCAGAAGGACTGTCGCCGTGCCAAGGGACAGTGCCTGATTTGCGGTTCCAGTCAACACAGGATTAACAGTTGTCCTGAGCGAGCAGAAATACAGGGAGGTTCTAGACCGTCACAGCAGAGGCCGCAGGAGCAGAGACAACCATTTACAGGTCGCGGTCAGGGACGGGCTTTCACCTTGACCGCAGAGCAGGCAGAAGCGTCAGGAGATGTGGTTACAGGTACTCTACTCGTACACTCCTTGCCAGCTAGAGTACTTTTTGATTCAGGAGCATCGCATTGTTTCTTGTCTGAGCATTTCACAAATACACACTCAATACCATATGAACCACTAACCAAGGGATGGGAAATTCATACGGGTAATGGCGTTATTATATCTAGTCGAGAATGTAGATTATGCCCAGTGGTAGTGTGTGGCAGGGAATTCTATGCGAATTTCCTCCTAATTGGGATAGGCAGTTACAACGTAATTCTTGGGATGGATTGGATGAGCACTTTCCACGCAGTTATCGATTGCCGTGCTAAGAAGGTGATCTTCCGCATTCCTAATCACCCGGAGTTCATTTTCGAGGGCGGAAGCGAATCTTTGGAACCAGCTAAGTACAGAGCAAAGCCTAAGGAACTGACAGCTATGGAGATTGATAAGAGCCCAGCCCCAGAAATTGTTCGGGACTTTCTAGACGTATTTCCTAAAGATCTACCGGGTCTACCACCTCCTCGAATCTTGGAGTTCTCGATCGATTTGATTCCAGGTACAGCCCCAGTATCCAGAGCCCCATACAGAATGGCACCGGTGGAATTGGCGGAATTGAAGAAGCAGGTTGAAGAACTGTTGGAGAAGGGGTTTATTCGGCCAAGCGCTTCACCGTGGGGTGCACCAGTTCTATTAGTAAAGAAGAAGGATGGATCGCTGCGAATGTGTATAGATTATCGGGAGCTGAACAAGGTCACAATAAAAAACAAGTACCCAATACCGCGCATTGACGACCTATTTGATCAGTTAAGTGGAGCCAAGGTTTTCTCGAAGTTGGACCTCCGTTCTGGATATCATCAAATCAGAGTAGCAGCTGAGGATGTATGCAAGACGGCTTTCAGGACCCGATACGGACATTACGAGTTCCTTGTGATGCCGTTCGGTGTTACCAATGCCCCAGCAATATTCATGGATTTAATGAACAGGGTGTTCGCAAAATACTTGGACACGTTTGTCGTTGTGTTTATCGACGACATACTTGTCTACTCGAAGACTCAGGAGGAGCACGCTGAACACTTGCGCACAGTCCTACAAATTCTTCGGGAAGAGAAGCTGTATGCGAAGCTAAGCAAGTGTGAGTTCTGGCTCGACAAGGTGCAATTTTTGGGCCATATTGTTTCGGGCGAAGGCATCTCGGTGGACCCGGCAAAGATAGAATCTGTCAGAGATTGGCCGACGCCAAAATCAGTAGCAGAGATCAGGAGCTTTCCGGGATTGGCAGGTTATTATCGGAGATTCGTCCAGGATTTCTCAAGAATCGCGGAACCATTGACACGGCTGACACGGAAGGACGTGCCGTTTACATGGATAGAGGAGTGCACTCAGGCATTCGACACACTAAAGCAGAAGTTAACCACAGCACCTATACTTACAGTACCAGATAATTCAGGTGGTTTGGTGATATACAGTGATGCCTCAGGAAAGGGTTTAGGCTGTGTTTTGATGCAGCACGGCCGGGTGGTTGCTTACGCCTCTCGACAACTGAGGAACCACGAGAAGAACTACCCCACGCATGACTTGGAGTTAGCTGCTGTAGTCTTTGCGTTGAAGATTTGGAGGCACTATCTATTGGGTGAGAAAGTGGAGGTATACACGGATCATAAAAGTCTGAAGTATGTTTTCACTCAGAAGGAACTGAACATGAGGCAGCGCCGATGGCTAGAGCTGATGGCAGATTATGACTTGGACCTTCAGTATCACCCGGGGAAGGTCAATGTTGTACCAGACGCACTCAGTCGCAAACCAGCGGTCATGATGTTGACCGATCAGAGAAGTATTATTGAGGATTTCCAGAGACTTGAACTTGAGGTTGTTACGCCGAACGCACTCAGTCAATTTTGGCAACTACAGGTGCAAGCTTCCCTAGTGGATCGTATCAAGATTGCACAAGCGGGTGATCCTCGATTGCAAAAGTTCAGAGAGCAAGTGGAAGCTGGACTGAGAACGGATTTGATTATACATGAAGATGGCTCTTTGAGATTCGGTAGCAGACTCTGCGTACCTAAAGGAGACGTACGAGAAGAAGTTTTGGCTGAAGCACACAGTTCAGCTTATTCTGTGCATCCAGGAGGTACAAAAATATATCAGGACCTAAAGCAGCACTTTTGGTGGAACGGAATGAAGCGGGAAATTGCGAGGTTCGTATCCAGGTGTTTGGTATGTCAACAAGTGAAGGCGGAACATCAGAGGACAGCAGGATTGTTACAACCATTGCCGGTACCTGAATGGAAGTGGGAGCACATTACTATGGATTTTGTGACGGCCTTACCACGGAGCCCTAGAGGCAATAACGCTATTTGGGTTATCGTCGATCGCCTCACAAAAGCTGCACACTTTCTACCTTTCCGAGTGGGACAGTCGACAGAATCACTGGCAGAAAGATATATGCAGAAGATTGTGCGACTTCACGGTGTTCCAGTCAGCATTGTGTCAGACCGGGACACGAGATTCTTGTCACACTTTTGGAAGAGCTTACAGGAGAGTTTGGGAACCCACCTTAAATTCAGCACAGCTTATCACCCACAGACGGGTGGACAATCCGAGCGTACAATTCAGACGCTCGAGGATATGTTGAGAGCCTGTATGTTGGACTTTCAGGGCTCCTGGGAGGACCATCTGCACCTAGTCGAGTTCTCTCATAACAACAGTTATCAGGCTAGTATTCAGATGGCTCCTTTTGAAGCGTTATACGGGCGGAAGTGTCGATCCCCAGTATTTTGGGATGATGTGGGAGAACGAAGATTACTGGGCCCCGAACTCATCGTTCAGACAGTCGACAAGGTTCAAATGATCAGACAGCGTATCAAGACGGCTCAGGATCGACAGAAGAGTTGGGAAGATACCAGCAGAAGGGCACTTGAGTTCGAAGTTGGAGATCATGTATTTTTGAAGATTTCCCCTACCCGTGGAGTTATCAGATTCGGAAGTCGGGGAAAACTTAGTCCCCGTTTTATCGGACCTTTTGAGGTGCTAGAGCGAGTAGGAGAGGTGGCCTATCGACTGGCCTTGCCTCCATCGCTAGCTGGTGTGCACAATACCTTCCACGTGTCACAGTTGCGGCGTTACGTTCGAGATGAGAACCATGTTCTGGACCATTCAGAGTTAGTTTTGGGGACCGATCTGTCATACGAGGAGCAGCCTACTACCATTCTCGACCGCAGAGAGAAAGTGCTGAAGAATAAGGTCATTCCGTTAGTCCGAGTGTCTTGGGGCGGTCGTTCCCCAGGAGAATCCACCTGGGAGCGGGAGGAAGACATCCGTGATCGTTATCCACATCTTTTTGTTTAATACATTGTTTCTTGTATCTTTGTTAAATTTCGAGGACGAAATTTTCGTTAAGGGGGGTATGATGTAAATCCCCGTTCCCTTTCTACATGAAATCTCCTATTTTCTGAATTCTAGTGATTAACTTATTCTTGACTTCATATATTTTTAGTTGGTTGTTTAAACCCTATTTTTCCAGCTCTTTTGGAATTATAGTCCAAACCCTAAAAGCTAAAACCTAAGACTTAAAAACCAAAGCCGAAACAAACCAAAATGAGCAAAACGCTTAACCTTAAACAAATTTTAAACTTACAGCCCTTATTTTTTTACCCAGCCCAACACATTAAAATTTTATTATTAACACTTGAAAAGCCCCGGCCCATCCCCTTAAAATTCTTTCAGCCCACACATCCTAGTTAATAAAATTTCTTGTTAAATATTACCCTCAGCCCATTTCCTTTTATTTTTCACTAAGCCCATTTAAAATCATTTTATGATTTTCCCAGCCGTTTCGTTTACAGCCCACAACCCTTTTTATTAAAATCCTAAAAAATTTAATTAGCCGGCCCACTCCCATTAACCCAAGCCCGCGTCCAAAGCCCCTCACTGTTCTTCTTCCTTCAAATAAATCCCCAACGGCTACCTCCTTAACTCGCGCGCGACCCGCCTCCTCCGCCGTCGCCCACGCCCTCGCCCTGCCGTTGCCCCCACGTTGTCAACCTCGTCTCCCTTATCTCTTTCCCACCTCGCTCGCCTCCTCATTTTTCCAGTCTCCTCACCTCTCTCGCTACACCCACCGAGCCCAACCTCGAACAGCCATTGCAATCTCCACCTCCATCGACGACGACAACACCATCGACAGCCCCCTTAGCGACCCCTCATCCCTCCTCCTTCACCCTCTTCTCTCAAGTAACTCACCCCAAGCATCCCCTGCATCCTTCTTCAACCCGAGCCCTCCATCAATCCAATCTCTGCACAAAAAAAAGAAAAAAAAAACCCATTACTATCAAGCTCGGCCACCTTGCACCCTCAACGCCGGCGAACTTCCCACCACATCACCGACCATCCTACGACCCCCTTGTCATCAGCAACACCCACACACCCCTACACCTACTCAACCGAGTCTCTCTCTCTCCCTCCAAAACCGCAAGTTTAAATCGATACCGCGAACTCACTGCATCCCTTAGCCGAAGCGACGCCGTCGACCGTCGTCGATCCTAATACACTCGCTGAGGATCATAAAGCATTCCTCAACGTCCAGTGGCTGTGCAAACGACTCCGGACAACCCCGACACGAGATCCACATCTAGATCGAGGCTCGCGGGAATCCGATACATAGCGTATATCGCGCGTTCGCGACGACACTATTGCCGTACAATCCCGAGGCGTTCTCCAGGCAAGTATTTACTTGCTTCATGCTATAATAATAGTGTTACCCATCTAGATCATGTAGTTTACAACTTTTCGATTTCCTATACGTGTTAAAACCTAAGTGCTCGATGTTAGTTACCAATAGAAATAATCGTCTAATTTGACGGTAACCTATACATTCTGTTGGCCCTTTGAATGATGTATAACGTGTGTGAAATTTGCTGGAAAACACGATTGTTAGTAACGAAAATCGATACCCCCAAACATGTCGTTAAAACTAGAATTTCCCTCGTAACTGAAAACGAATAAAATCACCATAAATCATACACATATTAGAAAGATGCGTTCGAGGGCTTAAATCGAAGCCGACTCGACGAACTTTAATACTATGTAGAATTTTAATGCTTTCTGTTCTGAAACCATGAAGATAAGTGGATTGAAACACGACTCTGGACTGCAGTCCAGAGCGTTTCTGATTAGTATGATCTGTCTAAAGTCCTGCGTCCCCGTGTTTCCTGAAATCGTGTGATACGGAACCTTACAGTAGTTATAAAATATTCCTATTAGTGAAATAAAACAAGTGGTTTCATTCCGATTCATCGCAGTTTGTTATTTTAAACTTATTTTAAAAGGGCAGAACTTGAAGCTGTCCAGAACACTTTCTGAAATGACATTTGGGATTGAACTGTGTATAACTTTCAACGTACAGATGCGATTGAAGATCCGTCTGTTGCGTTGAATACTTTATCAAAAACCCTGAATTTCATTTAACTGTGACATCGCTAAATTCTGAGCCCAACTGGGTACAATTCGTGTCGCGAAACAGATGTTCAGTTCTGAAATTGAAATTCCAGCCGCGAACACTTAAACTGAAACGGTTATATCTTGAAAACCGAAACTCCGATTGAACTGAAATAAATTTTGATGAATTCCTGACTGATTGTTCTATATATCTTACCTACATCATCTTTGCTGAATTCGTAACATATTAATTTGTGTAATTCATTTTAGTTCATGACATGCATGTTAATTCATAACATACAGAGCTTATTGGTAGCATACAATACATATATCATACCCTTGTCATATACACAGTGTTAGTGCGTGTGGACATTGCATTATCGTGCGTAATAGATGTTGGTTTAGGAGTGACGAGTACACCAATGGAAAGTGAACATTCGTGACAGTGGTTGATACAGTGGATAGTGATGAAACCGTGTCATTGGTATACTTATACACAACTAAATCAATATCATAAATAGTGTAACCTGGGGAAAAAGTGGGAAATCAAAGTGGAAAGAGTACCGTATTTAGCGGGACCGTGTTTAGAGGATGATCATTCGAACCGTGATACTTATACGTGTAGGACAGGATCTAGCGATCCGGCTGACAGGGTTATGTCCCGGGCATGTGGGCCGTTGTCTCGGGTATGTACGAGACTCCTGTTAAACATGATCCTCCTTCCACTATGTGATTTCAAACATGACCTAGAGACCGTTAGGGACACATAACATATTCTGCATCATATTGTGACGTAGTGTTTACTTGCATTACTGTCATACCAGTATTACCTCATTTACCTGTTTCATCTGATCATAATAATATTATTATTTGTGTCGCTCTGACGACCTGAGTATGCATGCTCAGATTCCGCGCGAGGACCAGCACAGGAGACGGATCCATCTTTTGAGTTCACGGAGATATAGTTGGTGTACCTACTTCATTTACTTCTTTCCATAAAAGAGATTGTGAGATTGAACTTGGTTAGTTATCGTTTTTATTATATGTAATCTGTGAACAATGAAATTTTAATGTAATAAATTAGTGATGTGATTCCTTTAACACTGTGCTTTATTACTGATTACCATGTAGTGCTAGAAGCCGAAGTGTGAATACGGCGGGACGATCCCTTGACCGTAGGAGCATGGCTGGCCTAGTCATACCTCGTATTCCGTATTTTAAGATGCGGGGCGTGACAGGAAGGCCTATGGCCCATCTGGTCCATTTGAGCCAGCTTGTCAATCAAGGCCTGGAAGGTGGTCGGCTTCATTATGAATTGGGATATGGTCGCTTGAGGGTCAAGAGTACCCACGAACATGCCTACCGCAGGCGCTTCTTCGATGCGCTGCTCACACTTTGACCATAGATTCCGCCATCGTATTGCATACTGGACCCATATTTCTCCAGCCTTCACGCTGGCATTGATCAATGCCGTGATTGGGGTGCGTTCACTAGCACTCGCGAAACGCTGGGTGAATAGCAACTCCATCTCTGCGAATGTCTTGACAAAGTCATTTGGGAGTTCGGAATACCACTCGAATGTCGTCTCCGATAAACTGCCAAAAAACTGGCGGAGCGGTAGCTTATAGTCACCTCCAGTGTTGCCGCACAGAGCCCTAAACTGAGCGACATGTTGATGGGGATTGCCTGTCCCCTTGTACACATGGAATTTAAGGATTCTGTATCCCGGCGGGTACTTTATTTGGTCATACCAGCCTGGATAGGGTCGTCCAGTCTTAACGATCTGCCCGGCCGCTTCATTTGCCTGGTGAGCTCGTATCTGCTGAGCGATGTAATCATCCAGGGCAGCTTTGGAGATTGTCTCCTCCTTGGCTGTTAATAGAGCCGGCAGAGGATTTGATGTCTCTCCGCTATCATCTTCAATTATTACTGGAGGGTCTTCGGCTGGAGGGTCCGGCTGGATCATCATGCCCACCATATCTTGGAATAGAAGAACCATTTGTTTTATATTGGTCTCTTGTTCTGCGGCCTCTATGTCCTTCATCTCAAGCATTCTTCGAAGGAATTCAGCATCAGTTTCCTGCTCATGGCGCTGCTCCGAGGATGTCTCCGGGCTTGCTTTCGGTCCCGTAAGTGCGGCCATAGCTGTTAGCATTTCTTGGAGCTTTTGTTGTCGTTGCTCCTGAGACTTGGTCACTGATCGTGTAAGCGGTCGATGACCTGTGGAGATACGGCTATCCACTTTCCCGGATGCCATATAGATAGTATGTACCACCATGCCCCCAGACTTGGGATGTTTGGGTTCAGTGGTCTTGCGATTCGTTGCAGACTCGGGGATTTTCTTCGGCCTTCTCCTCTTGTGGGTGGTCGAAGTCGAGGGGTCATTGCAGTGGGCACCCAAGTAGCTGTCGCTTTCTGTAGTTTGACATGGTGATCCTCTTCTTGCCGAACCTTCATCTTTTTCTGTCGGCGGGGATAGTTTTGATCTACCACAGAGTCCTGGACCTGACGCCAGACTTTGTAAATCTTAGAGGACAGCCGCTGAGGGGGCTGCTCCAGCTTTGCCTTTGGGGATTTCTCCATAGGTGGAGGAGATCTTTTCAGCACAGCAGTTGGCGAATCCCTGCACACCTTGTTAAGTAGTTCAAAGCTGTTCCCAGTTAGAACAGCAGCGTCGACTTCCACCATTGGAGCTGGCGGAGTCAATCCGGAAGGGGAATTGCCCCCAGCTTTCCTCACTCGGCGCCAGTAGCGACGTCGAGCATGACGTGCGGCCGGTACTGGCTTAGCTATGGGGGTGGTTTCATCACGCCCCATGTCTTGGTGAAGGGTTATTGCCGGTGCGAGCATCTTGAAGACTGACGTCCGTTGAAAGGGAATGGTCAGCCTGTCGCAGGCAGACTTTCGAGTGGGGGAAGAAGCCTTAGCGACTTCGCTTGGATGGGGAGTTGTAACGGCCAGTCTTGTGAAGACCGACCCTTTGGCAGGAGAAGCCGCTTTGACGATTTCAGAACCAGGAATAGCTATCCTTTTCGTGATAACCCCTTCTGGTATTGCGGGCTTCTTCATGGGCCCGTTGGAGCTTTGGCCCAGTCTGTTGAAAACTGAGGCAGTGGAGTTGGGCGACCCGTTGAGAAGGGCCGCAGTAGTTATAAGCCGATCAAAGACCAACTTCTTTGAAGCCTCTTGCAATGGTACAGGGGTGTTGAAGCTTGTTGGCGGGATCATGGTCCCGAAGAACAATCCAGTGGTGGCCTGAGTCACCTGTTTCACCGGCATAGCGAAGATGGAGGCCGCTTGAGGCCCGTAAGTCACTCTTCCGGACGGGACGGAGCGAGAGTTGCAGTTGCAGTTAGTGCAGTTTGAAGCCATTGATCTTCTGTTTTCTGCACGGAGCAAGACACCAAATCTTAGTACCTCGAATCCACAGGCAACCATAGCAAACCGCGATTCATTCGCGAACACGACACACGAAGTGTGGAGTGGAAAGAGGAAGAGGTCCCACCGGGCGTGTCAGAATCTGTTCCCCTCCGAAAGACGTGACAAGACGCGGTGAACGTCTAGCTTGAATTTCGGAACAGATGCTTATTGGTGCTATCCGTCCACCTCTCCGAAGATGCCAAGTTGATTTATTGCACCATGTATCGAAGGTTTAAACGGATACGGCCGATGTAGCAGACTTCGTCAGATTCCCCCTCGTTTGAGGGGTTTTTGATTGTGGGGACGCTCTTCCCTGCAGGCGCAAGCCCCTGCAGTTAATTAAGCTACCGCATCACGGTAACAACTTTCTCCTTCTCCATATGGTCACTTCATGTCGTGGGTGTTTGTTTTGTGTTTGGTTGCCCGTGGATTGTATACGGAGACTAATTTATGTTGTCGCCCGTAGGGCGTGGACTAGTCCAAATCCGTATCTTCTTAGATTTGGGTTTGGGGGTTGGGTTTAAGGATACGTTAGCCTCATTTTGAGACTAAGATCAACTTAAACATTTGTTAAGGATACGTTAGTCTCATTTTAGACTAAGATCAACTTAACGGGATCGTTTAGATCCAACAAAAGAGCATTCGGGCTCTATTGTTTAGTTTAGGGACATTGCGGTCGAGATTAAGGACATCATAGTCCATGGGCTTAAGAACCTTACAATCCAATGTTAGTTTAAAGACATCACGGTCGAGATTAAGGACATCATAGTCCATGGGCTTAAGGACCCCACAGTCCATGAGATGGGTGGTTGTCGGGACCCGTCACCTCTCTGAAGACGTTGAAAGATTACAACGACAAATATCAGAGGGGTGAAGAGATGTACCCTCAAACCAAAGTGGATTAAGTGATCTGTAGTCCAATTTGGAACTAAGATCAATTAATTATATTATGAGCACATTGGCTCAGTTAAGTCTGAATTGAGGACTTATGGCCAACTTGGGCTAAGTCCAATTAAGTTTGAAATATTGGCCCTTTGTTGGACCATTAGACATTTGTCTGAGTTTAGCCTCTCATCATTCAGCAATGCTTAAACAAGAGTTTGATGGTTTTGATAACATTTTTATCTTTGACTGGGTATTAAACATTATAACTCTGAGTTTTACTCAATTTTGAGATTTAGTTGAAGGGGAGTGTTTCCCCAATCAGAGCAAAACTCTGTTCAAATTCCAAGATTTGAAATGAAGTGACTCTTTCTTTTCCAATAAAGAGCAAAGCTCTGTATTAAAAATCTAAAGTAAAAAATTGAAGCAACGCTTCAATTCCCCTGCGCTGCGCGCTGCGCGCCACGTGTCAAAAGCAGACACGCCAGCGCCAGGAGCGCTGCGCTCTAAGCAGCGCACCCCAATCAGAGCAAAGCTCTATTTCAAAATACAAATTTTAAAAATTGAAGCAACGCTTCAGATCTTTTGCGCTCTGCACTGTGCGCCACGTGTCAGACACAGGCGTGCTAGCGCCAATTTCGCCAGCACTGGAATTTAAATAATAAATTATTAATTAATCAGAATTAAAATTCTGTTCTAGAAAGATCTTTCCAATCTTATTAAAATAAGAAGATTATCTTCTGTAAAACAGAGGCCTTAGGATCAAAGATCCAACGGTGGGGAAATATCCCCAGATCAATCAGAGAATGATCTCTATAACTAACTTAACAAATCAATTGGCCCTATATAAAGGCCCCAAGACCTCAAGTCCCATATAGAGAGAACCCTCTGCAAATTTTGAGAAGAACTCAAAGAGAAAGAAAGGCAATCCTTTGAAGAAAGAAGATCATTTTCTTCATCTTTAAAGGTAAAGAATTATATTCTTGAAGAACAGAGATGAAATCATCTCATTAAAAAAAGAAGAATCATCTTCTAAAAAGATCAGAGATCTGAGAACAAGATCAAGATCTTCAATAGAAAAGAAAAAGATCAAAAGATCTAATCATAAAAAAATAAAAGAAGTAATTTACTTCATTAACAGATCTTTTGATCTATAAAGGCACAGCCTTTTGATAAGAACAAGAACCTTAGTTCTTGGATCTTGAGGCAATGCCTCTCTTGAAGAACAGAACAAAAAAAACTTGTACTTTGATCTGAATTTGATCAAAATGCGCTCTGCGCTATTGGACAGTGCCTTGCACTTTTGAAATGTGCCTTTGCGCTTATTGGACTGGCGCACTCGCCACATGTTAACCACAGAACGGTTTGCGCTTTGCGCATCTAAAAATAGCGCACTGCGCTCTTGGACTAGCGCACTGCGCCAGAGCGCGCCACGTGTCATTCACTGGCGCAGCGCACTCAGAAAGCGCAGTGCGCTAACAGACTTGCGCTTAGCGCTGATCGTGACACGTGTCACCTTTGCATGCGCTAGCGCAATGCTCTCTTTGATTGGCGCAAAGCGCCTGACAAGCCACGTGGCGCACTATCGGACCACTATTTCGTCCCTGATAAATGCTATGCATTTAATTACATCCAATGTCAGAGCCCAATGCTATGCATTATTAAAAAGGCCGAGCCCAAATAAAGGCTTAATAGCCAGAACAATAAAATGTTCAACTCATATCAACTGAGCCCATATGCTCATAAACCTGCAAACAGAGTTTAGTCCCAAATTGGACTATAAATCTCCCAACCAATATTGGTTCAAGGGTACATCTCTGAACTCCTCTGATATTTATCGTTGTAATCCTGAAACGTCTTCAGAGAGGTGACGGGTCCCGACAGCCATACATTCCACGGACTATGATGTCCTTAACCTTGACCGGGATGTCCTTAAACGAACATTGGACCACCATGTCCTTAAATTGGTAATTGATCGAAATGTCCGTAAACTAAACAATAGAGTCTAAATGCTCTTTTGTTAGATCTAAACGATCCTGTTAAGTTGATCTTAGTATAGAAATTAGACTAACGTATTCTTAACAAACGTTTAAGTTGATCTTTGTCTCAAATGAGGCTAACGTATCCTTAAACCAAATCCCCAAACCCAAATCTAAGAAGATACGGATTTGGACTAATCCACGCCCTACGGGCGACAACATAAATTAGTCTCCGTATACAATCCACGGGCAACCACAAACAAAACAAACACCCACGACACGAAGTGACCATATGGAGAAGGAGAAAGTTGTTACCGCGATGCGGTAGCGTAATTAACTGCAGGGGCTTGCGCCTGCACGGAAGAGCGTCCCCACAATCAAAAACCTCTCAGACGAGGAGGAATCTGACGAAGTCTACTACATCGGCTGCATCCGTTTAAACCTTCGATACATGGTGCCATAAATCAACTTGGCATCTTCGGAGAGGTGGACGGATAGCACCAATTAGCATCTGCCCCGAATTTCAGGCAAGACGTCATTCTTGCGCCGTCTTTCGGAGGTGAACGGATTCTGGCACACCCGGTGGGACCTCTTCCTCTTTCCACTCCACACTTCGTATGTCGTATTCGCGAACGAATCGCGGTTTGCTATGGTTGCCTGTGAATTCGAGGTACTTAGATTTGGCGTCTTTCTCCGTGCAGAAAACAGAAGATCAATGGCTTTAAACTGCACTAACTGCAACTGCAACTCTCGCTCCGTCCCATCCGGAGGAGTGACTTACGGGCCTCAAGCAGCCTCCATCTTCGCTATGCCGGTGGAACAAGTGACTCAAGCCACCACTGGGCTATTCTTCAGGACTATGCTCCCACCGATGAGCTTCAACGCCCCACTACCATTTCTAGAAGCCCCGAAGAAGTCGGTCTTTGATCGGCTCACCAATACTGCGGCCCTTCTCAACAGGTCGTCCAAATCCAATGCCTCAGTTTTCAATAGACTGGGCCAAAACTCCAACGGGCCCATGAACATGCCCGCAATACCTGAAGCAGCCATCCCAAAGCGGATAGCTATCCCGGCTCAAGCAGACGAAATCATCGGAAAGGCTTCTCCTGCCAAGAAGTCAGTTTTCACAAGGCTGGCCACTCCGGCTCCCACTCCAGGCAAAGTCACCTCTGCCCAGAGGTCTGTATTCGATAGACTGGACATTACTTCTCGACGAATGTCAGTCTTCAAGAGGCTGGTATCAGCAGCGCTTGACCAGAGCAGGGGGCATGACAAAGCCATCCCCATAGCTGAACCAGCCCCAACAGCTCGACATGCTCGACGTCGCCACTGGCGCCGAGTAAGGAAGGCCGGGGGCAACTCTCCCTCTGGGCTAACTCCACCGGCTCCAACGGTGGAAATTAATGCTGCTGTTCCAACCGAGAACAGTTTTGAGCTGCTAAATAAGGTGGGCAGGAACTCTCCTACCGCCGTGCTGAAGAGGTCTCCTCCACCGGTGGAGACGGTCACAGAAATGAAGCCAAAGCAGTCCCTTCAACGGCTGTCTTCCAAACTTAACAAAATCTGGCGGCAAGTCCGAGAGTCGGTGGTCGATCAAGATTATCCTCACCGACAAAAGAAGCTGAAGGTTCAGCAGGAAGAGAATCGCCCTGTCAAGCCACAGAATGCAACGGCTACTTGGGTGCCCACTGCGACGGCCCCCTCAACATCAACTGCTCAAAGGAGAAGGAGGCCAAGGAAAGCCCCTGTGACTACGGCAGACGACAAAGATGCTGAGCCCAAACGCCCCAAGTCTGGGGGCATAATGGTGCATACTGTTTACATGGCTTTCGGAAAAGAGGAAAGCCGCGCTTTGACGTGTCACCGACCGCTCATCCGATCTGTGACAAAAGCCCAGGAACAACAGCAGAAGCTTCAGGAGATGCTGACTGCAATGGCCGCACTTACCGGGCCAAAAGAAAGCCCGGAGGTATCATCAGAACAGCGTCACGAACAAGAAACTGACGCCGACTTCCTACGCAGAGTCCTCGAAAAGAAGGACAGAATAAGCGGCTAATATAAAACAAATGACGCTTCTCTTCCAAGACATGGTGGGGATGATGCTACAGCCGGATCCTCCAGCTGAAGACCCTCTGATCATTGTTGAAGACGATAGAGGGGAGACATCTAATCCTCCTCCGGCTCTTTCAGCAGCCAAGGAAGAAGCCATCTCTAAGGCCGTACTCGATGATTACATAGCTCAGCAAATACAAGCTCACCGAGCGAACGAAATGGCTGGCCAAGTTGTCAAGACTGGACGACCCTATCCGGGCTGGTATGACCAAATAAGTTACCCGCCGGGATATACGATCCCTAAGTTCTATGTATATAAAAGGACAGGAAATCCCCATCAACACGTCACTCAGTTCAGGGCTCTTTGCGGCAACACCGGGGGCGATGATAAACTGTTGCTTCGCCAATTCGTCGGCAGCTTAGCGGACGGCCTTCGAATGGTATTCAGAGCTGCCTAACGAATCTGTCAAAACATTTGCGGAGATGGAGCTGCTGTTTACACAAAGATTTGCAAGCGCCAGCGAGCGCACCCTGATCACCGCATTGATTAACGCCAGGGTAAGGCCAGGCGAAACGTAGGTTCAATACGCAATACGGTGGCGAAACATATGGTCGAAGTGTGAACAACGCATCGAAGAAACACCTACGGTAGGCATGTTCGTGGGCACTCTTGATCCGCAAGAAACCATCTCGCAATTCATGATGTTCTTCAAGCCAACTACTTTCCAGGCCTTGATTGACAAGTTGGCCCAAATGGATCAGATGGGTCATAGACCATATCCTTCAAAGACGGATCCTCGGAATGAAAAGGGGAAAGGAAAAGCAACTTTCGTTGCTAATACTCAACAACAGCCGAGCAACTTAAAGCCGGTTGTCCGTCAAAACAATATGCGTCCACGCCCATCCCTTGAGGAAAGACTAAGACGTCCTTACTCATTTCCTCAGGATAAAACGAGAAGACTGTTCGAGCTGGCAGTGCGCAACAGACTCATCAATCTGCCGAGTCCAAAACGTCCGTTGCAGCCAGGCGATTTCAACAATCCTAATTATTGCCCTTACCATCAGGTAGTAAGCCATCCAATCGAATATTGTTTCGTTTTCAAAGGCTGGATTGAGGACCAATACCAACAAGGCAAGTTCACATTATCCTAAAACTGGAAGGTGAACCCGCCACAACCTCATGCCTCTAAAAAAGTGGACATGCCGGGGGCATCGTGCTCTTTTATAGAAGAAACTCCGTGGGAGGTCGCCCTTTCAGCCAAAACTAAAAGAATGCTGAAGGATCTTCACACATGCCTAGCCGTCAGGTGGAAAAGTCCGCCAGAACCCGAGGTCATTGATGGGATGCTGAAACCACGCCCAACACCGAGAATTGATAACAGTGGGCAAAACACCCAGGCACAGCCGTCAAAGTTTTCAAAGAAAAAGAAGAAGACCAAAAAGCTTGCGCAGTTTGATGACAAGCGCACGGATCTGCGAAAACATATTGACGCACTGGAAGAATATAATCAGAAGGCGTGGACCCCAGCCATATTCCGAGAATTCCTCAGCCACGACCTTGAGGACGGAGATGATGACGAAGACTCGTCGGATGAACCTGAGGATTATGTGGCAAGCTGCCATATGATCTCTTACTCGTCGATAGACAATGAAGAAGCTCCTGATGCAGAGAAACCGGGGGCAGATCCTAAACCAAAACTTCTAGGGCTATCAGACGAAACAATTGATGCATTCCTGAACGAAGCCCGTCTAAAAAGAAAAGCTGATCGGGAGCTCGAGATGACCATATTTGAAAAGGCCAAACGCTGGCGACTGGACAAAAGGGTCAAAACACTCCCACCAGATCAAAGTACATCCGCCGCAAATGAAAGCAGGATCAAGATATGGAAACGATTCACCAAAGCCATATCGATGGGGATGAAGCTGCCCTCATTCAGAGAAAATTCTCCTGGCGGTATATATCTTGATGAAGTGGACGTACATCCTAATTTCTGCTTATATCATCAGAAGATCGCACATCCTACTGAAGACTGCAACTCCTTTAAGTGTTGGTGGCAAGGGTATGTCGCTCACAGGCAACACTTCAAGAAGACAAAGCGTAATGCTCGTAGACAGCGGAAAAATGCGACAGATGAGTGTAAAAGAATTGCCGGCAATTGTCATAGGGTTGATCTCGGGGGATCGCGAGTTCTCACCTTCGGGAGCGACTCCGATGAAGAAGTAGCCCTTGGCCCTCTCTTCAAGGAATCCATCTCTGAAACGAAAGAACTGAGGAGTTGCGAGAACATTCAGCCGTGCAATCGCATGCTACCCGGAGAGAATCTCGGACCCGCAAACAAGGATCGAACAAAAAGGATAAGGGGAAGGGAAAAACGGTCTTCGTCGCCAACGCTCAACAACAATCGAGTGTCCCTAGACCGGTTGTTCGCCAAAGTAACAAGCGGCAACCCCTCTATGAGAAGTTGAAACGTCCTTACTCATTTCCCCGGGATGAAACAAGGAGACTGTTCGAACTAGCAGTGTGCAACAGGCTTATCACTCTACCGGAGCCGAAACACCCACTACAACTGAACGATTTCAACAATCCTAATTACTGCCCTTACCACCGAGTATAAACTGGGTTGAAGACCAATACCAACAAGGCAAGTTCGCGCTGTCCGAAAACTGGAAGATGAACCCGCCACAACCACATTCTTTGAAAAAGATGGACATGCCGGGGGCATAGTGTTCATTCACAGAGAAAGCCCCTGGACCGAAAAGTCCGTAAACTAGAAATTCGCCTCAAACACGGCAACAATGGACCACTATGTCCTAAAACTGGCTGCGGACCGAAATGTCCCTAAACTAACAATGGACCGCAATGTCCTAAAACTTGCAACTGACCGAGATGTCTATAAAATATTATGGACCGCGGTATCCCAAAGCTGACGTGGTAAAAAAAAACGGTATGTCCATAAGCGAAATGGGCACGGATGAAAACCCGAAAGGGCTCCGTGAGTAGAAACAGCAGGGCTACCGGCGAGTTTTGTGAAAACCCGAAAGGGCACAACCTCGTTAAAAAAACGGTATGTCCATAAGCAAAATGGGCACGGATGAAAACCCGAAAGGGCTCCGTGAGTAAAAACAGCAGGGCTACCGGCGAGTTTTGTGAAAACCCGAAAGGGCGCAATCTCGTTAAAAGACACTTGCAAGATCCTCTCGACTTTGTAAGGAGAAACCACCTGCGTGAGATCCTTACGACTCATAAGGGAGCAACACACTTAGGGATCCTCACGATCCCTAGGGAGAAATTACACTTGCGAGATCCTCACGACTCGTAAAGAAAATCCTCTTATGGGACCCTCACGGCTCATAAGATTTGGAAGTCTTAAGCTATAGGGATCTGAACCTGTTCTTAAGCAGCCCCCATAACCTTCGATACTGCCCTACAAGCAGTTCAGTATTGACCCTCGTACACAATCCACGGGCACGAAAAAACATTTCCCTAACAAAGTCCTACCAGCGACTAGGGATATGTCTGCACGGTGAACTACCCTTATAAGTCCTCTCGACTTGTAAGGAGAAAACACTCATGTAAGATCCTTACGACTTATAAGAGAACATACACTCAGGAATCCTTATGATTCCTAAGGAGAAAACGCACCTACGTGATCCTCACGACTCGTAGGGAGAAATACCTTCATGAGACCCTTATGGCTTATGAAGTCAAAAGCCTTAGTCGACAGGATCCTAACCCTGTTCGCTAAGCCACCTTTGTTCAATATCGACAGAGGCAAATGATGATTCGCTTCTGGCAATATCCCAGTTGTAGCGGTGCTGATGCCGAAATCAGTGTCTAATCCCAAGCTTGCAGTAAGAAGCTAGTGAGCCACACATGCATACGAAATAGCCGAAATGATTGGGCAACTCGCAATAAAAAGCAGCGAGTAAAAATGAAATAAATAGCCGAAATGATTGGGCAACTCGCAATAAAAAGTTGCGAGTAAAAATGAAATAAATAGCCGAAATGATTGGGCACCGCGAAAAATAGCCGAAATGATTGGGCAATCGTGACATTCGCGATGAAAAAGCTGAAATAATAGAGCATCGCGGAAAGAAATAAAGAAAAATGTAATTTATGCCCTACAGGTGATATCACATCAATCCCTGTATACAATTCAGGAGCACAAACAAAGAAGGAATCACACCTTCCCTCCCCAGGCTTCATTAGAAAATGAAGCCAAATCTCGATGGTTCATGGATAGCCTAGAGATCATCAACAGCGCTCCTCCTTATACCAACAAGGCACGGAAGTGACATAGCGAAGCGGAGTCATGGCAAAGGCCCTAGTTCCAAATCTCGACGGTTCATAGACGGCCTAGAGATCACCAACGGCGTTTCTCCTTGCTCCAACAGGATGCAGATGCGACGTCGACAAACGACCCCAGGGTCAAAACAACGGAGCCATGGCAGAGTCCCTAGTTCCAAGTCTCGACGGCCACATTTACAGCCTGGAGACCAACAACAGCGTTTCTTCTCACTACAACAGAATGCAGATGCGACGTCGACAAACGATCCCAGGGTCAAAACAAATCGGAGCCACGGGAAAATTCCCAGTTCCAAGTCTCGACGGTTCAAAAACAACCTAGTGACCACCTCGAAGTTCGTCTCGATATAGCAGACGAGATGTCACTATAGCGTCCTTCCTCCAACCGGATTCAGACGCGACAAAGCAATCGAAGCAAAGGCCAAATTCCTAGCTTCAGGGTCCTGACGGCAACGCATATAAAACCTGAAAGACCATCGGAGATCATCCAACACCAGCGTGGAGTGGTCACCATCTTGACACTCGCCTCGTTACAACAGACGCATTGTCAACAACGGCATTCCTTCGCAATCCAACAGGATGCTGACGCAACGTCAAAACAAAACGGAGTGATGGAAAAATCCCAACTCCACCTCAGCATTTGTCTCGTTACAACAGACACAAGGTCAACAATGGCATTCCTTCGCAATCCAGCAGGATGCAGACGCAACGTCAAAACAAAACGGAGTGATGGCAAAATCCCAACCTCACCTCAGCATTCATCTCGTTACAACAGACGCAATGTCAACAACGGCATTCCTTCGTAATCCAGCAGGATGCAGACGCAATGTCAAAACAAAGCGGAGTGATGGCAAAATCCTAACTCCACCTCAGCATTCGTCTCGATACAGCAACATCACCAAAAGGAGCCACGGCAAAATCCCTAATTCCAAAGCTCGACGGTTCACCAGCAACCTAGAGACAACTGCGACATTCGTCTCGATACAGCAGACGATATATCACTACAGCGTCCTTCCTCCCACAGGATTCAGACACGCCAAAGCAAACGAAGCAAAGGCCAAATTCCTAGCTTCAGGGTCTTGACGGCAACTTATATAAAACCCGAAAGACCGTCGGAGATTATCTCACACCAGCGTGGAATGATCACCACCTCGACGTTCGTCTCGACACAGCAGACGAGATGTCACTACAGCGTTCTTCCTCCAGCAGGATTCAGACGCGACAATCAAACAACGGATCCACGACAAAATCCCTAGTTCCAAACCTCGGCGGTTCACCAGCAACCTAGAGACCACCGCGACATTCGTCTCGATACAGCAGACGCAATGCCAGCAAAGCGAAGCGAAGGCCAAATTCCTAGCTTCAGGGTCTTGACGGCAACTCATATAAAACCTGAAAGACTATCGGAGATCATTCCACACCAGCGCGGAGTGGTTATGACTCATCGGGGCTCTCCAAAATGAGCCTAACCTCAAGTAAAAAGCGGCATGGCAAAATTCCTAACACTTCCTCTTCCGACGGTCAAACTACCTAGGAGAATTGCTTGAAGACGTCTTGTCCAGCCCCCGAAGGGATCAGAGAAATGACAGTCGCAAGGCTACTCGAACAGCAAGGTTGCCTATCGAAGGATACATCAGCCAACGCGACGGTACGACGGACAAAACCCTAGTACCACAGACCCTAACGGACCTCTGTCGTAAAGAGCAGAGGTTAACTGTGACGTTAGGATATTCTTGCGAGAAATGCTCGATTCGTCTCGACTCGTGAGGAAAAGCCTTAGGCAGCGGGGATTAAAAAACCTGTTTCCTAAGCACTGGGGCCCTGCAAGTCGGTCCAAAACGGACTCTTGCATACTATTCACGGACCACACTCTCCAAAGTCAAATCTCGACAAGGAGGGAAACAACCACTTACGAGTCCTCTCGACTTGTAGGAGGGAAAATTCTCTTATGAGATCCTTACGACTCTCAAGAGAAAACGCACTTAGGAATCCTCACTGTAGGGTGTTTTTCGTCACCCCATTGAGATGGGAATATGTGCGCGCTTGTCAGGCGTACAACAAATTCCTCCTGCCTAGGATAGGCGGGGGTTTAATGATTGTGGGGATCCGAATCTCCGGCAGCCGCGGACTAAGCCGCCGTTAATTATCCCTCGTCTTTGGAGCGAGGGAACCTCCGATTGACGGGTTAAACTGGTCATGCGAACTCAATGTGCAGTGTACGTGTGTTTTGTTTTGGAGGGGGGATTGGATATATCGGAGGCCCCGCAGAGTTTTTATGGGGGTCCCGCTACCCAGATAGTGGGTTGGGGGTCAAGAGGGCTAGCAGCCCCCTTGCAGGGTGCGAGGCAGCGCCATGGCCCAAAATTTTTTTGAGGGGGATAGTGTTGTAGAGTATGTGTCTGTATATATGTATACATATGTGTGTATATATATGTGTGTGTGTGTGTGTAAGGGGAAAAGGCATTCAAAGGATGCGTGGGGCCAGCGCCAGCGCTTTGAGCGCAAGAGCGCTAGCGCTTTGAGCATTAGCGCGCCACGTGTCAGCACGTGGACGCTCGGGCGCTAGCGCTTTGGACGCTAGCACTCTGAGCGAAAGAGCGCTAGCGCGCCACGTGTCAGCACGTAGGCGCTCGGACGCTAGCGCTATGGGCGCTAGCGCTCTGAGCGCAAGAGCGCTAGCGCACCACGTGTCAGCACGTCGGCGCTCGGGCGCTACGTTTTGGGCGCTAGTGCTATGAGCGCAAGAGCGCTAGCGCTTTAAGCGCTAACGCACCACGTGGGCGCTCGGACGCTAGCGCTTTGGGCGCTAGCGCTCCGAACGCAAGAGCGCTAGCGCACCACGTGTCAGCACGTGGACGCTCGGGCGCTAGCGCTTTGGACGCTAGCGCTCCGAGCGTAAGAGCGCTAGCGCGTTATGTGTCAGCACGTGGGCGCTAGCAGTTTGGACGCTAGCGCTTTGAGCGCTAGCGCACCACGTGTCAGGACGTCGACGCTCGGGCGCTACGTTTTGGACGCTAGCGTCCTGAGCGCAAGAGCGCTAGCGTTTTAAGCGCTAGCGCACCACATGTCAGCACGTAGGCGCTCGGGCGCTAGCGCTCCGAGCGCAAGAGCGCTAGCGCACCACGTGTCAGCACGTAGGCGCTCGGGCGCTAACGCTTTGGGCGCTAGCGCTCCGAGCGCAAGAGCGCTAGCTCGCCACGTGTCAGCACGTGGGCGCTCGAGCAGCAAAAGGGACTTGGTCCCTGCAATGGGAGTTGTACTCCCAGAAAGGAGCACTTATTATTCTCTCTGTGTGTGTGTGTGTGTGTGTGTGTGTGTGAGGAGTTAAACTCCTAGGATGTTTTGAAGCTGATGAAGGGCTTCTCCCCTTAAGCCCTAGTTCTTCCCCCAAAGTGGGGTTTCTGGAGATGGGTCTCTTTCTTCTTCCTTTGTTGGCCGGATTTTGAAGATCAAGAAGTAGGAGATTTTAAAAATCTCTCCTTTTTGAGATCTGATGGGAGATCTGAGTTCCCCTTTATGGGTTTTGTGGTGGAAAACTACTTAGTTTTGGAAAAGAAAGAGTAAAACTCTTGATTTAATTCAAAAGAAATGAGAAGGTTTAGAACCTTGGAGAAGGAGCAGGAGGCACAAAGAACCCTAGTTTTTTGGGGGAATGAAAAAGTATCTTAGATATTTTCCTCATGTTGCCTCTTATAGGATTACATATTTACATATAGCCCCTTGGGTTTTACAAAAATGACATTTTGGCCATCCCATGGCTCATGTGCCACTTCTTTTTGCACATAAGCCATGGGCTTACAAAAAATTGGCTTTATGCCCATTTTGCATACATTCATGCACAAAAATTATATAAAAATTATTTGTTATATGATTTTTTATTTTGGTATGGCGGAAGGCCGGACGCTTCGTGTTCGGGCTTGACCTGGGCATTGGTCCACTTGCTTGGGCCTACCTGGCTTGGGGTTGACCTTGACTTTGACTTAGTCAACCGGGGTGCAAATTTTGACTTCAACACTCACGATTCCTAAGGAGAAAATACACCTACGGGATCCTCACAACTCGTAGGGAGAAAAGTCTTTATGAGATCCTCACGGCTCATAAAGTTGAAAAGTCTTAGGTAGCAGATCTGAACCTGCTCCCTAAGCCATCACTACCTCTCGGAGAGTTCAGGATGAACCGCCATCTACCGTCTATGGGTCACATTTGCCAAAGCCACATTCGCCGCTGAATTGAAGAAGCTACTTACGGGTCCTCACGATACGTAAGGAAAAATACCCGTGTGTGATCCTTACGACTCACGGAGGTAATGAACACTTAGAAATCCTCACGATTTCTAGGGAGAATTTACACCTACGAGATCCTCTCGACTCGTAGTGAGAAAAGTCTTTATGAGACCCTCACGGCTCATAAAGTTGAAAAGCCTTAGGTAGCAGATCTGAACCTGCTTTCTAAGCCATCACTACTCCTCGAAGTATTCAAGAAGAAATGTTCTATATCACCTACAGACTACGCTTACTTAAGGAATATGCCAATAACAAAGCAGAAAATAAAAGGAAGGAGGCAAAAGATTTGTCATTCATACTCGAAAAATTCTTACATCAAGGAAGACAATAAACAAAAGCAGCATTATTGAAATGTTTACAATGGCAAAACCTCAGATTCAGAGCATGGATTAAGGAATTCGAAAGTAAGGCCATTTAGAGTCTTTCTGGCCTTTCTAATCATTCTCGTGCGCATCCTCTCGCGCTCACGCGTGTCAAGATCTTCGGCAAGGCCCCCCATCCTTTGATAAGCAGCAATTATCGTCGTCTGTTGAAAAATTTAATGCAGAAGGTCGATGAGGCTATCTCGTCGTTTCTTCGAGATCAGCCCCGACAGGTACACTGAATGCACCTTGTTTTCGGCATCATCCAGCACATTAAACGGCATGGCCTCGTGAAAGCCCAGAAGTGCTCTCTAAATTGCTCCCAGCACGACTTTCAAGAAAGCAGAACGGCGAGGAAGCAACCAACTAACGCATGCATGCAAACGACCCATAATCTCCGCACACTGGGCATCTGTAAACTCTGGGTTTTGGTGACAGCCCTGTACGCAGATATCCTCATATAAATGAACAGCCATAGTGCCTGAAAGAAACATCATTGGAAGATTAGCAATGAGGAAAAACAAACACAGAGAGTTAAACTTCTCGAGAGCAATGCTCTGCAGACAGGAGTGACACCTGTCAAAATCGGTTATGGGGAGAATTTAAGGAAATTCCCTGAAAACGCTGAGACCCTTGTTCTAAGAAGATATAACCCATCAAAAATAAAATTTCATTTTTAATCTTCAAGATCCATGAACAAACTCTTAAAAGTTCTTCTATATGATCTGAAAGGGGCAAAGCTCCATTAATGAATTAAGAAATCATAAATAAAAACCTTTTAGAGGGCAAAGCTCGATTAATGGAACCCTAAAAGGGTTCTCTTTAGATCAAAGATCTATGAAGAGCAAATCTCTGTTAATGGTTAAAACCCTAGTTTATTAAAAGTTTTTAAACTTTACCTAAGTTTTGACAGAGTTTTACTCTTGAAAAGTTCTTAAATTGAAGAGCAATGCTCTGAATAAGAGAAAATTCTTAAGAAGAAGATGGGAATCATCTAAGGGACCAAAGGTCCTATTTATAGACATTCAGAGCTGTTTCAACTTCCAAAAAGTTGATCCAACCACCGCTGCACTCACGCTTGGGCCACGTAAGTGCAACGGTGGGGGGGGCATTTATTTCCCCAATCAGAGCAAAGCTCTGTTCAAATTCCAAAATTTGAAATGAAGCGACGCTTACTTTTCCAATAACGAGCAAAGCTCTGTATTAAAAATCTAAAGTAAAAAATTGAAGCAACGCTTCAATTCCCCTGCGCTGCGCGCTGCACGCCACGTGTCAAAAGCAGACACGCCAGGGCCAGGAGCGCTGCGCCCTAGGCAGCGCACCCCAATCAGAGCAAAGCTCTGTTTCAAAATTCAAATTTTAAAAATTGAAGCAACGCTTCAGATCCCTTGCGCTCTGCGCTGCGCCCCACGTGTCAGACACAGGCCCGCTAGCGCAGTTGCGCTGCGCTCTGCGCTGCGCGCCACGTGTCAGACACAGGCGCGCTAGCGCCAATTGCGTCAGCACTGGAATTTAAATAATAAATTATTAATTAATCAGAATTTAAATTCTGTTCTAAAAAGATCTTTCCAATCTTATTAAAATAAGAAAATTATCTTCTGTAAAACAGAGGCATTAGGATCAAAGATCCAACGGTGGGGAAATATCCCCAGATCAATCAGAGAATGATCTTTGTAACTAACTTAACATATCAATTGGCCCTATATAAAGGCCCCAAGACCTCAAGTCTCATATAGAGAGAACCCTCTGCAAACTTTTAGAAGAACTCAAAGAGAAAGAAAGGTAAGCCTTTAAAGAAAGAAGATCATTTTCTTCATCTTTAAAGGTAAAGAATTATATTCTTGAAGAACAGAGATGAAATCATCTCATTAAAAAAAGAAGAATTATCTTCTAAAAAGATCAGAGCTCTAAGAACAAGATCAAGATCTTCAATAGAAAAGAAAAAGATCAAAAGATCTAATCATAAAAAAATAAAAGAAGTAATTTACTTCATTAACAAATCTTTTGATCTATAAAGGCACAGCCTTTTGATAAGAATAAGAACCTTGGTTCTTGGATCTTGAGGCAATGCCTCTCTTGAAGAACAGAACAAAAAAAAACTTGTTCTTTGATCTGAATTTGATCAAAATGCACTCTGCGCTATTGGACAGTGCCTTGCACTTTTGAAATATGCCTTTGCGCTTATTGGACTGGCGCATTACGCCAGAACGCGCCATGTGTCAACCACAGAACGGTTTGCGCTTCTAAAAATAGCGCACTACGCTCTTGGACTGGCGCACTGCGCAAGAGCGTGCCACGTGTCATTCACTGGCGCAGCGCACTCAGAAAGCGCAGTGCGCTAACAGACTTGCGCTTAGCGCTGATCGTGACACGTGTCATCTTTGCATGCGCTAGCGCAATGCGCTCTTTGATTGGCGCAAAACACCTGACAAGCCACATGGCGCACTATCGGACCACTATTTCGCCCCTGATAAATGCTATGCATTTAATTACATCCAATGTCAGAGCCCAATGTTATGCATTATTAAAAGGGCCGAGCCCAAATAAAGGCTTAATAACCAGAACATAAAATGTTCAACTCATATCAACTGAGCCCATATGCTCATAAACCTGCAAACAGACTTTAGTCCCAAATTGGACTATAGATCTCCCAACCAACATTGGTTCAAGAGTACATCTCTGAACTACTCTGATATGTGTCGTTGTAATCCTTCAACGTCTTCAGAGAGGTGACGGGTCCCGACAGCCATACATTCCACGGACCATGATGTCCTTAATCTTGACCGGGATGTCTTTAAACTAACATTGGACCACCATGTCCTTAAACTGGTAATCGACCGAAATGTCTGTAAACTAAACAATAGAGTCTAAATACTCTTTTGTTGGATCTAAACGATCCTGTTAAGTTGATCTTAGTCTAGAAATTAGACTAACGTGTCCTTAACAAACGTTTAAGTTGATCTTTGTCTCAAATGAGGCTAACGTATCCTTAAACCAAACCCCCAAACCCAAATCTAAAAAGACACGGATTTGGACTAATCCACGCCCTACGGGCGACAACATAAATTAGTCTCCATATACAATCCACGGGCAACCACAAACAAAACAAACACCCACGACACGAAGTGACCATATGGAGAAGGAGAAAGTTGTTACCGCGATGCGGTAGCGTAATTAACTGCAGGGGTTTGCGCCTGCACGGAAGAGCGTCCCCACAATCAAAAACCCCTCAGACGAGGGGGAATCTGACGAAATCTGCTACATCGGCCGCATCCGTTTAAACCTTCGATACATGGTGCCATAAATCAACTTGGCATCTTCGGAGAGGTGGACGGATAGCACCAATTAGCATATGCCCCGAATTTCAGGCAAGACGTCAGTCTTGCGCCGTCTTTCGAAGGTGAACAGGGAGGCTTTTGCCTCTGGAGAATTAGCCAATTTGGCTGAAAATAGTGTTAAATACTAAAGAACAACAGTGTTAAACACTGGAAATAGAATTCTCAAATTAGTGTTAAACACTAGAAATAGAATTCTCGAATTAGTGTTAAACACTAGAAGACAACAGTGTTAAACACTGGGAATAAACTATCCAATTAATATTAAACACTAGAGGACAACAGTGTTAAACACTGAAAATAAAACCCTCAAATTAGTGTTAAACACTAAATAGGAATGAGTCACGTGGGGACACGTGAGGGCACCCAAAAGTGGGGCCAGATCCCCTTTTACTTTGTTCTGCAAATAAGTGTTAAACACTTTGATTTTCTGGCCATCACATGTTGGCACGTGATGGAGGTTTGTGCGCTGATTGTTAAAGCGTTTATCAAGGGGTCACATGGTAACACGTGAAAGCACCCAAGTCAGAACCTGTCTTTGCTTTATTCTCGTTATTTTGGAGGTCACGTGGGAGCACGTGAGGCATTGCCTCAAAGCTTTTTCTTCTTATTCTTGGGAGATCTGTTCAGGGGTCACGTGACCTAACTTCTTGCATGCATGGAGATCTTTCAAGTCTCTTTATTTTTTAAGAATTAAATTCTCTGTAGGGTTAAACCCTAATTATGTTTTAGAGGAATTAAATTCCTATGTATACGGTAGAATTAAATTCTTATGTAGGGTTAAACCCTAATTTCTTTTAGGGGAATTAAATTTCCATATTTGTAAAAGAATTAAATTCTTATATAGAGTGAAACCCTAATTTCATTTAGGAGGAATTAAATTCCTGTGAATTTTGAGAGAATTAAATTCTCACATAGGGTTAAACCCTAATTTATCTTGAAGGAATTAAATTCCTATGAATTTGGGAGAATTAAATTCTCTAAACTTAATTCTCTCTCTAAGTTTTGGATCTGCATGGCAGAATCTCCCCGATGAGAATTAAATTCTCAACTTTTGGGGAGATCTGCTTCTGCATATCTTCAACAAAAGGAAGAACTAAGTTCTTATTCAGAAGAGTTAAACTCTTAAATTGAGAATTAAATTCTCTTTGTTTTATGGAACTTAGATCTCTTTCCCCTTTCTCACCTAGGGTTTCCTTTCTCTGAAGAGATCTTTTTTTCTCTCTTGAGAATTAAATTCTCCTCTCTTTTTTCTCTCCAAAAAGTAGATCCTCCTCTCTTCTCTTCTTGGTTCCTATTTATAGGAAAAAGAAAAGAATCAATTTGTTTTGTCAATTTTTCATTGAAAGATTTTAATTGATTTTGTAACCAACATGGTCTTTTAGATCACTCAGTGAATTTTATTCACCATTGGATATTTAATCCGAAAGATCTTTTATCTGTTATTCCTGGCAAATTTCAGGAAAATCTTCCCTTGTATAAAATCTTTCCATAAATTGGTGATTTTTAATCACCATTGGATTTTGGGTCTAAAGCTGCTCTATTTTACAGAGCACCATCTTTTTTGTTTGGAAAGATTTAAAGAAATATTTTCTTAGTTAGGGTTTTTGATTCCCTCTTAATTAGAATTTAATTCTATTAATTCATAGATCTTTAGGAACCCATCACGTGTTGGCACGTGACCCTCTGATTAAGCATTTGACCAGAATTTAATTCTGTTGTTTTAAAGAACTTCAGGAATTATCACGTGTCAGCACGTGACCCTTAGTCACGTGTTGGCACGTGATGCCACATTGGGATTTTTCCTTGTCATTTTATTATACCTTTAATTCTTTTCAGTGGGTTTAAAGGCTCATCACGTGTTGGCACGTGACCCCACCGATTAATTATTTCCAAATATTTATTTTATTCAGTGCTTACAGGCCTTGCCTGTAAATGGTCACGTGTCTGCACGTGATGCCCGGTCACGTGTGAGCACGCGATACCTCATAACTTTTGATCCTGAATGAATTATGAGACCCATAATATATCAAATCGAAGGATTTTTCGAGACGCTTTCGATACCATCAGAATTTAACTATTTCTCATTCGGGAGTTTGTCAAAATGCAGACCGGAAAATGCTGGTTCGCATTTTCTTAAACGTATCGCTGCCATTTGATACCTTGGGCTCTTTTGCGTAGAATTTTTTTGGCGGGAACAAGAGGTTTCCTAGCTCAAGCGAAACGGAGTAGGAGCACATATGTGATATGTGCAGGACCGAAATTGATACGATATGAGATACCGTATACTATTCTCACGATTTATGACATTGGTCGGTTATATGCGATATAACCGGGTTATCGGATCAAGTGTTGATTCGATAAGTTGTTACACATGATATTAGTCGATTATATATGATATAGCCGGATTTTTAAATCAAGAATTGATTTAATAGTTTAATGTATAATTATATATTTGATATATTACATTACATTAACTAATATTAGCTAACTTAAGATTTCTTTTCTCATTTTGGATACATTGATGTATATGTGATATATGTTAAATGTATCAAGCTAATTTACAAATGCAACTAAGGTTAATGAGGGTTAAACCATGCTAGGGTTAAGATTAGGGTTTATATTTATCAGTAAGTAATTCAAATATTGTGGATATTTGTCATGGTTGATATTTGTTGAAAGCTTGTAGAAGCTTGTAAGTATCTTTGACTTTGTCCACTCTCTTTGTCTTGCTTAAGATATTTCTTGATCTAACCTTTAACCCTAGCTCATGGCTAACTCTCTACAAGGGTTAAGCATGACATGCTTAACCCTTGGTTGCATTTCTAAGCTCACACAATAATTCATTTTAATCACTTGTTCTTCTTCTTCTTTTTCACAAAAGCTTTCTAGCTTTTTCAATGGTGATGATTTTGAGTGAGAAAATGAAATCTAAAGTGAACAAAATTCCTACTTCATCATCCTCTACCACTTTCCATTTAGTATAGGGTGTTTGCTTCACTAATTCCATGATTAGTGAAGAGATAGCTTGGGTTAGTGTCTCCTCGACGTAGATCATCTTCGGTCTCGAAGACTTCGAAGCAAGTATGTTCATTTCTTCAAGGAAGCCTCTCTAGAGTCCGAGACTTCATGATCGCAGCGAAGGGACTACTACATGGAGCTAATGAAGTGAAGGACCGGTCGACAAAGGTTGTATTCCTTGTTCGCTTTTAGTTACAAAGTGTTTGTATATTATTCCGTCGATTTCTAGTATATGATTCTAGGGTTAGGGTTAGCTAGAACGGCAAAATTTTAATATGGCATGAGAGATGCCTCTCGAAACCTTGCTGCCGTGCTAGGGAACCCTGCAGACCGGGGGGGAGTACTGCTACAAGGTGATGCCTTTCGGCCTCAAGATCGCCGGGGCTACGTACCAACGGTTGGTCAACCGCATGTTCAAGCCACAGATCGGCAGAAACATGGAAGTTTACGTCGACAATATGCTCGTCAAATCGGTCTCGTTAACCGACCATGCCAAGGACCTGGGCGAGGCCTTCGAGGTACTCTGCAAGTTCAAGATGAAGCTGAACCCCGCCAAATGCGCATTCGGGGTCACCGGGGGAAAGTTCCTCGGTTTCATGGTCACCCACCGTGGGATCGAGGCTAACCCGGAAAAAATTGACGCTATCCTCAACATGACCACGCCCAAGACCAACGTCGAGATCATGCGGCTGACGGGGCGAGTAGCCGCTCTGAACCGCTTCATGTCGAGATCTGGGGAAAAGTGCCTCCCATTCTTTAAAGCCCTAAGGAAAATCCTGAGGTTCGAGTGGTCAGAAGAGTGCCAGACCGCCTTTGACCAATTAAAAAGGCACCTATACTGCTACAAGGTGATACCCTTTGGCCTCAAGAATGCCGGGGCTACGTACCAACGATTGGTCAACCGCATGTTCAAGCCACAGATCGACAGAAACATGGAAGTTTACGTCGATGATATGCTCGTCAAATCAGTCTCGTCAACCGACCACGCCAAGGACCTGGGCGAGGTCTTCGAGGTACTCCGCAAGTTCAAGATGAAGCCGAACCCCGCCAAATGCGCATTCGGGGTCACCGGGGGAAAGTTCCTCGGTTTCATGGTCACCCACCGTGGGATCGAGGCTAACCCGGAAAAAATTGACGCTATCCTCAATATGACCACGCCCAAGACCAACGTCGAGATCATGTGGCTGACGGGGCGGATAGCTTCTCTGAGCCGCTTCATGTCGAGGTCTGGGAAAAAATGCCTCCCATTCTTTAAAGCCCTACGGAAAATCCTGAGGTTCGAGTGGTCAGAAGAGTGCTAGACCGCCTTTGACCAATTAAAAAGGCATTTTGTGACGACGCTGCTGCTCACCCGACCAGTTGAAGGAGTCGAGTTATCACTGTATCTGGCGGTATCCGACCAAGCAGCGGGCTCAGTGCTCGTTCGAGAGGTCGACGGAGCATAGAAGCCAGTGTACTACGTGAGCCACGTCTTCAAAGACGCAGAAACGAGATACCCAGCCATAGAGAAGATTGTCTTGGCACTTGTTGTGGTCTCAAGGAAGCTGTGACACTACTTCCAAGCGTACACTATCCTCATTCTCACCGAGCGCCCATTGGGGGATATCCTTGCCTCACCCGAATCCTCGGGCCGCTTAGAGAAGTGGAGGTGGGAGCTATCCCAATTTGACATAAAATATCGCCCGAGGCAGACCATCAAAGCACAAACCCTGGTCAATTTTATCGTTGAATGCACCATCCCCAGTAAGGAACCGGAGCCCACGCCGACCCTCGCGGATCAACACCCGATCATAGGGAGACCCGACTCGGTCCCTGAGTAGGTCATCTACGTTGACGGGTCTTCAACCGAGGAAGGCTGTGGTGCCGGCCTCATCATTCGGGCCCCGAACGAGGCAGAAATGTAGTACTCTCTAAAACTCGGGTTCAAGGCCTCAAACAACGCGACAGAGTACGAGGCCCTGCTGGCTGGGCTGCGCATAGCCTCCGGGCTGGGGATGACAACAATTCGAATCCGCAGTGACTCGGCCCTAGTCGTCGGCCAAGTGACCGGCCACTTCAAGGCTCGGGAACCTCTAATGATAAATTATCTAGCCGAGGTAAGAAAACTTCGGAAGAACTTTTATGAAGTCCAGGTAGAGCAGATACCCAGGCAGCTCAATGCCCAAGCTGACACCCTGAGCAAGCTAGCTTCATCCAACTTGGCCAACAACAAGCAATCTATTCTCTTCGAGACCTTGCCGCGGCCCAGCGTGGAAGACGGGGCGACAATACTTCATGTATATACGGCGCAGGAAGATGACCGAGACTGGAGGAAGCCCCTCGTGGAATTCTTAAGGGATGGTACGCTCCCAGAAGATCGGGAAGCAGCCCGCCGTCTCCGAGCCAAAGCCCGTCACTTCGTCTGGAGCAATGGCAACCTTTACAAGAAGTCCTTCACTCGGCCCCTGCTCCGGTGCGTCGACCCCCATGAAGCCGACTACATCCTCCGGGAAATCCATGAAGGGGTCGACGGCGCACACCAAGGGGCCCGCACCTTGATCTAGAAGGCCTTGCTCCAGGGGTACTACTGGCCAACTATCCACCAAGACGTCCAGAAGATCGTCAGGAGATGCAAAAGCTGCCAACTCCACGGAAGCATACCTCGTCTTCCGGCTACCGAGCTGACCGCCCTAATCTCCCCGTGGTCGTTCGCCCATTGGGGATTGGACATGATAGGCCAGTTCCCTACCAGTGCAGGCGGGCACAAATATGTCCTCGTCGCAGTGGATTACTTCACAAAGTGGATCGAGGCCGTCCCCATCAGGAAACCGGATGCCGCTACGACCATCAAGTTCCTGCAGAACAACCTGATGTTCCGGTTCGGCATCTCGAAATGTATCATCACCGACCATGGGACAAACTTCGAAAACGAGAAAGTGAAGGAGTTCTGCAACGAGTACCATATCCTCATGAAGTTTGCCACGGTCGCACATCTACAATGCAACGGACGGGCCGAAGTCGCCAACCGGGTTGTCCTCCGAGGCCTCCGAACCCGCCTAGAAGGACGCCAAGGAAGTTGGGTTGAGGAATTGCCCTGGGTCCTATGGGCCCTGCGCACGTCAAAGAAGACCCCCACCGGGAAAACCCCTTTCAGCCTCTGCTACGGGACCGAGGCAATAGTCCCAGCGGAGATCGGGCTACCCAGTCACCGGATCGAACACTTCGACGACGAAGCAAACACCACGGCCCTGCGGACCAACCTGGACATCTTTCTGAAGAAACGAGACCGGGCTCAAATCAGGGCTGCCGCCTATCAGCAGCAAACTGCCCGATACTACAACGCGCGGGTCAAGCGTCGCTTCATTAAGACCGGAGATCTGGTCCTACGGCGAAATGAGTTTGTTGATCAAGGCAGGCTGCCTAAGCTTTCCCCGAAGTGGGACGGTCCTTTCCTCGTCTCCGAGGTACTTCCCGACGGAGCCTACCGCTTACAAGACGTGGACGGGAGCAAGTTTCCGCGGCCTTACAATGCCGAGAAGCTCAAGCTGTACCAGTGGAATCAATACCTACGTGTGTGTACCTCTCCTTTCACAAAGACAATGTAAATTTTTCTAAAAATTCCTTTCCATTCAAATAACAAGAAGGGAATGTTAGAGCACTGCAAAAAGAGGAGTCATGTCTTTGTGATCAAAACCCTCGTCAAGAGGTAACCGAGCAGCTTCACTGCTCGGTCAATCCTTAGCAGGCCTCCCATGGCCCCTCCAGCGCTAAAGATCGAAGCCCTCACCAAGAAGCAGCCGAGCGGCTACCCCGCTCGGCTATCCCTGGCTGGTAGCTCTCCTACCCCACCAGGCCAGGGATTGAAGCCCTCACTAAGAGGCGGCCGAGCGGCTACCCCGCTCGGCTATCCCTGGCTGGTAGCTCCCCTACCCCACAACGCCAGGGATTGAAGCCCTCACCAAGAGGCAGCCGCTCGGCTACCCCGCTCGGCTATCCCTGGATGGTAGCTCCCCTACCCCACAACGCCAGGGATCGAAGCCCTCACTAAGAGGCAGCCGAGGGGCTGCCCTGGTCGGCTATCCCTGGCTGGTAGCTTCCCTCCCCCACAACGTCAGGGATCAAAGCCCTCGCCAAGAGGCACCGGGCAGCAACCCCGCTCGGCTATCCCTGCCTGGTAGCTCCCCTACCCCACAACGCCAGGGATCGAAACCCTCACCAAGAGGCAGCCGAGCGGCTACCCCGCTCGGTTATCCCTGACTGGTAGCTCCCCTACCCCACAACGCCAGGGATCGGAGCCCTCACCAAGAGGCAGCCGAGCGGCTACCCTGCTCGGCTATCCTTGGCTGGTAGCTCCCCTACCCCACAACGTGTCACGCCTCGCTTCCCAGAGTACGCTAAGATGGGCACGCGACATAGCCAACCATGCTACCTGTGGATAGGAAAAATCCCTCCACAGTCACATTACGGCTGTAGAGATATCAAGAACGGGAAAGTAAACTAAACTATCTAGTACGTGTCCATAAGCCAGAATTAATGAGTCAAGAAATAATATAATATGCGGAAGCAAAAGATCAAATAAACACCTGGAAAGTAAGACTGGATACCAACAGGATCCTCACTGCTCGGTCTAGCAGCGGCAGTACTCCTAATCAGCCTACGACAAAGGTAGAGGATCTGGGCCATGCAAAACCCAGACGTCAGCGCGTCATAACATCAAGCAATAATATAAAAACAGGGTAGCGAGATATGCAAGAACGATCATAAATGGTAAAGCAGGTGTAACAGCAATATAAATCAGGGCAGTGAAGGGTAGTGTGCAGTGAGTAATCTAAACTGGTCTAATGGTTTAACTACTCTCAAGTCTTTGAAATCAATTTGATGAATCATCGATGTAACTCAATAGTATCCTGTGCGTGCCCGGGATCACGGTGAAGATTCTCGGGCTGAAACTGAGACATGCCGCTAGGCACTAAAGGAAAAAGGGTAATGATGAATGATGTCTGCAGCATCATCCCAAGGCTGGCTTAGCCTCTAAAAGGGTAGTGGATAACGATAGATGATGTCAGCAGTATCATCCCAAGGCTGGCCTAGCCTCTAAAAAGGTAGTGGATAACGATGGATGATGTCAGCAGCATCATTCCAAGGCTGGCCTAGCCTCTAAAAACTGATCAAAGGTAGCGAACTATCGAGTTACAAGTCAGGTTTCATCATTGATTTCCCCATACCCCCAGGTTATATGTATTCAAGTCAGGTATTAAATAATCTGGAGTTAATGCCAATACAGGATCAGGCAGGTACAGGTTTTTCTGGATAGACAACAGGAACTGTCCGTAAGGACAACAGGTTAGGTTTGTTGGTATTAGTCACAAGATCAGGTAATAGATAAAGCATGGTACATCAAGTCAAGTCAAGTAATGTATATAGGTGTCACGTCATGTCAAGAGTTGCACGGTACCATGTCGTGTCAAGTAAAAGGTGCGACAAGTCATGTCAGGATGCACAAGATGTCATATGGGTGCTCATAATCAACTAACGTAAGTATGGGTATACAGAACAAATATGGGTACTAATAGCACAATAAACTGGAACATGTAATATGATATGTAAATAGGTACAGATTAAACTATATGGATGTACGGTTATCGAGTAGAGTCAGGGTTATGGTTCCAACATTAAGTATCATACACTCAAATGAATATGGAATATTAAAATCACATTAACATGTATTAAATGACCTAGTGATGCAATTATATATAAAAATGGGTCAAATGGATGCAAACGGGTGTCCGATAGGGTAGAAGCTATTAAAAAGTACTGTGGGCTATGCAGATAATTATTATGTGGTTTAAACACGGATGTGGGTACACGATATTGCACTATAACATGCAACAAGTACAATTCAAGATCCGAATCTAAAAATGATATAACCGGACATCGAAATGCAAAATGGAAACTAATAGCCTTAGCTTTAGTTTACAGGTTTAATCATGAAAATATGTATAAAATAATATAATAGCATGTAGCAAGTTTTACTTGCCTCGGGAATCCACAGACGCACGGCACACAGCAAGAATGCGATAAGACAACGGAAAATCTCCATTGGGGCATTTCGTCGAACACTTTGCACACACAAAATATAGAACAGAGCCAGGCAATGCAAGAACGTAATCGCGTAGGTAGGGAACATCCACTGGGTCGCTAGGATCGTCGGCAGCGACACGGCTCCGTCGATCATCGGAAAACGTGAATCAACAGAAGAAAAGAGAAAGAGAAAAGAAGAAGAAGAGGAAAGAGAAGAAGGTTGGGTTCTCCGGGTTCTCTGGGGCGGAGAAGAAGGCGAGGGGGTGTCGTGGTGATAGGGATGGTGACGACGAGGTGAGGCCGACTATTCTCTGCAAGAACCCACCACTTTTCATTTTCTTCCATTCAGTTTCAGATGGAAAAGTAACATGCAACGATGAGACCTGTAGCTTTGAAGTAAGGTCCTTCAGTGCCAGGACTAGCATGTCAAACACTTGATCCCTGCACCAAAGGTTACGGACTAATATTCTTGGGCCCCTTACCGTTGTAAAAGGTACACAAGATTGTAGCTTTGGGTAATACTGAGCGCCATATCTATGGTATTTTTGTATTCGTCTTGAGCAACAATATGCTGAGGCAACCATCCTGTTTCCTTCACCGCAGAACCTGACTCTTCAAAGCCCATAAGAAGAGCATGAGTGATGAAAGGATCATACTTTTCAGGGCCAGTTGCATCAACTGCACATGCATCCCAATCCTTGGAGGGGATTGGAGAGAGGTGAGGGAGATGAGGAAGGTGAGTGTGAGGAGATGGTGAGGGGAGGTCGTCGACGAGGCTAGGGCTCAGGCATGGGTAGGGTTTTTCTGTGGGTTCTCGGGTGATGGGTTCGTCGGGGCTGTAGGTGTGGGTGATGGTGGTGTCGGGGTTAGAGAGAGGTGAGGAGCAGGAAGAGATTGAGGCTATGACGTCGGGATGATGGGGATGAAGGCGAGGAGGTCGGCGGCATGAGGCGAGCGCAGGCGTGCATGGGTTTCTCGGGTTGGGTGTGTAGGTGCTTTCGGTGAAGGGAGGAGAAGGAGAGGGTGTTGTCGGTGATGAGGGGATGTTGACGACGAAGAGGGTGGAGCAGCGACGTCACGGCGGCGAGGGCGAACGCGAGGTGAGGGTTAGGGTTTCTCGGAGGCGGAGGCGGAAGAAAAGAAAAGAGGAGGAAGAAAGAGTACGTGGGGAAAGGCAGTGGGTTTTTAAAAATGTAAAGGTGTTAAAATAAAATAATATATGTAGAGAGAGAGAGACAGAGAGAGCAGAGATAGATAGTCTGTTAAAAAAAATATAAAATATATTCACAGAGAGAGAGACAGAGAGAATACTGTTAAGAAAAAAATATAAAATATATTTTTTTAGTTAAATGTATATGAATTAAAGAATATAATATTAGTTCGTTTTGAGATTTTAACAAATACAAACTTACTCCAAAACACGCCCGGGTCAGTTCTAAAAATCCGATTTTAAAATATGAAAAATATATGCGACTTTCAAAATTTAAAATGAATGCTCAGGTAATGAAAATACATACCCCCAAGAACGGATGCACGTACGTGCGCGTAGCCATCCAAACACGTCCGTTTCACTCAACGGGATGAGAACAAGATGCGCGGATGCTACCACAGGGTTTGGGGTATCAAGCAGGTTATGTTAACTATTTTTAAAATATTTTCTTTGACTTTATTTGTTTTTATTAAAAAATGTAAAAGCCAGATATAAATGCAAGCATGTAAGATATGCAACAAGAAAATGCATAGATCCACAAACTAGCAGGGATATCTCAAAGACAAGAATCAATATGGTTTCCCGCAAGCGGGTCGGGTCACGGATACAATGCAGATGTCAAAATACTATTTGCACCCAAAACACGACAAATCAAGAGATACTACCAATAAGAAAATACTAGAACAGGAATTGGTATATATGAACTCGGTTGTTACAAAGAAGAACGTGACGCCCGACAACTCCATATCGAGCACGCTTATATATTTGGTTGTGCAAAAACGGAAAGGCTTTGGACGCGAAAAAGCTGTTCGCTGAGTTCGAGAAAGGGTTCATCCCCAGCGTTTTGACTTATAACATAATCATATCAGGACTGTGTGAGAACGGGGAGTTGCAGGAGGCGGCGAGGTTGTAGGACGACATGGTGAAGAGGAAGTGTTACCTGAATGCATTCACGTATGACGTGTTGATCAAGGGTTTTGTAAAGTTTGGGGATGTGAAGGAAGGGGTTAAGGTTTTTGAGGAGATGATAGGAAAGGGGTGTGCGCCTAATAAGAACACTTATGGGGTTTTGGTCGATGGGATTTTCGAGTGTGGGGACGGAGAAGAAGGTGCTAGGGTTCTTGAGGAATTGGCTTTGAGGGGAGGCGAGTTTCTTGATGAGGAGAGTTGGGGTATGTTAGTGAGAAAGGTTGTTAGAGATAGTTGTAGATGGAGAGAGGTTCTTGGTGAGGTGATCGATTTATGATTCAAATGGCGCAATGACAGTCAAAATGCACTGCAGAGATACACTGATCAAATCTAACCATTCATCATCTGATCAAAACAATTTGCTTCCTATATTCCCGTGGTTATAAACCATCGGAGTTGATCGGTGCAGAAGATCGAGATCCTAGATGCTTGTTCTTCAGCTCAAATCTTGTCGGATCTCGAGGAAAATGGAACATGTTTGGTCGAAGCAATGTGCTTGTCATCATTTGCCTATTCTTGTGTCCAAAGGATGCTAGGTTTAATTTATCAAATAGACTGGAAGGCGATTTCGGAATCGAGTACAGGATGGAAGAATGATGAAAAACCAAAGCATTCTTATTGGCAAGTTGAAGGCATCTGAAGCTTGATAGTCTCATTTTCACTACCAGGTCTGATGTTTTTTGTAATATTCTGGAGTGATATTATTTGTAAACATTTATTTATTGGGAATGAATAATCTAGGTATCACTACGATACTTGTATATAATATAATGAGGAGCAGAGCCATAAAGCCTTCAGCAAGACATCCTTCTTTTTTTTCGGTCCATAGTTATGTATATCATTCTTATTGGAGTATCAATCAATGTTAATGTAGTACTATAATTTAAGGAGCCTGCAGGCCCTCAGCTGCAAAGGCCTCACCTAGAGACCCCTGGGGCCCATAGGCAATTTTGAGCCTCTAGGTGAGGCCTCTTGAGCTGGGGGCCTTAGGCCTTTTAAGCACTTTATAGATAGCCCATTTTTAAAGACGAGACGGCGGCGGAGGCACTCTAGCCACCCGACTACAGTGACAAGATTCATAGGGATGAGAGTTTTATCGATAAGACCCTAATTACTTTACAGGTAGCTTCTTAGGTCTTACCTCCATGAGTCTTGTCGCTATAGTTGGAACCTACAGGGCTTCCGTTTTCTTGTATGGCGAACACTCGCTTCCGTTTTCTTGTATGGCGAACACTCGCTTCCGTTTTCTAATTTTTAAAATGCATGTCAGAGCAAAGAGTGATAATGGACATATAATATAACTCCAAATCAATAAACCTGCTGAGTTAGAAAGTGGATCTTATAGATACAAATCGTGAATTGTAATTCCTCAACCAGACCAATGATAAGTCAGTACACACAGGAGACCGTGGATACTATGCAAGGCACTTCTAAGCAAATCTCAACAAGAGGAACTAAAACTGCTGCCATATATTTATGGGAAGCTACAATTCACAAAAATTTCTTTTTCTTTTATAGCGAACATGCTAATCAAATTTAGGGGCTACTACATCTTCCTTTCAAACATGGGTAAACTAATACTCGATGTTTCGCCAATTTTGCATTTTAATACCTAACAGTTTTCTTCTTAACACTTTAATACCCTAATGTATTTCACCACTCTCGCCTTACTATGAATTGTGTATGGAAAAAATTATGAAAATGGTTCATAATGAACAAATCGGCGCAAAAGAGACACGACGGTAAAAACAGAAGGGAGCAAACAATGAATTTGAGATTTTTTCTACTCAACATATGTTAATTTTTTTTCGGAGGAAAAGAGCAGGCTAAATCAAGCCCGTCTCATGAAATATATAATTAACAAGCCACAAAAACAAAAAAATATTGTAGCAGTCTCTTACAAAACAAAACATACGGTTTTATGCAGCATATCCAACATGGAATCAAAAGGAAAAAGAAAAAGAAAAAGAGAAGAGAAGAACAGACGGAAAGAAGAGCAGCTACATGAATCAAAAGCTCAAAACAAGCATATCTTAGACAAAAATTTACTAACATCATGTCAGTAACCGAAATGTTGAGAAAGCTTGTAAACGAGAAAAATCTCATGGCAAGATACAAACACATATTTCTTCCTGAACACCAAAGCACAAGAAGCATAAAATACCTCCACCAAAGTAAAAAATAAATCAATTATAAACCTTAAATAATAATCCTGAGCACAGATTTACGATCTAAGCTGGCACTTATGACTTGTGACAAATCTCTTAGAACATATCACTTTATTTTTGAGTCAACAGCGCAAATTTGTTTATTGGCCAGCGGATATAGTCGTGCATGCACACTCATATACCTTGAACTAAACTTCTCTGTCATCATGCTCAACTTTTATCCAGTTTTCTCAAGAGATAAGAGTTCCGCCTGACAAAGTTACAGCTTGAACAAAAAGTAAACCTAATTATAGCCTTAAAGATTGCATCTCTCCTCAATTTTACAGGGGATGTACCAGAAAGTAACTGTTAATTCTGTACCTATTCTTGTTTGCTTATTTTCTAGTAAACTCTTTTATGAGACTGAGAAAAACTCAAGTGCAGTAACCCTGCAACAAAATTCTATCTTAAAGAGAAAACCGTGCAACAAAAATATACGTAAATGAACAAGGCAGCATGATGCATGCACACTCGTACACGAACAAGGAGGGAAAAGAAACACATGAAAACACAACAATTTCTAGAAAAGAATGACCAAAGACGCGGTGATCATGTCAGGATGCAAATGTGAGCATAAACATAATTTTCTAACGATAAGATATCATATCATATTTGAATATACTAAAAATCATTTATCATGCATTTCCATGACTTTTTGTAAGAATAAATTATATATAATGGCAACATAAACGCAATCACTTCCAACAAAGAAGATAAATAGATGTTGATTAAATCAATTGCATAGTAAATGCACAGCGCATATAAACAAGTAATGTAGTTATATGTGACCAGAAACTCACCAAACCAATGAAGAGGATCCCATAAGAAATGAGTAATGTTACAAGGCCAAAACTGCAATCTCACAGAACCAAAGTTAACCAACAGCGTCACCTCTCTTCACCTTTTAAAAGATCAAGATTCAAAGATGTTATGCCAATTCTAATCTCAGTCCTCGAATCTGGGCAATCCGTAGTCAAATACAAAACAAATGGGGATATGGTAATGCTCATATCCCCTCCGTATCCTAATATAACTCTAGTACCCATGCACTAACAAAACTAAGTAGAGCATCGTTAGGCTATAAATGACCATTTTTGTTTCTAAGTCAAGGACTCCATATCAATATATTGATTACCTAAAAAGCCAAAATTATCGGCACAGCATGTATTTATAAACCATCATCATGGGCCATCAAAGGTAAAATGTGTATTATACTACCCTGACTCAATTCTCTGAAGAAAGCTGCTAAATTTATGATCTAAATTATAAGATAAAGAGAATGGAATTTTTTATCCAGCAAGGGTAATGTTAGAAGACACTTTTCTTGCGTAGCCATTTTAAGCAAATGGAAAGAAGTGAAACAAGAATACAGTCAGGGAGGTAACTATTGAAGAAACGGAAGCTGTAGAATGCAAGGAAATGTGACAAAACTATATAGAAAAACTGGCACGGCTTCAGCTTCGAATACAAATTGTAACCAGCCAAAAGCCAAAAGATAAAATGGAAGGAATTTTTCAATAATCGTTCATAGCCAACAAAATAGTAATCGAAGAAAGCCTCTACAACACCAAAAGAAAAAGGAAAAATGCATGACATGAAAAATTTAAAATTTATACGCATACAAACACACACACTGACACAGACACAAACATAGAGATATGGAGGCAAGTAAATAAAAAATATATATAAGATTTTCTAAGTCTGCCTATGATGTTCAGGCCTCTGTTGTTGCCAAAATTACTTTCCCATGCATCACTCAAAAGGAATTACATTGTCATCTTCAAAAGAAAATTATCTTGCATTTAGGATAACTATTGTACAGTGGAGTGTTTTTCGTCCCCTGTTGAGATAAGATTGCGCTTGCCAGTCAGGCGTGTACAAATTCCCCCTGTCCAAGATAGGCAGACGGTTTATTGATTGTGTGAATTTTAATCTCCGGCGGTTATAGATTGCAGATGATGACCCAATTAGTTTCGAGCATGCCATCACGAGTGGCGATTCTGTGAAATGGCTGAATGCTATGCGATCCGAGATGGAATACATGTTCACGAACAAAGTATGGACTTTGGAAGTTGCTCCTGCACGGATAAATCCCATCAAGAGCAAGTGGATCTTTAAAAAGAAAATTGGTGTAAATGGAAAAGTTGAGACTTTCAAGGCTAGGCTTGTAGCAAAAGGTTAACAACTATTGAGATCAACACGCTCAACAACTATCACATCTCATCTTCGGAAGAAGGAAATTACACCAACCCATTGAGATCCACACGCTCAACAACAATCACATCTATGTCAGGCGGAACTCTTATCGATAAAACTCTCATCCCCATAAGTCTTGTCACTATAGTCCGGAGGCTAGAGGGCCTCTAGCCGTGTCTCGTCTTTAAAAATGGGCTATCTATAAAGTGCCTAAGGGGCCTGCAGGCCCCCAGCTCAAGGGGCCTCACCTAGAGGCCCAAAATTGCCTGTGGGCCCCAGGGGCCTCTAGGTGAGGCCCATCTATAAATTATAGTAATATATCAACATTGATTGATACTCCAATAAGAATGATATATATAACTATGGACAAAAAAAGGATGTCTTGCTGAAGGTTTTATGGCTCTCCCCCTCATTATATACAAGTATCTTAGTGATATCTAGATTATTCATTCCCAATAAATAAATGTTTACAAATAATATCACTCCAGAATATTACAAAAACATCAGACCTGGTAGTGAAAATGAGACTATCTAGCTTTAGATGCCTTCAACTTGTGAATAAGAATGCGTTGGCTTTTCATCATTCTTCCATCCAGTACTCGATCGATTCCGAAATCGCCTTCCAGTCTATTTGATAAATTAAACCTAGCATCCTCTGGACACAAGAATAAGCAATGATGACAAGCACATTGCTTCGACCAAACTTGTTCCATTTTCCTCGAGATCTGACAAGATTTGAGCTGAAGAACAAGCATCCAGGATCTCGATCTTCTGCACCGATCAACTCCGATGGTTTATAACCACGAGAATATAGGAAGAAAATTATTTTGATCAGATGATGAATGGTTGGATTTGATCAGTGTATCTCTGCAGTGCATTTTGACTGTCATAGCTCCATTTGAATCATAAATCGATCACCTCACCAAGAACCTCTCTCCATCTACTACTATCTCTAACAACCTTTCTCACTAACACACCCCAACTCTCCTCATCAAGAAACTCACCTCCCCTCAAAGCCAATTGCCCAAGAACCCTAGCACCTTCTTCTTCGTCTCCACACTCGAAAATCCCATCGACCAAAACCCCATAAGTGTTCTTATTAGGCGCACACCCCTTTCCAATCATCTCCTCAAAAACCCTAACCCCTTCCTTCACATCCCCAAACTTTACAAAACCCTTGATCAACACGTTATACGTGAATGCATTCGGGTAACACTTCCTCTCCACCATGTCGTCCCACAACCTCGCCGCCTCCTGCAACTCCCCGTTCTCACACAGTCCCGATATGATCGTGTTATAAGTCAAAACGCTAGGGATGAACCCTTTCTCGAACTCAGCGAACAGCTTTTTCGCGTCCAAAACCTTTCCGTTTTTTGCACAACCAATATATAAGCATGCTCGATATGGAGTTGTCCGGCGTCACGTTCTTCTTCAATAGCTTTTTCCAAATCTCACAAGCATCGCCGACCTTCCCGTCTTCACACAACGCATCAATCACGTTACAACATAAGCTCTAGCACGGAACGATTTTCGCACCTAGCATGTCTTGTATCAGATTCAAAGCCTCCCCGGATTTCTTCTCCTTGCAACAGGCTCGGATGATAACAGAATACGTAGCCTCGTTCGGTGAAACATTATTCTCCTCCATTTCATCCATCACCTTAATCGCATCCATCAATCTCCCGCTTTTACAGACCCCGTCGATCAAAACGGTGTAAGTCCTCACGTCCGGGTACAACTCCTTACCCACCACTTCGTCAAACATCGATCTCGCACCGCCCATATCCCCCGTCGTGCAGTAAAATGCGATAACCGTGGTATACGTCACCACGTTGGGGACCATGCCCCATTCGGGCATTTCGTCGATCACCTTCAGCGCGTCCTCAATGTTACCCACCTCACACAACGCCTTGATCAGGATGTTGCAGGTGAAGACATTGGGCGAGATGGCAAACCTTTTGGCGCAATTCCTGAACAAAACAGGGACAAGATCGTACCTTCTGCTGCGGATCATGGCGTTGAGCAGCGCGTTGAAGGCCCTGACAGAGGTCTTGACGCCGAAAGTTGGGATATTGAGGAGGATTTTGAGGGAAAGGTTGGGTTTTGAGGCGAGGGAGTAGGCGTTGATGAGGTTGATGAAGAGCTGCTCGCCGCAGGGGAGGAGAGACGATTGGAGATGGGAGAGGAGGGATGGGATGGGGTCGAGGCGGCGGGACCTGAGGAGGCAGTCGACGAGGGCGAGGTAGGAGGCGTAGTTGTGGGAGAAGCCGGAGAGGCGTGGTCGAAGATGCGGAAGGCGAAGTCGGGGGAGGAGGCGGCGGAGATGAGGGCGGAGATGCGCTTCGGCGAGGAGCGGCGCGGCCAAGGGGAGACCGGAGGGGAGACGGTGTAGTTGGAGAGGAGGGAGGATTTTGATGAGGGGAGGTCTGAGATAGAGATCGCCGGAGTTTGCAGGTGCCGGAGGTCGACGACGGTGGAGAAGCGGCGGCGAAGGAGGACGTTTGCGAGCAGCGGCGGCGGCATTCTTTATTTGACACGAAAATAGAATTAATTTGCAGGAAACCACTCTCTGTTTTGAATGTTTGCTAAAATTGGGTTTTCTTTAGAAATTTTCCACATATCCCTAGATTTTTCAGTTTTTCCCCTTTGCTAAAAAATGGTTTTTCTTTAGATATTTACAATATATCCGTTGATTTTTCAGTTTTATGTATTAACTATTAAATCAATTTCTTATCCCCAATATTGTAATACCCAGTTCCGTTTTACCGTAACCGTATTTTAATAAATATTTTCCAAATATTTTCCTCCAAATTTTCCTACATAATTTTCTATATTTTCTAAAACCTAACTTCTAAATTTTTACGCTAATTAAACCCAAACTTATATATTATTATATTTCTTTAAAACCTATTCTAATTCTAATACTTTATACCACACACACACACAACTGCCCACTCCCCCTCTTTACAACCCAACCTCTCTCATTTCCTCACGTTCTCTCTCTCTCTTTACACCTCCCACGTACCACTTTCTGACACTTTCTCTGTCACTCTCTTTACTATAAATTATTATTATATATTAATTTACAATCTCTCTCTCTTCTCCTTATACATTCAATCCCACAGATCTCATCACCTCCCGATTTCCCATATTCTCAACTCCCTTCTTCTTCTTCTTCTTCGTTTCCCGCCTCCTCTCTTCTTCACGCGAGCTTCGTCGCGAAACCCATGCCCGCGAGACCCGCTCCCCAACGGCTACGACGACCGCGCCCACTCCCTCAACTACCCTGCGTGCTTCTCTCGCCAACTCCCCGCTCCTCACGCCCGCTCCCCCACGACCTTGCCTCGCCCCAACGCCCCCAATTCACGCGCCCACCTCCTCCAAACCATCGACGACTCTTCTCCCCCTCTACCACTCCCTCTCGTTCCCTTTCCCTCACTCTCAATCTCCCTCACTCACTGCCTCACCCGACCCCGTCCTTGCTCTTACTCCGCGACGACGAACCCTCCTCCCTCTTCGTCGCCTCCATCTTCCTCACCCCCGAGCTCCCCACTGTTAACCCACCGTCGGAGCTCCCCCTCACACCTCACCTCTCTCCACTCTTCTCCTTCATCACCACCATCACCCTCAACCCGAACCTCAAACCAGAGCCCCCTCGCCTGCATACCCCTTGCGCCCGAGCTCCCCTCACCATCGACGGTGCCTCCGACCGCCTCCGCGTCGTCGCCACAGGCCCTGTGCCACCAACCTCGTCTTCACCTTCCTACCCCCTCGCCATCACCACAGCAACCCACGCCTTCTTCCTCTCACCCCCGAGTTCCTTGGATAACCATCCCGCTGCCACCTTCGACGAGACACCATCACCAAGACAACCGCCAACACATCCTTTATCCACCGCCATCGTTGCAACCCACCCCGAGCTTTCTCTTCCACTCCATCGACTAGCATCCCGACCCAGTCACCGGAGCCGACAATATACACCAACGCCACTCCGACTTCGAATCCCCGCCAACACAACACCATAACCTCCCTGTTGCAACTCCATCACGAAGCCACTGCCGGCTGAGCTCCCCGTCGCGACCATCGCGACTCCAGCCCGTGCCGCAGCTCGTCACCAACACCTGCTCCCTCCACCTGCTCCGGCCACGACCCAGAACTGCGCGATGACCACTCCACCATTGACGGCCTCACCTTTGCGAACTCGGAGCCTTCAAGTACCGCCACCCACGTCGATCGGTGCAAGCTGTACCCAATCAAAAGCAAGAATTCGAGGTCACGCCATTGCAATTCCAAGGCTCGCGAACTCCGGTTTCGTCGTAACGACCGTTTTTCACATCCGTGCCGCGCATTGCAGCGTCCGACCGATCCATCATCTCCGTGATATCGTCAATAAGGCAAGTGAACCTCCTTCACTTGTTCAATTCACGCTACGTACTTATATAGTTAGTAAATATATTCTAACGGTTTAATTGGTAAAATGTATGATGTGCGTACGTATAAATAGGTAGCAACCACATATACGTACCGAGTGCTCGATGCGATTACCCTATTAAAAAAGCCCCAATTTTTATTATTAGAAGTTTCGATTGATATTAACGAGTTACGTATAAGAATTCGGGATCAAACAGTTAAAGCATCAAATGTAAAATGACATCCCAATTGGTTACGTCAAATTTGAAAATCACCGTACCCATCATGTCGTAAAATTAGTAGTAAATTAAATATAAATCTAATCATGGTGTTCCAGGGCTCGTATCGAACCTAACTATATAACCCATAACCCTATGTAATTAGTTATTGAATATTGCAATTTCATGACACTGAAAAATGAAGAGGAACGCAACTCTGGACTGCAGTTCGGGGCAGCGTTAGTTTTGAATACCTGGCCTTGGGAACACCTGTACACCCCTTCCTTAAACTGAAAATACGCGGAACCCCATATTATTACATAGATAATTTAGTTAGCTAACCCCTCAATCTGGTCCTGTGTCGTTTCACCGCCATTTGATATTTAATTTGTATTTTAGAATACCGTGGTGTTCTACAGTTTCTACAGTGACCCCTCTTACACCAGCACCTTGTACATAACCTAACTTCTAATACAGGAATCCTATTGATAATCCGTTTAATGCGTTGGAAAGATAACAGAAAAATCTACAATTAGTTGAACTGTAGAATTGCCTAATTATACTCCCAACTGTGAGTAAAATGTTTTACGAAACAGACTTCCAGTTCGGAAATTGGATTTCCAGCAGTGAACACTTAAAATGAAATGGCCATAACTAGCGAACCTGAAACCCGATTGACTTGAATCCAATTTTGATGGATAGATAATTAAACAGGCTGCTTACCCCTTTTGTATTATTCTGCTTAACTCTGAACGTATGATTGATAGTAAATTTTGCAAGTGGTAGGACACTGGTTGCTGATATTTTATTCATATCGTAATTATTGCATGCTTATCATATCATGTAGTAGTCATGAAACATTGATAACCTAGTGATCGTGCACATTACCCAGTGATAGATATTAGTGTTTGGATTGTGGCAAGTACGTTAGTGTTAAAGCTGTTGGATATAGTGCCCTCAAAGTCAATTATTGGACCGCAGGTACGTGATTGCAATGATTGCGGAGGACCTATACCGGTAGGACAGTCTTACTCGAGATGATAGTATGCTATCTGGTTTGCCTTTATTAGTCGTGTATAGGTTCAGGTGACTGATCACGATTACACGTTGATAGAGCTCTTAGGATCTTGCTTGACTACCAACAGTATGAGGGCGATCATATACGTGAGAGTTGGGTAGTCTATAAGCATATCCTTAAAAGTGGTCCCTAGTCGTGGGAGTTTCAAGACAGGGCATCGATACTCCGGAGTAGACTAGTGTATACAGTCGAGACCCCGACGAGGGGCGGTGGCCGGACTCACAAGCCACTGGTGTCAGTTGGATCACCTAAGATGTATACAGGTGCTCAATGGGTTATGAGTACACCGAACAGGACTCGCCGGGAATCTGCTAGTTGGTATTATACCTATCGTCAGATAGCAGTTCCCTGGTGACATGTGTACATGTTAGTTCATCGACCTGAGGTCGTCATTTGTCTCGTGTGAGTTCCTACTGTGCTTTGATTTCTACCCTACCATAGCTCAAAGGAATCGTGCAAACAGGTAGTTTTTGGGTACGGTCCCGAGCCACATGGAGGCACGTGAGCAGATCGGCAGGGGATTCGTCTCTCCCGGTATTGGGGGTGGAGATCGCGCTGTGTCTAGGAAAGCCATTACACCAAGTCCTTGGCCAAGGCAGGTGGGATTTACTAGTAGGTACTCCGGTAGTTTCTCATGGTCTTCAGGGCTTGTCTCCGACACGACTTATACCGCTATTGGGGGTCTGACGTTACTAGCTCCCTAGGCCGGATATGCGATACTCATAGACGAACGGACCGGACTGTATATACATTGTCACTGTTAGGCTCAGTAGGGTTTCCGGATGAGTTCGCTCATCGGCCTCCCTTGAGGTCAGTCCATGGGCAGCCGTTACGCACAGCTAGTGCCGCTGACGGCTTGTGGTTAAACCCACTGCCAGGGTACTGACGAGTCATTAGAGTCCCCCACAGATAGTTTCCCAAGTTCGGGCGAAACGTTGTAGAAGCCGTATGGTTTTATGGCAGGGTTCGGAAAATGCACGTGCGTTTACGCACGTGTCATATTTCGGACAGATAATACTGGTGGGCTTTGGTTTAAGCCGGATCCGAGTATTATATTGAGTAGATATAATATTTTTGTCTCAATTACATTTGTATTCGGTCGTAATACAAATACGAGTATATTTATACAGTTACGGGGTTATCCTGAAATTCGTTTCGGGATCGGTTTTGGAAGTTGCCAGTTTTCTGTTTTCTATCACCCGTATTTGACATTCGGTTAAATACGGATTTATCTTTTCGTCACTTGGGTGAGTCATGAGGGTGAGTCATGCTTCTAGAAGTTTCTAGATGACGACTAGGATTAGTGACTCATGGGTGCTTTAATGGTTCATTTAATAATATGATGATGTGTTTATGTGATTCGTTATATGCATTAAATGTGTTCATACAAGGTGTAATTGTGACTCATTCTTTCTTTAATTGTTGTGGTCACCTTCTAGCTCCTACACTCACCCCCCTCCTCCTTATATATGGCCGGCCCCTCTTCACAAGATGATATGGTTGCTTGAGAGGAAAAATATGATAGTTTTAGTGTATGGAAATTTGATAGATACTCATTTCACATTTCCACCCGATCCAAAAGGAAACTTCATTAACCGTTCGTCCATAACTTTGGACGTAATGAGACAAAGTGTTCTACTCATTCTCTACATCAATCTTGGTCATCTCTTTTAGCAAACTTGATGACCGAGTTGCCTCGGGTCAGAGGCGGAAGCCCGTTTAAAGATCCAATGACGTGGTGCCACCTGGACGAGTAGATCGGAGATCGACGAGATCGGAGCAGCCGCAACAGGAGCGTGGGATGATGGTTAAAGAACGAAGGACTCGGATCGTTCGGTATAACCTTTCTACCCTCTTTGTAGTTTGTTAGTTTAGCGTTAATGGCAGATCCGGGCTATAGTATGCGATAGCGCCAGTTATAAAAGTTTTTATTCCGCATTTGGCGTCAGTTTGACGGCCGGGGCGCTACCGTAGACTTACATGGTCTCAGAGCCTCGCCATTAAGGTTTACTAACTTGTGCTAACGCATTTAAAATATCGATCAAACGGATTTTCGAAAATCGCAATTTTCAAGTCTAAAGTTTCTGTCGATTTTAAAAGTGGTCTAAAAATCATTTTGACTATACCAGAAAATTAAGCAGGATTTTTAAAGAATACTGGAGAAAAACGATAAAGTGAATCGACCGTACGATCGCGGAAACGTGGTCAAAGCATGGTTTTGACCGCGGAACCGCGGCCGTCTTGGTCAATCACTTGACCATTTTTCTTCTGGGGCTTCTACTTGGGAAATTGTGGTTTCTGGAACTGTTATTTTGGGCCCAGTTTTTGTTACTGTACAGCAGATGTATGTGGGGCCCACTTCGGGAAATTTAGTCGATCGAAATTTAAACGTGTTAGTTTACAGTACTTAAATTATATCTCCGACCGTGAATGTTATTCGAGCGCTAAACCGCGTCTGATTGCTATAGTTCTTTTCGACGGGTTTGTGAACGTGACATTCGCGTTGATGTTCTGTGTTGTGCTGTGATGTTGCGGATTTGTCGTGGTGGATAGCAATGTGCAATGGTAGTGCAGTTTGGATTTATTTGTACATTTGATATTGCGGGGCGAGCGTCCAACATGTGGACCGCCGTCACTGCCTGTTTGTATAATATTCTTTTGGGACACGACCGGGTTGAGGTCGATGTACCCGTTGTATATATTTTTCATTACTGTACTAGGTTTTACCCTGCGACGGAGTGCACGGATAGCCGGGTTCTGGAGGGCAACGGGTCCGCATCTCATGGCTTTGAGAGGCAGAGGGGCTTCACTCTAAAATTGGCAGATTATTCGCCGCACTCGTAGGGGGTACAGGTTGATCCAAGAAGGGGTGCCCAAGTTACCGGATTCCGTGAAGTGCAGGGTGGTCCATTCACTTTGCTATAGGGGGTTGCCTCGCTTCAGGTTTTGGCGGGTAACTTGCCGCACCCGTAGGAGTCTAGGTTTCATTGCACAGGCTATCCACACGACAGGGGAACGTCGGGTTTCAGTAGCGGCTCTGTGAAACCCGAAGATCCCAGATTATCTGTATTGTTCTGTGATGCTTATTACTTTTCTGTAATGTTGTATATTATCACGCCTGGAGCGATTATTGTATATTGGTATATATACTATTAGATGTTGTATATGTTTTGCACCCGCGCTAGCCCAATCCCCGCTTTGTCGTTAGTTAAGTAACCTAACGGGTTATGACGGGACCCAGTGACGAATGCGGATGGCATATACGTACATTTTATTTTCGTTCTTTTCTGGTGTGATTATTTGATGGGACTGCGTTGATTTTGATCAATACAAAGGAAAACAAACCTGTTTGGATGTTGTTGGAACAGTTTTAAAAAGTGTTATTACAAAGAAGTTTTCTTTTGTTTTGCATAGTGGTATTCGGTTGGAATATCCTGCACCTCATTCGACGAGACAAGGGCCGATATCCCTTCACCGGGAGTGACCCTTTGGGCAGAAGTTTACATCAGGGTAATAACTTCACTATAGTCGATTACAAGTTGCTTTGTATCGCGGTATTCAGTGGAATATCCTGCACCTCATTCCACGAGGAAAGAGCCGAGATCCCTTCACCGGGAGTGACCTCATTAGCAAAGGTTTTCGCCACTATATTTTTATAAAAAGCTATCAGGTTCCTTGTTTACCCCAATCAGAGCAAAGCTCTGTTTAAATTCCGAGGCGGGAAATGAAGCAACGCTTCATCTTCCCCCAATCAGAAACAAAGCTTTGCTTTGAAAATTTAAACTTTAATAAATGAAGCAACGCTTCGGATCCTTTCCACTGCGCGCGACGCGCCATGTGTCTGACGCAGATGCATTGGCGCAGATGCATTAGCACAGCGTCCAAGAAGGCGCGCCCAATTAGAGCAAAGCTCTGTTAAAGGAAGCGACGCGCTGCGCTCTGCGCTGTGCGACGCGTGTCAGCGCAGATACGCTAGCGCAGTTGCGCTGCGTTGTGCGCTGCGCAACACGTATCAGCGCAGATGCGCTAGCGCAAATACACCGTTTCATAAAAAAAGGGGGGGCTAAGTGCCAAAGGCAATTTATCTTTGCAAAATTACTTGCACTTAATAATAACAAATTAAAATCATACGATGCACAAGCACAACAGAGAACTAAAATAAAAGAACCCTTAACAGACAATGAAGTACTTGATTAAAAAGAAAAATACTTATTCATTATTATTGTTATTACATTTAAAAAAGATCACCGAATACGGGATCAGAGAGACAAGGGTTCACAAAAAGAAAAAGAAGATTATTCAGCTCCCTCTCCGTCTTCTCCATCACGTCGAAGCGGCGATCCTTCCGAGGGGTAGCCATCCAACGGTCGACGCCGCACTCCTGGGAAAAAATGGCGATGACAACCCGACGAGCCCGTATCTGGCTCAGCAAGTGGAAGGAGAAGTCCCTCAGGGCTTTGGTGATCAAGTGCGCTTCGAGAAAGCACTCAATCTTATCCTCGGCGGCATCCAGCATCGCCGAGGACATCTCTGCTGGAGGAGGGGGAATGTCGGCGAGCACCAAGGCAAGGATCATCCGAAGCCAAATGGAATTCGGAGGGAGAGGAGACCCCACACGAGTCAAAAGCTCGTGCATTGCGGCATCGCATTGCTCGTCCGAGAGAGAAGGGTCCACCAGGCGCGCAGCAAAACGGGGAACGATGTCTGGAATCGGCACCTCCCATGGTTGTCGGCGGGCATGAGGGCGGTTGCAAGCCATGATCGAAGAAGTTCTCTGAAAATGAGAGAAGAAAAGGCCCAGCCTCGAGTTATATATATAGACCCAAGCACAGAAGATTCTGTGCACAATGAAATCATTTCCAAGGCCCAGGAAATCAGAATTTTGGAAATACAAGTTTGACTTGAAAAAAGGAGATGAAAAGATATCTCAGGTGAAGCGACGCTTCCGATTTGCCCAAAATCTAAGTTTTAATAAATGAAGCAACGCTTCGGATCCTCTGCGCTGAGCGCAGGGCGCCACGTGTCTGGCGCAGACGCATCAGCGCAGCGCCCAAGGCAGTGCGTCCAATCAGAGCAAAGCTCTATTTTTTTAAGCAAAATTAAAGGAAGCAACGCTTCAGTTGCGCAAGCAGATGCGCTAGCGCAGTTGCGCTGCGCTATGTGCTGCGCGCCACGTGGCAGCGCAGTTGCGCTAGCGCAGTCGCACTGCACAGTGCGCTGCGCGACACGTGTCAAGCACAGGTGCACCTGCGCCAAACAGAATAAAATTTTGAAAGATTTCTCTGATCTTATCAAAACAATAAGATCCTCTCCTGTAAAACAGGAGCCCTTGGATCAACGATCCAACGATGGGGAAAATTCCTCAAATCACTCAGAGAAAAATCTCTTTAATAAATCTAACTAATTTATGGGCACTATAAAAAGGACCCCAGACCTCAATTCAAAAGGATGAACATTTTTCTAAAAAAAAAAGAAGAGAACTCTGAAGAAATTTCAAGAAGAAAGGTAAAAGACCTTTTAGATAGAAGAATTTCTTCTGATAGATCATTGATTTAAGAACAAGATCAATGATCTTTAATAAAAAACAAAATAAAAATAGTACTTTGCACTTAAGAACCATTGGTTCCTTGAAAACAAGAAAAACTTGTTTTCTTTGATTTAAAATCGATCAAAAGATAAAACAGTGCTCTGCACTTTCAAGAACTGCGCTGTTGCGCTCCTGTGTTGGCGCAAGCCACTAGGGGGCGCCACGTGTCAGTAGCGCAGCAGCGCAGCGCACTGACACAGCGCACTGCGCTGTTACGCTTGCGCTCACCAGAGCGTGACACGTGTCACCACCATATAAGTTTGCGCTCATTACTTGGCGCAAAACGCCTAACAAGCGACGTGGGGCACTGTCAGAGTATTTAATGCTCTGCATTATTAAAGAAAAGGGACAGAGCCCAATTAAAAGGCCTAACAGGCCTAATAAAAAATGCTATGCATTTTTAAAAAGGGGCAGAGCCCAAACAAAAAAATAGAAGTAATGCAATGCATTATTTAAGTGTGGGCAAATCCCTAGCACAGGTCTAATAAACTAAAAATAAATAAAATGTTGAACACTTTCAACCGGACTTAGCCCAATTCTGGCCGTAAGTCCTCAAATTAAATTGACTGATCACAGCTATTCTCTTAAATTAATTTATATCCGGTTCGAGGGTACATCTCCGAACTCCTCTGACACCCATCGTTGTAATCCTTCAACGACGTCAGAGAGGTGACGGGTCCCGACGACCACACATCAATACGGACTGCGGGGTCTTTAAACTCGTGGACCGAAACGTCCTTAAACTAATGTTGGACCGAAACGTCCTTAAACTAATGTTGGACCACCACGTCTCTAAACTGGAACATGGACCACCACGTCCCTAAACTGGAGCATGGACCGCAACGTCCCTAAACTACCTATGGACCACTGCGTCCCTAAACTAGAACAATAGAGCCTTCAAATGCTCTTTTGCCGGATCTAAACGATCCCGTTTAAGTTGATCTTAGCCCCCAAACACGGCTAACGAATCCTTAAACATTCAAACGGACTATAAAACTCCAAATCAACCTTGGTTCAAGGGTACATCTCTGAACTCCTCTGACATCTGCCGTTGTAATCCTTCAACGACGTTAGAGAGGTGACGAGTCCCGATGGCCAGATATTAAATGGATTATCACGTTAAGTTGATCTTAGTCTCAAACAGGACTATCGTATCCTTAACGAACGTTTAAGTTGATCTTAGCCGCAACGCGACTAATGCATCCTTAAACTAAAAACACCAAACCCAAATCTAAGTAAATACGGATTTGGACTAATCCACGTCCTACGGGCGACGGTATTATTCAGTCTCCGTATACAATCCACGGGCAACCACAAACAAAACAAACACACACGGCACGAAGTAAAATTCTGGAGAAGGAGAAAGTTGTTATCGTGATGCGGTAGCGTAATTAACTGCAGGGGCTTGCGCCTGCAGGGAAGAGCGTCCCCACAATCAAAAACCCCTCAAGCGAGGGGGAATCTGACAAAGTCTGCTACATCGGCCGCATCCGTCTAAACCTCCGATACACGGTGCCATAAATCAACTTGGCATCTTCGGAGAGGTGGACGGATAAAACCATATAGCATCTGCCCCGAACCTCAGCGTCAGGACATCACGTCGTGCGCCGTTTTTCGGAGGGGAACAGATTCTGGCACGCCTGGTGGGACCTATTTCTCTTTCCACTCCACACTTCGTGTGTCGTCTTCGCGAACCAATCGTGGTTTGTTAAATGGTTGCCTTCGGATTTCAAGTTACTAAGATTTGGTCTCTTGCCTGGCGCAGAACTCAAGATTCAATAGCCTCTAATTGCACCAACTGCTCGAAGTGCCACTGCAATGGACGCTCCACCTCCCCCGGAGATGCAGCATATGTGCCCCAAGCGGCTTCCTTCCTTACTCTGCTAGTAGACCAGGTGACCCAAGCCACCACTGGCCTGTTCTTCGGGACCATGATCCCACCTACAAGCTTCTCTATGCCGATGCCTGCATCGGAGGTGAACAAGAAGTCGGTCTTCGACCGACTCACTGCCACGACGGCCCCTGTCAACGGGTCACCCACTGCCAAACCAACAGCTTCGGTTTTCGCCAGGCTGGATCAGAACTTTAAATTGGCTGTCCTAAGGAAGGCAATGACCACTGCTCCAGAAGTCGTCAAGGCGGCTTCCCCTGTCAAAGAGTCAGTCTTTTCAAGACTGACGATTCCTGCTCCTGCCCCTGCTCAAGGATCCGTCTTCGATAGATTGAATATCACCTCTCAAAAGACAACCTCAGTCTTTGAGAGGTTAACACCAGCGACGCCTCACTTAGGCAGGGGGCTAAAAGAAGCTGTCTCTATCTCCGAGCCAGTCTCAACGGCTCGTCATGCTCGACGTCGCCATTGGCGACGAGTGAGGAAGGCAGGGGGCAATTCCCCCTCAGGGCTAACTCCACCGGCTCCAGTAGTGGAAGTCAACGCTGCTGTTCCAACTGGGAACAGCTTTGAACTGCTGAGGAGGGTACGGAAGAATGCTCCAACCGCTACACCGAAAAGATCTCCTCCGCCTGCGGAGAGACTCCCAGAAACAAAGCAAGAACAGCCTCCTCAACGGCTGTCCTCAAGAATATACAAGGTTTGGCGAAGGGTTCAAGACTCAGTGATCGACCCAGATCACTCTCGTCAACAAAAGAAGGCGAAAGTGCAAAAAGAAAAAGACCATCCTATTAAACAGCAGGGGACAGCAGCTGCAAGGCTGCCCCCTTCAACGGTTCCTTCAACCTCAACGGCCCACAAAAGAAGGAGGCCAGAGAAAACTCCCGCGTCAGCGGAAAAAGTTAAAAATGGTGAACCTAAACGCCCCAAGTCAGGGGGCATAACAGTTCATACGGTTTACATGGCATCGGGAAAAGAAGATAGCCGCATATCAACAGGTCATAGACCGCACACGAGGTCAGTGACCAAGGCTCAGGAGCAGCAGCAGAAGCTCCAAGAAATGATGAACGCTATGGCCGCACTTACAGGGCCAAAAGAAACCCCTGAAACGTCCTCGGACGAGCGTCAAGAACAAGAAACGGACGCTGAATTCCTTCGTCGCGTACCGGAGAAGAAGGATAAAGAAGCTGCGGAGCAGGCAGCCAACATAAAGAAAATGGCCCTCCTGTTCCAGGATATGGTGGGTATAATGATTCAACAAGATCCACCTGCTGAAGATCCCCCGATCATCCTTGAAGACGATAGGGGAGAGACGTCAAATCCTCCACCAGCTCTGTCGATGGCTAAGGAGGATACAAGCTCCAAAGCTGATTTTGATGAGTACATCGCCCAGCAAATACGGGTTCATCATGCGACCGAAGCGGCCGGTCAGGTCGTAAAAACGGGGCGGCCATATCCAAGTTGGTACGATCAAATCAAGTACCCACCCGGTTACACAATTCCCAAGTTCCATGTCTACAAAGGGACGGGCAATCTTCATCAGCATGTTGCCCAGTTCAGGGCACTCTGCGGCAACACCGGCGGTGATGACAAGCTGTTGCTTCGCCAGTTTGTTGGAAGCTTATCAGATACGGCGTTCGAATGGTACTCTGAGCTCCCGAACGACTCTATTAAAACCTTCGCGGAAATGGAGCTGTTGTTTACTCAGCGTTTTGCAAGCGCCAGTGAACGTACCCCGATGACAGCACTGATTAACGCCAGGGTAAAACCCGGCGAGACGTGGGTTCAGTACGCTATACGATGGCGGAACTTATGGTCGAAGTGTGAGCAGCGCATTGAAGAAGCTCCCATGGTGGGTATGTTTGTGGGAACCCTTAATCCGCAGGCGACCATCTCACAATTCATGATATTTTTCAAGCCAACTACTTTCCAGGCCTTGATTGACAAACTAGCGCAAATGGATCAAATGGGCCATAAACCCCCTCTTCCAAGGCCGGACTCCCGAAATGACAAAGGGAAAGGAAAAGCGATCGTCGTCGCTAATGCTCAACAACAACCGAGCGACTCGAAGCCAGTTGCTCGTCAAAGTAATATACGCCCCTACGTGCCCCTTGAGGATAGGATGGGACGTCCTTATTCCTTTCCCCGCGATAAAACGAGGAGGTTATTCGAGCTGGCGTTGCGCAACAGACTCATAAATCTGCCGGATCTAAAACGTCCGTTGCAACCAAATGACGTCAACGAGCCCAACTACTGTCCTTATCATCGAGTACTAGGCCATCCGATCGAAGATGGCTACGTTTTCAAGAATTGGCTTGAAAACCAGTACCGACAGGGTAAGTTCGCGTTATCTGACAAATGGAAGGTGAAACCCCCGCAGCCCCACACCTCTAAGGGGACGAATACGCCGGGGGAAACATGCTCCGTCATTGAAGAAGTTCCTTGGGAGGTTGTATTATCAACCAAGACAAAGAGGATGCTAAACGATCTTCAAACATGTCCAGCGATCAAGTGGAAGAACCCATTGGAACCGCAGGTCATTGAAGGGATGTTGAAGCCACGTCCAACTCCAAAGACCGATGGTGGCGGTTCAAGCACTTGCAGCCAGCCGTCAAAATCTTCGAAAAAGAAGAAGAAGAAATCTAAGAAGCCCGTGAAGCCTGGCGGCAAATGCACGGACTTACAAAAGCAAATTGATGCGTTGGAAGAATACAACCAAAAGGCGCGGACTCCCATTACGCTCCTAGAGTTCTTCGATCACGTTTTTCAAGAAAAAGATGAGGGAGAAAGTTCATCAGATGAATCCGAGGAATATGTGGCGAGCTGTCATATGATTTCCCATTCGATCACGAACGATGAGGAGACTCCTTGCACCGAAAAGCTGGGGGCAGATCCTGAACCAAAAGTCCTGGGGCCACCAGATGAAGTAATCGACGCATTCCTTAATGAAGCTCGGTTGAAAAGTAAAGCTGATCGGGAGCGCGAGGCGGCTATATTTGAAAGGGCCAAGCGCCAGTGACTTGATGAAGGAGCTGAGATGATCCCGGTGGAGCTAAACACCTCCGCTATCGACAAAAGCCAATTCAAGATGAGAAAGAAGTTTGCTAAGGTCATATCAATGGGCATGAAGCTACCATCCTCCGAAGAAAAATTTACCGGTGAAGCGAAAATGCACCCGTCTTATTGCTTATATCATCAAAAGATTTCGCACCACACTCAAGAGTGCAAAGCTTTCGATAAATGGTGGTAAGGATACGTTGCTCATCGACAACACTTTAAACGGGAAAAACGTAAAACTCTTCGGGAGCAAAGAAATACGACTGAAGGGCTTAAAAGAACTGCTGGCGATTGTTGCATGATTAACACCGGTAGATCACAAGTGCCTACATTCGGGAGTGATTCTGATGAAGAGCTAGAACTTGCCCCTCTCTTTAAAGAGTCCGCTTCGAGAAAAGAAGAACAACCGAAGGTTTGCGAAAATATCCGGCTACGTAATCGCACGCTGCCCGAAAAGAACCTCGGACCCTCGAACAGGAAAGATAAAGGGAAAGAAAAGGTCTCTGAAGATATCGTCTTAGATGACCAAGTGGTGGAAGAGCTAGCTGCCAAAGACCCACCAAAGAAGAATAAGGTGGACTACAACGTCTTAGCACATCTGAGGAAGCTGCCCTCACAGCTCAGCATTCTTGACGCCCTTTTGCTATCAAAAGAGGCGAGAGATTCGTTGATTAAGGCGCTCCAAGACCCGGAACAATTCCAAGTATGCCTGGCCGAGGAAAAGATGAAAGATGAATTGGAGGAAGTGCACACGGCTGATGTTACTTTTGGCGATGAAGACCTTCTACATGGGACGTGCGAACACAATCGCCCTCTCTATGTCTCGGGATACTGCCATGATATAAAGATAGGCAAAATCCTGATCGATAACGGGTCGTCTGTTAATCTACTCAACGTCCGGGTGTTGAAGGAAATCTGCATGAGCGTCCAGCACCTTGCTCGGGACAAGATCACCATCTCCGGGTTCGACTCCCAATCGTCAAAGACTCTTGGATCTGTGATACTGACGCTACGCTTCGGACTACTCGTCACGGACATTAAGTTCCACGTCATAGACGCCAAGACATGCTACAATGCTTTGCTCGGCCGACCATGGTTACACGAGTACAACATCATCCCTTCTACACAACATCAGTGTATGAAGTATTTTAAGGATAGTTTCGAGTATACCGTGACGGGAGAACTGAACCCTTTCTCTGTGAACGAGGTCCGCAAATATGAAGACGCCAAATACTTCTTACCGGATTTCGAAGACACGGAGAAGTGTCACAAGCCGGAGAACAAAGCTAACGCCACCATCCCTGTCTTCGGCAGTGATACTGAGGAGGAAGAGGAGATAGTTTATTCGGATCCGCCCCAACACAACAATCCGGGACCATCGGCTCCTACATTGATCTTTGGTAGCGACTCGGAAGATGAGATCCGTGTTGTATTCTCTGCTCGACCTTCAATACGAACGTCCGCTGACGAAGAGCAAAGTCTACAAGTCGCCATAGTGCCACTTAAACACCAGAAAGAACTGGATGCACTCAATATTTACAATGTAGAAGAGCTGCAAACGTTCTATATCCCTCTCAGGCGAGAAACCGAGAAAGCAATTCTGTTCTACCGCTCTTAAGAAACCAAGGTGGAAAAAGAAATCTGGCATGGTGCGGATCCTACGCTCGACAGGCTTCAGCCTATCCGTCTTCCCAGATATTATACAGAGGGTTTGAAGAAGCTGCTGAAACGCCAGGGGATATCCTTCAAACAGGCCATTAGAAAGGCCAAATTCTATGACAGGGTCTGGAACGTTCCCGGGACTCAACGCAAGCTGCCTAACGGGAGAATGGAAACAAAAGGGCTTGGATACATCCGGTCAAAGAAACGAGAGTTACTACCCGGCTGTTACGTCGTGTATGACCTTGATGAAGAAGCGGATGCTCAATGGGAGGATGCTAATCCTAAGCCAGTGAAAATTTCAGATGCAAAGGAGCCCAGTCCGTCGTTCGAGGAACAAATGGACAAACTTATAAAGAAAGCTGGTCAAAAAGTCCGAGATGATCACAACCGTGAGACGGCCATCTACGAGAAAGCCAAAATGCAACGCCTCCTTCAATAGGCCGTCAAAGATGAAAGTGCCGCCCCTTACCAACCCGTTATAAAAAAGGCTCGACGCAGAGGCGGAAACAAATCGAAAGGCCAAAAAGACGCTCAACAGCAACAAAGCGGGGCTAAGAAGCCACGCAAATGGGAGTCGAGCGTTATTGATCTGTCCCTCATGAAGAAATTGGGTCAAGCATACTCGTTTCCTCGGGACAAGACGAAGAAGATACTTGAGCTTGCTCTAAAACATCAATTGCTTACACTGCCGGAGTCCAAAAACCCCGAACGAGCAGGCGAAATCTCACACCCAAACTATTGCTCTTATCACCGAGTGATAGGGCATCCTCTTGAAGATTGCTTCACCTTTAAGAATTGGGTCGAAGATCAGTATCAGCTTGGCAAGTTCGCTCTGTCCAACAACTGGAGGGTAGCGCCGCCACAAAAGCACGAGCCCAAGGCCACGGAAGAAAAACCAGTTCCACATTGGGATTGGAAGCGAATTCGTACTTGTCACGTGATAACGCTATCAAAAGAAGAGCCCGAGAACATGGACAGCCTTCCCTGGTGCTTCGAAAACAGCAATGAGGAGATGATCTCAGAATTTCCGCCATTTCCGAAAGAATTGGAGGATGGAATACATACCACCGCAGATAACCTCAAGAAAATCGAGTTGGGGACAGCTGATGGCCCACGGCCGACGTTTGTCAGTGAGCTGCTATCTGAAGAAAGGGTGACTGCGTTAAAAGACGTCCTTGTACAGCACAAAGATTGCTTCTCATGGAACTATTCCGAAATGCCGGGACTAGATCCAGAAATTGCTGTGCATAGGTTGGCAATATCTCCGGACGTCAAACCGGTAAAACAGGCGCCGAGAAGAATGCGACTCGAGCTTGAGATGAGCATCAACGCTGAGGTCAAAAAGTTAATCGACTCTGGCTTTATTCAGGAGGTTCAATATCCTGAATGGATCGCTAACATCGTCCCGGTGATGAAGAAAAATGGGACGGTGCGCATATGTGTGGACTTCCGGGATCTCAACAAAGCCTGCCCGAAGGATGATTTCCCGGTGCCAGTCACCGAACTGATGATAGACAACACGTCCACTCATGAGGTTTTCTCCTTTATGGACGGCTCGTCAGGGTATAATCAGATAAAGATGCATTCCGAAGACCAGAAGCACACCGCCTTCAGAACCCCTTTGGGTATATTCTGCTACAAGGTAATGCCCTTTGGTTTAAAGAACGCCGGCGCCACCTATCAGAGGGCCATGACGAAGATCTTCGATGACCTCATACACGAAATCGTCGAATGTTATATCGACGATCTCGTGGTTAAAAGCAAATCATACGAGCAGCATCTCGAGCATCTGAAGACCGTATTTCAGCGCCTTTGACAATACAACTTGAAGATGAACCCGCTCAAGTGTGCATTCGGAGTTTCCTCAGGCAAATTCCTGGGATTCATTGTTCGACACCGAGGTATTGAAATAGATCCGTCAAAGATCAAAGCGATCATGGAAATGCCTCCACCGAGAACTCTCAAACAGTTGCGATCTCTCCAAGGAAAACTCGCATATATTCGGCGATTTATAGCCAACCTCTCTGGAAAGTGCCGTCCTTACAGCCACCTGATGAAGAAGGGAACCCCGTTCATCTGGGACCAAAAATGCCAAGGCGCGCTGGACGAAATTAAACAGTACCTGCAGAACTCGCCGGTGTTGGCTGCTCCGGTCAAGGGAAAACCCTTCATTCTTTATACAACCGCCCTCGAAGGTTCCTTAGGCGCATTATGGGCACAAGAGAACGATCAAGGGAAAGAAAGAGCACTCTACTACTTAAGTCGAGTTCTACTGGGGGCAGAAAGCAACTACTCCTCTATTGAAAAACACTGCCTAGCGTTGATCTTCACGATAACAAAGCTCAGGCACTATGCGTTAGCGCATGAGGTCCGTCAAATTTCGAAGGTGGACCCTCTTAAGTATTTAATGTCAAAGGCCATACTGACAGGTCGACTCGCTAAATGGGCTCTGCTCTTGATGGAGTTCTCGATAACATATCAACCTCTCAAGGCAGTGAAAGGCCAGGCCATCGCCGATTTCCTCGCTGAGCACCCGATACCGGCCGACTCCCTTTTAAACTGCGATCTTCCAGACGAACATGCGTTTGATGCGGTCGACGGTGATGAGACTCGATGGGAGCTTTATTTCGATGGCGCATCTTCCATGAAGAAGCGCAAACAAAGCACCCCTATAATCAAATCGGGCGTATGGCTCATCTTTATAACTCCACAAGGAGGGATAATGCGCTTTGCTTTCTCCCTAACAGAGCCGAGAACAAACAATGAATCCGAATACGAAGCTCTGATAATAGGCCTCGAGATTGCCATCGACATGGGAATTGAAAACCTCCTCATATACGGAGACTCCCAGCTGGTCGTTAGTCAAGTAAACGGTGACTACCAAACGTGCAAACCGGAGTTGGTGAAGTACGGCAAAAAAGTGCAACAATTGTTGACCCAAATTCCCTCTTATACTTTGGAGAACATACCGCGCGCGGAAAACAGCAAAGCAGACGCATTGGCCAAACTTGCTAAAGAACTGGCTGACGAGAATCTCGATGATGTTAGAATCGTAGTACAAAGCCGTCAAGTGCTTGCCCCAGCAGAAATATCTCGGGAATCATCCGAAGGGAAGGGAGAGATTGAGCAAACGACCCTGCAAATAAAAGACCGGGAAAAGGCCGAGGATTGGAAGGAAGTCTTCATAGACTACTTCAAGTTACACCGATTGCCTGAAGAAACGTCCACAAGACATCAGCTCATGAAGCGGGCTCTATCTTTCGCTTTCGTCAACGATACTCTGTACAAGAGATCGTTTGATTCTCTGTGGTTGAGATGCCTGGGACCTGACGAAGCGAAAAGAGTCGTTCAGGAAGTTCACGACGGACTCTGCGGTTCTCACTAAGCGGGCCCAAAGATGAAGTTGAAGATAAAACGGATGGGCTACTACTGGCCCACGATGATTCAGGACTGCCTCGAATATACGAAGCAATGCCACTCATGCCAAATCCATGGGGACTTCATCCACTAGCATCCAAATCCACTACATCCAACGGTGGCTAGCTGGCCATTCGAAATGTGGGGGACTGACATAGTCGGCCCTATAGAACCAGCATCATCTAGGGGACATCGTTTCATCCTGGCGACGACTGACTACTTCTCTAAATGGGCAGAAGCAATACCGTTAAGAGAAGTGAAGACGAAAAATATCCTCCACTTCTTCAAGACGTACGTCATATATCGGTTTGGAACTCCGCGACGGATCATCTCCGATAACGGGCTAGCTTACAGAAGCCACAAGATCAGTCGCTTTGCGCAACAGCATAATATAGACTGGAGATATTCCTCAATTTATAATCCGCGAGCTAACGGTCTAGCTGAAGCCTTCAACAAGACCTTGACGAAGATCATGAAGAAAACGGTGTCCCGAAATAAGAAAGAATGGCACGAAAGACTGCAAGAAGCTCTCTGGACGTATCGAACTACGTTTAAAACGGCCACAAACGCAACACCATATGCGTTAGTATTCGGGACAGAAGCAGTACTCCCCCTCGAGATAGAGTTGCCCTCTCTACGAGTGGCAGTCCACTACGAGCTGACGGACGAAGAAAATGCTCACCTTCGGCTTGAGGAGCTTGACGCCCTTGATGAAACCCGGCTCATAGCACAGCAAAATTTGGAAGCTTATAAAGCAAAGATGATGCGCTTATATGAAAGATTGACCCGACCGAGGACATTCCGCCAAGGCGAACTCGTGCCAGTGGTCAAAAGGCCTATGATCCCCAATCGCGCCAAACGGGAGAAATTTGAGCCAAACTATGAAGGCCCGTACATCATAGATAAGGTCTACCAGGGCGGGGCCTATCTACTTATAGATATGCACGGTGAAAGGCCTTTCAGGCCGATAAACGGTCGCTTCCTAAAGAAATACTACGCTTAATGAGCCACAGCCTAGGTCAATGATAGATGACGACGACTACGTCCGCTCGCTATCTTCCTAAGCTCAAGCTTTATAAGCAGTAGCCAGCCTCTCAACGCTGGACCGAAATGTCCTTAAACTAATAGCTGACCGAAACGTCCTTAAACTAATACCGCAGCATCCATAGGCTGATATAAAAAAAATAAATAAAGAAAAAATATAATAAATAAAAACGGTATGTCCATAAGCAAAAAGGGCACGGATGAAAACCCGAAAGGGCTCCGTGAGTAAAAACAGCAGGGCTACCGGCGAGTGTTCGTGAAAACCCGAAAGGGCGCGACCTCGTAAAAAAAAGAGAGAAAAAGAAAATAAAAAGAATAAAAAAATGGTATGTCCATAAGCAAAATGGGCACGGATGAAAACCCGAAAGGGCTCCGTGAGTAAAAACAGCAGGACTACCGGCGAGTGTTTGTGAAAACCTGAAAGGGCGCAACCTCGTTAAAAGACACTTATAGAGTCCTCTCGACCTTGTAAGGAGAAACCATCCACGTGAGATCCTTATGACTCACAAGGGAGTGGCACACTTAGGGATCCCCACGATTCCTAAGGAGAAAATACACTTGCGAGATCCTCACGACTCGTGAGGAGAACTCTCTTATGGGACCCTTACGGCTCATAAGATTTGAAAGTCTTAAGTTACAGAGACCTAAACCTGTGCTTAAGCAAACCCCCACAAACTTCTAATATTGCCCTACAAGTGGCTCAATACTGACCCTTGTATACAATCCATGGGCGCGAATAAACATTTCCCTAATCAAGTCTCATCCGAGACTGGGGATATGTTCGCATGATGAACAACCCTTATAAGTCCTCTCGACTTACAAGGAGAAAACCCTCTTGTAGGATTCTTACGACTTACAGAGGAACATACACTTAGGAATCCTCACGATTCCTAAGGAGAAAATACACCTACAAGATCCTCACGACTTGTAGGGAGAAATACCTTTGTGAGACCCTTACGGCTCATGAAGTTAAAAGCCTTAGACGACAAAACCCTAACCCTGGTCACTAAGCCACCTTTGTTCAACATCGACAGAGGCAGATGATGATTCGCTCCTGGCAATATCCCAGTTGTAGCGGTGCTGATGCCGAAATCGGTGTCTAATTCTAGGTTTACGGCGGAAAGCCAGTAAGCCGCACATGCATACAAAATAGCCGAAATGATTGGGCAACTTGCAATAAAAAATAGCAAGTAAAAATGTATGCATGCAAAATAGCCGAAATGATTGGGCAACTCGCAATAAAAAGCAGCGAGTAAAAATAAAATAAATAGCCGAAATGATTGGGCACCGCGAAAAATAGCCGAAATGATTGGGCAATCGCGACCTTCGCGATATAAAAGCTGAAATGATAGAGCATCAAAATAAAACAAAAAAAGGGAAGATGATAAAACTTTGGCCCTACAGTTAAGATCACATCGATCCCTGTATACAATCCAAGAGCGTAAACAAAGAGGGAACCGTACTTTCCCAACAGGCTCCGCCAGAAGACAAAGCCAAATCTCGACGGTTCAGTCCAACTCCGAAGAAACCAGTGTCTTCAGCAAATTCCTCGACTCACGGATACAAACACTCCTTGACGAGAGCCTCCTGATCCGCGTCGACTCGCAGAGCCACCAGTGCCTCCGTGGGAAATTCTCGACTCGTTTCAAACCCCAAGGAAACAAATAATCCTTGGCGCTTGGGAAACAAATAATCCCTAGCAAATTTCTCGACTCATGGATACAAACACTCCTTGACGAGAGCCTCCTGATCCGCGTCGACTCGCAGAGCCATCAGTGCCTCCGTGGGAAATTCTCGACTCATTTCAAACCCCAAGGAAACAAATAATCCTTGGCGCTTGGGAAACAAATAATCCCTAGCAAACTCCTCGACTCACGGATACAAACACTCTTTGACAAGAGCCTCCTGATCCGCGTCGACTCGCAGAGCCACCAGTGCCTCCGTGGGAAATCCTCGACTCGTTTCAAACCCCAAGGAAACAAATAATCCTTGGCGCTTGGGAAACAAATAATCCCTAGCGAATTCCTCGACTCACGGATACAAACACTCCTTGACGAGAGCCTCCTGATCCGCGTCGACTCGCAGAGCCACCAGTGCCTCCGTGGGAAATTCTCGACTCGTTTCAAACCCCAAGGAAACAAATAATCCTTGGCGCTTGGAAAACAAATAATCCCTAGCGAATTCCTCGACTCACGGATACAAACACTCCTTGACGAGAGACTCCTGATTCGCGTCGACTGGCAGAGCCACCAGTGCCTCCGTGGGAAATTCTCGACTCGTTTCAAACCCCAAGGAAACAAATAATCCTTGGCGCTTGGGAAACAAATAATCCCTAGCAAATTCCTCGACTCACGGATACAAACACTCCTTGACGAGAGCCTCCTGATCCGCGTCGACTCGCAGAGCCACCATTGCCTCCGTGGGAAATTCTCGACTCGTTTCAAACCCCAAGGAAACAAATAATCCTTGGCGCTAGGGAAACAAATAATCCCTAGCAAACTCCTCGACTCACGGATACAAACACTCCTTGACGAGAGCCTCATGATCCGCGTCGACTCGCAGAGCCACCAGTGCCTCCGTGGGAAATTCTCGACTCGTTTCAAACCCTAAGGAAACAAATAATCCTTGGCGCTTGGGAAACAAATAATCCCTAGCAAATTCCTCGACTCACGGATACAAACACTCCTTGACGAGAGCCTCCTGATCCGCGTCGACTCGCAGAGCCACCAGTGCCTCCGTGGGAAATCCTCGACTCGTTTCAAACCCTAAGGAAACAAATAATCTTTGGCGCTTGGGAAACAAATAATCCCTAGCAAACTCCTCGACTCACGGATACAAACACTCCTTGACGAGAGCCTCATGATCCGCGTCGACTCGCAGAGCCACCAGTGCCCCCGTGGGAAATTCTCGACTCGTTTCAAATCCCAAGGAAACAAATAATCCTTGGCGCTTGGGAAACAAATAATCCCTAGCAAATTCCTCGACTCACGGATACAAACACTCCTTGACGAGAGCCTCCTGATTCGCGTCGGCTCGCAGAGAAACCAGCGTCTCCGCGAGAAAATTCCCGATTCGTCTCAAATTGCAAGATGAAGCCTCAGGCAGCAGGGATTAAAAAACTTGCTTCCGGAACAATGGGACCCTACAAGTCGATCTAAGACGGTCTCTTGTATACTATTCACGGGTCTCACTCTTCAAAGTCGAATTTCGACGAGAAGGGAAACAACCGCTTACGAATCCTCTCGACTCGTAAAAGGGAAAAATTCTCTTATAGGATCCTTACGACTTATAAGAGAAAATCACACTTAGGAATCCTCACGATTCCTAAGGAGAAAAACCACTTACGAGATCCTCTCGATCCGTAGGGAGAAAAGTCTCTATGAGACCCTCACGGCTCATGGAGTTGAAAAGTCTTAGGCAGCAGATCTGAACCTGCGGCCTAAGCCATCGCTGATTCTTAAGAAAGTCAAGATATTTACTCTATTATCTGTCAACCATGTTTATTAAGATAGCATGCCGATAATAAGAGAAAGAGGAAAATGACAGAAAGAGCATCCGATTTACGTTTGATCAAGCGTTTGAGACGCACTCAATTATGCATGGGCAGAAGATTCAGGACGAGAAATAAGACAAGCTAAAATAAAAAAGGGGTTTCCTTTCATATTGCTAAAAATTCTTACAATCATAAGAGCAATGAATAAGAGACATTATTCAAATTATTACAATGGTATAACCTCAGATCCGGGGCACGGATTGAGGAATTCAAAAGTAAGGCCATCCAGAGTTCTTCTGGCCTTTCTAATTATTCTTATGAACAGCCTCTCGTGCTCCTCTGTGTCGAGATCCTCGGCAAGCCCTTCCGGCCTTCGATAACCAGCAACTATCGTCGTCTGCTGGAAGATTTGATGTAGGATGTCAATGAGGCTGTCCCGCCGTTTCTTCGAAATCAGCCCCGTCAGGAACACTGAATGCACCTTGTCTTCGGCATCATCCAGCGCATTGAGCGGTAGGGCCTCGTGAAGACCCGGAAGTGCTCTCCATATTGCTCCCAGCACGACTTTCAAAAGAGCCGAACGACGAGCTAGCAGCCAACCACCGCTTGCGTTCAGACGACCCATAACCTCTGCACATTGGGCGTCTGTAAACTCTTGGTTTTGTTGACGGCCCTGTGCACGAATATCCTCATAGGTAATGCACTCGTGCAGACTGTATAGATGCACCGCCATAATGCCTGAAGGAAGCAACATTGGAAGATTAGCAATGAGGAAAAGGTATAGGGAGTTAAAACTCCTCGAGAGCAATGCTCTATAGACAGAAGTGACACCTGTCAAAAAACCAGTGATGAGGAGAATTTAAGGAAAATTCCCTAAGAACATTGAGAGCTTTGCTCTGAGAAAAAATGATATAATAATAATAATAGTATCAAATGCCATGAAGAACTATTAAGAGTTCTTCTATATGATTTGTTAGAAGCAAAGCTCCATTAATTAAGAAAATCCAAAGGAAACCTTTTGGAGAGCAGAGCTCTATTAATGGAACCCTAATAGGGTTCCCTTCAGTTCTCTTTAGACCCCTTTAGAGCAAAGCTCTGCTAAGTGAAACCCTAAATGTGTCTTCTTTAGATCAGGGATCTATTGAGAGCAAGGCTCTTAAAGCTGATTTAATTTAATCAAAATTAATATTTTTACCTAAAATTCTCTAAAGTTTGAACTTTTAAAAAGTGTCTAAACAAGAGAGCAAGGCTCTGAGTTCTGAAAGTAAAAATCTGAAAGATGATAAGCATCTGTGGGGGACCAAAGGTCCTATTTATAGGCATCAAGTGCCTCTTCAACTTCCAAAAGCTGCCGCGACGGTTGGGATTCTGCCACCATTGCGCTTGCGTTTGGAGGCCACGTAAGCGCAGCGGTGGGGGGGCATTTGTTTACCCCAATCAGAGCAAAACTCTGTTCAAATTCCGAGGCGGGAGATGAAGCAACGCTTCATCTTCCCCCAATCAGAAACAAAGTTTTGCTTTGAAAATTTAAACTTTAATAAATGAAGCAACGCTTCGGATCCTTTGCACTGCGCGCGACGCGCCATGTGTCTGGCGCAGATGCATTAGCGCATCGTCCAAGAAGACGCGCCCAATTAGAGCAAAGCTCTGTTAAAGGAAGCGCCGCGCTGCGCTGTGCGACGCGTGTCAGCGCAGATGCGCTAGCGCAGTTGCGCTGCGCTGTGCGCTGCGCGACACGTGTCAGCGCAGATGCGCTAGCGCAAATACACCGTTTCATAAAAAAAGGGGGGGCTAAGTGCCAAAGGCAATTTATCTTTGCAAAATTACTTGCACTTAATAATAACAAATTAAAATCATACGATGCACAAGCACAATAAAGAACTAAAATAAAAGAACCCTTAACAGACAATGAAGTACTTGATTAAAAAGAAAAATACTTATTCATTATTATTGTTATTACATTTAAAAAAGATCACCGAATATGGGATCAGAGAGACAAGGGTTCACAAAAAGAAAAAGAAGATTATTCAGCTCCCTCTCCGTCTTCTCCATCACGTCGAAGCGGCGATCCTCCCGAGGGGTAGCCATCCAACGGTCGACGCCGCACTCCTGGGAAAAAGTGGCGATGACAACCCGACGAGCCCGTATCTGGCTCAGCAAGTGGAAGGAGAAGTCCCTCAGGGCTTTGGTGATCAAGTGCGCTTCGAGAAAGCACTCAATCTTATTCTCGACGGCATCCAGCATCGCCGAGGACATCTCTGCTGGAGGAGGGGGAATGTCGGCGAGCACCAAGGCAAGGATCATCCGAAGCCAAATGGAATTCGGAGGGAGAGGAGACCCCACACGAGTCAAAAGCTCGTGCATTGCGGCATCGCATTGTTCGTCCGAGAGAGAAGGGTCCACCAGGCGCGCAGCAAAACGGGGAACGATGTCCCGAATCGGCACCTCCCATGGTTGTCGGCGGGCATGAGGGCGGTTGCAAGCCATGATCGAAGAAGTTCTCTGAAAATGAGAGAAGAAAAGGCCCAGCCTTGAGTTATATATATAGACCCAAGCACAGAAGATTCTGTGCACAATGAAATCATTTCCAAGGCCCAGGAAATCAGAATTTTGGAAATACAAGTTTGACTTGAAAAAAGGAGATGAAAAGATATCTCAGGTGAAGCGACGCTTCCGATTTGCCAAAAATCTAAGTTTTAATAAATGAAGCAACGCTTCAGATCCTCTGCGCTGAGCGCAGGGCGCCACGTGTCTGGCGCAGACGCATCAGCGCAGCGCCCAAGGCAGTGCGTCCAATCAGAGCAAACCTCTATTTTTTTAAGCAAAATTAAAGGAAGCAACGCTTCAGTTGCGCAAGCAGATGCGCTAGCGCAGTTGCGCTGCGCTGTGCGCTGCGCGACACGTGTCAGCGCAGATGCGCTAGCGCAGTCGCGCTGCGCTGTGCGCGACACGTGTCAGCGCAGATGCGCTAGCGCAGTCGCGCTGCGCTCTGCGCTGCGCGACACGTGGCAGCGCAGTCGCACTAGCGCAGTCGCGCTAGCGCAGTCGCGCTGCGCTGCACGACACGTGGCAGCGCAGTTGCGCCTGCGCCAAACAGAATAAAATTTTGAAAGATTTCTCTGATCTTATCAAAACAATAAGATCCTCTCTTGTAAAACAGGAGCCCTTGGATCAAAGATCCAACGATGGGGAAAATTCCTCAAATCACTCAGAGAAAAATCTCTTTAACAAATCTAACTAATTTATGGGCACTATAAAAAAGACCCCAGACCTCAATTCAAAAGGATGAACATTTTTCTAAAAAAAAAAGAAGAGAACTCTGAAGAAATTTCAAGAAGAAAGGTAAAAGACCTTTTAGATAGAAGAATTTCTTCTGATAGATCATTGATTTAAGAACAAGATCAATAATCTTTAATAAAAAACAAAATAAAAATAGTGCTTTGCACTTATGAACCATTGGTTCCTTGAAAACAAGAAAAACTTGTTTTCTTTGATTTAAAATCGATCAAAAGATAAAACAGTGCTCTGCACTTTCAAGAACTGCGCTGTTGCGCTCCTGTGTTGGCGCAAGCCACTAGGGGGCGCCACATGTCAGTAGCGCAGCAGCGCAGCGCACTGACACTGCGCACTGCGCTGTTGCGCTTGCGCTCACCAGAGCGTGACACGTGTCACCACCATATGAGTTTGCGCTCATTACTTGGCGCAAAACGCCTGACAAGCCACGTGGGGCACTGTCAGAGTATTTAATGCTCTGCATTATTAAAGAAAAGGGATAGAGCCCAATTAAAAGGCCTAACAGGCCTAACAAAAAATGCTATGCATTTTTAAAAAGGGGCAGAGCCCAAACAAAAAAGATAGAAGTAATGCAATGCATTATTTAAGTGTGGGCAAAGCCCTAGCACAGGTCTAATAGACTAAAAATAAATAAAATGTTGAACACTTTCAACCGGACTTAGCCCAATTCTGGCCGTAAGTCCTCAAATTAAATTGACTGATCACAGCTATTCTCTTAAATTAATCTATATCCGGTTCGAGGGTACATCTCCGAACTCCTCTGACACCCATCGTTGTAATCCTTCAACGACGTCAGAGAGGTGACGGGTCCCGACGACCACACATCAATACGGACTGCGGGGTCTTTAAACTCGTGGACCGAAACGTCCTTAAACTAATGTTGGACCGAAACGTCCTTAAACTAATGTCGGACCACCACGTCCCTAAACTGGAACATGGACCACCACGTCCCTAAACTGGAGCATGGACCGCAACGTCCCTAAACTACCTATGGACCACTACGTCCCTAAACTAGAACAATAGAGCCTCCAAATGCTCTTTTGCCGGATCTAAACGATCCCGTTTAAGTTGATCTTAGCCCCCAAACACGGCTAACGAATCCTTAAACATTCAAACGGACTATAAAACTCCAAATCAACCTTGGTTCAAGGGTACATCTCTGAACTCCTCTGACATCTGCCGTTGTAATCCTTCAACGACGTTAGAGAGGTGACGAGTCCCGATGGCCAGATATTAAATGGATTATCACGTTAAGTTGATCTTAGTCTCAAATAGGACTATCGTATCCTTAACGAACGTTTAAGTTGATCTTAGCCGCAACGCGACTAATGCATCCTTAAACTAAAAACACCAAATCCAAATCTAAGTAAATACGGATTTGGACTAATCCACGTCCTACGGGCGACGGTATTATTCAGTCTCCGTATACAATCCACGGGCAACCACAAACAAAACAAACACACACGACACGAAGTAAAATTCTGGAGAAGGAGAAAGTTGTTACCGCGATGCTGTAGCGTAATTAACTGCAGGGGCTTGCACCTGCAGGGAAGAGCGTCCCCACAATCAAAAACCCCTCAAGCGAGGGGGAATCTGACAAAGTCTGCTACATCGGCCGCATCCGTCTAAACCTCCGATACACGGTGCCATAAATCAACTTGGCATCTTCGGAGAGGTGGACGGATAAAACCATATAGCATCTGCCTCGAACCTCAGCGTCAGGACATCACGTCGTGCGCCGTCTTTCGGAGGGGAACATTCCTTCAACGAGATCAAGTTCATTACGTTAAAGGTTTTTCGCCAAAAACCAGCCGTAGCCCTCCGTCGTGTCTTATGGATGGTCAGTAGTATTCAAGCTATATTTGTTGGCTTTCGTCAAGGTATAGTGTTTGGTAGCTGCTGGGGTATTCATTTGTTGCATAGATAGATGTGTTGGTTTGGGACAGTCGTATTACCTTGTTGGCTTTCGTCAAGGGTATGTACGGGTGGGTTCAAATTGACAAGAATATGATGGGTAGAACTTGACATGTAACTTATGATTTGTTGGCTTTCATCAAGGTCATAAGAACATGGGGTAAAAATCATATCGGGAGTTTCTAAAGAAACTGAAACTTGCCAGGCATGTGCATACCTTCTGGAGTGTGATAACGCGAGTGGATTCCATCACGTTATCATGCGATGAGAGTTGGATCCCGATTCCCACTGATGAGTTGGTTTACTCTTCGGGTGATCCCGATTGATTCTTCTTTCAGGTTTGGAGGAGAATTTGACAGTACAGTAGGAGGTTTCCGGATTAGATAAAGTGATAACCATTCTGATCTAGGTTAGAGTGCACGCAGAGTGTTTCGTTTCTTTCTCTCTTTGGCAGCGACCTTTGACCGATCCTAGATTATGACTCAGTGACCAAGTTGACCGAACCTTCTTAAAATACTGGCTTTTGGATTGTCTATATTGCATAAGTCATTGCCACTCCTTCTTCTACCCTTTGTATTTCTCAGAACACCCCGTATTACTACGGATATCCACTTCCATTGGATAGATCCATCGTATGGTTATATACAAACTCGGAGGGACTTCTTCGAGGATGGATCAAGGTTCAGGAGAAATAGAATTGGTTTATTCAATTGTCTTTTATTATCACCTTCTCTCAGGTTGCGAGGGCTCCTTGGTTTAGGAGAGTACACCTATTACGCTTATTGGATAGTCTTCTTCCAAACCATAGGCAGGTGCCGAAAGGTAGGGAATGAAGAAAACCAATTAGCCTAAGTAGGGTGTACAGAAGGTAATATGTAAAGACAAAATAAAGGGATTAGAAAGAGAGCAAAGTAAATTGCGACTGTTATCATTCACGACCAAACCGCGTACTTCATCGCCACTCCTATTTCACTTTTAAAAGAATAAGGTATTATTCAGTTGTCTTTTATCATCACCTTCTCTCAAGATGTGAGTACTCCTAGGTTGAGGAGGGTACACCTATTATGCTTACTGAATAGTCTTCTTCCAAACCATAGGCTGGTGCCGAACGGTAGGGAAGGAAGAAAACCATTTAGCCTAACGATGGTGTACAGAAGGTAACGACTAAAGACAAATAAAGGGATTTGGAGAGATGGTAAAGAAATATACGGTTAAAGTCATGAATTGAATTATGGAAGAGGCATAACTATGAATACCAGGATACCCCTACGAAACATTTTCATGTTTCAGTGCATTGTTAAAGGAAAACTGTTTTCCCGATTAGATACTTACTTCAGGGTATGTATTTACCAGGTTTCATTCTCACATCTGTATGGTTTTACAGATGATGAGTGGGAGGAAGTTATTGGGAATAAGGTGATCATCCTCATTATATCGGAATTCGTTGTAATTGGTGATATTTGAGGAAGTCGCCTGGGTTATTGCCGGCGGGCATGTATTTGGTTTTGAGTATCCGTTGTTGTGCACCAATTTCAAAATGATATATCTGTACGTTTATTTTTATAAAGTGAGATATAACTTTTTGATATTATGTCGATGACATTTATCTACATCAGTTAACGATTGGGTAAGGAGCATTGAACAACGGAGTAGTTCTTAACCATAAGTACAGTTTTCAACCTACGATGCACAGGTTTTGAGTTATTCAACTCAACGGACTTATACAGAGTATTGTATGTTGTCCAGTATCCATCAGGACAAAGGGGTTGGTCCTCGTACTATGTTCTGTTTACTTGTGACTTCTCTAGTTTTTAGACAAGTGTTTCGTAGAAATACAAGGTCTAAGTTTTGAGAAGTTGTGGGTATAGGAATAAAGTAGAGAACCAGATATCGCAAGTATCGGGATTCTTCAAAGAGATCGAAGATGTAGATACTTGTGATTGGTATTCAATTGATAGTGATGTTTTTGAGAAACTTGTTTCTTTTTCGGGTTACTCATAATTGGATGGATTCCTAAGTTGAGTAATGCTGATTAGCCTCTCTCCATTAAGTTGATATGCACTGGAGACAGCTGCATGATTAGAATCTGGTTCCAATTAAATAAGTGCCAAAGTTTCTATATTGGATATAGAATGGTTCATATCTTAACGATGTTAAGGTACAGGGAGTTGTCCGGCTTATGCTTAAAACCAGACTCTGGATAACTCAAGGCACGTTTCTGTAATGGCTGTTTGTGGGTTGGCCCAGGCTACGTCGAGGGTTGACTTTCTACCATCTGGAAGATCGATAGCGATATTGTTCTTAACTCGCCACAGTTTTAGTAAAATGGATTTTTTCAGAAAACAGTAGTGGGAGTATGGTAGAACTGGAAGCGATTCCAGAACCGCAAACGATTACGGAAAATTTAATAGGACCTAAAAATTCAATCAGGATTGACATTCCAATAGCCACTCCGCAGATATGGTGGGTAACCTCAGACACCCGAGAGGTACTCCGGTAGCCTCAAGGACGGTGACAGGGAGGTTCTTATCTACCCAGACTTGACACTACTGTTGTTCCAGACTATGAGACCCGGCAGGAGGTTAAGTATAGCGTCGTTCTAAACAAGCTTTAGAAGTGCACGTATATATTATTCTGCCAGAGGGTTGTTGTGGTCAGTGGGAGCAGCGGAAGCATAGTGGGCAAGTAGCTTATGTCTATTTATAGACTTGAGCAGTTATAGCGGAGATAGATCATCCATTTTTGATGTGACAGTCATGGGTTTGACTTCATCAGAATAGGAGATGGATCTGTTGAGAAGGTAGTAGGGTGTGTGATGTCCTAGTTTTTGGATGACATACACAAAGTAGGAAGTAAAATTCCTATACTACGATCGGTTGTACTGTGGTCATCACACAGTTGTTTCTCCAGACAGGATATGGATATAATATCTGACATTCTGGTTTCTAGATCTATGGTTTTAGATCTAGATTTGGGTAGTTTCCCAATGTGGGTACTTTGACAGTATTCTAATAGTTTTTAGAATAGATGACTCCTGACATGGTGGTGTACCTGCAGGTGATGGAGTCTGTTTCCTGATTTAAAATCAGGAAAGCCTACAGAAGAGGCTTCAGAAAAGGGTCACGTGCTCACACGTGACCAGTAGTCACGTGTTGGCACGTGACACTTAAAAGCATCGGCAAGGCAGATTCAGCTTCCCGACTACATCAAAGAAAAGGGGTTCAGAAAGGGTCACGTGCTCCCACGTAACCAGAGTCACGTGTTGGCACGTGACATTTAAAAGCGGCTTCAAAGGCACATCGGTTCCCTGATCAAATCAAGGAAAAGGCTTCAGAAGAGGTCACGTGCTCCCACGTGACTAGGGTCACGTGTTGGCACGTGACACTCAAAAGCAGCAGACTCAATTCCCTGATCAAATCAAGAAAAAGGCTCCAGGCGAGGGTCACGTGCTCACACGTGACCAGGGGTCACGTGGTGGCACGTGACGGCTAAGCGGCAGCCAGAAGGCAGAGCGCAAAAAGGAAGAAGAGGTCTCGTTCCAAGGGGGTCACGTGCCCACACGTGACCAAGGGTCACGTGGCCACACGTGACCGGCTTTCAAAGCCTATCTGTTAACAGAATTAAATTCTGAGAAAAGGCCTCTCAAATCTTTCCAAAGGAACCGATTGAATTAAAGATTTAAAGATTCTTAAATATCACCTATCTATGGAAAAAGCCTGAACTTGGAAAGATTTCCCCTTAAAATCTAACCGAAATAACAAAGGAGAATCTCTGGAGTTAAAATCCAATGGTGAATAAAATTCACCTAATAATCCAAAGGTCCAAAACGAATGGTGAATACAAATTAAATCTCTCAATGAAAGATTCACCAAAACTAATTGATTCGGTTGCTTCTCCTATAAATAGGAGCCAAGAGACACACAGAGGGACATACATGCAGAAAGGAATCGATACATAAAAAAAGATGAGTGCCTTGATACTTTGGAGGAATTTGGATCTTCTGCAAAAGAAAACCCTAGGTAAGAAAGGGAAGGCTTTTTGAAAGGAAAAGAGAATTCAATTCTCAACAGAGTTTAAGTCTGATATAAAACAGAAGAACATAGTTCTCTCTTTGGTGGAGGATCTGTAAAGTGCACATCTCCCCTTGAGTTGAGAATTTAATTCTCAATGGGTTGAGATCTTGCCATGCAGATCCAAAGCATAGAGAGGGAATGGAAGCTTGAGAATTTAATTCTCACAGAACTATAGGAATTTAATTCCTTTAAAATAAAATTAGGGTTTGACCCTATGTTATGGGAATTTAATTCCTTCAGAATGAACAGAATCAGGGTTTAACCCTAGTTAAGAACTTAGTTCTGTTAAAATAACAGGAATTTAATTCCCTCAAGAAAGAAGAAATTAGGGTTTAACCCTATTTAAGAATATAATTCTTCAAAAGAAAGTAGGAATTTAATTCCTCTAAAGTTATTACTAGGGTTTAACCCTATGAAGAATTCAATTCTTAAAAAGATAAACACATCTTCAAACAGGCAAAGGAATAGGGTCACGTGCTACCACGTGACCCCTGAAAAGAAACAGAAAAGAGCTTTAGGGCGCCCTCACGTGTCGACACGTGACCCCTAATGAACATTCTAACAGATCAAAGCGCAGGCTCCCATCACGTGCCCACACGTGATGGCTTTCAGAATTAAAAGTGTTAAACATTTATCTGTAGAACAAAATAAAGGGAAACAGGGCGCTATCACGTGCTACCACGTGACCCCTTGGCTGAAGCTTTAACGGACAAACACCAGAATTCCCATCACATGACAGAACGTGATGCTCCAAAGTATTCAATACTTTTGGCAGAATAAAATGAATTGAGGGCGCTCTCACGTGCTACCACGTGACCCCTCTTGCCTTAGTGTTTAACACTAAAATTGAAACCTCTATATCCAGTGTTCAACACTGATTTTCTTAGTGTTTAAACACTAATTTGGAAAACATCTATTTACAGTGTTTAACACTGACTTTCTTAGTGTTGAATACCAACCTGGAAAACCCTGTTTCCAGTATTTAACGGTGATCTGTCTTAGTGTATAAACACTAATTTGAAAGCCCTGTTGCTGGTGTTTAACACTAACTATCTTTTAGTGTTAAACACTAACTTGTCAATCTCATTCTCAGTGTTCGACACTGATTGATCTTTAGTGTTTAACACTAACTTTAGCCCCATTGGCTAAGTGTCTAGAGGCAAAGCCTCTTCTCTAATGGACCAACAGAGGGCCAATATCCTAAACATGATTGGACTTAGCCCAAGCTGGCCATAAGTCCTCAATTCAAATTCAACTGAGCCAATGGGCTCATAATATAATTAATTGGTCTTGGTTCCAAATTGGGCCAAAGATTATTTAATCTTCTTCGGTTTAAGGGTACATCTCTTCACTCCTTTGATACTTGGCGTTGTAATTCCTCAACGTCTTCAAAGAGGTGACGGGTCCTGATGACCACATATTAATACGGACTGTGGGGTCCTTAAACTCATGGACTATGAGGTCCTTAACCTTGACCGGGATGTCTTAAAACTAACGACGGACTGTGGGGCCCTTAAACTCATGGACTATGAGGTCCTTAACCTTGACCGTGATGTCTTAAAACTAACATCGGACTGTGGAGTCCTTAAATCCACGGACTACGACGTCCTTAACCTTGACCGTAACGTTTTAAAACTAACATTGGACCGCAATGTCCTTAAACTACTTATTGACCGCAATGTCACTAAACAAAACAACAGGGCTCCCTTAATTGCTCTATTGTTGAATCTAAACGATCCCGTTAAGTTGATCTTAGTCTGAAAACTAGACTAACGTATCCTTAACAAACGTTTAAGTCGATCTTAGTCTCGAATGAGGCTAACGTATCCTTAAACCCAAAACCCCCAAACCCAAATCTAAGATACTACGGATTTGGACTGGTCCACGCCCTACGGGCGACGACATAACTCAGTCTCCGTATACAATCCACGGGCAACTAAACACAAAATAAACACATGCGACACGAAGTGACCATCTGGAGAAGGAGAAAGTGGTTACCGCGATGCGGTAGCGTAATTAACTGTAGGGGCTTGCGCCTGCAGGGAAGAGCGTCCCCACAATAAAAAACCCCTTAAGCGAGGGGGAATCTGACGAAGTCTGCTACATCGGACGCATCCGTTTAAACCTTCGATACACGGTGCCATAAATCAACTTGGCATCTTCGGAGAGGTGGACGGATAGCACCAATTAGCATCTGCCCCCGAATCACAGGCAAGACGTCCAGTCGCGCCGTCATTCGGAGAGGAACAGATTCTGGCACGCCCGGTGGGACCTTTTCCTCTTTCCACTCCACACTTCGTGTGTCGTGATTCGCAAACCAATCGCGGTTCGCTAGTGGTTGCCCTTGGGTTTCAAGATACTAAGACTTGGCGTCTTGCTTATTGCAGAAAGCAAAGAATCGATGGCTTCTACTTCTGCGAAATGCTCCAACTGCTCGGACTGCAATTGCAACCAACGCTCTGCCTCGCCAGGAGGTATAGCCTACGGACCCCAAGCTGCTTCGTTATTCACAATGCCCGTGGAACAGGTCACTCGAGCCACCACGGGATTATTTTTTGGGACCATGCTCCCGCCGACAAGCTTCACCGCTCCGGTGCTGACAAAGGAAGCTCCCAAGAAGTCGGTCTTTGATCGTCTTACCCCTGCCGCGGCCCCTCTCAACGGGTCGCCCAACACCAGCGCCTCGGTCTTCTCTAGATTGGGCCAAGACTCCTGTGGACCCATAATGGAGCCTACAATCCCAGAGAAGGCTGCTTCTAAGAAAGTGACCGGTCCTGCTCCTGAAGTCGCCAAGGCGGCTTCCCCGGCCAAAAAGTCGGTCTTTACAAGATTGACGGCCTCAGCTCCCGCTCCTGCTACCCAAAGGACATCGGTCTTTAACAGGCTAACACCAGCAACGACCCCCCACCTACACAGGGGGCAAGACGAAGCCATCCTCATCGCTGAACCAGCGCCGTCCGCTCGACACGCTCGACGTCGCCACTGGCGCCGAGTAAGGAAGGCTGGGGGCAACTCCCCCTCTGGGCTCACTCCATCAGCCTCAACGGTGGAAGTTAATGCTGCCGTTCCAACTGGGAACAGCTTCGAAATGCTAAATAAAGTGCGAAGGAATTCTCCTACTGCGGTGCTAAAGAGGTCTCCTCCTCCACTAAAAAAAAGTTGCGGAAATAAAGCCAGAACAGCCCCGATCCCCTCAACGGCTGTCTTCCAAGATATATAAGGTTTGGCGGCAGGCCCGAGACTCGATGATCGATCCAAACTTCTCCCGCCAGCACAAGAAGCTGAAAATCCAACAGGAAGCCAGTCACCAGGCGAAGCCACGAAAAGCTGTCTGGGTGCCCACCTCAACGGCCCCCTCAACTTCCACTGCTCATAAAAAGAGGAGGCCGGAGAAGATTCCCAGGCCTGCGACGAGAGCTAAAAGCACTAAGCCCAGACGCCCTAAGTCTGGGGGCATGATGGTCCATACCGTATACATGGCGTCAGAAAAGGAAGACGGCCGTGCGTCTACAGGTCATAGACCGCTTACACGGTCGGTGACCAAAGCTCAGGAGCAACAGCAAAAGATCCAGGAAATGATGAATGCTATGGCCGCACTTACCGGGCCAAAAGAAAACCCAGAAACGTCCTTGGACGAACGCCAGGAGGAAGAAACCGACGCTGAGTTCCTTCGCCGAATATTGGAGAAGAAGGACAAAGAGGCTGCTGAACAAGCAGCCAACATACAGCGTATGGGACTTCTCTTCCAAGATATGATAGGAATGATGATCCAACAGGACCCACCCGCTGAGGATCCCCCAATCGTTCTTGAAGACGACCGGGGAGAAACGTCAAATCCAACGCCGGCCCTCTCAACGGCCAAGGAGGAGACAATCTCTAAGGCTGATTTGGTCGACTATATAGCCCAGCAAATCCGGGTTCATCATGTTACTGAGGCAGCTGGTCAAGTCGTAAAAATGGGGCGGCCGTATCCAAGCTGGTACGACCAAATCAAATATCCGTCGGGTTATACAATACAAAAATTTCACGTGTATAAGGGGACCGGCAACCCCCACCAACATGTCGCCCAGTTCAGGGCCCTTTGCGGTAACACCGGCGGTGATGATAAACTGTTGCTTCGCCAATTCGTGGGTAGCTTATCAGAAACAGCGTTCGAATGGTATTCAGAACTCCCGAACAATTCTATCAAGACGTTCGCTGAAATGGAGTTGCTATTCACTCAGCGATTCGCGAGCGCCAGCGAACGCACTCCAATAACGGCATTGATTAACGCCAGGGTAAAACCAGGCGAAACTTGGGTCCAGTATGCTATACGCTGGCGGAATTTGTGGTCGAAATACGAGCAGCGCATTGAGGAAGCGCCCGCGGTGGGCATGTTCGTAGGAACCCTAGACCCTCACGCAACTATCTCCCAGTTCATGATGTTCTTTAAGCCAACCACATTCCAGGCTCTAATCGACAAGCTGGCCCAGATGGACCAAATGGGTCATAGACCGTCTCCCCCGAAGCCCGAGCCTCGGAGTGATAAGGGTAAAGGAAAAGCAACCTTCGTCGCGAATGCCCAGCAGCAACCCAATGCCCCGAAGCTGACGGATCAACTGGAAGAAAGACGCCGGTATTATAATGAGAAAATGAAGCGTCCCTACTCGTTCCCACGGGACAAGACGAAACGGTTATTCGAGTTGGCAGTATGCAACAGACTTATAAACTTGCCAAATCCAAGGTGACCGCCACAACCCACTGAGGTGAATAACCCTAACTATTGCCCCTACCATCAAACGGTAAACCATCCGATTGAGGATTGCTTCGTTTTTAAAAGATGGATTGAAGATCAATACCTCCAGGGGAAGTTTGCACTGTCCGAAAAATGGAAGGTGAACCCACCACAGCCGCATACTCCTAAGAAAGCAGATACACCGGGGGCAACCTGTTCCTTTATTGAAGAAGCTCCATGGGAGGTCGTGCTGTCAACTAAAACCAAAAGAATGCTGAGGGACCTTCATGCGTGCCCGGCGGTCGAATGGAAGGATCCGCTTGAACCTCAAATTATCGAAGGGATGTTGAAGCCGCGCCCAACTACGAAGACTCGTGGTGATGGCCCAAGTACTCACGCCCAACTGTCAAAATCTTCGAAGAAAAAGAAGAAGAAATCTAAGAAGCCCGTGAAGCCTGGAGACAAGCGCACGAACTTGCAGAAGCAAATCGACGCGCTGGAAGAGTACAATCAAAAGGCGCGAACTCCTGTCACGCTGCAAGAGTTCCTCAACCACATCTTTCAAGAGGAAGATGATGGAGAGAGTTCGTCGGATGAATCCGGGGAATATGTGGCGAGTTGTCATGTGATCTCCCACTCGTTTACCGACGATAAAAAAACTCCTGGCACTAAGAAACTGGGGACAGAGCCTGAACCAGAGCTTGTGTGGCCAACAGATGAAATGATCGACGCCTTTCTAGACGAGGTTCGTTTGAAGAGTAAAGCCGATCAGGAGCATGAGATGGCTGCATCGGAAGGAGCCAAACGCAAGCGACTGAACGAAAGAGTCGAAGCACTCCCGCCAGATCAAAAGACATCCGATGTAGACAAAAAGATATTCAAGACGAGGAAAAGGTTTGCCAAAGCCATATCAATGGGAATGAAGCTACCACCCTCGGAAGAAAACACGCTCGATGGGGCGGAGAGGCACCCTAATCATTGCGCATATCATCGAAAAATTTCACACCCTACGAAGGAGTGCGACGCCTTTAGGATATGGTGGCAGGGATATGTTGCTCATCGGCAACATTTTAAGCACATGAAACGCAAGACTCGTCGGGAACGAAAAAGTACTGCCAACGGGCACAACAGAACTACTGGCAACTGTTACATAGTTAACGCCGGAGGGTCACAAGTTCTCACCTTTGGGAGCGACTCTGATGAAAAAATGGCTCTAGGCCCTCTCTTTAAAGAATCCGTTTTGGGGAAAGAGGAAGAACCAGAGGCCTGTGAAAACATTCAGCTGCGCAATCGTACGCTCCCGGAAAAGAATCTCGGGCCCGCAAATAGAAAAGATAAGGGAAAGGAAAAGGTCACTGAGGATATCACTCTAGATGACCAAGTCATGAAAGAGCTGACTACCAAGGACCCTCCCAGGAAGGGTAAGGTAGACTACAACATCCTAGCGCACCTAAGGAAGCTACCTTCTCAACTCAGGCAAGTGCCGCCCTTACAGCCACCTAATGAAGAAGGGAACTCCATTCATTTGGGATCACAAATGCCAAGGTGCACTAGACGAGATCAAGCAGTACCTGCAAAGCCCTCCGGTGTTGGCTGCACCGGTCAAGGGAAAACCCCTCATTCTTTATACAACCGCCCTCAAAGGTTCTTTAGGCGCATTATGGGCACAAGAAAACGATCAAGGAAAAGAGAGAGCACTCTACTACTTAAGTCGAGTTCTGCTGGGGGCAGAAAGCAACTACTCTCCCATTGAAAAACACTGCTTGGCGTTGATCTTCACGATAACAAAGCTCAGGCACTATGCGTTGGCGCACGAAGTCCGTCTCATCTCGAAGGTGGACCCTCTTAAATATTTGATGTCAAAGGCTATATTGACGGGTCGACTCGCTAAATGGGCTCTACTCCTGATGGAGTTCTCGATAACGTATCGACCTCTCAAGGCAGTGAAAGGCCAGGCCATCGCCGACTTTCTCGCTGAACATCTGATACCGGCTGATTCACCTCTGAATTGCGATTTGCCAGACGAACATGCGTTTGACGCGATCGACAGCGGTGGTACCCGATGGGAACTCTATTTCGATGGAGCGTCCTCCGTAAAGAAGCGCAAACAAAGTACCCCTTTAGTCAAGTCCGGAGTAGGCCTTATCTTTGTAACCCCACAAGGAGGGATAATGCGCTTTGCTTTCTCCTTAAAGGAATCAAGGACGAACAATGAAGCCGAATACGAAGCTTTAATAGCGGGCCTCGAGATCGCCATCGACATAGGAATTGAAGACCTCTTTATATACGGGGATTCTTAACTGGTCGTTAGTCAAGTAAATGGTGACTACCAAACGTGCAAACCGGAGTTGGTGAAGTACAGCGAAAAGGTGCAACAACTATTGACCCAAATTCCCTCCTACACTTTGGAAAGCATACCACGGGCGGTAAATAGCAAAGCAGACGCGCTAGCCAAGCTCGCTAAAGAACTGGCTGACGAGAACCTCGATGACGTCAAAATCATGGTACAAAGCCGTCGAGTGCTCGCCCCAGCAGAAATATCTCCCGAGTCATACGAAGAAAAGGGCGCGACTGAGCAAACAACCCTACAGATAAAAGACCGTGAGAAGGCTGAGGACTGGAGGGAGGTCTTCATAGGCTACTTTAAGTCCCACCGAATCCCCGAAGAAGCATCCTCAAGACACCAGCTCATGAAACGAGCTCTATCTTTCGCTTTCGTCAATGATACTCTGTATAAGAGGTCGTTTGATTCTCTGTGGCTGAGATGCTTAGGACCGGACGAAGCAGAAAGAGTCGTTCAAGAGGTTCATGACGGAATCTGTGGTTCTCATCAAGCAGGCCCGAAGATGAAGTTAAAAATTAAACGGATGGGTTACTACTGGCCCACGATGATCCAAGACTGCCTCGAGTATGCGAAGCAATGTCACTCGTGCCAAATCCACGGGGATTTCATCCACCAGCATCCGAATCCACTACATCCAACGGTGGCTAGCTGGCCATTCGAAATGTGGGGGACTGACATAGTCGGCCCCATCGAACCAGCATCGTACCGGGGACATCGTTTCATCCTGGCGACAACTGATTACTTCTCCAAATGGGCAAAAGCAGTACCACTGAGGGAAGTGAAGACAGAGAATATCCTCTACTTCTTCAAGACACACGTCATCTATCAGTTTGAAACTCCACGGCGGATTATCTCCGATAACGGGCCGGCCTACAGAAGCCATAAGATTAGCCGCTTCGCGCAGCAGCACAATATAGACTGGAGATATTCTTCAGTTTACAATCCACGTGCTAACGGTCTGGCCGAGGCCTTCAACAAGACCTTGACAAAGATCATGAAGAAAACGGTGTCATGAAATAAGAAAGACTGGCACGAAAGACTGCAAGAAGCTCTCTGGGCCTATCGAACTACGTTCAAGACGGCCACGAACACAACGCCGTACGCGTTGGTATTTGGGACGGAAGCAGTGCTTCCCCTCGAGATAGAGTTACCCTCTCTACGAGTGGCAGTCCACTACGAGCTGACGGACAAAGAAAATGCTCACCTTCGGCTTGAGGAACTTGATGCCCTCGATGAAACCCGGCTCATAGCGCAACAAAATCTAGAGGCCTACAAAGCAAAGATGACGCGCTCGTACGAAAGATTGACCAGGCCGAGGACGTTCCGCCAAGGCGAACTCGTACTAGTGGTCAAAAGACCTATGATCCCCAATCGCGCCAAGCGGGGAAAATTCGAGCCAAACTATGAAGGCCCATACATCATAGATAAGGTCTACCAGGGTGGGGCCTATCTACTCATGGACGTGCACGGTGAAAGGCCTTTCAGGCCGATAAACAGTCGCTTCCTAAAGAAATACTACGCTTAATGAGCCACAGCCTAGGTCAATGATAGGTGACGACGACCATGCCCGCTCGCTATCTTACTAAGCTCAAGTTTTATAAACGGTAGCCAGCCTCTTAACGACGGACCGAAACGTCCTTAAACTAACGACGGACCGAAACGTCCTTAAACTAACGACGGACCGAGAGGTCCTTAAGCTAATAGCGGACCGAAACGTCCTTACACTAATACCGCAGCATTCTTAGGCTGACGAGATAAAAAAAATTTAATAAATAAAAACGGTATGTCCATAAGCAAAAAAGGGTACGGATGAAAACCCGAAGGGCTCCGTGAGTAAAAACAGCAGGACTACCGGCGAGTGTTCGTGAAAACCCGAAAGGGCGCGGCCTCGTAAAAAAAAAGGGGAGAAAAAGAAAATGAAAAGAATAAAAAAAACGGTATGTCCATAAGCAAAATGGGCACGGATGAAAACCCGAAAGGGCTCCGTGAGTAAAAACAGCAGGACTACCGGCGAGTGTTTGTGAAAACCCGAAAGGGCGCAACCTCGTTAAAAGACACTTATAGGGTCCTCTCGACCTTGTAAGGAGAAACCACCCGCGTGAGATCCTTACGACTCACAAAGGAGCAACAAACTTAGGAATCCTCACGATTCCTAAGGAGAAAATACACTTGCGAGATCCTCACGACTCGTAAGGAGAATTCTCTTATGGGACCCTCACGGCTCATGAGATTTGAAAGTCTTAAGTTACAGAAACCTAAACATGTTTTTAAGCAGATCCTCCACAACCTTCGATATTGCCCTACAAGCGGCTCAATACTGACCCTTGTATACAATCCACGGGCGCGAATAAACATTTCCCCAGCAAAGTCACACCCGTGACTAGGGACATGTCCATATGGTGAACAACCCTTATAATTCTTCTCGACTTATAAGGAGAAAACCCTCTTGTAGGATCCTTACGACTTACAGAGGAACATACACTTAGGAATCCTCACGATCCCTAAGGAGAAAATACACCTGCAAGATCCTCACGACTTGTAGGGAGAAATACCTTTGTGAGACCCTTACGGCTCATGAAGTCAAAAGCCTTGGTCGACAGGACCCTTAACCCTGTTTACTAAGCCACCTTTGTTCGACATCGACAAAGGCAAATGATGATTCGCTCCTGGCAACATCCCAGTTGCAGCGGTGCTGATGCCGAAATCGGTGTCTAAAATCCAAGCTTGCGGCGAAAAAGCTAGCAAGCCACACATGCATACGAAATAGCCAAAATGATGGGGCAACTTGCAATAAAAAGCAGCAAGTAAAAAATGTATGCATAAAAAATAGCCGAAATGATGGGGCAACTCGCAATAAAAAACAGCGAGTGAAAATGAAAAAAATAGCCGAAATGATTGGGCACCGCGAAAAATCGCCGAAATGATAGGGCAATCGCGACCTCCGCGATATAAAAGCTGAAATGATAGAGCATCGCGGAAAAAGAAATAAAATATTAAAAAAAAATGGTTTCAATTTATGCCCTACAGATGATGTTCCATCACACCCTGTACACAATCCAAGGGCGTAAACAAAAAAGGGATCATACTTCTCCCCCAGGTTTCATCAAAAGAGGAAGCCAAGTCTCGAAGGGCCAAAGGAGACCTGGAGATCGTTTCAACACTCGTCTCGTAACAACGGACACAACGCTAAGCTAAGCGGAACAGCGGCAACTCCCAGTTCCATGGCTCGGTGGTATACATATCGCCAACAGTTAAACCTCCATCCCGTGAAATGCGGATACAATCAGCAAAATTCCTGGTTACGTGGAACGCGGATAACGTCACTCTTTGACCCCGTGGAAAACGTCCAGAGCGGATCCTGGTCCTCGCAGAGCACGGCAGTGAACCCGTGTGAAGTATCCAGAGCGGAGCCTAGTCCTCGCCGAGCACGGCAGTGAACCCGTGTGAAGCATCTAGTGCAAAATTCCTGGTTACGTGGAACGCGGATAACGTCACTCTTTGACCCCGTGGAAAACGTCCAGAGCGGATCCTGGTCCTCGCAGAGCATGGCAGTGAACCTGTGTGAAGCATCCAGAGCGGAGCCTAGTCCTCGCCGAGCACGGCAGTGAACCCGTGTGAAGCATCTAGTGCAAAATTCCTGGTTACGTGGAACGCGGATAACGTCACTCTTTGACCCCGTGGAAAACGTCCAGAGCGGATCCTGGTCCTCGCAGAGCACGGCAGTGAACCCGTGTGAAGCATCCAGAGCGGAGCCTAGTCCTCGCCGAGCACGGCAGTGAACCCGTGTGAAGCATCTAGTGCAAAATTCCTGGTTACGTGGAACGCGGATAACGTCACTCTTTGACCCCGTGGAAAACGTCCAGAGCGGATCCTGGTCCTCGCAGAGCACGGCAGTGAACCCGTGTGAAGCATCCAGAGCGGAGCCTGGTCCTCGTCGAGCACGGCAGTGAACCCGTGTGAAGCATCTAGTGAAAAATTCCTGGTTACATGGAACGCGGATAACGTCACTCTTTGACCCCGTGGAAAACGTCCAGAGCGGATCCTGGTCCTCGCAGAGCACGGCAGTGAACCCGTGTGAAGCATCCAGAGCGGAGCCTAGTCCTCGCCGAGCACGGCAGTGAACCCGTGTGAAGCATCTAGTGCAAAATTCCTGGTCACGTGGAACGCGGATAATGTCACTCTTTAACCCCGCGGAAAATGCCCAGAGCGGAGCCTGGTCCTCGCCAAGCACGGCAGTGAACCCGTGTGAAGCATCCAGAGCAAATACTGGACTGTAGAGTCCTTAAAATCCACGGACTATGATGTCCTTAACCTCGACCGTAATGTCTTAAAACTAACAATCAACCACCCTGATTCTGTACTAATTCTACTTTGGTTTAAGGGTACATCTCTTCACTCCTTTGATGCCTGACGTTGTAATTCCTCAACGTCTTCAAAGAGGTGATGGGTCCCTGCAACCAAACATCGGACTGTGGAGTCCTTAAATCCACGGACTATGAGGTCCTTAACCTTGACCGTGATGTCTTAAAACTAACAACGGACTGTGGAGTTCCTAAATCCACGGACTATGAGGTCCTTAACCTTGACCGTGATGTCTTAAAACTAACATCGGACTGTGGAGTCCCTAAATCCACGGACTATGAGGTCCTTAACCTTGACCGTGATGTCTTAAAACTAACATCGGACTATGAGGTCCTTAACCTTGACCGTGATGTCTTAAAACTAATATCGGACTGTGGAGTCCTTAAATCCACGGACTATGAGGTCCTTAACCTTGACCGTGACGTCTTTAAACTACGATGCCTTGAGAAACCCCTGACTCCGTGAAACACGGACAAGGGCGACCACATCCAGCACTTGTAGGCCCTCACGACCTGTAAGGAAGAAAACTCTCTTGTGAGATCCTTACGACTCTCAAGGGAAAACCCGCTTAAGAATCCTCACGATTCTTAAGAAGACCTCACACCTATGGGATCCTCTCGACCTGTAGGGAGGAAAAAAAACTCTTTATGAGACCCTCGTGGCTCATAAAGCGCAAAAGTCTTAGGAAGCAGATCTTAACCCTGAATCCTAAGCCATCGCTGCCCTGCAAGGAGATCAAGATAAATTGTCCGCAAACGCATTCAATGAAAAGAGACACGCCGTTGAGAAGAAAAAATGTATCTTTTATTCATAAACCAAAATGGATACAAAGTACAATTCATGAAAGAAACAAAAAGAAAATACTCTCGTCTATGAGTATATACAAGAAGGAAGGAAAAGATACAAAAGTTTCAAGCTGGCGGGCGATTTAGCAGCTTGGTCAGCTCATCCTGCTTTTGTTGTGCCACGGCCTCATGATTTAAGATCGCCAAAAGACGGGCCTCCGCCTGAGCCTGCTGGGCCTGATACGCAGCAAGCCGAGCTTCAAGCTCTTTCTCGGTGGCCTTATGAGCCTCGACCCTTTCACGAGTGAACGTGACAGCTTTATCGATGGCCACCACCTCCTTGATAGACTCCTGAAGCACCCGCCAGAGTTCATATGCTTTGTTGGCTTTGGCTGTGAGGCTGGCCTGAAGCTTGCTTAGCGCCTTGGAAGCTAGCTCCCTTTCCGAGAACTTGTGGCCGAGCCTCTTCTCGCATGACACCATATTCGCCGCGCACCGCTCGATTAAGCCCCGTAAGCTCGCCTTCTCGACCATAATCTCCAAAGGAAGACGCGTACACTCAAGACTATATATATACAAGCCTCCCTTCGACGACAATACTCGATCTAAAACTAGCACAAACCACCCAATATGGGAGATAACAAGGAAAATTTATGATCTATATCCTATCAGGCGAGCATTTGCAATTGTACGAATGTTTAAAAGGAAATGTTACCCGAGGCACTGAGGTGCATGCAACGTAACGATGGTGCTCGCAATTAAAGAAAGTTCCCATAAGAAAAACAGGCAGCTCATTTACGCAAACAAGACACACGTACGACTATCTGACAAACATGAAAATTCAACAGAAAGCATGCAAATCGCCAATGATAAAAGGAGTACATTGATTCAAACATACTACACTACCGGGAAAAGATCACCAAACAAGGGATCAGAAATGCACGGGTTAACAAAGCAAAACACAAAATTCTCCAACTCCCTCTCCGCCCTCTCCAGCACGTCAAAACGACGGTTTTCGCGAAGGGTCGCTCCCCATCGGTTGGAGCCGTGCTCATCAGCGAAAGCAGACATGACGACCCGACGGGCTCTTATCTGACTTAGTATATGAATTGAATGATCCTTCAGGGCTTGAGTGATTAGACAAGCCTCGTGAAAGCACTCAAGCTTGTCCTCCGCCGCGTCAAGGATCGCCGAAGTCATCTCCGCCGGATGAGGGGGTATATTGGCAAGCACAGATAGGAGGATCATCCGAAGCCAAGTTGAGCCCATGGGAAGAGGAGAGCCCCGACGAGTCAGTAGCTCGTACATCACCGTGTCACATTGAGCGTCGGTGAGAAGGGGATCTACCAGCCGCGCAGCGAAGCGAGGGATTATCTCCTCAATGGGCACCTCCCATGGTTGCCGACGAGCATGGGGACGATTGCAAGCCATGGCGATTGATCGGTTTCTCAAAGATGATCACCTTAAGGTATAAATGGGTTTCTCTGTGAAGAGAGGAAGAAGGGCATGGTTTCAGGTTATAAAGGGGAGCATTTAAGGCTATGCATAAAAAATGTTGTGCATGGTGGAACTATTCTCAAAGCCCGAAAAGAAGAGGAGAGCGTGGGAAATGAAACCCAACGACGCATTGAAATCAGATCAGGGAAATGAAACGTCCCCATCAAGCAGAGCCCGCATGCGCAACACGTGAGCACCAGCCTTGATTGGAGGATAAAGCGGCACTGCACATACACAACAGAGAAATAAGCTCTGAGAACGAAAATCAAATTCTCAAAAGAAAGGTTTGAAAGGAAGGAGATGAAAAAGTGAAGGTGCTTCTGAAAGGACATTTCATCTACCCTACTCCCAAGGCAGATCCAACGGTCACAAAAGGTGACAGCGTTGCACTCACGTGCAGACACGTGAGAACAACGCTGTGGGGGCATTTGTTTCCTGATTTAAAATCAGGAAAGCCTACGGAAGAGGCTTCAGAAAAGGGTCATGTGCTCACACGTGACCAGTAGTCACGTGTTGGCACGTGACACCTAAAAGCATCGGCAAGGCAGATTCAGCTTCCCGACTACATCAAAGAAAAGGGGTTCAGAAAGGGTCACGTGCTCCCACGTGACCAGAGTCACGTGTTGGCACGTGACATTTAAAAGCGGCTTCAAAGGCACATCGGTTCCCTGATCAAATCAAGGAAAAGGTTTCAGAAGAGGTCACGTGCTCCCACGTGACCAGGGTCACGTGTTGGCACGTGACACTCAAAAGCAGCAGACTCAATTCCCTGATCAAATCAAGAAAAAGGCTCCAGGCGAGGGTCACGTGCTCACACGTGACCAGGGGTTACGTGGTGGCACGTGACGGCTAAGCGGCAGCCAGAAGGCAGAGCGCAAAAAGGAAGAAGAGGTCTCGTTCCAAAGGGGTCACGTGCCCACACGTGACCAAGGGTCATGTGGCCACACGTGACCGGCTTTCAAAGCCTATCTGTTAACAGAATTAAATTCTGAGAAAAGGCCTCTCAAATCTTTTCAAAGGAACCGATTGAATTAAAGATTTAAAGATTCTTAAATATCACCTATCTATGGAAAAAACCTGAACTTGGAAAGATTTCCCCTTAAAATCTAACCGAAATAACAAAGGAGAATCTCTGGAGTTAAAATCCAATGGTGAATAAAATTCACCTAATAATCCAAATGTCCAAAACGAATGGTGAATACAAATTAAATCTCTCAATGAAAGATTCACCAAAACTAATTGATTCGGCTGCTTCTCCTATAAATAGGAGCCAAGAGACACACAGAGGGACATACATGCAGAAAAGAATCGATACATAAAAAAAAAAGAGCCTTGATACTTTGGGGGAATTTGGATCTTCTGCAAAAGAAAACCCTAGGTGAAAGGGAAGGCTTTTTGAAAGGAAAAGAGAATTCAATTCTTAACAGAGTTTAACTCTGATATAAAACAGAAGAACATAGTTCTCTCTTTGGTGGAGGATCTGTAAAGTGCACATCTCCCCTTGAGTTGAGAATTTAATTCTCAATGGGTTGAGATCCTGCCATGCAGATCCAAAGCATAGAGAGGGAATGGAAGCTTGAGAATTTAATTCTCACAGAACTATAGGAATTTAATTCCTTTAAAATAAAATTAGGGTTTGACCCTATGTTATAGGAATTTAATTCCTTCAGAATGAACAGAATCAGGGTTTAACCCTAGTTAAGAACTTAGTTCTGTTAAAATAACAGGAATTTAATTCCCTCAAGAAAGAAGAAATTAGGGTTTAACCCTATTTAAGAATATAATTCTTCAAAAGAAAGTAGGAATTTAATTCCTCTAAAGTTATTGCTAGGGTTTAACCCTATGAAGAATTCAATTCTTAAAAAGATAAACGCATCTTCAAACAGGCAAAGGAATAGGGTCACGTGCTACCACGTGACCCCTGAAAAGAAACAGAAAAGAGCTTTAGGGCGCCCTCACGTGTCGACACGTAACCCCTAATGAACATTCTAACAGATCAAAGCGTAGGCCCCCATCACGTGCCCACACGTGATGGCTTTCAGAATTAAAAGTGTTAAACACTTATCTGTAGAACAAAATAAAGGGAAACAGGGCGCTATCACGTGCTACCACGTGACCCCTTGGCTGAAGTTTTAACGGACAAACACCAGAATTCCCATCACATGACAGAACGTGATGCTCCAAAGTATTCAATACTTTTGGCAGAATAAAATGAATTGAGGGCGCTCTCACGTGCTACCACGTGACCCCTCTTGCCTTAGTGTTTAACACTAAAATTGAAACCTCTATATCCAGTGTTCAACACTGATTTTCTTAGTGTTTAAACACTAATTTGGAAAACATCTATTTACAGTGTTTAACACTGACTTTCTTAGTGTTGAACACCAACCTGGAAAACCCTGTTTCCAGTATTTAACGGTGATCTGTCTTAGTGTATAAACACTAATTTGAAAGCCCTGTTGCTGGTGTTTTACACTAACTATCTTTTAGTGTTAAACACTAACTTGTCAATCTCATTCTCAGTGTTCGACACTGATTGATCTTTAGTGTTTAACACTAACTTTAGCCCCATTGGCTAAGTGTCTAGAGGCAAAGCCTCTTCTCTAATGGACCAACAGAGGGCCAATATCCTAAACATGATTGGACTTAGCCCAAGCTGGCCATAAGTCCTCAATTCAAATTCAACTGAGCCAATGGGCTCATAATATAATTAATTGGTCTTGGTTCCAAATTGGGCCAAAGATTATTTAATCTTCTTCGGTTTAAGGGTACATCTCTTCACTCCTTTGATACTTGGCGTTGTAATTCCTCAACGTCTTCAAAGAGGTGACGGGTCCCGATGACCACATATTAATACGGACTGTGGGGTCCTTAAACTCATGGACTATGAGGTCCTTAACCTTGACCGGGATGTCTTAAAACTAACGACGGACTGTGGGGTCCGTAAACTCATGGACTATGAGGTCCTTAACCTTGACCGTGATGTCTTAAAACTAACTTCGGACTGTGGAGTCCTTAAATCCACGGACTACGACGTCTTAATCTTGACCGCAACGTCTTAAAACTAACACTGGACCGCAATGTCCTTAAACTACTTATTGACCGCAATGTCACTAAACTAAACAACAGGGCTCCCTTAATTGCTCTATTGTTGGATCTAAACGATCCCGTTAAGTTGATCTTAGTCTGAAAACTAGACTAACGTATCCTTAACAAACGTTTAAGTCGATCTTAGTCTCGAATGAGGCTAACGTATCTTTAAACCCAAAACCCCTAAACCCAAATCTAAGATAATACGGATTTGGACTGGTCCACGCCCTACGGGCGACGACATAACTCAGTCTCCGTATACAATCCACGGGCAACTAAACACAAAATAAACACATGCGACACGAAGTGACCATCTGGAGAAGGAGAAAGTGGTTACCGCGATGCGGTAGCGTAATTAACTGCAGGGGCTTGCGCCTGCAGGGAAGAGCGTCCCCACAATCAAAAACCCCTTAAGCGAGGGGGAATCTGACGAAGTCTGCTATATCGGACGCATCCGTTTAAACCTTCGATACACGGTGCCATAAATCAACTTGGCATCTTCGGAGAGGTGGACGGATAGCACCAATTAGCATCTGCCCCCGAATCACAGGCAAGACGTCCAGTCGCGCCGTCATTCGGAGGGGAACAGAGTCACCCTCTCTAAAAGTATCTTACAGACTAAAGGGGAGAGGGATGTGCATGATTGGCAGATCACTTGCTTAGGCAATTGAGTCAATCATGAGATATCAAGTACCACACCAGATGTTGTTTTTACACTAGATCCAACAAGTTTGTATTAATCCAATCCTGGAGAAACATAAGGAAGCAGTTTTAGAACATAAGTGCATGTTCTACGGATTTGATGACGGTAGCCTCCTTCGGGAGACAGTTATCATTCCAGGCTTCAAAGGTGACATGGATGACAGAGTGATTGTCAGAGTTATAGTTTTCCCTCTAACGAAAAGGGACAGTATTATGGATAGGTAGTCCAAGAGGATACTGTGGGAGGCATGGTGCAGGATACTGATTAGGTTCAGTTGACGATACCTGTCACGCCCCGCTTCCCAATGTACGGCGAAGTGGTCGTGACGAGGCCCGCTACGTATGTACTCAGAAGTACATACGCTAAGCGTAACTAAGCAATATAAAATAATCACAAGAGACAAATGAGATTGAGATAACAGCAACTTTTATTAATAACATTCTTTATACAATGCATGAAATGAAAATACAACTGGAATGAAAAAAAGAAAGCAATGCCTAAACAGTGGCATAATAATAAAAGGAAATACTGGAAAGAACAAGTACAAGGTCTAGAGCTCTGGATCTTCTTGGAACTGCTCCAAATCTTCAGTTGTTGGCTCGGTCTCAACTTGGTCCAACGCACCTGACGACATTCAAAGAAGAAAGAAATAGAATGTCGTCAGCGAACAGGTCGCTCGGTAAGTCCCAAAGAAAAGTGGAGTGAGAATGGCAGAGTAACAGTATTTTCTAGAGTATTATGTTGTAGAATATTATGGAATATTGTTTAACGCAGTTGTTTGTAGCTTGGTACAGAAGAATGCCAGTGTATACGAGGGGGATCTCTATATGCTAGAGATCAGTGCAAACGGAGAGTACAAGGAACCGTTATGCCACGGTACAACAGCAACAGTATTCATGTTAGGTGTCTTAATCTGACCACCTCATTCCACTTTTAACATCTTCCGTACCAATCTACCCCTTTAAACCCCGTAATGTTTTAACAGTGTTGTAGTAATGGAATATGTAAATTGAGTGACTGACCAAAACCATGATATCAGTAAACATGTTGCAACTGTATAATCAGGTAAATGGAATATCAGGATAATGGAATGAATATCCATGGTTTGATTCAGTCAAAAATGAATATATTGTTAACTGTATTCAGGGATTCATGATTTCAAGTTGTGTTGGAATATGATTGAAATATAGATTGACTTGAATTATATTCAAGTCAGAATTAGTCAGACTCTAACCCGAGTCAGAATAAAAGAAAGATAATTTGAAGTTCAATATTAGCTAGGGGCCTTATTGTAATTTGTGAAACTTGAGGGGGTTTTATGTAAAAAGTACGTTTGTATAGTTTTCAAAATATACCTCAAGTATTTAATAATCGTCTTTATTATTGTAATGGATGTGAATTTTATTTGTGTTATTCTAGTGAATATATCCTAATAAAAAGTATTAATTGTTTATTTGAAATTCGTGGTATTTTAATGTAACTTTTAATCTATGATTTTTAGGAAAAAGTGGAAACTTGATATTATAACAAAATAAGTGTTTAAATGATAATTATATATAATAAAACACTTAAATGATTTTTAAATGAATATTTTATTTACAAAAAATATTACTTTCCTTAAATATTGTATTTAAACCTTTCGAGACCGAATGCTCCTTGCGGAGGTCTGAATCTCGCACTACTAGCCTGCGGGTGCACGATGAACCGTGCTATCCCTAACAGGTTCCCCACGAATGGGTTGTAATGGCACTTTGCTCAGGTTTTATAAATACTTTTAATTTAGGGAAAAGATTTTCTAAATATAGGGTATTTATTTGTAAAAGTATATAGTTCTCCATATTTTAGTTGTTAGGGTTTCCTAGACCATCTAACCTATCTTCTATGGTCTAAACGATGAATCATTAGAGCCTCAAATCGCCTCTTCACCATCATGCAGCCAGGTAAGTGCCAGGTAAGTGGGAAGGAACCACGTCGTGGGCCTAATTAATAACCACTAGCCTAGACACACTTGCCTAGTCACCACAAGACAGATTAGATAACGATCGATGTCCATGACCAATCGTGTTTTCATTTTGTATAAATTTTATTTAAAAAGAATTTACAATTTAAAGATTAAACTAAAAGTTATAAAGATTATGGTATTTTAGTGAAAAAGTCCTATAATATCGTATTCTGTATTTTGTTATTCAGCAATTAGGGTTATAATGAGTGTGTGTAAGGGTAGGTCATTACCCCGTGACTTATATTAAGTTTTGGTGAAGTTTCAAGGTGAAATGAGTTATGTTAAAATTAAGGGTATTAAAGTGCAAGAATACGGTTTCCATAAACGTTATCATTTCATGTGTGAAATTTCATCCAAATTGAATGAAACAAGTTTTGTTATCAAAATAAACATGATTAGGAGTGGGGTATCTAAATAGAACATTAAAATTTAACTTGATGGTATTTTTATGCAAGAAATACGGTTTTCTAAAGAACTTGTCATTTCATGTGGAAAAGTACAATTAAATTTGATTTAAGGGTGATTAATAGTCAACATGCAAGAGGGTTGATAATATGTATTAGGTGACAAGTGGAATTTTTAAGAAAAACCGAATCGGAAATCGGTTTGTCCGATTTCCGTCGGGTTTCAAAAAGTCGTATTTTGCAAATATAGAAAATAGAGGTAGAAGGTTGGGACTTACGGGTTTAAACTCTTCTAAAGAGTAAAGAGAACTAGGGAGGAAAGCCTAGGGTAGTTACGTCGCCGGTTGCTCCAAAACGCGTCGTCGGAATTCCGTCAGGGCTACGCCGGGAACTCGATTTCGAAGCACACTTCTTGTGGAAACTTTTGAGAGAGTGGCTCAAGATTTTGGGGGGTGAGAGGGTAGTGTGTAGGGTTGGTATTTATAGGGTTAGGCTAGGGTTAGGGTAGATGAAAAGTTAAAAATAAAAATGTGATAAAATGTAATAAAAATGTATTAAAAGTGGAGTAATTGGGGGTTTTAAAGATCTCTAGAAGTGGTATTGGGCTGAAACTTTGTAGGTGAGTAGGGAATACCAAAAGACACAACTTTCATGTTGTGACCCTTGCCGGAATCGGCCTAAAAGGGGGTGACTCGGCCGTGACTCGGTCGGATCACTGAGTCGGCCGAGTCAAGGCCGAGTTGGCCGATTCCCGACCGAGTCCGGTGACCTGGATCTCCCCCGACGGTTCATCTACCCTCTGCAAGTGTTACATCTTTGGGTGTAGTGGGGTTTTTGTGAGATATGCACGTGTAAACTCTTGGTATTCTAAAGGTTTTTTTTTAAAAATCAATATTAAAAATAATGTGGGGTATGGGATTCGAACTCTGGTGGCTTAGTTCAGCAGTGCAAGGTATTACCAATGAGTTACAAGCTCCTTCTTGTAATTATTGTAAAGAGATAGATACTTAAAGTGTTATCAGCAACATTAATACTCCAAGTATACTTCAATTTTAAATCAAATTTTGGTATACAAAAATTGGAGTTGTTACAATACAGTCTAAGCAGTTTGGATTTGGAGTTCATTTATGAACTAGGTCCCATCAGATATCCAGATATATTCTAAGACAGGTATTACTCAATTCGGGAGATGGCTTTCTCCGCGAACTTGAGATTAAGAGAGACATAGAAAGAAACATCAGGACGGATCCACTCACTGAGGCTATTTCTCGAACACAATAGTTTTACAAACGGGCTTTATAAAACTGATTAGTAGAGGAGTTGGATGTTCGGTATCACACGGGCTGTGAGTATACGACATCGCAATAATTAGCCTTAAGTGCAAGTAGGAGATTGTTGGATATAGTGCCCTCAAAGTCAATTATTGGATCGCAGGTACGTGATTGCAATGATTGCGGAGGACCTATACCGGTAGGACAGTCTTACTCGAGATGATAGTATGCTATCTGGTTTGCCTTTATCAGTCGTGTATAGGTTCAGGTGACTGATCACGATTACACGTTGATAGAGCCCTTAGGATCTTGCTTGACTACCAACAGTATGAGGGCGATCATATACGTGAGAGTTGGGTAGTCTATAAGCATATCATTAAAAGTGGTCCCTAGTCGTGGGAGTTTCGAGATAGGGCATCGATACTCCGGAGTAGACTAGTGTATACAGTCGAGACCCCAACGAGGGGCGGTGGCCGGTCTCACAAGCCTCTGGTGTCAGTTGGATCATCTAAGATGTATACAGGTGCTCATTGGGTTATGAGTACACCGGACAGGACTCGCCGGGAATCTGCTAGTGGGTATTATAGCTATCGTCAAATAGTAGTTCCCTGGTGACATGTGTACAGGTTAGTTCATCGACCTGAGGTCGTCATTTGTCTCGTGTGAGTTCCCACTGTGCTTTGATTTCTACCCTACCACGGCTCAAAGGAGTCATGCAAACAGGTAGTTTTTGGGTACAGTCCCGAGCCACATGGAGACACGTGAGCGGATCGGCAGGGGATTCGTCTCTCCCGGTATTGGGGGTGGAGACCGCGCTGTGTCTAGAAAAGCCATTACACCAAGTCCTTGGCCAAGGCACGTGAGATTTACTAGTAGGTACTCCGGTAGTTTCTCAGGGTGTTCAGGGCTTGTCTCCGACACGACTTATATCGCTATTGGAGGTCTGACGTTACTAGCCCCCTAGCCCGAATATGCGATACTCATAGACGAACGGACCGGACTATATATACATTGTCACTGTTTGGCTCAGTAGGGTTTCCGGATGAGTTCGCTCATCGGCCTCCCTTGAGGTCAGTCCATGGGCAGCTGTTACACACAGCTAGTGCCACTGACGGCTTGTGGTTAAACCCACTGCCAGGGTACTGACGAGTCATTAGAGTCCCCCATAGATAGTTTTCCAAATTCGGGCGAAACGTTGTAGAGGCCGTATGGTTTTATGGTAGGGTTCGGAAAATGCACGTGCGTTTACGCACGTGTCATATTTCGGACAGATAATACTGGTAGGCTTTGGTTTAAACCGGATCCGAGAATTATATTGAGTAGATATAATATCTTTGTCTCAGTTGTATTTGTATTCGGTCGTAATACAAATGCGGGTATATTTATATAGTTACGGGGTTATCCTGAAATTCGTTTCGGGATCGCTTTTGGAAGTTTCCAGTTTCCTGTTTTCTATCACCCGTATTTGACATTCGGTTAAATACGGATTTATCTTTTCGTCACTTGGGTGAGTCATGAGGGTGAGTCATGCTTCTAGAAGTTTCTAGATGATGACTAGGATTAGTGACTCATGGGTGCTTTAATGGTTCATTTAATGATATGATGATGTGTTTATGTGATTCATTATATGCATTAAATGTGTTCATATAAGATGTAATTGTGACTCATTCTTTCTTTAATTGTTGTGGTCACCTCCTAGCTCCTACACTCACCCCCCTCCTCCTTATATATGGCCGGCCCCTCTTCACAAGATGATATGGTTGCTTGAGAGGAAAAGGATGATAGTTTTAGTTTATGGAAATTTGATAGATACTCATTTCACATTTCCACCCGATCCAAAAGGCAACTTCATTAACCGTTCGTCCATAGCTTTGGACGTAACGAGACAAAGTGTTCTACTCATTCTCTACATCAATCTTGGTCATCTCTTTTAGCAAACTTGATGACCGAGTTGCCTCGGGTCAGAGACGGGAGCCCGTTTAAAGATCCGATGACGTGGTGCCACCTGGACGAGCAGATCGGAGATCGACGAGATCGGAGCAGCCGCAACAGGAGCATGGGATGATGGTTAAAGAACGAAGGACTCGGATCGTTCGGTATAACCTTTCTACCCTCTTTGTAGTTTGTTAGTTTAGCGTTAATGGCAGATCCGGGTTATAGTATGCGATAGCGCCAGTTATAAAAGTTTTTGTTCCGCATTCGGCGTCAGTTTGACGGCCGGGCCGCTACCGTAGACTTACAAAAGCGTGAATGAATAAGTGAAGTGACGCGTACTTGTACACAATCAGCGGAACCGGTTAAATTATTGCATTGTCGACGTCTATGGGACATATATAAGTGTAACTATAACTGAAATGGAACGGTTATGGAGCACTTATATTAGTGTCATAGGTAAGGCACCAAACACTGTCCATTTATCTTGGGTACCAGTCGAGACATGCTTGATGGAGATCCTGTCTCCAGTTCTCGCATAGACTTGTCATGGACCGACTAGTATTTGAGTTTATGGTCGGTGTTTGATGTAGATCACGGGGTGTAGAGTAGTTTGAGTGTGAGTTCAACGGAATCTCAGGAGTCCCATTACCGGCATATACAGTGATTCTGGGAGTCATATAGGTGATATTACTGATTATTAGCGATCGTTTCGGGCCCGTGTTCCTTTTCCCCTAAGGCCCTACCCTTGGGTTGAGGATACTCCTGCGTGGTTGATACTCACACTTGGACTAACGATAGGTTTAGTGACCTGGACAGTGATACTTAGAGACTGATAGGTTTAGTGACATGTACATGCATTGATTACTGATTCGATATACCTGCTTTACTGTTTATCTGTACCGATTATTTCATGTGCGTCATCATTCTATATTTACTGCTACATGTTCATCATCATTGCACGTGTTTACTTTTGCATTTATATATATTGCTATTGTGTCGCTCTGACGACCTGAGTATGCATGCTCATAGTGAGAAGTGGACTTAGCTCGGATCAGCACCTGACGTACCTCGAGGATATTCGGACATCTAGATCAGCGACGTCAGCGCTATCTTTCCTTTGACCCTATCTGGTTAGTTTTATATCTGTTTTGATTTAGTGACTGCATTTCTCATTACCTGTGCATTGATTACTGATTACCACGTAAAACTAGAAGCCGAAGAGTGACTACGGCATGATGTTTCCTTGACCGTAGGAGCATGGCTGGCCTTATCAACCCTTCGTATTCCGTATTTTGGGAAGCGGAGCGTGATATGGTTTTGTTGGTATCAGAGCCAGATTTGGTTTGGATCGAGATTACAGTTTCCCAGTAGGGCTTGACAATCTAAGCCACTCTCTCGGTCTAGATTGTAGACTTGTTATCCTTGATCTTGATTCATATAGTGTGATCTGCTACACATTTTGATCCATCCGCTAGAATTTTGGGTGACTTAGTAGAGTTATGTGATTGTAACTGTGAACTGCAACATGGTTATAACGCAGCACTCTGCTTGAATTACTTGGAGTTCTACATTTGATTTCCACTCGTTTAAGTTTCACCTCACCCGATATTCTTGTTTCGTTGTCCATTCTATATCTTATTCTAACACTTATTCCTTATACCTTATGCCGTCCTAAAATTTGTTGTTGTAGGACCATGACTTCCACCAACTCTCCGTTTATCTCTTATATCGTTCCCGAGTCTTCAAATCTACTTCACTCTTTCATCCTTGTACTTTTCCTATTGATCCTACGCCTGCTTACGTTTCTTATCGGACTCGTTGCATCCTCACGTCTTCGCTTCTTCAAAGTTATCGTATTGCGTTGCATATTTTAAGTTCCTATCCGAGTGGCGCAGCGGAAGCTAAAATCTGGCTTCCAACGACTCTTCTTCTATCTCCACTCCCTAGAGTCAGACCGTCGAGATTTTGGGTGTACTGCGAGGCTTGAAGGAAGCCCAGGAGCGAACAAACGATCTTTTAGCTGAAAGACTAAGAAGGCAAATGGCTCATGCACCAGCGGGAGCCCCAAATCGTAGGGAATTCCCTGATAGACGAAAAGGCGACGTGCGGATGAAGCGCTCCTTTATTCCTCAGCAACAGAAGCAGCGGAGAGTCCAGCGTTGTGGTTATTGCAAGAGGCCAGCACACTTTCAGAGGGACTGTCGTCAGGCCAAAGGGCAGTGCTTGATTGGTGGATCCGATGAGTATCTTGTCAATGGTTGCCCAGAAGGAAGGAACTGCAAGGAGGAGATTCGTCAACACCTTCCACATCTACTTGAGCGACTTGGTTGTTTCGTAGTTCGAGTTCGAGGATAATATGGACCCAGCCCAAGATTCAGACTTGCCTTACGAGATTGCAAAGATTAAATATCGACGCTGAGTTATCACATTTCCTGCTTTCAATAAAGATTTTGTCACTCTACTTAGTAATTGTTTCCTTTCATTTAAATCTTGTATCTGTTGAAGTTCTTGATTTAAATGCAATAAAATTGTAAATTGTGATTTAGTACCTTTATTCTATTCTTTTGCTCTAAATACTCCTCTATTTTCAAATTTCTCAATAGTTCTAATTTACGTTACATATTTTGTTTTTCTAATGCATTTTCCTATTGATATTTTCATACTATCGTCCTTTTATTATGTAGTTCCATTCTTCATGCTTTTTTGTCTTAAATTTTTATTTGCCCTAATTAAAGGATGTCATTTTGAGTTATTTTCTATTTTATATTTCCTTTAAATGTTTATTATTTAATATACTGTTATCAGTCCTATTCATTTCGGTTGTTGGCGTTATTTTGGTTAACTTTCAAAGTTTACATTACTAGTGGTTGAAGTTTTTTTAAAATGAGTTTCATATCAATTTTTTTTGGTATTCCCTTTTGTTTGTTCATGTTAATATCAACTATCTTTTGTTTTCGTAATTACGTTTACTTACGTATGCTTGTGCTCCAATTGATTTAAATTTCCTTTATACCGTGATATAAACTATGGTTATCTTGTATACTAATACATTTTTACTTACTTGTACATGTATCGTTATCTCGGTATTATCTCAGTTTCCTTTGTATTGTGCTATCTCCGCACTTTTGCAAATATAGATTAGTAATGGTCTTTACGTTTATTGTTGATATCTAGTTTGTTTACTAGCCACACATATTTTCATTTTATTTTCCTCTATGTTTTACCTTACGAGTATTCTCAACTTATTTTATAATTGCTTGATTCGTAGTAGTTTTGGTTCTTAAGGCCTATCAGCCCACCCTTCATTATTGATTATTATTGTCAATCTATTTTTGTATTTGTATACATGTAGTTTATCGCTATTAATGGTTATGTTCTTATGTGTGATTGTTCCTTTTAACTATAAATATTTGATTTTCATCTAATTGCTTTTGCGTAAATCGCTACATAATAGTATTTGATTTCGTTGTGTTTCGCATTACATTTTATTAGCTTGTCGTTCATTTGAATTTCGAGAACGAAATTTTCTTTTAGGTGGGTATGATGTAATACCCAGTTCCGCTATACCGTAACCGTATTTTAATAAATATTTTCCAAATATTTTCCTCCAAATTTTCCTACATAATTTTCTATATTTTCTAAAACCTAACTTCTAAACTTTTACCCTAATTAAACCCAAATTTATATATTATTATATTTCTTTAAAACCTATTCTAATTCTAATACTTTACACCACACACACATACAACTGCCCACTCCCCCTCTTTACAACCCAACCTCTCTCATTTCCTCACGTCTCTATCTCTCTTTACACCTCACAACAAACCACATACCACTTTCTCACACTTTCTCTCTGTCACTCTCTTTACTATATATTATTATTATATATTAATTTACAATCTCTCTCTTCTCCTTATATATTCTCAATCCCACAAATCCCATCACCTCTCTATTTCCCATATTCTCAACTCCCTTCTTCTTCTTCGTTTCCCGCCTCCTCTCTTCTTCACGCGAGCTTCGTCGCGAAACCCATGCCCGCGAGACCCGCTCCCTACCGGCTACGACGACCGTGCCCACTTACTCAACCACCCCGCGTGCTTCTCTCGCCAACTCCCCACTCCTCGCGCCCGCTCCCCCACAACCTTGCCTCGCCCCAACGCCCCCCGTTCACGCACCCACCTCCTCCAAACCATTGACGACTCTTCTCCCCCTCTACCACTCCCTCTCGTTCCCTTTCCCTCACTCTCAATCTCCCTCACGCACTGCCTCACCCGACCCCGTCCTCGCTCCCACTCCGCAACGACGAGCCCTCCTCTCTCTTCGTCGCCTCCATCTTCCTCACCCCCGAGCACCCCACTGTTAACCCACCGTCGGAGCTCCCCCTCACACCTCACCTCTTTCCACTCTCCCCCTTCATCACCACCATCACCCTCAACCCGAACCTCAAACCAGAGCCCCCTCGTCTGCATACCCCTTGCGCCCGAGCTCCCCTCACCATTGACGGTGCCTCCGACCGCCTCCGCGTCGTCGCCACCGGCCCCGTGCCACCAACCTCGTCTTCACCTTCCTACCCCCCTCGCCATCACCACAGCAACCCACGCCTTCTTCCTCTCACCCCCGAGTTCCTTGGTCGACCATTCCGCTGCCACCTTCGACGAGACACCATCACCAAGACAACCGCCAATACATCCTTTACCCACCGCCATCGTTGCAACCACCCCGAGCTTCCTCTTCCACTCCATCGACTAGCATCCCGACCTAGTCACCGGAGCCGACAATATACACCAACGCCACTCCAACTTCGAATCCCCGCCAACACAACACCACAACTTCCCTGCTGCAACTCCATCACGAAGCCACTGCCGGCTAAGCTCCCCGTCACGACCATCGTGACCCCAGCCCGCGCCGCAGCTCGTCACCAACCCCCAAGCCCCGTACCCGAGATCCCTTTGCTCCCTCCACCTGCTCCGGTTACGACCCAGAACTGCGCGATGACCACTCCACCATCGACGGCCTCACCTTGGAGAACTCGGAGCCTTCAAGTACCGCCACCGACGTCGATCGGTGCAAGTTGTAGCCAATCAAAAACAAGGATTCGAGGCCACGCCATTGCAATTTCAAGGCTCACTAACTCCGGTTTCGTCGTAACAACCGTTTTTCACATCCGTGCCGCGCATTGCAGCGTCCGACCGATCCATCATCTCCGTGATATCGTCAACAAGGCAAGTGAAACTCCTTCACTTGTTCAATTCATGCTATGTACTTATATAGTTAGTAAATATATTTTAACGGTTTAATTGGTAAAATGTATGATGTGCATACATATAAATAGGTAGCAACCACATATACGTACCGAGTGCTCGATGCGATTACCCTATTAAAAAATCCCCAACTTTTATTATTAGAAGTTTCGATTGATATTAACGAGTGACGTATAAGTATTCGGGATCAAACAGTTAAAGCATCAAATGTAAAATGACATCCCAATTGGTTACGTCAAATTTGAAAATCACCGTACCCATCATGTCGTAAAATTAGTAGTAAATTAAATATAAATCTAATCATGTTGTTCCAGGGGCTCGTATCGAACCTAACTATATAACCCATAACCCTATGTAATTAGTTATTGAATATTGTAATTTCATGACACTGAAAAATGAAGAGGAACGCAACTCTGGACTGCAGTCCGGGGCAACGTTCGTTTTGAATACCTGGCCTTGGGAACACCTGTACACCCCTTCCTTAAAGTGAAAATACACGGAACCCCATATGATTACGTAGATAATTTAGTTAGCTAACCCCTAAATCTGGTCCCGTGTCGTTTCACCGCCATTTGATATTTAATTTGTATTTTAGAATACCATGGTGTTCTGCAGTTTCTGCAGTGACCTCTCTTACACCAGCACCTTGTACATAACCTAACTTCTAATATAGGAATCCTATTGATAATAAGTTTAATGCGTTGGAAAGATAACAGAAAAATCTACAATTAGTTTAACTGTAGTATCGCCTAATTATGCTCTCAACTGGGAGTAAAACGTGTTACGAAACGGACTTCCAGTTCGGAAATTGGATTTCCAGCAGTGAACACTTAGAATGAAATGGCCATAACTAGCGAACCTGAAACCCGATTGACTTGAAACCAATTTTGATGGATAGATAATTAAACAGGCTGCTTACCCCTTTTGTATTGTTCTGCTTAACTCTGCACGTATGATTGATAGTAAATTTTGCAAGTGGTAGGACACTGGTTGCTGATATTTTATTCATATCGTAATTATTGCATTCTTATCATATCATGTAGTAGTCATGAAACATTGATAACCTAATGATCGTGCACATTACCCAGTGATAGATATTAGTGTTTGGATTATGGTAAGTACGTTAGTGTTAAAGCGTGAATGAATAAGTGAAGTGACGCGTACTTGTACACAATCAGTGGAACCGGTTAAATTATTGCATTGTCGACGTCTATGGGACATATATAAGTGTAACTATAACTGAAATGGGATGGTTATGGAGCACTTATATTAGTATCATAGGTAAGGCACCAAACACTGTCCATTTATCTTGGGTACCAGTCGAGACATGCTTGATGGAGATCCTGTCTCCAGTTCTCGCATAGACTTGTCATGGACCGACTAGTATTTGAGTTTATGGTCGGTGTTTGATGTAGACCACGGGGTGTGGGGTATTTTGAATGTAAGTTCAACGGAATCTCGGGAGTCCCATTGCCGGCATATACAGCGATTCTGGGAGTCATATGGGTGATATTACTGATTATTAGCGATCGTTTCGGGCCCGTATTCCCTTGCCCCTAGGGCCCTACCCTTGGGTTGGGGATACTCCTGCATGGTTGACACTCACACTTGAACTAACGATAGATTTAGTGACCTGGACAGTGAGACTTAGAGACTGATAGGTTTAGTGACATGTACATGCATTGATTACTGATTCGATATACCTGCTTTACTGTTTACCTGTACCGATTATTTCATGTGCGTCATCATTTTATATTTACTGCTACATGTTCATCATCATTGCATGTGTTTACTTTTGCATTTATATATATTGCTATTGTGTCGCTCTGACGACCTGAGTATGCATGCTCAGAGTGAGAAGTAGACTTAGCTCGGATCAGCACCTGACGTACCTCGAGGATATTCGGACATCTAGATCAGCGACGTCAGCGCTATCTTTCCTTTGACCCCGTATGGTTAGTTTTATATCTGTTTTGATTTAGTGACTGCATTTCTCATTACCTGTGCATTGATTACTGATTAACACGTAAAGCTAGAAGCCGAAGTGTGACTACGGCATGATGTTTCCTTGACCGTAGGAGCATGGCTGGCCTTGTCAACCCCTCGTATTCTATATTTTGGAAAGCGGGGCGTGACAAATATAGACTTTTAACTTCTATATTCTTTTTGGCGGTCAATCGTTCTGTTTTGTCTTGCTTTAGCAGCTCTACTAAATCTCACCCATTAGATTCCCCACATTAACATTTAACACAATTATACCTTAAGGTAGTATGGGTAATTGGACTTGCAGAATACGATAGACCAAAGAAAAACATAACATGTCAATGTTATAAAATAATAAATAAATAAATAAACGGCCCATGGTTGTGTTATAAATTGCGAAATTGCATAAAAACTATTTATCACAATTATTCTATAGCATTTTAATTCTATATCCCCAAAAGAATTGTCTTTTCTTCTTATTTTCCTTTTCACCTTTTATCTTCTGCATTTCTTCCAGTATTTTAATATCAAATTAATACTTCTTCTTTTTTTTTCAACCAAATGTGAGGGCAAGAAGCCCATTCTTTTATATATTAAAACAAAACATAAAATAGGTATTAAAAAAACAAACAAATAAGATTAAGACTATTATAAGACAATAGTTCAAACTTTGTAAAAGATTGGTAATGCATTCCAATTACGCGATTGATCCAATACCAAGATCTATTAAATTATCACCGGTTTATGTAAAAATTAGAATATCAGGAAGAAAGGAAAAAGATGTGTTATACAAGAAAAAAGTGTAAAAGAGCAATTTTAAGAAGTAAAATTAGAAAACCTGGGAAAATACTGCAACTTTTAAAATAGAGAGATGTGGTATAAACAGTAAGGGGTTTGATTCATGAAATTTCCATATTTAGGACGTAAATTTCTCTCTCAGATATGAGAAAGATGAAGAACATTGGTCCATAAGAAAACATCACATGATCATATACCACGAACAAAATATAAAGTTAATTATGACAACTTATTGAACGCATACGATTTTGCCTAGATCTACATAAAATTAGAAGTTCACATAGTCATTATTCTAGGTTTACGATGGAGGTCGTGCCTCCTTCAGATGTTGTCGTCCGTCGATCTGTAGCGAGCGTTCTTGGACGGTTGAGATTTAAAGTGATAGTTATTAAGCGTGTGGATCTCAATGGGTTGGTGTTGTTTTACGCCGAGCTACCTGCAAAGGAAGTCCCGGGGTGGGTGACCACCGTAGGACCCTCCGACGATCAAGTTAGTGCCGAGGAATATTGGCAGAGTAACGGCGTATTGGAATCAAATCTAGTTACCTGAGTCGTCTGAGAGAGAGGTTTATATAGTGGTCGCGTAGAGCGAGCGGTGCGAGATCCTCGCCGTCAGTTACGCCCCCGCGTTATGCCCGCGTTGATGGCGGGAACCGTCCATTAATGGCGAGATACGCTCATTAATGGAGGGATGCGCTGGTGTGGGACACGGGACGCGGGACGGTGGATATCTAGCTTTGGCGAGATACGTGGAGCAGTTGCGGAGGCGCTTGGGCTCCGCGCTCTCGGTTGATCGGGGGGAGCCAAGGAAACTCAGCTCGACGGAGGGGTCGAAGACGAGCCGGGAGGCCGAGGAAGCTCAGCTTTGCAAATAGCTCGGAGGCGAGCAGAAGGAGAGTGAGTTCGGCTGTTGGATTTCTCGGCGAATAGTGAATGTACTCAGGAGAGGTGTTCCCAAAGGTCGGTTGATATCTCGGAGAAGTGGGGGTGTAAGCTCGGATACAAGACCCCGAGGAATGTCCCCTTCGCATAATACTTCAAAGAGCTAATTAGTGTTAGTTGTACGTATGCCCTAGAGGCCATTATTGTATATGATTGTATATTATAGTGGATGCTTGGACATATATAGAGATGACTTTCTTGCTCGACATGATAATATACTATCTGGTTACTCTTTATCTTAACATGTACACTTATGTATCTTTATACTGTCTCTCTGTTACATGTTGATAAAACCCTTAGGATGTGGACTTGACTACCAGAACTATGATGGAGATAATACTAGTAGGGCCAGGATAGTCCACAAATACATCCTTTAATTGTTCATAGTCGAGAAAGTATCGAGACATGGCATCGATATTCTAGTGTACACTAGTGCGTACGATTCTTGACCCTGTATGGGGTGATGGTTGATCCCACAACCATTGGTGTTTGACATCAGAGAATGTGCACAGGTGCTCATTGGAGAATGGGTACACCGAACATGACTTGCCGAGAACTCCTAGATGGTGTTATATCTGACGTCAGATAGCAGTTCTCTGTTGACACTGGTGCATGTTAGTCTGTAGACCCGAGATCATCACAGAGTCTTGTGCGATTCCCACTGTGCTTTGATTTCCACCCTACCACGCTCAAGAGGAGTTGTGCAAACAAGTGGTTTTTGGGTACAGTCCCGAGTCACATGGAGGCAATGAGCGATAGGAGGGGTTTCGTCTCTCCCGGTATTGGGGGTTGATGTTGCGCTATGCTCGATTGGCTATAACAGGATGTCCCTGGCCAGGGCTGATGATGAGATTTACCGGTAAGTGTTATAGTAGTTTCTCGACCCGTTATGAGCCTTGTATCGGCATGACTTATCAAGTTATTGGGGTTTGACATTTACCGCCCCCAGACACGATATGCAACATATCAGACGAAGAGACCGGACTGTATGATAGTGTTACTTATTGGATTCACAGGAGTATGAGCAAGCTTGCTTGTTGATCTTCTGATCGCCCAATACCTGGGTAGCCGTTACGTCGGCTTGTGGGTGACTGATATGATCATCATCTACTGCCGGCGTAGTGACGAGTCTGTAGAGTCCTACACAGAGGTTTCCTGACTCAAGCGAAACGAAGTAGGGCATATATGTGATATGTGCAGGACCGAAATTGATACGAGTATATGATACCGTATTCTAATCTCGCAATATAGGTTATATGTGATATAACCGGATTATTGAATCAAGTGTTGATTCGATGATTTGATATTAGTCGGGTATATATGATATAGCCGGATTATTAAATCAAGTGTTGATTTAATAATTTAATATATATATATATATATTGATATATTAATATATATTAACTAATATTAGCTCACTTAAGAATTTCTTTTCTATAAATGCATTTAACATATATATGTGATATATATAAATGTGTTTGTTTATTTTTGTCATGGTAGATGATACATATGACTTGGGTGTATGAGACTCATACCATTCTTAAGATAATGTGTGGATTTATTTATTTAGGAAAAACCAAAATTAGGTGAAATTTACCATGGCTAAAGAAAGCTTGAGAAACTTTGAGAAGCCTTGACCTAAATCCACTAATTTTTGTTTTATTCTAGATATTTATTAACCTAACTATTTTCTTAGCCTTGATTAAGTCTCTACAAAGATTTATATGAGATATTAAGTGGTTCATCTTCTTCATCTCATTTTCTTCTATTGATTTTCTTGAGGTGAAGAAAGAAAAAGAAAAAAAATATTCTAAAGTGAGCAAAATTCATACTTTATCAATTTATACCTAATTAGCCATTTAGTATTAGATTGTTTGCTTCACGAATTCATCAATTAGTAAAGAGATAGCTTAAGTTAGAGTCTGCTCGACGTAGATCATTTTCGGCCTCGAAGATTTTTGAGCAAGCTCGTTCATTCCGCCTAGTGGAGCCTAAGGAGAGTCCGGGACACCACTACTTGGAGGGAAGGGAGTTCTATACGGAGTTTTTGAAGTGAAGGACCGGTCTACAGAGGTTGTATTCCATATTCATTTAGAGTAATGCTTGATTACTTGCTATAAAAACATAATTCTCTAATTCGATTCTAAGTTTGAGTTCATTAGCACACTAAAATTTAAATTTGTATACTCGATGAACTTTCAAATCCTAGTAGTCGTGCTAAGAAACTCCAACATGATATTAGAGCCAAACTAGAGCATTAGGAATCGTCTAGACGAAGTTAAAGTTCTCGAACGAACTTCGAAACCCCAATTTTGACCTCTCTGGAAATTTTTCAAAATGTTGGAATTTTTCAAATTAAAAATTACCAGAAAATTGTGCAGGGTTTTTTATGGATCCCAAAGAAAAACGACGGCCCAACTCGACCATACGACCACGGATCCGCGGCCTAGGTTTTGCGGCGGTTCCGCGGCCCGTTGGTGAGGCAAGGAACGTGCCTTTCTTGTGCTGATCCGTTGGTACAAGCTGCACTGTCTGGGGATCTGAATCTGTGTCTTGTTATGATGTGTATTTTGGTCGTAAAATTTGTGGGTTTTGTTGAAAGCTGGCATTTTTGTGCACTGATCTGATGATTCGAGTGTGGGTGGATCTAATGATGCAATTATCGTTACGTTCTGTTCTATAATTTTGTTGCAGGAGCTCATTATTTAGAAAGGAAAGCTGATAGCTTTTGTGTCATTTTGCCTGCGCCTCTTTGTGAAGAATATCTCCTTTTTTGGAGAGATTTTGTACCTAGATCCCTCAAACTCCTTGCTGTAGCTCATTCGTTTGAAATAAGGAAAGAGACTAGGAGACATACTTAAAATCACGTGCTCATTTTGTTGTCGGCTTCGACTTCAATTTCCCCCCCCCCCCCCCCCCCCTTCTTTTCTCTAATTATGGTTCCTGCACTTTGGCCAGCTGGAGATTGGTTGCAAGGCCCCTATGTCTACTTCCTCTATAGTCAATATGGCTTCGATAAGGGTGATATCGGTCGGCTATTCATCGCGGGGTTTGGATCCTCCATGCTTTTTGGAACGATTGTCGGATCTCTAGCTGACAAACAGTGAGGATTTCGTTATCATTAGATATATATTCAGCAGCAGAATCTTTCCATTTGGAAATTTATTCAATTCATGTTTGTTTTTGAAATTTTAATAATAGGGGTCGAAAGAAGGCATGTGTTACCTACTGCATAACATATATCCTGAGCTGCGCTACCAAGCATTCTCCACAATATAAGGTATTGATGCTGAGACGTATATTGGGAGGAATTGCCACATCGCTCTTGTTTTCGGCTTTCGAATCGTGGCTTGTTGCCGAGCACAATAAGGCGACGGCAGAATCGACCGTTTCTTTTGTTTTCTTTCCTTATCATTGTCGTTTTCTTGTGAACCGCAGGAGTCCCTTATTTGGCATTTTAGTGACTAACTATTTGCATACCTATCTGCTAACGGTCCTTACAGTCTTATGAATTGTCTTTACGAAGCATATAATTCTACATGTAAATAAAGCTCATAGCCTTCCATTGCAATCTTAGTAATGTATACTGCAATATATTGAAATCTTTTAAGAAATCGGCCATAACTATATAACAGTTATGCATATTAAATAATCCTGGCTCATGATTTGTAAGGATAGAGTTCACCATCTTAGTCATATTAAACCGTAAGCAGCGGACATAAAAGCACATAAATCAACTAATACCCACAAGTATGAAAAGCTGCCTTATTTTAAACCTGAGAAAATACACATAACTGATTAACATTCTCTTGACCGTATTTTTTAGCAAAGGGGCAAAACTGAAAAATCTAGGGATATGTTGTAAATTTCTAAAGAAAACCCATTTTTAGTAAACATTCAAAACAGAGAGTGGTTTCCTGCAAATTAATTCTATTTTCGTCTCAAATAAAGAATGCCGCCGCCGCTGCTCGCAAACGTCCTCCGCCGCCGCCGCCGCTTCTCCACCGTCGTCGACCTCCGGCACCTGCAAACTCCGGCGATCTCTATCACAGACCTCCCCTCATCAAAATCCTCCCTCCTCTCCAACTACACCGTCTCCCCTCCGGTCTCCCCTTGGCCGCGCCGCCCCTCGCCGAAGCGCATCTCCGCCCTCATCTCCGCTGCCTCCTCCCCCGACCTCGCCCTCCGCATCTTCGACCACGCCTCCCATTTCACCCCCGGCTTCTCCCACAACTACGCCTCCTACCTCGCCCTCGTCGACTGCCTCCTCAGGTCCCGCCGCCTCGACCCCATCCCATCCCTCCTCTCCCATCTCCGATCGTCTCTCCTCCCCTGCGGCGAGCAGCTCTTCATCAACCTCATCAACGCCTACTCCCTCGCCTCAAAACCCAACCTTTCCCTCAAAATCTTCCTCAATATCCCAACTTTCGGCGTCAAGACCTCTGTCAGGGCCTTCAACGCGCTGCTCAACGCCATGATCCGCAGCAAAAGGTACGATCTTGTCCCTGTTTTGTTCAGGAATTGCGCCAAAAGGTTTGCCATCTCGCCCAATGTCTTCACCTGCAACATCCTGATCAAGGCGTTGTGTGAGGTGGGTAACATTGAGGACGCGCTGAAGGTGATCGACGAAATGCCCGAATGGGGCATGGTCCCCAACGTGGTGACGTATACCACGGTTATCGCGTTTTACTGCACGACGGGCGATATGGGCGGCGCGAGATCGATGTTTGACGAAGTGGTGGGTAAGGAGTTGTACCCCGACGTGAGGACTTACACGGTTTTGATCGTCGGGTTCTGTAAAAGCGGGAGATTGATGGATGCGATTAAGGTTATGGATGAAATGGTGGATAATAATGTTTCACCGAACGAGGCTACGTATTCTGTTATCATCCGAGCCTGTTGCAAGGAGAAGAAATCCGGGGAGGCTTTGAATCTGATACAAGACATGCTAGGTGCGAAAATCGTTCCATGCTCGAGCTTATGTTGTTACGTGATTGATGCGTTGTGTGAAGACGGTAAGGTCGACGATGCTTGTGAGATTTGGAAAAAGCTATTGAAGAAGAACGTGACGCCCGACAACTCCATATCGAGCACGCTTATATATTGGTTGTGCAAAAACGGAAAGGCTTTGGATGCGAAAAAGCTGTTCGCTGAGTTCGAGAAAGGGTTCATCCCTAGCGTTTTGACTTATAACACGATCATATCGGGACTGTGTGAGAACGGGGAGTTGCAGGAGGCGGCGAGGTTGTGGGACGACATGGTGGAGAGGAAGTGTTACCCGAATGCATTCACGTATAACGTGTTGATCAAGGGTTTTGTAAAGTTTGGGGATGTGAAGGAAGGGGTTAGGGTTTTTGAGGAGATGATTGGAAAGGGGTGTGCGCCTAATAAGAACACTTATGGGGTTTTGGTCGATGGGATTTTCGAGTGTGGGGACGAAGAAGAAGGTGCTAGGGTTCTTGGGGAATTGGCTTTGAGGGGAGGTGAGTTTCTTGATGAGGAGAGTTGGGGTGTGTTAGTGAGAAAGGTTGTTAGAGATAGTAGTAGATGGAGAGAGGTTCTTGGTGAGGTGATCGATTTATGATTCAAATGGAGCTATGACAGTCAAAATGCACTGCAGAGATACACTGATCAAATCCAACCATTCATCATCTGATCAAAACAATTTGCTTCCTATATTCCCGTGGTTATAAACCATCGGAGTTGATCGGTGCAGAAGATCGAGATCCTGGATGCTTGTTCTTCAGCTCAAATCTTGTCAGATCTCGAGGAAAATGGAACAAGTTTGGTCGAAGCAATGTGCTTGTCATCATTGCCTATTCTTGTGTCCAAAGGATGCTAGGTTTAATTTATCAAATAGACTGGAAGGCGATTTCGGAATCGATCGAGTACTGGATGGAAGAATGATGAAAAGCCAACGCATTCTTATTCACAACTTGAAGGCATCTAAAGCTTGATAGTCTCATTTTCACTACCAGGTCTGATGTTTTTGTAATATTCTGGAGTGATATTATTTGTAAACATTTATTTATTGGGAATGAATAATCTAGGTATCACTAAGATACTTGTATATAATGAGGAGAGCCATAAAGCCTTCAGCAAGACATCCTTCTTCTTTTTTTTGGCCCATAGTTATATATATCATGAGAATAATGGAGGAAAGAGGCCATAGGACGGAATTTCCTCCTATGGCGTCGGAAAAATACTCTCTCCCTCATTTTTTCCGACGATCGGCACCCACCATTTTCATCGTTATCATCGAAGATGTGGGTACACCAAATTTTATGTGATTCTACAACTTTTTCACCATTGATTTAGCAATGTAAAAAGTTCTATTGTCGGTAAACCGTTAATTTTGAACCCACTAAATCAACGGTGAAAAAGTTGTAGAATCACATGAAATTTGGTGTACCCACATCTTAGATGATAACGATGAAAATAATGGGTGCCGATCGTCGGAAAAAATGAGGGAGGGTGTATTTTTTCGACGCCATAGAAGGAAATTCCCTCCTATGACATCTTTCCTCCATTATTCTCATATATCATTCTTATTGGAGTATCAATCAATGTTAATGCGGTACTATAATTTAAGGAGCCTGCAGGCCCTCAGCTGCAAGGGCCTCACCTATAATTTAAAACTCACCTAACATGAATTCCGTGTGTCGTTGTCCCTTGTGGTTTGACGGGGACTTGTACTAAACGTACCATTGGTCCGTGACGTTTATCGGACTACTCTATATACATGCATACATTCATTGTTGAACTACAAACAAATAAACACATTAAAATAGAATTGCCAGACTTAGGATTCTTGGTCATGACACATATGTTATATTACCCACATGTTTGTATTGTTTCATATCTTTATGTTAGTGCTTTATAATCTCTAGTTCATGATTACTGTTCTACAATATAAGATATATTGTTATATTATTATATCATGATGTCCTGACGATATGAGTGTGCATGCTCAGAGTAAGAAGTGGACTTAGCTCAGATCAGAACCTACCCCACTTCGAGTATACTGCGGAGAGCTAGATTAGCAACGTTAGCGCTATCTTTTCCTTTGACTCTATCTTGTTAGTTATCTCCTTTAATGTTACAACCCGGTATCCGTTGCACTCTGATTCATTTACTTATGATAGATTTAGTGACTGCATTTCTCTTTATTAGTACTGTGTTTACTGCTTACCAAATACTGGTAGAAGCCGAAATATGATTACGACAGGATTATTTCTTGACCGCAGGAGTATGGCCGGCCTGATCACTCTCATATTCCTTATTTTGGGAAGCTGCGTGACATAATTTATGAAGAGGACCCTCACGAATTTTAAATCATCAATGCCTTAACCACCATTATCGCATAGAACCGTATTAAACCAGGCTTAGGGTTGGAGGAAATTGTCGCTTTTATTCAGCTTTAAAGAGATCAAGCTTCAAAGCTGATAAGTCAACGTTACTCTCATCAAGTGAATTTGCACAGCCTGGAGTAAAATTAGGAATCAACTTCATGTACTTTTTATATTCATCTTTGTTTGAAAGCAAATCTAAAAGTAGCTTAGTGGTGGAAAACTCAAGAGAAAATCGCCGCTCATTCATTTGTTTTAAGAATTCAATTGCCTTCATTGTTTCACCTTTCTCAAGCAAGCCTCCGACAACAGCATTGAGCATTTTAGAATTTGGATAACATTTGTGTTTCTCCATTGACAGAAACAACTCATTAAACTTGTCCAGCAATGCTTCTTTGATGAGACCTTTCGGCATTACCGTGTAAGTCAAGACGTTAGGGACCAATCCTTCAGCAAACATAGAATTAAAAAGATCTTCGGCGTCTTTGGCATTGCCAACTTTGAACATTCCATCAATTAAGATTATGAAAGTCTTGACGTCAAGTCTATAGTTTTGATATGACGTTACTTGGAAAAGATTCATCGTCTTATCAACACACTTGTTCTTGCAGAGGCCGTCTAGTTTCGTGTGGTATACATCAATATCTGGACTTGCTCCAGAATCAATCATCATGTTAAGAACTTTTTTTGCATCATCAACTCTTCCAGCACGATACAAACCTGCTAGCATGTTTTTGTAAGTAATTTTTGTGCGCTTCAATCCTTTATGGGTCATCTCATTGAAAAGTCTTAGAGCCACACCACTCCTTCCATGTTTACAGTAGATATGGATTAGTACATTGTAAGGAATATTGCTAGGGATATAGCCCTTCGAGATCATGAGGTCAAATACTTCTAATGCTTTATCAATGCGTCATATTAAACCATATCCATAAACCAACGTATTATATGAAATAACATTAGGCTCTATACCTCTTTGAATCATCACCTCTAGCAACATGTGTGCTTCCACTGCCCTTCCTTCTTTGCAGAGAGAGTCAACCAATGTATTGAATGTCACAACAGTGGGGCAGATTCCTCGTTCCATCATTTCAGCAAGCATTCTTTTGGCTTCTTTCCATTTCCCTAATTTGCAAGAAGTCGAGAGTAAAGAGGTATATGTCACAATGTTAGGAGAAATCCCTTGATGTACCATCTGATTTATGAGATTATGAACATCATCCGGTCTTCCAATCTTGCACAATCCATCCAATAAAATACTATAAGCAACGATGTTGGGTTTCACTCCTTCCAATTGCATTTGCCTGAATATATTCTAGGCCTCGTCCATCCGTTGGTTCTTACTGTATCCATTAATAATGGAACTGTAACACTTAATGTCGGGTATTAAGCCTCATGCTTCATGGAATCAAGCAGCTTTTCTACCTCACTAAAATGGCCTTAAATAGAATACCCATGTAATAAAAGTATATGTGACGACATTAGGTTTCTCACCTTTTTCGAGCATCACATGCAATAATTTGTGTGCTTCAGCAGTTTCTCCATGCTTGCAAAGAGAATACATCAATGTACTGAAAGTTATGACATTAGGCGCAATCCCTTTATCAACCATTTCTTTGAAGATTCTGATACCAGATTTCCAATGGCCCTTTATAGAAAAGCCATGAATAAGAGTATTGTACGTCACAACACCTGGTTGAATGCCAGAAGCAGTCATATCTTCAAACACTTTTGTAGCTTTGTCCATATCCGCCTCTTTGCAAAGGGCGTGGATGACCGTGCTATAAGTTACAACGTCGGGCCTGATGCTCACCATTTTGTAAAGCAACTCAATAGCCATGGTGGTGTTACCAATACTGCATAGTCCCTTGATGAGAGTAGTGAAGGTGACCACATTAGGGGTGCAGCCCAATCGAGGCATTTTTTCGAGCAGCTTGGTCGCTTCACTCAACCTATCGGCATAGCAGAGACCTTTAATCAGAGTGCTGAAAATGATAGTGTTGCCACTCCCTCCCTGTTTGATCATTGACCCGAAAACTCTGAAACCAAGATCGACGCGATTCATGCGGGTGCAGCAATCGATAACAACGCCATAGGTGACATCATTAGGCGAGATACTACCAACCCGTTTCATCTTGTTGTAAAGAGATAAGATTATAGGATGCATTGATGGGTTCTTCATACGAAGGATTCGAATGAGTGGCTCATTGAGTGGATTGAAGGCTTTGGGTCTGAGCTAAACATTTCATCAAACAGGTGGTGTGCATCTTCGATTTGAATGCTCTCTGAAGGACCCTTTTCTCTATAACGATAATGATGAGGAGAATGAGAAGATGAGGAGGAGGAGGAGCCTCTGCCATTGATTCTGCTATGAATGGTCCTAGAATTTGAAAGAGAAGTCAAGTTAATCTTCATGCTTGTTTCCTACAACTTAAGACTTTTAAGCGAGTATATACTGTGGTAGTGCGGTGACTCTTACTTATTTGACAAAAAGAAAAAAAATGGATAAGTTGTCAAAAAGCCCCTGGCCAATTTTTGTAAGCATGGAAAAAAAGGGATAAGTTGTCAAAAAAAGGGATTGCACCAGCTGATGTCACAACATTCAACACATGGATGCATTCTCTTTGTAAGTATGGAGAAACTGCTGAAGCGCACAAATTTTTGCATGTAATAACCGAAAGGGGGCGAGAAAGTTAATATAGTCAACATATACTGTGTTATTGCATGGATATTCTATCAAAGGCTGCTTTAGTGAGGTTGAAAAACTGCTTGATTCTATGAAGCGTGATGGGTTAATACCCGACATTAAGAGTTTCAGTTCCATTATTGATGGATACAGTAAGTAGGATGGAGGAGGCCTTGAATATATTCAAGCAGATGCAATTGAAAGGAGTGCAACCTGCACATCTTTGCTTATAATACTTTATTGGATGTTCAAAATGTTATAAATCAGATGTTACATCGAGGGATGTCACCAAACATTGTGACATATAACTCCCTGCTCTCGAGTTTTTCCAGATTAAGGAAATGGAAAGAGGCGATACAAATGCTTACTGAAATGATAGATCAAGAAACTTGTCCCGATGTTGTGATATTCACTACATTGGTTGACTCCCTCTGCAAAGAAGGGATGGCAGTAGAAGCACGTATGTTGCTAGATGTGATGGTTCAAAGAGGTATAGAGCCTAAAGTTATTGCTTATAATGCGCTGATAGATGGATATGATTTAATCGGATGCATTGATAAAGCATTGGAAGTTTTTAAATTCATGGTTTCAAAATGTCATACTCCTAATGGTATTTCTTACAGTATACTAATCCACATCTACCGTAAACATGGAAGGAGTGTTGAGGCTCTGAGAATTTTCAATGAAATGGCCCATACCGGATTGAAGCGCACAATAATTACTTACAACAACATGCTGCCAAGTTTATATCATGCTGGAAAAGTTGATGAGGCAAAAAGAGTTTATAACATGATGATTGACGCTGGAGTAGCTCGAGATATTGATATATACCACACGATTCTTGGTAGCCTTTGTAAGAACAAACGTGTTGACGAGGCTATGAGTCTTTTCCAAGCAACATCATACCATAGATATAGATTTGACGTCAAGACATTCACAATTTTAATTGATGGAATGTTTAGAGTTGGTAAAACCAAAGACGCCGGAGATCTTTTCAATTCTATGTTTGTTGAAGGATCGGTCCCAATGTTGTGACTTACACGATAATGCTTAAAGATCAAAGAAGCGTTGCTGGATGAGTTTAATGGGTTGTTTATGTCGATGGAGAAACACGACTGTTATCCAGATTTTACAATGCTCAACATGGTTATCAGAGGCTTTTTTGAGAAAGGCGAAACAATGAAGGCCATTGAGTTTCTACATAAAATGAAAGAGCGGCAATTTTCCATTGAGGCTTCCACTGCTAAGCTACTTTCAGACTTGCTTTCAGAAAAGGATGAGTATAATAAGTACATGAAGCTGATTCCTAATTTTACTCTGGATTGTGCAAATTCAAATAATGAGACTAGCATTGACTTATCATCTTTGAAGCTTGACCTTTTAAAGGTTGAAGAAAAGTGACAATTTTCTCCAATCCCAAGCTTGGTTTAATATGGTTTTACGCGATAATAGTTGTTTAGGGATTGACATTTAAAATTCGTGAGGGACTCCTGCATAAGTTTGGTGAGTTTCTTGTTCAATATCCATCTCGATACTTCTATCATGGCACTGATTGCATATTATATGGAATTTGTTGTTTAATATGTGTCACATGTACTTGGTCTCTTACCTAGCTGTATGGAACACTGTTTTTGAACTGCTTGTTCAATACGTAATTTATCCAAAATGCGGGATAATTTTTATAAAAAAAAAGTATAACGGCCATCAGGCCATGAAGAAAATTTCTTCCATTTTATCCTTTTGTCTTTCCATTGGTTACAGTGTGAGTTTTATGCAGGTGAACTATATCCCCCTTCAATCTGTGTTGAATTTACTTGGTCTCTTACCTTGCTGTACGACACACACTGTTTTTTATCTGCTTGCTCAATACATAATTTATCTGAAATGCAAGATAAGTTTTTTTTTTCCTTTTTGGAATGAAGTTATTTCTGTAATCGATGGAACTGCAAGTAATTTCTGCAATTGCTCAATACATAATTTACACTGTTTTTTTTGTTGCTAACCCCAGACATCACAGGCAGACTTAATAAATCTTTTGTTTTTTCGTTTGCCTGCCTCCATGATTGTGTCTGTGTGTTTGTATGCATATAAATTTATAATTTTTAGTGTCGGCATGTTTTATTCCTACAGTTTAATAAATTATCTTGCTCCTTTTCTTAATGTATGTTTGAGGTATCCTTCAATTTTTAGCTATGAATGCCATGAAGAAAATTCCTTCCATTTATCGTTTTTTCTTTCTTTTTGCTGGTTACCATATGAGGTTTATGCAGGTGCTATGCCATCTTTTTAAAAAGAAACCATATCCCCTTCAATGTTAATCTCAAATTTTTATCACATTTCCTTGTATTCTGCAGCCTCTGCTTCTTCAACAGTTTCATTATTTCTCTTTGATTCATGAATCTGTAAGACCAAATATTAATTTATGTGTACCTTATAATTCAGAATATTATTTTTGCTGCTTTCATGGAACTGAGTCATAGTAGCTGTACAACGCACAGATAATTTTGTCTTATACATAATCGATCTCCATTATCGAATATCGATATATGGTCCCTGAGTTAGAAACAAAAATGGTTCCTTATTGAATGTATATCCTGAGGATGCTCTACTAATTCGTATGCATCTCGAAATAAATTTTTAGAATTGTTATTGCTTGGGTACGGCTCTTTATGTTTTCTCTGTCTCATTCTCATATAAGAGAGTTAGAAACTGAGTAAGCAAGAATAGGTATAGAATTAATGCATTCTATTATGGCTATGCTGTAGATTTGAGGAAAGATACAAGCAAGAACTTAACCACTCATGAATCGCTAATGTTATTTTTTACCTTTTTAATTTCTATACTAGCTGTAACTTTGTTTTCTTGAATTTGTTTTTGCAGTGTTCTACTCACGCGTGAGAATTTCAGCTCATGGAGAATCAATATGTGGTATTGACTTAAAAATAGTCTGCGATGTGTTAAGAGATTTATCTCAAGTCTCAAGTATTAGCATCAGAACTGTAAATGTCTGCTCAAAATTGTTACTAAGGTTTGATGATTGCATCTTATGTGCGATAACGGTATATACTTTATTTCCAATGGTGTTGCTTCATGCTTGTTGTTTCTTACTTGAGATGTTTGCTTTTACTAACTTTCACATCATTTTTATTACTGTCATGATATTTAGTTGTTCATGTCAAAGATGTGCTTTGTCCTGATCCTGCTACGAATGATCTTAGAATTTGAAGAACTCATATCAATCTTCGTACTTCTTGGCTTTAAAATACAACTTGAGAAACACTCTGTTATGTCTCCAGGGAAAATGGTATGCATACAGGAAGTTCGCTCTTATAACTGTCATGAAGAGGACTTCTTATACAAGTCCTTTAAATCTGACATGCTCCGTTGTTCACAACAACAAGCCTTCATCCCAAATTTTTGGGATCGGCTATATGAGTCCTTTTTTCATCCTGTTCTGTTAAGGGCCATTTCCTCTAATAAATTTACAATTAACATATTGTTCTTAATAGCCTCTATCCATATGCGTTTAGGCCCACCCCTACCCCTACCCCTAGTTAAGCCCGGAACTACAATTTTGTCACTTTTTCTTACCGGGGTATTGACCGGTCTGGCATGTTTTGTTTCTGAGTCTCCAAAATCTCAGGATCCACTTGGTACTAGGGATCTAGAGGGAAATATGAGATTCTCGTAAGATATTCTTATGCTTGGTTCAATGCAAATGTCACGATCTAGGATTCCGACTACCATGGGTATCCAGCATTTCCCTCTCATGGTTATACCCTCTTGCTTTTTGACTGCAAGAAACATGTCCCTAACTTTTAAAAATCTACGCTTTGACCTCCTGACTTAACTCGTGGATTTCATATGTTTTTTGACATTGGATATTTGTAATTTATGAAGCATGGAAACGGGTACAACTATCCGATACGATACGATACAGATACGCGGAAACATGATTTTCCAAAAACCTAGGATACGGGATACATTTTTATATTGAATATTTACACACACATAAATATATAAATAAATAGAAGAGCAAGATTGCATCACATATATTCCATTAACACTTAAGCATGTTATTCTAAGAAAACAATTGTAACGTTCTCATTTATCATGTTCTATACCAAAAGAGTTTGATTTCAAATACCAATTTAATCCCATCATATACTAATTCTCTCAAGTAGCATTCAATTAGTTTCAATTGAACAACTGAAAATAGGGCAATATTAAATCGTAAATCTAGCCATAAACCAGAGAGAGACGATTCAAATCGATCAGGAGAGGTTGTAGCGAGGTTTCAAGTAGCGTGCGATCTCCGATGGGATCTAAGATCAAAGAGGGATGCATGTCCAGTTATTGAATTTGTTGATATTTTAAAAACCCTAGAGGATCGAAATTAAAGGTAAAAGTAATTGGGATCAAATATCGGTCTCGAATTGCAAAAATAACCATTATGAATCAAGCGAGGTATCCGATTCGCAAATCAAGAAATATCCCAAAGTTTCCAAATATTTTTTGATTTATTTAAATCAAAAATAGGGGATTCACGTTTCCGAGTCGCGTAATCACATTTCCGAGAGTATCGGTATCAGATACGCATTTAGAGACGATTTGTGAGGCTGTTTGGAGTATCCATGCTTCATAGTCTGTAATACCTAGAGTAATTTGGGAAGATAGAGGTGGTAGAAATGGATTTCCGATAGAAGATAAACTTGGTTGTCAAGTGCGGGTTTTCAAAAGTTGGAATGATTTGCTACTATACAGACAAAAGTAAGATAGTTTACTTACAATTTGCCCATATCCAAAATTCTACTGCATTAAATAGTCTAGAAGCATTCCGGAGTGGTTATGCGGTGATTTTCTTATTCGTCGTCATCTTCTTCGTTCTTATATATTTCAAAAGCAAGAATTGCAAACTATAGTTATTAGTTGATAGATGATAGAACGACATGAAAAAAGAATTATGACATAGTAGTTTATACATTATAATTTGTTCAATAGATAGATATATCTGGAATCATAAGCATCAAAAAAGATATTATACAAATTTCTAAAAAATATTATAAATATGTTATACAAATTTCATGATAGTTAAAAAAAAATTTAAATACGTTCAAAGAAATGACTGCTTCTGGCATTCAACCAGACATCATGACATACTGTACCCTTATTCATGGCTTTTCTATGAAGGGCCACTGGAAATCTGTTATCGGAATTTTTAAAGAAATGGTTGATAATGCGATTGCGCCTAATATTATAACTTTCAACACATTGATGCGTTCTCTTTGCAAGCATGGAGAAACAGCTGAAGCACACAAATTATTGCATGAAATGATCAAAATGGGCAAGTAACCTAATATAGTCACATATAATGTGTTATTGCATGAATATTCTCTTGAAGGCCACTTTAGTGGGTTAGAAAAGCTGCTTGATTTCATGAAGCATGAGGGCTTTATCTCCCGACCTTCAAAGTTACAATTCTCTAATAAATGGATACAATAATAACCAAAGGATGGATGAGGCCTTAAATATATTCAAGCAGATGCAATTGGAAGGAGTGCATCCTGACATCGTAACTTATAACTCTTTATTGGATGGCTTGTGCAAGATTGGAAGACTGGAGGGTGTTCAAAATCTCATAAATCAGATGGTACATCAAGGGATATCTCCAGACATTGTGACATACAACTCTTTTCTCTCGAGTTTTTGCAGATTAGGGAAATGGAAAGAAGCAATAAGGATGCTTACTGAAATGATGGATCGAGGAATCTATCCCGACGTTGTGACATTCACTACATTAGTTGATTCTCTATGCAAAGAAGGAATGGTAGTGGAAGCACATATGTTGCTAGATGTGATGATTCAAAGAGGTATGTCGCTTGACGTTTATACATATAATGCACTGATGGATGTATACAGTTTAATAGGACGTATTGATAAAGCATTGAAAGTTTTTGACCTCATGATCTCAAAGGGTCGTAGCCCTGATGATATTTCTTATAGTATACTAATCCACATCTATTGTAAATATGGAAGGAGTGGAGCGGCTCTAAGAATTTTCAATGAGATGGCCCATAAAGGATTGAAGCGCACAACAATTACTACAACAACATCCTATCAGGTTTGTATCGTGCTGGAAGTGTTAACGATGCAAAGAAAATTCATGACTCGATGATTGATGCTGGAATAACTCCAAATATTTATATATACCACACGATACTAGACGGCCTTTGCATGAACAAGTGTGTTGATGAGGCGATGAGTCTTTTCCAAGCGGCAACATATCATAGATATAGACTTGACGTCAAGACTTTCACAATCTTAATTGATGGAATGTTTAGAGTTGGTAAAACCAAAGACGCCAGAGATCTTTTCAATTCTATGTTTGTAGAAGGATTGGTCCCAAATGTTGTGACTTATACAGTACTGCTTAAAGGTCTTATTAAAGAAGCATTGTTGGTTGAGTTCAATGAGTTGTTTATGTCAATGGAGAAATATAAATGTTATCCAAATTCTATTATGCTCAATGCTGTCGTCAGAGGCTTCTTGAGAAATGTGAAACAATGAGGCCATTGAGTTTCTACATAAAATGAAAGAGTGGCAATTTCCTCTTGAGGCTTCCACCGCTAAGCTACTGTTAGACTTGCTTTTAGAAAAGGATGAATATAATAAGTACATGAAGTCGTTTCCTAATCTTACTCTGGATTGTGCAAATTCAAATGATGAGTCTGGCATTGACTTATCATCTTTGAAGCTTGACCTTTTAAAAGTTGAAGAAAAGCGACAATTTTCTCCAACTCCAAGCCTGGTTTAATATGGTTCTATGCGATAATAGCTGTTTAGGGATTGACATTTAAAATTCGCGAGGGTCCTCTTCGTAAGTTCGGTGAGTTTCTTGTTCTATATCCATTTCGATGCTTCTATCATGGCACTGATTGCATAATATATCGAATTTACTTGGTCTCTTATCTAGCTGTACGGCACACTTTTTTTGAACTGCTTGCTCAATACGTAATTTATATAAAATGCAAGATAAGTTTCTTTTATAAAAGTATAACGATCATTAGGCCATGAAGAAAATTCCTTCCATTTTATCCTTTTTGTCTTTCTGCTGGTTACAATGCAAGTTTTATGCAGGTGAACTATATCCCCCTTCAATCGGTGTTGTATTTACTTGGTCCCTTACCTAGCTGTACGACACACAATGTTTTTGATCTTCTTGCTCAATACATAATTTATCCGAAATGCAAGCTACGCCGCCCCCCCACCCCCGGGCCGCCGCCAAGAACGAATTAATTTCTGCAATTGATGGATCTGCAAGTAATTTAATGGGAGATAGTTGGTAGCTCCGGACATCATAGGCAAACTTAGAAAATCTTTTGTTTTTTCGTTTGCCTACCTCCATGTCTCTATGTGTCATGCCCCGCTTCCAAAAAATATGGAATACGGGAAGCGACGAAGGCCAGCCGTGCTACCTACGGTAAGGAAAAGTCCTTCCATAGTCACATAAGGCTGTCTAGATTAACCTGTTAAAAAATAAAATCCAATACCAAAATAAATAATACTGATAATCATGCTGCAATGAAACCACAAGAAATCCTAAAATGGGTCCACTAGATAATTGATGCAATTAAAGATCCAAAATAAAAGATTTGAAATAAAATAAGATCCGAAGGAGATACAAAAGTCCTAATGTCCCATAAGGACGCACATGCTAAATACTAAAAGAAAAGAAATAAACCTACGGATTACTGATCTTCGGCAAAAGTCCTGATAGTCGCTGCGATCCTGCTCATCCTGAAAATCTGTCTCTAAACCTGAGATGGCAAATCTCAGAGATGTCAGAACATCCCAGCAAGTACTCAACGTATAAAGTGTGTGTAGCATAATAACAAGAATATAAAAAAGTGAAGCCCGGTGCGCAAGAAAGCATGTATATAAGTAATTAAATGCACTAATACTATGAAACATGTATGTAAGGGATCAGGTCATAACCTAACTGGCCACTAAAAGGTAAACTATCCTATCGTAAGCTTGAGTGTGTGCGTCAACCTCTGCAGGAATATTCCTAACCCAAGAGTGGTGCCCCAGGGGCTAGGAAACACGGGCCCAACTGTGGAATGAACAAGAGACCGCTATAGCCCGGTACGAGCTGTAAACATGTGACCGCTATAGCCCGGTACGAGCTGTAATCATGTGACCGCTATAGCCCGGTACGAGCTGTAATCATGTGACTCCTGAGATCCTGTTGTACAACGCACACTCAAACTACCCCAACACCCACGTATTTATAGCTACTATGGTAATGACTAGAGCACTAATTAAGAATGCTGAAAAGACAGGAACTTGTGGTATGGTAATTGTATGGAAATAAAACTGGTGAATAGTAGTGTGTCATGTCATGTAATTCAGCATTCAAATTAGAGAACTTGTTTTAATATGAGTAGTCTGGAACAATGAGTAATCATGGCATGTCAAGTACAATAGTTATAAAATGATAGTGTCCATAAACAAGAATAACATATTAAGGTTTTTCAAGCATGCCGACAATGATAGTCTCAAGTAAAATGTTAAATATAGATGATAGGATATGATAAGGTCAAAAATGTAAACAAGACTCAACATAAATATGCAAATATCTGTGTTTAACATCCGGATTTATTTATTGAAAAGAATAATAATCTGAAATATGGTTTTAAAGGGTTAATATAGTTAAATAGGAATGACAAATTACATATGCATAAAGCGGATAGTGGTAATAGTATAATTACGAGATAATAAAAAGTAAGATAAAATAAATGACAGATTGACTAGTCATCATGTAAGTGCTAATAATAAGTTTTATAATCATGTGATAATAGAAAATGTTAATACAAATTATAGTATCAAAATAATTTATATGATTAGGGCACATAGAGTGCAGCGATATTATAAGGAATGATAGTGTAGAAAGTTTAATTTATATATATAAAATATTAAGCTTAAAGCATTTATTGATCAATAGTAATAATGGTATATTTTTATGTTTTAGATTATGATAAGTATTGACATTTTGCATGCTAGTGTATACCAATATTGTTGCAACAGAAACATAATTACTTATAAAGCTTTTTATATATTAAACCACATTTACATGTTAATAGTTATTTTATTACGCTTGCACTTTTACAGTTGTTCACTTGATGAAAAAAAATTAATAAGTATTCTAAATTCTAGGGTTTTCATCATATGTATAAGTATTATAAGATATATTAATAAAGAGGCAAAATATTACAATTTTATTTAAATATTGTAAGTTAATAATTTATTTAGAGAATTGCCGATGTTACATCGACTAAAAAAAATGAAAGAGTAAGAGTACTTGTCTCGGAGACAGATAAACACGACGACGCGAAGAACAACTCCAAGGTTTGATTGCTCGGCTAATTTTGAAGAAGAAGAAAATATTGTGATGGGAAAAAGAGAAGGTTGATTTATATGAGAAGGGAAGAGATGATAATAATTAGGCTGTTATTTATAAGGAAGAGATATATTATTAAAGATTGGAGAGAGAAATATTCTGATGAGATGAGATTTGGATTTGATTTTGTAAAAGAGAGAGATACGATAGGTTGTTATATACTTCTATAAGATATTAGAAAAGTTGTATATATACATATTAGTTTGTATATAGTTAGAATAATAGAAAAGTATATGTATATATACATATTAGTAAATAGTGAAAATATATGTAGATATGTATATGGTTATGGGTTAATAAAAATAAATATAATTAGTTATATATATAGGATTTTATGATATCAAACAACTAAAATATATTTTCAGTTAAACTATCATAACAAAATATCTTCAATTATATATATGTATGTATGTATATAGGTTTGTAGAAAAATAATTAAAGAGAGTAGATTTGAGAAAGAGAATCTGCTGAGAGAGATTATATTAGATTGGAGAGAGAGGGATTTTGTTAGGGAACATATATAGAAAAAGAGAGCGGGGCTTTTGTGAAATATAGTTAGTGATATAGAAAAATATATGTAGATAGAATAAAATATAGGGAGAAAGAAATCTGTTGGAAAAGATATTTGTTTGGAGAGAGAGAATAGTATTTGTTTTAAAAGAATAAAGTTATCAGGTGAGACATATATGGTGATTGGAGAGAGAAAATTGAGTTGTTAGTTTAGAAAAAATATTTATATGGTTAAAAGATTTAACATGGGATCTCATGACTTTTCAAAATTAAATATTTTAACCAAATAAATATCGTAAGACAAAATATCTTATAAATAGAATTTAAAAAGGGGTAAAATCTTATGTATATGTATTGTTTAAAGAAATACCAAATAAAATATTTTTTGTTTAAACTATGATACTAAAATATAAATATGGTTATAAAATAGTGTTCGACAAATAAATATTTAAATACTAATAATATGCATATTTAATAAACTTGAAAAACCATAATTATATGCATATATCTTAATTAAAAGTATTAAACTCCAAATTATAATAATAGTAAAACAAAACCCAATATATCCAAGAAAAAGAAACATACGATCGGACTAGGGTGTTACATCCTACCCACCTTACAGAAAATTTCGTCCTCGAAATTTGAAGAACGAAAATACAAGGTCGCGAACTAATTACAAGGATCAATGAAAATAGATTGGTATGAAAAAAATCAAGGATCAAGGAAACAAATGAGGGTATGAAGAGTCACGGTCTTGGCTCGAGAAATCGGCGTGTGAAAGGAAATCAAATCAGTGGAAACAAATTAAGAATAGAACTCTAAGTTACTCAAACAGAATGACGCATTGTAACCATGCCGCGGTACATGGGTACAATATCGTAATTCTATTTCAGTCGCCCGAATCCTACAATCAGAGTCAACGGAATATGCAGCATGACACACCGAGAGAAACCTAGACATGTGATTCTATCCTAAAAGGTCGGTAGAACCAAGACTAACTTTTGATGTCAGCCTGGCTCTGATACCAACAAAACCTTGTCACGCCCCGCTTCCCAAAAATGTGGAATACGGGAAGCGACGAAGGCCAGCCGTGCTACCTACGGTAAGGAAAAGTCCTTCCATAGTCACATAAGGCTGTCTAGATTAACCTGTCAAAAATAAAATCCAATACCAAAAGAAATAATACTGATAATCATGCTGCAATGAAACCACAAGAAATCCTAAAATGGGTCCACTAGATAATTGATGCAATTAAAGATCCAAAATAAAAGATTTGAAATAAAATAAGATCCGAAAGAGATACAAAAGTCCTAATGTCCCATAAGGGCGCACATGCTAAATACTAAAAGAAAAGAAATAAACCTACGGATTACTGATTTTCGGCAAAAGTCCTGATAGTCGCTGCGATCCTGCTCATCCTGAAAATCCGTCTCTAAACCTGAGATGGCAAATCTCAGGGATGTCAGAACATCCCAGCAAGTACTCAACGTATAAAGTGTGTGTAGCATAATAACAAGAATATAAAAAAGTGAAGCCCGGTGCGCAAGAAAGCATGTATATAAGTAATTAAATGCACTAATACTATGAAACATGTATGTAAGGGATCAGGTCATAACCTAACTGGCCACTAAAAGGTAAACTATCCTATCGTAAGCTTGAGTGTGTGCGTCAACCTCTGCAGGAGTATTCCTAACCCAAGATGGTGCCCCAGGGGCTAGGAAACACGGGCCCAACTGTGGAATGAACAAGAGACCGCTATAGCCCGGTACGAGCTGTAAACATGTGACCGCTATAGCCCGGTACGAGCTGTAATCATGTGACCGCTATAGCCCGGTACGAGCTGTAATCATGTGACTCCTGAGATCCTGTTGTACAACGCACACTCAAACTACCCCAACACCCACGTATTTATAGCTACTATGGTAATGACTAGAGCACTAATTAAGAATGCTGAAAAGACAGGAACTTGTGGTATGGTAATTGTATGGAAATAAAACTGGTGAATAGTAGTGTGTCATGTCATGTAATTCAGCATTCAAATTAGAGAACTTGTTTTAATATGAGTAGTCTGGAACAATGAGTAATCATGGCATGTCAAGTACAATAGTTATAAAATGATAGTGTCCATAAACAAGAATAACATATTAAGGTTTTTCAAGCATGCCGACAATGATAGTCTCAAGTAAAATGTTAAATATAGATGATAGGATATGATAAGGTGAAAAATGTAAACAAGACTCAACATAAATATGCAAATATCTGTGTTTAACATCCGGATTTATTTATTGAAAAGAATAATAAACTGAAATATGGTTTTAAAGGGTTAATATAGTTAAATAGGAATGACAAATTACATATGCATAAAGCGGATAGTGGTAATAGTATAATTACGAGATAATAATAAGTAAGATAAAATAAATGACAGATTGACTAGTCATCATGTAAGTGCTAATAATAAGTTTTATAATCATGTGATAATAGAAAATGTTAATACAAATTATAGTATCAAAATAATTTATATGATTAGGGCACATAGAGTGCAGCGATATTATAAGGAATGATAGTGTAGAAAGTTTAATTTATATATATATAATATTAAGCTCAAAGTATTTATTGATCAATAGTAATAATGGTATATTTTTATGTTTTAGATTATGATAAGTATTGACATTTTGGATGCTAGTGTATACCAATATTGTTGCAACAGAAACATAATTACTTATAAAGCTTTTTATATATTAAACCACATTTACATGTTAATAGTTATTTTATTACGCTTGCACTTTTACAGTTGTTCACTTGATGAAAAAAATTAATAAATATTCTAAATTCTAGGGTTTTCATCATATGTATAAGTATTATAAGATATATTAATAAAGAGGCAAAATATTACAATTTTATTTAAATATTGTAAGTTAATAATTTATTTAGAGAATTGCCGATGTTACATCGACTAAAAAAAATTGAAAGAGTAAGAGTACTTGCCTCGGAGACAGATAAACACGACGACGCGAAGAACAACTCCAAGGTTTGATTGCTCGGCTAATTTTGAAGAAGAAGAAAATATTGTGATGGGAAAAAGAGAAGGTTGATTTATATGAGAAGGGAAGAGATGATAATAATTAGGCTGTTATTTATAAGGAAGAGATATATTATTAAAGATTGGAGAGAGAAATATTCTGATGAGATGAGATTTGGATTTGATTTTGTAAAAGAGAGATACGATGGGTTGTTATATACTTCTATAAGATATTAGAAAAGTTGTATATATACATATTAGTTTGTATATAATTAGAATAATAGAAAAGTATATGTATATATACATATTAGTAAATATTGAAAATATATGTAGATATGTATATGGTTATGGGTTAATGAAAATAAATATAATTGTTATATATATAGGATTTTATGATATCAAACAACTAAAATATATTTTCAGTTAAACTATCATAACAAAATATCTTCAATTATATATATGTATGTATGTATATAGGTTTGTAGAAAAATAATTAAAGAGAGTAGATTTGAGAAAGAGAATCTGCTGAGAGAGATTATATTAGATTGGAGAGAGAGGGATTTTGTTAGGGAACATATATAGAAAAAGAGAGCGGGGCTTTTGTGAAATATAGTTAGTGATATAGAAAAATATATGTAGATAGAATAAAATATAGGGAGAAAGAAATCTGTTGGAAAAGATATTTGTTTGGAGAGAGAGAATAGTATTTGTTTTAAAAGAATAATGTTATCAGGTGAGACATTTATGGTGATTGGAGAGAGAAAATTGAGTTGTTAGTTTAGAAAAAATATTTATATGGTTAAAAGATTTAACATGGGATCTCATGACTTTTCAAAATTAAATATTTTAACCAAATAAATATCGTAAGACAAAATATCTTATAAATAGAATTTAAAAAGGGGTAAAATCTTATGTATATGTATTGTTTAAAGAAATACCAAATAAAATATTTTTTGTTTAAACTATGATACTAAAATATAAATATGGTTATAAAATAGTGTTCGACAAATAAATATTTAAATACTAATAATATGCATATTTAATAAACTTGAAAAACCATAATTATATGCATATATCTTAATTAAAAGTATTAAACTCCAAATTATAATAATAGTAAAACAAAACCCAATATATCCAAGAAAAAGAAACATACGATCGGACTAGGGTGTTACATCCTACCCACCTTACAGAAAATTTCGTCCTCGAAATTTGAAGAACGAAAATACAAGGTCGCGAACTAATTACAAGGATCAATGAAAATAGATTGGTATGAAAAAAATCAAGGATCAAGGAAACAAATGAGGGTATGAAGAGTCACGGTCTTGGCTCGAGAAATCGGCGTGTGAAAGGAAATCAAATCAGTGGAAATAAATTAAGAATAGAACTCTAAGTTACTCAAACAGAATGACGCATTGTAACCATGCCGCGGTACATGGGTACAATATCGTAATTCTATTTCAGTCGCCCGAATCCTACAATCAGAGTCAACGGAATATGCAGCATGACACACCGAGAGAAACCTAGACATGTGATTCTATCCTAAAAGGTCGGTAGAACCAAGACTAACTTTTGATGTCAGCCTGGCTCTGATACCAACAAAACCTTGTCACGCCCCGCTTCCCAAAAATGTGGAATACGGGAAGCGACGAAGGCCAGCCGTGCTACCTACGGTAAGAAAAAGTCCTTCCATAGTCACATAAGGCTGTCTAGATTAACCTGTCAAAAATAAAATCCAATACCAAAAGAAATAATACTGATAATCATGCTGCAATGAAACCACAAGAAATCCTAAAATGGGTCCACTAGATAATTGATGCAATTAAAGATCCAAAATAAAAGATTTGAAATAAAATAAGATCCGAAAGAGATACAAAAGTCCTAATGTCCCATAAGGGCGCACATGCTAAATACTAAAAGAAAAGAAATAAACCTACGGATTACTGATCTTCGGCAAAAGTCCTGATAGTCGCTGCGATCCTGCTCATCCTGAAAATCTGTCTCTAAACCTGAGATGGCAAATCTCAGGGATGTCAGAACATCCCAGCAAGTACTCAACGTATAAAGTGTGTGTAGCATAATAACAAGAATATAAAAAAGTGAAGCCCGGTGCGCAAGAAAGCATGTATATAAGTAATTAAATGCACTAATACTATGAAACATGTATGTAAGTGATCAGGTCATAACCTAACTTGCCACTAAAAGGTAAACTATCCTATCGTAAGCTTGAGTGTGTGCGTCAACCTCTGCAGGAGTATTCCTAACCCAAGATGGTGCCCCAGGGGCTAGGAAACAGGGCCCAACTGTGGAATGAACAAGAGACCGCTATAGCTCGGTACGAGCTGTAAACAAGAGACCGCTATAGCCCGGTACGAGCTGTAAACATGTGGCCGCTATAGCCCGGTACGAGCTGTAATCATGTGACCGCTATAGCCCGGTACGAGCTGTAATCATGTGACTCCTGAGATCCTGTTGTACAACGCACACTCAAACTACCCCAACACCCACGTATTTATAGCTACTATGGTAATGACTAGAGCACTAATTAAGAATGCTGAAAAGACAGGAACTTGTGGTATGGTAATTGTATGGAAATAAAACTGGTGAATAGTAGTGTGTCATGTCATGTAATTCAGCATTCAAATTAGAGAACTTGTTTTAATATGAGTAATCTGGAACAATGAGTAATCATGGCATGTCAAGTACAATAGTTATAAAATGATAGTGTCCATAAACAAGAATAACATATTAAGGTTTTTCAAGCATGCCGACAATGATAGTCTCAAGTAAAATGTTAAATATAGATGATAGGATATGATAAGGTGAAAAATGTAAACAAGACTCAACATAAATATGCAAATATCTGTGTTTAACATCCGGATTTATTTATTGAAAAGAATAATAAACTGAAATATGGTTTTAAAGGGTTAATATAGTTAAATAGGAATGACAAATTACATATGCATAAAGCGGATAGTGGTAATAGTATAATTACGAGATAATAATAAGTAAGATAAAATAAATGACAGATTGACTAGTCATCATGTAAGTGCTAATAATAAGTTTTATAATCATGTGATAATAGAAAATGTTAATACAAATTATAGTATCAAAATAATTTATATGATTAGGGCACATAGAGTGCAGCGATATTATAAGGAATGATAGTGTAGAAAGTTTAATTTATATATATAAAATATTAAGCTCAAAGCATTTATTGATCAATAGTAATAATGGTATATTTTTATGTTTTAGATTATGATAAGTATTGACATTTTGCATGCTAGTGTATACCAATATTGTTGCAACAGAAACATAATTACTTATAAAGCTTTTTATATATTAAACCACATTTACATGTTAATAGTTATTTTATTACGCTTGCACTTTTACAGTTGTTCACTTGATGAAAAAAATTAATAAGTATTCTAAATTCTAGGGTTTTCATCATATGTATAAGTATTATAAGATATATTAAAAAAGAGGCAAAATATTACAATTTTATTTAAATATTGTAAGTTAATAATTTATTTAGAGAATTGTCGATGTTACATCGACTAAAAAAAATGAAAGAGTAAGAGTACTTGTCTCGGAGACAGATAAACACGACGACGCGAAGAACAACTCCAAGGTTTGATTGCTCGGCTAATTTTGAAGAAGAAAATATTGTGATGGGAAAAAGAGAAGGTTGATTTATATGAGAAGGGAAGAGATGATAATAATTAGGCTGTTATTTATAAGGAAGAGACATATTATTAAAGATTGGAGAGAGAAATATTCTGATGAGATGAGATTTGGATTTGATTTTGTAAAAGAGGAGATACGATAGGTTGTTATATACTTTTATAAGATATTAGAAAAGTTGTATATATACATATTAGTTTGTATATAGTTAGAATAATAGAAAAGTATATGTATATATACATATTAGTAAATAGTGAAAATATATGTAGATATGTATATGGTTATGGGTTAATGAAAATAAATATAATTAGTTATATATATAGGATTTTATGATATCAAACAACTAAAATATATTTTCAGTTAAACTATCATAACAAAATATCTTCAATTATATATATGTATGTATGTATATAGGTTTGTAGAAAAATAATTAAAGAGAGTAGATTTGAGAAAGAGAATCTGCTGAGAGAGATTATATTAGATTGGAGAGAGAGGGATTTTGTTAGGGAACATATATAGAAAAAGAGAGCGGGGCTTTTGTGAAATATAGTTAGTGATATAGAAAAATATATGTAGATAGAATAAAATATAGGGAGAAAGAAATCTGTTGGAAAAGATATTTGTTTGGAGAGAGAGAATAGTATTTGTTTTAAAAGAATAAAGTTATCAGGTGAGACATATATGGTGATTGGAGAGAGAAAATTGAGTTGTTAGTTTAGAAAAAATATTTATATGGTTAAAAGATTTAACATGGGATCTCATGACTTTTCAAAATTAAATATTTTAACCAAATAAATATCGTAAGACAAAATATCTTATAAATAGAATTTAAAAAGGGGTAAAATCTTATGTATATGTATTGTTTAAAGAAATACCAAATAAAATATTTTTTGTTTAAACTATGATACTAAAATATAAATATGGTTATAAAATAGTGTTCGACAAATAAATATTTAAATACTAATAATATGCATATTTAATAAACTTGAAAAGCCATAATTATATGCATATATCTTAATTAAAAGTATTAAACTCCAAATTATAATAATAGTAAAACAAAACCCAATATATCCAAGAAAAAGAAACATACGATCGGACTAGGGTGTTACATCCTACCCATCTTACAGAAAATTTCATCCTCGAAATTTGAAGAACGAAAATACAAGGTCGCGAACTAATTACAAGGATCAATGAAAATAGATTGGTATGAAAAAAATCAAGGATCAAGGAAACAAATGAGGGTATGAAGAGTCACGGTCTTGGCTCGAGAAATCGGCGTGTGAAAGGAAATCAAATCAGTGGAAACAAATTAAGAATAGAACTCTAAGTTACTCAAACAGAATGACGCATTGTAACCATGCCGCGGTACATGGGTACAATATCGTAATTCTATTTCAGTCGCCCGAATCCTACAATCAGAGTCAACGGAATATGCAGCATGACACACCGAAAGAAACCTAGACATATGATTCTAACCTAAAAGGTCGGTAGAACCAAGACTAACTTTTGATGTCAGCCTGGCTCTGATACCAACAAAACCTTGTCACGCCCCGCTTCCCAAAAATATGGAATACGGGAAGCGACGAAGGCCAGCCGTGCTACCTACGGTAAGGAAAAGTCCTTCCATAGTCACATAAGGCTGTCTAGATTAACCTGTCAAAAATAAAATCCAATACCAAAAGAAATAATACTGATAATCATGCTGCAATGAAACCACAAGAAATCCTAAAATGGGTCCACTAGATAATTGATGCAATTAAAGATCCAAAATAAAAGATTTGAAATAAAATAAGATCCGAAAGAGATACAAAAGTCCTAATGTCCCATAAGGGCGCACATGCTAAATACTAAAAGAAAAGAAATAAACCTACGGATTACTGATCTTCGGCAAAAGTCCTGATAGTCGCTGCGATCCTGCTCATCCTGAAAATCCGTCTCTAAACCTGAGATGGCAAATCTCAGGGATGTCAGAACATCCCAGCAAGTACTCAACGTATAAAGTGTGTGTAGCATAATAACAAGAATATAAAAAAGTGAAGCCCGGTGCGCAAGAAAGCATGTATATAAGTAATTAAATGCACTAATACTATGAAACATATATGTAAGGGATCAGGTCATAACCTAACTGGCCACTAAAAGGTAAACTATCCTATCGTAAGCTTGAGTGTGTGCGTCAACCTCTGCAGGAGTATTCCTAACCCAAGATGGTGCCCCAGGGGCTAGGAAACACGGGCCCAACTGTGGAATGAACAAGAGACCGCTATAGCCCGGTACGAGCTGTAAACATGTGGCCGCTATAGCCCGGTACGAGCTGTAATCATGTGACCGCTATAGCCCGGTACGAGCTGTAATCATGTGACTCCTGAGATCCTGTTGTACAACGCACACTCAAACTACCCAACACCCACGTATTTATAGCTACTATGGTAATGACTAGAGCACTAATTAAGAATGCTGAAAAGACAGGAACTTGTGGTATGGTAATTGTATGGAAATAAAACTGGTGAATAGTAGTGTGTCATGTCATGTAATTCAGCATTCAAATTAGAGAACTTGTTTTAATATGAGTAGTCTGGAACAATGAGTAATCATGGCATGTCAAGTACAATAGTTATAAAATGATAGTGTCCATAAACAAGAATAACATATTAAGGTTTTTCAAGCATGCCGACAATGATAGTCTCAAGTAAAATGTTAAATATAGATGATAGGATATGATAAGATGAAAAATGTAAACAAGACTCAACATAAATATGCAAATATCTGTGTTTAACATCCGGATTTATTTATTGAAAAGAATAATAAACTGAAATATGGTTTTAAAGGGTTAATATAGTTAAATAGGAATGACAAATTACATATGCATAAAGCGGATAGTGGTAATAGTATAATTACGAGATAATAATAAGTAAGATAAAATAAATGACAGATTGACTAGTCATCATGTAAGTGCTAATAATAAGTTTTATAATCATGTGATAATAGAAAATGTTAATACAAATTATAGTATCAAAATAATTTATATGATTAGGGCACATAGAGTGCAGCGATATTATAAGGAATGATAGTGTAGAAAGTTTAATTTATATATATAAAATATTAAGCTCAAAGCATTTATTGATCAATAGTAATAATGGTATATTTTTATGTTTTAGATTATGATAAGTATTGACATTTTGCATGCTAGTGTATACCAATATTGTTGCAACAGAAACATAATTACTTATAAAGCTTTTTATATATTAAACCATATTTACATGTTAATAGTTATTTTATTACGCTTGCACTTTTACAGTTGTTCACTTGATGAAAAAAATTAATAAGTATTCTAAATTCTAGGGTTTTCATCATATGTATAAGTATTATAAGATATATTAATAAAGAGGCAAAATATTACAATTTTATTTAAATATTGTAAGTTAATAATTTATTTAGAGAATTGCCGATGTTACATCGACTAAAAAAAATGAAAGAGTAAGAGTACTTGCCTCGGAGACAGATAAACACGACGACGCGAAAAACAACTCCAAGGTTTGATTGCTCGGCTAATTTTGAAGAAGAAGAAAATATTATGATGGGAAAAAGAGAAGGTTGATTTATATGAGAAGGGAAGAGATGATAATAATTAGGCTGTTATTTATAAGGAAGAGATATATTATTAAAGATTGGAGAGAGAAATATTCTGATGAGATGAGATTTGGATTTGATTTTGTAAAAGAGAGAGATACGATGGGTTGTTATATACTTCTATAAGATATTAGAAAAGTTGTATATATACATATTAGTTTGTATATAATTAGAATAATAGAAAAGTATATGTATATATACATATTAGTAAATAGTGAAAATATATGTAGATATGTATATAGTTATGGGTTAATGAAAATAAATATAATTATTATATATATAGGATTTTATGATATCAAACAATTAAAATATATTTTCAGTTAAACTATCATAACAAAATATCTTCAATTATATATATGTATGTATGTATATAGGTTTGTAGAAAAATAATTAAAAAGAGTAGATTTGAGAAAGAGAATCTGCTGAGAGAAATTATATTAGATTGGAGAGAGAGGGATTTTGTTAGGGAACATATATAGAAAAAGAGAGCGGGGCTTTTGTGAAATATAGTTAGTGATATAGAAAAATATATGTAGATAGAATAAAATATAGGGAGAAAGAAATCTGTTGGAAAAGATATTTGTTTGGAGAGAGAGAATAGTATTTGTTTTAAAAGAATAAAGTTATCAGGTGATACATATATGGTGATTGGAGAGAGAAAATTGAGTTGTTAGTTTAGAAAAAATATTTATATGGTTAAAAGATTTAACATGGGATCTCATGACTTTTCAAAATTAAATATTTTAACCAAATAAATATCGTAAGACAAAATATCTTATAAATAGAATTTAAAAAGGGATAAAATCTTATGTATATATATTGTTTAAAGAAATACCAAATAAAATATTTTTTGTTTAAACTATGATACTAAAATATAAATATGGTTATAAAATAGTGTTCGACAAATAAATATTTAAATACTAATAATATGCATATTTAATAAACTTGAAAAACCATAATTATATGCATATATCTTAATTAAAAGTATTAAACTCCAAATTATAATAATAGTAAAACAAAACCCAATATATCCAAGAAAAAGAAACATACGATCGGACTAGGGTGTTACACTATGTTTGTGGCTGTGTGTTTGTATGCGTAAAAATTTATAATTTTTCATGTCAGCATATTTTATTCCTACAGTTTAATAAATTATCTTCTTTTTTTAATGTATATTTGAGGTATCCTTCAATTTTTAGCTATGAACAACCATGAAGAAAATTCCTTCCATTGCTGGTTCATGCAGGTGCTATGCCATTTTTAAAAAAAAGAAACTATATCCCCCTTCAATTTTAATCTCAAAGTTTAATCGCATTTCCTTGTATTCTACAGCCTCTGCTTCTTCGACAGTTTCATTATTTCCCTTTGATTTGCTTCTGTCCCTCGTTACCTCCCAAATTGTCCTGGAATGTATTCTTATTTTCAATTCTTTTCATTTACATAAAACGATTAAGTAAGAAAAGAGTCTTCAAACATGAATCTGTAAGACCAAATATTAATTTATTTGTACCTTATAATTCAGATTATAATTTTTGCTGCTTTCATGGAACTGAGTCATAGTAGTTTTATAATGCACAAATAATTTTGTCTTATGCATAGTCGATCTCCATTATCGAATATCGATATATGGTCACTGACTTAGAAACAAAAATGGTTCTTAATTGAATGTGTATCCTGACTTCCTGAGGATGCTCATCTCGAAATTTTTTAGAATGGTTATTGCATGGGTTCAGCTCTTTATGTTTTCTCAGTCTCATTCTCATATAAGAGAGTTAACTAGAAACTGAGTAAGCAAGAATAGGTATAAAATTAAGATAGTTGCAATCTATTATGACTATGCTGTAGATTTGATGAAAGCCGCAAGCAAGAACTTAACCACTCATGAATCTCTAATGTTATTTGTTACCTTTTTAATTCCTCTACTAGCTGTAACTTTGTTTTCTTGAATTTGTTTTTGCAGTGTTCTACTCACGCGCGAGAATTTCAACTCATGGAGATTTAATGTGGTATTGACTTAAAAGTAGACTGCAATGTGTTAAAGAGATTTATCTCAAGTCTCAAGTCTTGGCATCAGAACTGTAAATCTCTGCTCAGAATTGTTACAAAGGTTTGATAATTGCATCTTATGTGCGATAATGATACATACTTCCCTTCCAATGAGGGCTTGGAGTAGCCCATTGGTGGGGCTTGGATAGCCCATGGAGGAGACCTAGGTTCGAGCCCAGGATACCCCATTAATGAGAAGGGATGACTAATTTATTCCACCTATCATCCCGGGTTGGGCCCGTGATCTCATTTATTTATTTATTTATTTATTTATTTTTACTTCCCTTCCAATGGTGTTGCTTCATGCTTGTTGTTTCTTACTTGAGACATTTGCTTTTACCAACTTTCACATTATATTTATTACTGTCATGATATTTAGTTGTTCATGTTGAAGATGTGCTTTGTCCTGATCCTGCTATGAATATTCTTAGAATTTGAAGAAGAAGAAGAAGAAGAAGAAGAAAGAACTCATCAATCTTCATGCTTCTTGGCTTTAAAATACAACTTGAGAAGCACTCTGTTATGTCTCTGAAAATGGTATGCATACAGGAAGTTTGCTCTTATAACTGTCATAAAGAGGACTTCTTCAAATCCTTTGAATCTAACATGCTCCGTTGTTCAACAACAACAACAACATCCACCACAAACCTTCATTCCAAATTTTCTATATAAATCATTCTTTTCCATTCTGCGCTGTCAATAGCCATTTCCTCGAATAAATTTACAATTAACACATCGTTCTTAATAACATATATCCATGATCGTTTAGGTCTACCCCTACCCCTATTTGCACCTAAAACTACAATTTTGATCGGGGCATTGTCCGGTCTGACATGCTCCGTTGTTGAGTCTAAAATCTCAGGGTCCGGTCCGCCTGGTATTAGGGATCTAGAGGGAAATGTGAGGTTCTCGTAAGATATTCTTATGCTTGGTTCAGTGCAAACGTCACAATCTAGGATTCCAACTACCATGGGTATCCAGCATTTCCCTCTCGTGGTTATATTACTTCTTGTCCGAAAGAAACATGTCCCTGACTCTTAAAAATCTCCACTTTGACCTCCAGACTTAACTCCTGAATTTGTAACGTTTTCTGATATTGGATTTTTGTAATACCTAGAGTAATTTGGGAAGAGAGAGGCGGTAGAAATGGATTTTCCGATAGAAGATAAACTTGGTTGTTAAGTGCAGGTTTTCAAAAGTTAGAATGATTTTCAGCTATACAGAGTAAGATAGTTTATGTGTAGTTTACCCATATCCAAAATTCTGCTGCATTATCGTCTAGAAGCATTTCAGAGTGGTTATGTGTTATTTTCTTATTCATCGTCATCTTCTTCGTTCTTACATATTTCAAAAGCAAGATTCACAAACTATAGTTATTGGTTGATAGATGATAGATCGATATGAAAAAAAGGATTATAACACAGTAGTTTATACCTTAGAAAATTGATTGATAGATAGATAGATAGATAGATATGATATATCTGAAATCATAAGCATAAAAAAAATATTATACAAATTTCTAAAAATATATTATAAATATATTATACGAATTTCATGACCGTTAAAAAGAGTAAACTTCCATTCAGATATGCATGGTAGCATTATGCCCCAACAACGGAGTGCTCTACTCAAAAGCCTCAATGCTGTTATTTGCAGTCAACAAGTATGAAGATTAACACCAGTTTTTCTTCTTCAACTTCAATTTCTAAGCTCATTCTTAGCAGATTCAATGGCCGTAGCTCTTCTTCTTCACATCATTATCATCATAAAGAACAGGGTCAATCCGATATCATTCAGATAGGAGATGTACTCCAACTGTTTGATGAAACGCTTAGTGCGGACCCTAGGTCTCCTATATACCCATTCATTATCTTGCTTTGTCTGAGAAACCCAATGTACTATCCTACAATCTTGTCTCTTTACAATAAAACGAATCGGGTCAATGAAATCTCTCCTGCCCATCTGACCTATTGTGTGGTCATCAACTGCTGCACAGGTTTGAATCGCGTCGATAGGGATCGGTCCTAGGGTCGCGATATTCGCAGACCGCGACGGAATTTCAAAAACAAAATTTTAACAAACATAGAACCAACCCATAGCCTAGAATCATCGAATACATAGCAATTTCACAAACTAGAAAAAACTAGAGAGCTGGTTAGGGGGCTACAACCTTTGTAGCGTGTCCGATCTCTATCGGAAGACCCAAGCTAGACCCGTGAACTCCTAGATGAGTGTACAAGCCGACCGTCTCGCCGTAGATGGTCTACGGTGAAAGGAGTCCGTCCGAAACTTCATTTCCATTTCCAAGTGGAGAAACTTCCTCTAAAAACTTGCTAGGTATTAAGGAAGGCGATGTGGTAAATGGGTACTCTCTCCTTTTCCATTTCAATCTGATTTGCAACATTTACCTTTAGAGAAGAGAACAAGCTCAAGAGCTTGTAGGAAGAAGAAGATCAATGCTCAAACATGGCGGGAGTGGAAACATTGTGGTTTCAAGTAAGCTAATTAAAGGTCTCTGCTTGGAGAAGAAGTTTTGTGAAGCAACCGAGCTGTTTGAAATAATGCCTCGATTGAGCCGCACTCCAGCTGTTCTTAATAATGCCCACGAATGGGTTAACCCCCAAGTACGTCAGTGATGCTGGCTGCATGTGACGGCTATTCAGGTATATGTCAAAAGGTAGGTCGATAAGCAAACTCATCCGAACCAACAAAGCCTATCATAACAATTACCGTACGGTCCGGTCTCTTCGTCAAAGAATATCGCATATCAGGTCTAGGGTATGGTACCTCAAATAATCCAATAAGTCTTGAAGATACTAAACTCATAACCGATCAAGATACAATTGATAGCACTTATCAGTTTATCTCAACAGCCTAATGTGGTCACATTTACTACTATCATTAAGGGCCTATGTAGTATAGGCAACACCTCCACGGCTATCGAGTTGCTTCAAAAATGGTGAACGTCGGGCCCACTGTTGTAACTTAGCACGGTCATCGATGCCCTTTGCAAAAGAGGCGGATATGAACAAGGCTGCAAAACTGTTTCAAGAAATGGCTGCTTTCTTGTGTTCAGCCAAACATCGTGGAATACACTACACGTAATCCATGGCTATCCTATTCAAGGGCAATGGAAACAAGGCATCAGAGTCTTCAAGGAAATGGTTTATAAAGGGCTTCCGCCAGATGTCATGACATTCAGGACACTGATGCATTCAATTTGCAAGCGTGAAGAAACTTCTAAACCACGCGAGTTATTGCATGTGACGGTTGAAAGAGGAGAAATCCAATATAGCCATATATAATGTGTTATTACATGGCGGTAATGAAGATGCTTAATTCCATGAAGCATGAGGGTTTGATTCCCAACTCTCAAGAGTTACAATTTCATGATTGATGGATACAATGAGAACCAAAGAATGGATGAGACCTTGAATATATTGAAGCAGATGCAATTGGAAGGAGTGCAACCCAACATCTTTCGATGTGGACCTTTTCAAAGGTGAAGAAAGGCAAAACTTTTGGTTAACTATGGTTCTGTGAGATGGCAGTTTTCGCCTTGGAACACCATTCATTTTCACCTTGGAGCTTTGACAGGTTGAGGACTTTCTTCGATTGGTCCGGTGAGTTCCTGTTACCATATAAGCCCTTTACTTGGTTACATGCTTTTTGCCGTTGCTGTGTCTGATTTAACCAAAATATATTTGACCGACATCCTTTTATCTACTATTTCGAAAGGCATAGATTGCATATTACATATTTCCTTTTCATGATAATAATTTCTCATATATAGTGTTTATGTGTGCTAGGAGAATCTCAATCCGGTGCATGAAACCAAATAAAAAGTGGCAAAATCGCCAGGCCAATTTTAAATAAATTATCCATGTAGTGCTCAATTAGCACGATTGCTATTTAACACAGGAAATTCTTAGTTTGGAATGTTAAGTAGATTCGATTTCGATGCTTGTTATGCTAACTTACACTTTTGCGTGGAATAAAAGAAAGAAGTGATGTCTCTGAATATAGAACTAAGGAGGCCAATTTGATGCATAGGCGATTTAGCAATATTTCAATCTTTGAGTTACTTTCCAAGCGTTGAACATTTATGGAATATGTTCATTTCGCTCTTGGCTATATTTGTGACTTAGAGTTGAACATGACTCTACATTTATACATTTTTCTTGGGTCTAGGAGAATTCAGATGGTGTCAATTGGTATTCAGATTTAGGCTAAATTACAATCAACTACCCTTTACCATGAGCATTTTTTCATGAAACTATCTTGAGTTTTTTTTTCCTCACATTAAGCCCCTTAAACTGCTGTATTTAAGGGTATATTAGTGAAAAGAAAACTCTTTTAAAACCGAAGTTAAAAGGGAGGAGCTTACTGTAACAATAAAATTAAAAAATCTAAGCTAGGTTAGTGAAAAACGACGATAGTTAACGGTATCTTAGTGTAATGTAGCCCCGAATTTATGTTAACTCGCTCTCTCTTCTTCATAGTTTTCTGGCCTTCACAAATTTGATTCTGATCAATAAGGAATTGAGACCTGGTTGATAGCCGATCATTAAACTAATTACAATTTTTTCTTAAGAGAACTTTGTGCTCTAGATGTTTTTAGCTTTGTCGTTAAAATCATATGATTCACGATTCAAACCTTACAATTCGGACAAGCCAATCTTGAAGAGAATTCTAAGCTCGGTGAAATAAATGTACATACATGAACATGGCAGGCTCGAGCTTGGCTTGTGTTCAAGCTTGGCTCGTTTAAGGCTCGTGTAGACTCGAATAGTCCGTATCTCATCCAATATTCTATAGTAATAATGAAATGATTACTTATTCTTAAATTGAGATCAATTATTAACCCTTCGAGACTCTGATCATAATTAATATTGAAAAAAATGTTGATATGCTTAATATTAAATAATTTCAATAATTAATAGCTTTACTTTTAGTTGTCGAGCTTCTAAACAAGTTTTGAACCTCATTATTTAGTTATAACAGCTATATCTTTCACTGCTTAATTTGTCAAGTATAATATTAAACATTTATATTATTTTTCCATTACTTCCATAAGTTATTTTTATTGCTAATTTCCTTATTTTTAGTAAGCTTGGAAAAGTTCGAGGCTAGGCTCAGGCTTGTTCAACAAATAAATGAGCCGAGCTTGAACAAGTTTTTAAGCTCATTTAAACAATTGAACGAACACTAACATCCTAAAACTCAGCTCATTTGTCTCGTTTAACAACCCTACCATGAAACCACCCCCCCCCAAAAAAAAAAGAAAAAAAAACCCATCGGCGTTGACAATTATGCCACTTTTCTCAACAGAAAAAAATCCTTTGGTTTGATTCATTGCTTAACTTATCATGGGTTAGTTTAAATTTCCACTCCCCTAATATTCCAACACTAGACAGAAAAATAACGGAGGGTATTAAAATACAACCAACAAGTAAAGTTTGTGGAATTTATCTCTAACAAATAAGCATGGCATATGGTATTTATATGGGAAAACAATGAAAGCTCATGGTATTTTAGTGTAATTTAGCCCAATTAGATTGGGGGATAGGTGTAACCGATGGCACAGAATCAACTGGGTAGGTGCATCCAATGGCACAGAATCAATTAGGTAGGTGCATCCAATGGCATTCAAGCAAAACCAGTGTCAGAAAAATTAGATTTGATTAAATTTTAATGCATATAAAGAAAAGCATGAAGTAATAGCAACCACAGTGAAGACTAATAATGGCTGCAAAATATAGTTTGATTCTGATCTTGTTGCTTGTGTTAGGCTGCTTAGCTACCCTTTCAATGGCTAGGGCTTATCCTAACACCTACTCAGTCCTTGCTCAGATGCTCACTGCAAAAGGTTTGGTTTGCTTTTGGTTTGCTTTCGATAAAATTTTCATATAACAACAATTGCTAGATTGCAGGAAAAACTGTCCTAACTTCCTAAATTTTATGCTTCACTTCCTACTTTGACTGGTGTTGTTGGTATTTACGTTTATGCCGCTTTTTAACAGATATTTTTGTTCTATACATGCAAAAACAAGGGGAATTTCTGCAATTTGGTACTTGTTAATTATTGGCTAGATTGTAAATTGTCTCCCTAATATTTGCTAGAATAACATGATAACTCTCTCTGTCCTGAAATGTTGCAGTTTTCCTTCTCGTGTCGAACGTGTGTGATTATATTTCCGATTTCTGCATCTTTAAATTCTCGAATTACCCTAAATAATTTTTTTGCTTCTTGCCGCAACTAGTATGCTTTGGGTAAAATGTGTCACTAATACAGCATAATGTTTTCATCGAGAAGCATGTTGGAATCAAGAGTTGCATAAAACAAGAAAGATTTTTTTTCTTCTTTTACTAATATTGCACAAGTTTCTTGTTCTTTTTGCGCAGGGAGAATTAAAACACAAAACTAATGCGAAATTTGAGTTTGTCGTGACGACGACGAATACGTGTGCAATAATCAGTATCATGAATGTGCTCGACATCAGTGACTGCGAGGGCTTTCATGAATCAAGTGAAACAAGAGTAAATTAGTACTGATCGATTGATGCAGCTAGTCTATAGTAGCCGCGCACTTGTGTCTTGCTATAATTTGTGTTGTTGTGCCCTTTTGCAATGCGTGTCGATTCGATGTATTGATCATTTGTATGGTATCAACTGCTGCTTATGATTCAATCTATTGATCATTTGTATGGTATCAACTGCTGCTTATGATTCAATCTATTGATTTATGTATAAATCAACCAACAGCTGCCTGTTATTCTTGGCTTTGATATAAAACTGTATTGCCTTCATCTCTGCTAACTTGTTCTTCGGAAAAAAGAAACAAGAAAAGGATGCCGATGATAAAGAAAACCACTGGATGATCACTCTGAGCTTGGAGTCCATGATGCCGCAGAAATCATGATAAGAATAAACTGCATGAAACCCCCTCGCATTTGTGTGTACGGCTAAAATCATCCTAACTTTCAAACCCTGCACTTTATCCTAACTTTCAAACCCTGCACTTTATCCCTAAGTTCTACAGCTGCCGGAAATTTGTTTCTATCGCTTTTCTCTTCTCAAACACTACCCCAGGTATTTTACGAATAGATAGTGGCAGAAACAGAAATTCTTCTACACGAGAAAAGGAAGGGGCTTTCCTGCAATTTAGAATTTTGAACAGAAAAGCTGAGCATTATATTGAGTGCACGGTAGAAATTTATCACCACTCATGAAAAATAGTTGTCCCTCGTATAAAACATACACCAAGTACGTAAATAACATACACCAAGTACGTCGGTAGATGCTATACACATTGGCTGCTCCTAGTGGCTATACATATAACAACGAAATCAACTTGTCTCTACAACAAAATTCATGTAACTCTGTCAATGAATAACTCTAAAACTGTATGTATGGTTCTTTATAACTTCTTCTTCCCCATATCAGCGATCTGCGAGGACGGAATCGCTCCATGAGAGCATAAAGTCACGCGTAGCATTAGGCAAGTCTGCAACAAAGAAGTCACAAATTTCAGAGATTTTGATTATCATTTCTGCAAAAAGGAGTAGCGGAAGAAAGTTTTAAGTAGCTGATTTCACCTTGCAGGACCTCCAAGGCTACTGAAGGTATATCTATTTGGTCTTCCACCAATTTATACACATCTACAAGCTACACAGAAAAACCATCAGCATATAAATTAACAGTCCAATCTATACTGACAAACTCAGTGTACAAAGCAAATCCATGAAGGATTATACGATGCAATTAGACGATGAATAGAATCGAGTCATCAGTATGCCAACTACCGGCCAAAGAGCCTTAGCTCGAGCGGCAAAGACACTGCCCACTAAGTGGGAGGTCCTTGGTTCGAATCCCCCCACAGCGGCAAGGAGCGGTGAGGGGTGAGAAACATTATTATATTTTAACACTCCACCGCAGTTTGAGTGCGCCCTCATTTTGTGTACTGAAACCTATTTTTTGATTTTGATCCGGATTTTCCCCCCTAAGGCTTTGTTTAGATACCACCCATCCCATGGGAAAAAAGCCCAGATGCCATTTTTCTGTCAGATTAGCTCAATCCTGCAAAAGAGGCTGTTTGGATCGGGTTTTCGGTCTTTGATCCAGAGAGAAACCCCCCCCCTCTATTTTAGCCATGTCTACTAGATAGAAAAAATTGGGTCAGACTCAAATTTTTTTCCCAAACTTCCTCACTGGCGTCTTCTTCTCGTGTCTCAGTGGGGAAAATTCATTATCAGCCTCTTTCTTCCTCCTCTCAACATTCTCATCATCCTCCGCTAACATCTCGTGCGATCGCGTTCTTAGCCACCGCCGCCGTCGCTCATGGCTACAACAGCTCCTCCCCTCACTCAATCCCCCATCATCCCCTCTCTCATCGCCATCTCCAGCAAGCCCACACGCAACTCATCCACCTTGGCCTCGCCCCTCCACCCTCTCCCACCTCCTCTCTCTCTCTCCTCCCTCTCCCCTTCTCTCTCTTCCCGCTACTCCCTCTCCCTCTCCCTCTACCACCAGATCGAAACCCCCACCACCTTCTCCTGCAACAACCTCATCCGATGCCTCGCCAAGGGCCCATACCCTCGCCAAGCCCTCATCTTTTACTCCCACATGCTCGAAACTGGAGTCCTAAGCAACAAATACACCTACCCATTTCTGCTCCAGGCCTGCAGCAGACACCCATTGAGGTAAAAGAGGTAAATTGATCCATGCCCATGTTTTCAAATTTGGATTTAATGGTGATTTGTATGTCAGAAACGCTTTGATCAAGCTAGCATTTGTTTCATATGAGGAGGAAGGAGGAAGATGGGTCAAGAAATACTGGTATTTTCAATGTTCATAATAATAAAAAATATTTTATAAAGTAGACTTTTCCCATACCATCCAAACAAGTTCTAAAATAAAAATCCTAGATATTTTTAGCCTAAAGGAATACAAGTGTAATCCGGAACATTTTTATCCCAAATTAAATCCGTAGAATTATTTTCCTAACTATCCAAACATGGCCACATCGGGAAGAATTGAACTTAGATAGCTTTGACACCATATGAGAGTCTCGCTGCAGCAAAACAGTGCACAAGTTTGAAGTTGCGGTAAGGGTTGAATAAAGGAAAAATTAGACTTCGTAAGCATGCGAACTTGTTTCTCCTATAATTTCAGTCACTTCAGTAGTTAATATCTATTCTTTAATTTATATGGAAATGCTAGAATGAAACATGTTAGGGTTCATAGACATTAGGTATTACAAACCTCTTCAATGTGAAGCTTGGAGTCTTCCGTTAAAGCCATAATAAGTTGTCGCCTGATGCCCGCATCAATCAAGAACAACCTTGCTCCATCCTTTATTGTATCAGTGAGGTCCAATTTCTTTTCAACTTGCCAATTTCTTGATCCTTGCCTAGAGACAAATTAAATTAAAGTTGTGCCATAACTGGAATATCATAGAGTATTAATACGCCTAGTTTACAAAATTTACCTGTTTTCAACTTGTAAAGCAGGGTTGACATTCATATTAGCCACATTCTGCTTCGCTAGAACAATGAGATTTTCAAGCCGTTTCCACTGGAACATTCCATCTTTGAATAAAACCTGTAACAATAAGATATATTTAATTTGTCATAAAAATTGGGTTTTATTGAAATACAAGAAAAAGATTTAATTAATTAGCTGATAGCTCAAGCAGTACCAAAAGAGAGGAACTTGATGACGATGATAGAGGGAAAACTCACAAAAAAGGGGGAAAGGAAGAAGAAGAGAAAAAAACGATTGGCAGATGATAATAGAAATTAGGCTTAATTCCAAAAAACTAACAAACACTTTGACCTAATTACAAGAAACTACCAAATTCTTGTTAAATACATAAGAAACTACCACAAAACTTTCAAAAACTAAAAAAAACTACTATAATTAAGATGTCACGTCAGCAATTATTGCAAGAAACTACCATAAAACTTTTAAAGCATGGTAGTTTCTCGAAATTTTGAAAGAATTTGGTAGTTTTTTGGAATCAAGCCTAGAAACTATGTAGCGACTTGTACTTGTGGAAAAAGCGACTTAAGGCCAACTCGACTACATTAAATTTTTATCTTTAGTTGGTATTTAGGGTCATGAACTAGTAGCCCCAAAACATTTATGCTCATGAACGAGCATCAAGAAATGGATATATCTCTAAATTCTTAATCTTAACCAAATATTTGACAGCTGTATACAAAGTATATGCTAAGGATCTACACTATAAATAGGCAGTAGACAGCATCTATTAAACAATACCATAGCTACTCTCTCTTCATCACCTTGCTCCTTGATGCGTGTCAATTTGATCATCCTCGAATTCAAAGGAAAGGTTTCCGCCTCATTGTTTATGGAGGATGAGAGTAGAACGTCACATGATTTCAAAGGAAGTCAAGTTTCATCCTAGTAATTCATTATTCGCTTGTTTTATTTTTAGTCTGCTCTACCCTTTTTGAAGTAAAGGAGTTGGCTTTTCTTTTTCTTTTCATTTTTCCCTTCTTCTCTTTTTTCTTTTTTTCTTTTTTCCTTTTCCTTTTTTGGAGTTTGGAATTTTGTATTATCCATCTACTAGAGCTTTGGGCACATCGTGTGAAATATAGACACCGTATAATCTATTTCTAGGTTCATTCACCATAAAAGACTCTTAACAAATATTTGAAAAGAAATATTAATGTAAATAATAAGCCCTATAGTGTTTATTTATTTATACAAAAAGCCTTTTATAGATTTTAAAAAGGCCGTGTATATTGTACAATGAATTTGCTTTGGCCTGTGAGAATGCCATGCACATTAGTGAGGCCATTTACCTTCTGAAGGTAGAAGTTAGGTAGGTAGCTTGTAGAAAATTTTCAATTTCTAAATGGAGCTTAGTTTCATATCCCCTCTTACTTTGGTTAAAAAACCTAGATCACGATGAATATATGACATTATGACTAATGACAATAGAATATTTATTGGTTTCATGATGCACGAGCCAATAGAATAAAGGAGATAGGCTCCATCGAACTCAATATTCGACCAAGGCCCGCAATGTCAGCAAGGTCTAAGACAATATCTGAGCGGACACTAAGAGTAGCTGATTCTCCAGAATGATTGGGCATAAAGCGTCTATAGGTGGTTTTCTAGTCTGCCGTCAAATCTCACAGCTCAACCCTGGCCGAGGCTGGTGCAAGCTAAAGTATGATAGGCGGAGGGAATTTTCGGGAGAGCGGTAATATGCATAGAGATTAGGAGAACGCCAATGGTAAAAACACTATAAGATCAACACTGACATTGAGAATCAAAAGTTCAGAGAGCAAACATATCATGACACTTAATTTGATATTGTTGTAACATAATTTTTTTTGATAATATCAACATTTCAACGGATATAGGTACATGTATCTTTATTTCTTTACTTTTTTAAACGGTGCAATGGATTAAGGAAAGAAACGTTTATATCTAAAAATCAATTTAGTTTTATGCCAGAAAGATCTAGCATGAAAGTGGCTATCTATTTAAGGCGGTTGTTGAAGAACTATTGAGAGAAAAGAGATTTACATATTGATCAAGCAAAGCCTTATAATGTGGTGGACTTTAGTTAACTAGTGTCTTATAGGTATATTGATATGATTGAAATATGTATAACATAAGGTAAGGGCGATTGGACGAGAGACAAAATCATTTCCTATAACCATATGTCTACACCAAGTATCGGCATTAAATTCTTATTTATTGGTGTTAGTTATGGATGAACGTACTAAACATATTCATGATGATGTCCGAGGTGTATGTTGTTTGCTAACAATATTGTTTTAGTTGATGAATCTAAAGAAGAGATGATCTTTGAAGTAGAAAAATGGAAAGGTGATATAGAATCTATAGGATTTAGAATTAGTATAACAAAAATTAAGTATATGGAATGTAACATCTGCAAAATAGTACAAAGAGATGGACGTCGGATGCAAACTAATGGCCAACTAATATCTAGAAATTAATTTATGTTATTCATGATTATAATTAATAATGATGTGAAGACAAGAGGGATATAGCTCATAGAATCAAAGCCGGATAGTTGAAGGGGAAAAGTGCTTCAAGAATGCTATGCGATCGTAGGATACCTTTGAAGTTGAAAGTAAGATTCTATATGACGGCCGTAAGGTTGGCTCTTCTTTATAGATCAAAATTTGGGCAATTAAGGAAATAACATGTCCAAGAGCTAAGATAATAGCAAAAATGAGAATGGTTAGGTGGATGAGTGGTAATACACTTAGGGATAAGATAAAGAATAAGTGTATTCGTAACAAGTTGGAGGTTGCTTTCATAGAAGGTAAGATAAGAGATATCCAATTAAGGTGGTTTGGACATGTGCAACGGAGATCAACAAATGCACTAGTTAGTAGTGATAAAATTGTAGTTAATGGCGCAACTTAAGGATGTCAAACGGGTCGGGTCGGGTCATAATCAGGTCGGGTCACCTTTGACAGGGTGACCCGGTCAAAGTCGAATTCAGATCGACCCGACCCATTTAATAATCGGGTTAGTTTTTTAAGACTAATGCCCAACCCATTTAATATTCGGGTAGGGTCATAATCGGGTTATCCGACCCGATCTAAGTTGATTAGTGACTTTTTATGTACGGGAAATACAATTAACTATTACAAATTTAATGCTTATGAATAAATTTACGGATATTCAAAAAATAGAACCCAAAAAAGTTGAGAATACACAACAAAAGAGAAAACAAACGATTTGGTGGATAATGTATTTGGATCAAACGGGCCGAAGCAGGTCATGATATATGACATGTACCCGACCCGTTTATTAAACTGGTTGGGTCGGGTCAACCCGTTCAAAAACTTGACGGGTATGGATCGGATTCGGGTTAGGTAAACGAGATCGAGTATTTTTGGTAAACCTACCGCAACTAGAGGTAAGACAGACCGAAACGGATATGGATAGAGACAATTAAGAAAGAAACGAACATGGATAGATGCAATTAAGAAAAATATGTTAATTGTTAATGTAACCGAAGAGATGACCCATAATAGAAGAAAATGAAAGAAACAGATACATATAGCCGACCCAAACTTTTGAGATAAAAGCTTGTTGGTGTTGTGCAATGGATAGATGATTACTTTCCATCTCTAAGAATGGTATGTAGAGGCGGTAGAGGGGTATCATGGCAACTTTTTATCTCATGGCTATGTAAGGGGAAATCAATGAGACTGAAGCACAGGATGTTAGCATCTTATATGCTACCGTAGGTTGCTCATACTTGTCTTTTGAAGATGATCAAGAGAAAATATTTGTTGGCATATCAAATAATGAGTTCCTACATACAAATATATAGGGATGGTCATAGACCACATCTCCTATTATAATCGATGTGTGACTAAAACTAATAACTAAAATTAATAACTAATTATATTTATAACATTTTCCGCAAGCTGGAGCGTAGATGTTAATCAAGCCAAGCTTGGACAGAAGACGAGCGAAAATCGGTCGAGAAAGAGAATTGGTAAGAATATCTTTCAGTTGAACCGAAGAGAAAACATGTTGGAGTGCAACCACCTTATCTGTCACCTTATCACGAATAAAGTGGCAATCTATCTTGATATGCTTGGTGCTCTCATAAAAAATGGATTCTCAGCAATGTGGATTGCGGCCTTATTATCATAGAAAAGTGTAGTCGGGTGAGAAAAGGGAACCCAAGATCTGTCAGGAGAGAGATAAGCCATATTAAATCAGCAACTGTATATGCCATGGATCTATACTCAGTCTCAGCAGAAGAACGAGCCACTATATTTTACTTCTTGCTTCTCCACGCAACTAAGTTTCTTTCCAAGAATGCATGGTAGTCACTGGTGGAACGACGATCATCAATAGATCCAACAAAGTTAGCATCTGCAAAGGCTGTAAGCGACAGCGTAAATAATGGTTTGTAGAGAAGACTTTGTCTTAGAGAACTTTTGATATATCTGAGAATATGCACAATTGCCTTAAGGTGAAAGATCAAAAGATTTTGCATATACTGACCCACTTTGTTAACGGCAAAAGCAATATCAGGACATTTAACAATGAGGTAAACAAGCTTCCCAACTAGACGTCGATATCGTCCTGGGTCAGGCAATGGAGGATCTGAGGGAGAGCTTAATCGAGATAACTTGACCGTGGAATCCATAGGAGTATCCGCTGGTCTACATCCCAAAAATCTTGTTTCAGATAGAAAATTTAGTACATACTTGCATTGAGAGAGCTGTAATCTACCAGAACTTTACGACACTTCAATTCCAAGAAAGTATCTAAGTTGCCCAAGGTCCTTAGTATGAAAGTGTGAAACCAAATGTTATTTCAAGATGCCTACAGAATCATCTCCAGTAATGATAATATCATCAACATACACCAGCACAATCACCATACCCTGAGGATGACTGTGTAAAGAGAGAAGTGTCAACGCAACTGCGTTTGAAGCTAGTCCGTCGTAGAACCGTACTAAACTTTTCAAATTAGGCACGCGATGACTGCTTCAATCCATATAAAAATTTATGTAGAAAACAAACCATAGACTCCCACGGTCCTTCAAAACCAGGAGGTTGCTGCATGTAAATAGTCTCCGAAATATCGCCATTAAGAAATGTATTTTTCACATCAAGCTGATGAAGTGGCCATGCTTTTGAAACAGCCAAGGAGAGAAGAACACAAACCGAGGTCAATTTGGCAACTGGCAAAAAAGTCTAAACATAATCCAAACCATAATGCTGAGTAAAACCTATGGCCACCAATCGAGCTTTGAGACGGTCAATCGTCCCATCTGGATTTTGCTTGATAGTAAAGACTCATCGACAGTCGACAACATTTTTATCTGAAGGTGGAGGTACCAATTTACAAGCACAGTGCGCCAATCTTCTCTAACATAGAGGCATGCCAACCCGGATGCTAAAGTGCTTCTTGAACAAACAAAGAAAGAGTGATGGCAGACAAGGAAGAAACAAACTGACGAGTGAATGGTGTCAGTCTATGATAAGAAACAAAATTAGAAATCGGATATACTGTGGTACAGAAACGTTTACCCTTGCATAAGGCAATAGGAAGAGAGATCTTCTGAAGGCATCAGTAGTGGAGAACCAGGAATAGTGGACCGTATCAGAATACCCACAGAAGAATCGTTAGGTGTAGAAATGGTGGAAAGGGTGGGATTTTGGGTCACAACGGTGATACACCTGTGGATAAAGGACACGAGCTTAAAACTAGAACTCACAGGTTGAACAGACGAATCAAGCTCCGAGAAAGGTAGGTGAAGAACAAGAATAGTAGAAGTGTATTTAACAGGTGGCGGAAAATATACTTGATCTTCTAAAGTCACATCACATGAAATACAAATTTTAGAAATGGCAGGGTCAAAACAAACATATCCTTTCTGGAATCGGGAGTAACCTACAAACACCATACAGGTAGCTCGAAGGTCAAGTTTGTCTACCCGAGAACCTAGAATATGAGAATAGTATAGACAACCAAACACCTTAGGAAGAACAGGAAAAGAGTTGCCCTAGGAAAATAAAATAGAGAAAGGAGACTGGTTGTCTAGGACCGGCGAAGTCGTGCGATTGATATAAAAACAGGCAGCTAAGACCGCAAAATTCCACAATCGTTTAGGGATATACATATGCAAATCAAGAGAGTAAGCTAAGTCAAGCAAATATCGGTTCTTCCGTTTAGCAATATCATTTTACCGAGTATAAGAACATGAAGTTTGATGTAATAGACCACGAGTATGACAAAAAGCAGTAAACTCCGTACTAATATACTCCTTAGCATTATCTGAACGAAGAACCTTTCCCGAAACACCAAATTGATTAGTAATCTCATCTATGAAAATTTTAAAGGTAGACAAAAATTCAGACCTATTACGCAGAAAATACAACCAAGTCATACGTGAATAATCATCGATAAAAGTCACAAAATATCTATAACCAAACACACTAGGAAATTTAAAAGGACCCTAAATATCAGAGTGAACTAACACAAAAGATAAATCATGTCAAAAAAATAACTTTAATATGGTATCAAAGCTAATGGCTCGATCCAAACTCGACTCGACAATACTATCAAGTGTTGTACTTTCCACATGACAACCACACCAAAGAAAAATGATGGTTGCACGTGAGGAAGAGTGTTGAAAGTAAAAAACCAAACGATGGAATTTTAAAGATAGTCCCATATTGGAAACAATAAAAAAAACACATGGGTATAAAATATAAAATGGGTCACACTTCAACAAGGCTTGAGTCTTATTGTTGAAACCTTATCATTAAAAGCCAATGTGTAAAAGCCCATCACTCCTCCAACTCTTCTCTAATTTTAAACTCTACTCTACTTTTTTTTAAATAACTTTAAGGGGGCGCTAGAGTTGGAGAGGAACGAAGGCTGGAGGGGGGGTGTGGAGGCGGTGGAGGGAGAAGGCGGCGGCGGTTAGGGTTAGGTCTTGGTAAATTAGGGTTTGCTCTTGATTATTTTCAAATCTCTGATACCATGAAAATAATCAAGAGAAAATATTTATTGGCATATCAAATAATGAGTTCCTACATATAAATATATAGGGATGATCATAGACCATCTCTCCTATTATAGCCGATGTGGGACTAAAGCTAATAACCAAAACTAGTAACTAATTATATTCATAACACCTTCTAAGATAAGTTACCATACACACGTGTATACATGTATATATACATGTCTACACACACAAGTAGTGTCGGTGTGTGTCCTCACACACACATAGGAAAATGTGTCCTAAGATGATTCCTTAGATTGCAACCTAAGAATTTGCCTATGTGGCGGTCTTCATAAATTACTTGTACTGCATGTATAATAAATGCCTATTTCGCTTTTGTGAGCCAAAGTGCTTTATAAAATGCCACATGGATGCCTCCTTAGGTTGCAACATAAAAGTCACTCTAGGGCTGGTTATATCATACATACATACTAACATACATATATACAAGCGAACAGGACATCAGCTGACACCAGATATAAAACAATCAAATATCTGTCTTGAGACGACTCAATCTGATCATGAAACTGATGATTGGCTCCATGCATCTTCTTCTTCTTATCAAAAAAGCTCTGTACTATGTGTATAAGATTTTGGATGAACTGGAGTATTTTAGATAACGGATCAAGTGTTCACAAAATGGATGGATTTCATGCACTGTAAAATTTTCAATACATTGGGAACAGTTGATACACAAAAACAATGGCCAAGAGTTGCAGATTGGTCGTCAAATGAATCAAATCAACACGCAGGCATAGCTAAATTGAATGTGGCAAAAAGGAGCGTAGGGAATTGGAACTAACCTGAATAAGTCGTTCTCGAAGAGCAGGATTAGGGTCTGTTAGAAGACGTTTGGCTATATATGGATACGCAACCTGTAAAAAAATGATCATGAATAAAAAAAGTGAAAAATTGGAAAACCGTGTTATATTGTCTCTTGTTTCATAAATCGCCAAAATTTTAGACATCAGTTGAAGTTGAGTGCAAATACCTCAAGAAATTTAAAATCTGGCTCTAGTGTGAAGCATATTCCCTCCTGAGTCAGCAAAGAACGAATGACAAGGGAAAACCTTTCTGGGATACGAATTGGGTATTGGTAAACTAGTTGGTTAAACTTCCCTGCAAAATGTCTTGCAAATTATTTTAAACATGCGAACCACACAACCACCAGTTATTTATGAATATGCTTTTAAAAAATAGCATGCAAACTATTCATGGAGGTCTAAAAATGTTGTGAAGATATCATAGGTTCAACTTGACAATCGAGACAGAGAAGGGCATAAGTTCAAAGAATGCAGCCAATTTTCTGAATGACAAAAACCTTTGATATGAATTATGAGGTTTGGCTCACAATTTCTAGAACAAGGTAAGTCCTGCAAGGGTCACGCCCTATAACTCAAAAAACAATAATAAATAAAAGAAAATGTGCATACATGTATAAGCATGGGGTAAGAAGTCAAAGACCGTCACACAAGCACAAGCATACACAAATTATGGATATGCAATTATGTACCCTGAGCACCGTAACCTATGTAATTAACTAAGTACTTTTTTGTGATTCCTTAAAGAGAACTTACCGGTAACGCTTCTGAAATTGAAGTCGGAAAGTCCCTTTCCGACTGAATTTTGCCATATTGCTTCAAGAGCAGGAATAATGGGAGAAACATCGGTTCCACTAGCAAGGAATCCGAGCCTGGTGAAATCATTGGCCATCTCAACATAATCCTCATTCACAGCATGCACAACAGCATCGATTAGGATTTGCTTGTTTTGCTGAAAGGAAAAAAAGAAGGAAAGATAAATAGCTAGAAGCAAGTCATTATCTTTGGTATTTAAGGCAGGGCAACTACCAAATTCCACAGAATTTGTTCTTTTGTTTGGTACTGTTTTTGCAGGGAGCAATAGTAAAAAAATGAACCTATAATGATTTCTTTTTGCGCCGCCGTTTTTATTATATATCCCTCTTTCTTTCATAATTATCCCTCAGCACCTGACAATTTTCTAATTTAACAATTCAAGGCAGTGCAACTACCAATTTTATGGAAGGAAAACAGACCATAAAATTTTAGCTTTTGTCTGTATTGTTTTGGTAGTAAAATAATGGCAAATAGTGAAACATAAAATAATTCGTGTTTGCATCCATGTCATTTTTATTCTATCTTCAAATCTAGAATATCCCTCAACATTTTGAAATTTTCATTTTGAATTTAACCGACCTGACTGAGCACAGCGACATTGCCAAAATCAACATAAGCGATACGACCATCACGCATTGCGAAAATGTTTCCTGGATGAGGATCTCCATGGAACAACCCGAATTCTAGTAATTGTCGTAAAGCAGCGCTCACTCCAACAGTCAAAAATCCATTTACATCAATGCCAGCTTCTTTGATGGCCTAATGAACAGAATATAAAACTAAAATAAAATTCCATCAAGAATATAGTTCAAAATGTCATAAAAATAACCAATATTACTCTATTGGCTAAATTTCACTGAGCTACCTTCAACTATGAGAATTTCCAGTTAATTACCTTAGTTTTATTTTATTACATCCTTTGAATACTGCATTTAAGGGGATTTTAGCGAAAGAATCTCCTCAAAATTAAAGTTTAGAGATGGTTGCTGTAATGAAAAGTAATTAAGGTAGTTCAGTGAAATACAACAATTTTATGGGCAATTTGGTGGGATTTAGCTTATTGTATTCAGAAAGAAGAATATGAGAGATTATATAGTATGCTAACCTGAGGGTCAGTACAGCGAATACCATCGATCCACTCCATTACTAAAACACGTGAGCCAGAAAGCTGCTTATAAACTAGAGGAATCTTAACAGTTGGATCATTCTTAAAATTCTCCAAGAAATCCTCAATATTCCTAGCTTCCTAATAAAGAATAAACCAATTTTAATCTGAAAGATAAGGAAAACAAAAAAATCATATAATATATTTGATCGAAGTTAAAAGCTATACAATCAAAGGCACTGGCATCAAGTGGTAAGTTTATTTATAGACAAATAAACTCATTTTTGGTGGGTTAATATTCTTAAAAATGAAGCTAGACAATTGATGCTATATATAAAAAACAGAAACGAGATCAGGAGGCATACAAGAGTGTAGTCAAGTTCTTCTAAGAGCTTTTCACCAAATTCATCAACAATCAGCTCTGCGTTGCAACCCAATTTTTGCAGGCTTATGCCATTCAAAAAGGAAGCCAGTGTGCGGAAAAGGAAAAGATCCCGATAGATTATAGGTTCTATCCCGGGCCTTTGTACCTGTGTATTCAATATTAAGTTAATACAAGAAACCAGATAGGTGAACTAACAAGATAATGTGCTTTTTGCCATTGGATTCTGTTAATTTAATATACACAAACAAGGGGGGCCCGGTTATATATTTATTTATATAACCGCACAAACGGATAGACTAATAGAATTAGTGGAGGTGATGATTAGGAGGAGAGTTGGTATTATGTGTTTGCAAGAAACTAAATGGATAGGTGAAAAAAGTAGAGTCATAGAGCCTTGGGGTTATAAGCTTTGATATACGGGTAGGGAAAAAATCGTAATGAGATAGGTGTAATCATAGATAGACGGTTGCTTGAGAATGTAGTTGAGATTAGGAGAAAAGGTGATAGGATTTTACTTGTTAAGCTTATTCTAGATGGAGAGATCTTTAATATTATTAGTGCTTATGCACCACAGATAGACCTGGATGACGCCAGTAAGCGTCTATTCTGAGAGGATTTAGACTAGATGGTGCAAAGTTTACATAATGGAGAAAAGTTATTTATTGGTGGTGATCTCAATGGACATGTAGATACTAGTCGTAGTGGGTTTGATACTATCCATGGAGGTTTTGATTTTGGACAAAGAAATGAAGTATGTGGCTCGATTCTAGATTTTTCCTTATCTTATGACTTGATCTTAGCAAACACCTGATTTAGAAAAAGAGAGTCCCACCTTATCACTTTTAGGAGCGGATCAAGTGCTAGTCAAATAGACTTTTTTCTGACGAGAAGAATAGATAGAGCTTGTTGTATCGACTGTAAGGTAGTACCAGGTGAGAGTGTAACCACTCAACATAGACTTTTAGTTCTAGATTTTCGATTTAGAAGAGGACCTAGGAAGATTAGACGTAAGATAGAGCCTAGAAATAAATGGTTGCGATTGAAAGAAGGTAACCAAAAGGATTTTATAGATTGTGTAGTCTAAGAAGCGGATTGGCAGTCGGAAGATAATTCAGACAGAATATGGAACAAAATGGCCAGTTGTATCAAGAGGGTAGCTATAGATCTACTTGGTGAGTCGAGAGGTGGTGCTCCACCATCTAAGGACACATCATGGTGGAATGAAGAAATAAAGGCTTCTATTAAAATTAAAAGGGATTTTTATAAAGATTTGAAGAAAAGTAGAGATGTGGAGAGATTTGAGAAGTATAAAATGGCTAAAAAGGAAGTTAAGAAAGCTGTTCGGGAGCTAAATCTAAGGTCTACAAGGAGGTGTACGAGAAATTAGACACTAAAGAGGCTGAAAATGATATATACCGGATTGCTCGGATGCGGGAAAGGAAGATCAGAGACTTATGTGCGGTGAAATGTGTCAAAAACGAAAATCAGAAGGTTTTAGTTCGAGATGAGGATATCAAGGAAAGGTGGAGAGATTATTTTGACAAATTATTCAATGAGAGCTTTACTAAAAATTTGGATGGACTTGTCATTCAATCTCAAGATATAAACCGTGATTTCATGCGTAAAATAAGACTACCTGAGGTTAAAGAAGTTTTGAACAGAATGAGTTTAAGAAAAGCGGTTGGTCCTGACGGAATTCCTATCGAGATTTGGAGATGCTTAGGAGAAATAGGCGTTAAATGGCTGACAGATCTGTTTAATAAGATTTGGCAGACAAAAAAGATGCCGAATGAATGGAGGAAAAGTATCTGTGTACCTGTCTACAAGAACAAGGGTGGCATTCAAAATTGCTCAAACTACCGTAGAATAAAACTTATGTGTCACACCATAAAACTTTGGGAGAGAGTGATTGAACACAGGCTAAGAAAGGATATTAGGTTAACAGAGAACCAGTTTGGGCTCATGCCTGGACGATCGACGACAGAGGCTATTCATTTGCTTCGTCAACTTGTCGAGCGTTTCGAGAGAGGAGAAGGGATTTGCATATGATATTTATTGATTTAGAGAAAGCGTACGACAAGATACCTAGAGAAGTATTATGGGGGACAATGATGAAGAAAGGGGTCCCCGTCAAGTATATTGACATAATCAAGGATATATATGATGGAGCAATGGCAAATGTCAGAACTTGCGGCGGCCTAACGAGTGATTTTCCGATTACAATTGATTTACATCAAGGATCTGCATTAAGTCTATTCATGTTTACTATCGTGATGGATGAACTTACTAAAACTATCTAAGATGAGGTACCTTGGTGTATGTTATTCGTTGATGATATTGTTCTAGTAAATGAGACGAGAGTAGGGGTTAATCCCAAATTGGAATTACGGAGGCAAACATTGGAATCTTGGAGGTTCAGATTGAGCAGGTCCAAGACAGAATATGTGTTGCAAATTTAGTAAACAGAGAAGTCAAAACCATATTGGTATAACATTGGAAGGGCAAGAGATATCACCGAACGATCAGTTTAGATATCTAGATTCCATCATCCAAAAGAATGAGGAGATCGATAGTGATGTCAATCAAAAGATCCAAACTGGCTGGTTGAAATAGAGGAGTGCAACAGGGATTTTTTGTGATCGTAACTTTCCGTTAAAATTGAAAGGGAAGTTTTATCGGAGCGCTATTCGGCCTGCTTTATTATATGGTACAGAATGCTGGGCTCCTAAGAAACATCATACACAGAAGATGCACGTAATGGAGATGCGCATGCTTCGTTGGATGTGCGGTAACACTAGAAAAGATAAGGTGTGAAATGAGGATATTCGTGTAAAAGTTGGTGTAGCACCTGTGGATGAGAAGATGGGGGAAAACCGGCTAAGATGGTTTGGTCATATTCGACGCCGACCTATGGAAGCACCGGTTCGACGAATAGATACTCTCGATATGGGCAATGGCAAAAGGGCAAAAGGGAGACCGAAGAAAACATGGATGGAGGTGATACGAAACGATATGGTTGCCAAAGGCCTCAATGAAAGTATATTGTTCGATAGGAGTGAATGGAGGCAGAGGATTCATGTGCTGGACCCGGCGTGATTCTCATGTTGGTTCATATAGCTTACCCCATATGCTTGGGATAAAAGGCTCGGTTGTTGTTGTATAACCGCACAAACGGGCTTTTAACATAAACAGGGTCCATCCAAGAGACTCGAGCCTTATTGTGGTTTGTCCCAGCTTATATCTTATACCCATGTACCTCTCATAGTTTTTCCAATGTGGACTATTCCCAAACATATCTCAACACTCCCTCCTCATGTACAACGTGGTTATCACGTGAAATGTACAACACATGCAGAGGCTAATGTCTGAGAGGCATGTAGATGGCTCTCTCAAAAATGCACGGCACATGTAGAGGCTAATCTCTCCGAGGTAATGTAGACGGTGCTATTAAGTACTCAAATCCACTAGTGCTCAACCTAGCTCTGGTACCATGTTAATTTTTAATATACACGAACAAGGAGGCCTGGTTATATATTTATTTATATGATGGAACACACAGGCTTTTAACATAATCAGGGTCCATCCAATAGACTCGAGCCTTATCGTGGGTTGTCCCATCTTATATCTTATATCTAAGAATTGGTCAAAACTGAAACGTGGAGTTATACATAAGATATGCCAATAATGGGTATTATAGGTTACAGGAAAATATTTTAATAGAAAGGTTTTGAATATGAATGAACTGTTCAATAAGGGTTTAGACCTGAGATAATTTCCCCTGCAATTAGTTTATAATGGGCTAAAATACACTAAATACCCTTAACTATTGATGTTTTTCACTAAACTAGTAAAGGTTTTTTTAAGATCACAGTAAACTTACTAAAACTTTGGTTTTAACTTTTAAGGGAGTTTTCTTCAGTTAAATACCCTCAAATGCAGCACTTTAAGGGAGCTTAGTATAATTAAAAAACTTTGAGGTAGTTTGGTGAAAACATTGAATGTTAAGGGCATATTAGTAATTTAGTGCAATTTATTCTTTATAATGGGTATGGGTCAAAATTAGCTTCATAAATGACAGATTTTACATGTCTAAGATAAAGAAAAAAGAGAAGACCGTTACACTAGGCATGCATATACCTTAATAGCAACATCTTCCCCAGTCTCTCTTAGAGTAGCACGGTACACTTGTCCCAAACTTGCAGCTGCGATCGTCTGCGACGAGATTTTTCTGAACACCTTCTCAAGCGGTTGCCCAAGCTCTTCTTCCATGATGGCAAATGCCACCTACACAATCCACAATTGTCCTCAAAATGCGGACTATGATGGTGAGAATCAAAATTAACTTGATATACAATGTTGATCCACTATCTACTAGCCTTAGTGATTCGGTAATTTGAATCTTAATATGGATCAGAGCACCAGGTTTAACGAGGTCCTATGTTCAGACCTCAGCATTGAAAAGAAAAGAAAGAAAATATTTATCCCCCCACCCCCACCCCCACCCCCCCACCCTATCCAAACTAGTCATATTTCTATTGGATATTTCCCACGTCGTCCAACAGGTACAGTGAAGGGGAGTGTTAATTATTAAATTAGCTTGAAATACGAAATGCAATGTTAATTCACAAAACGAATGGCATGACTTGCCTGATTCGGAAATGGCGGAACATCATCTTGCAAAATGCATAGCTCATTCATGTAATCCTCTCTGATAATATCCGGTCTATTCGCCAAAACCTACACCAACGTGAATTTGCCCCCAAACTAATGAATAAACAATATGGGCACACAAATAAATACAAGAAACGGAATGCTAACCTGGCCGGCTTTAATAAAAGACGGACCCAAGTCACACAAAAGGTTTCTAAGCTGGCGGGCACGAAAGGGGACCACCTCCTCATCCCTCCCAACCAAGAAATCGTACATGAGTGTAGACCAATAGAAGCCCAAACTCCAAACAATCTCAACTCCTCTACCTATTAGAGATAGTATCGCACCTCGGGATTCAAGAACCTTGTTTCTGACCTGACAACAATATTCAATTTTCTGTAAGATGGAAATTCTTTATATCATTATGAAGGTGAAACCTGTTTGTGTGCGCTAATATAAAGACCGACAGCTATAGGCTTAACATTAATAATCTCGATCGTAATTAAATTATGAACATGTTTAACACCGCTCTCAAATTCACGGTAGAAAGCTTTTTAGCCTTCAGAATGCATGATTTGAAAAGCAAAACTAGTTCTAAGCATTGTATCCATATAAATTGTCGTCTTCACCAGCATTAGCATATAGCCAATTAGACATATCATTTCATTTTGAATTTTTCTTTTCAAGATTTATAACTATAGCACACTATTGAGAATGTGGATAATATAGTCCTACATCCGGAAAATTGTGGGATGCATATGCGTATAAGATATAAGATTGGATAAACCTCCATAAGGTTTGAGTATTTTGGATGGAGTCCCGTTGTATTAAAAGCTCATGTGCATCCATATGTGGGCACATGTGTTGTGGGTCCAAGCCGGGGCCTAGAGTGTCACCGTGGGCTCCCAGCTATCATGACAAGACTCATGGGAGATGGGGACCAAGGAGCTATTTGCAAAGTAGCCAGGGGCTTATCGGTCCCCATCCGTCATGAGTCTTGTCCCTGTGGTTGGGAGTCTATCCCGTTTTCTCATACGGAAGATATTTGCTACTTGAAACAAGAGTTTGACAAAATTCATAAAAAAGAATTGAAACTTTAAATGTTGAAAAATCAATTGAAGGGCATACCGTATCTGGAGTGTATTTTCTGAAGGGGATGCAAACTCCTCGCTCGATATCAAGCTGCTCCATGGCGCTGCTCGACTTCTCAGTGAGAACCGCGGCCACAGATGCTCTCCGACGATTCAAATTGGTGCCCGCGATTCGAAATCTGGAAGGGTTCTTGATGGGTCTAAGGAATTGGGAAGAGAGAGGGTTTGCGGGGGTACAAATGACCTCCATTGGGGGACTTGAGAGGAGGAGCAAAGGTGGGATTTTTTAGGGTGCAAATTGAAATGGGGAAATGGGTTTGATGATGATTTGAGATTGAGGGTTTTGGTTTTGAGTATTTTGGGGATGAGAGAGAGAAGAGAGAGAGAGAGAGGACATTTGAAGCAAAAATGGCTGGTGGTTAAAGAAAGCAGCCGTTTTTGCCACGCTGAGGTGGAGCTCACATAAAAGCTATGGATGAGATAGAGTGAGAGTACCTAATCGATGATAACTGACCTTTTTGTCTTGGCATCAAAAATTAATGCAAGATTGATTTTGGATGTATTTGCTTGGTTGATAAAATGGCGGAGGAAAAAGCACAGACTCAAAAAATGAAACGTCTTTTCAATTTTCGATTCTTCTTAGAATGATTATCAAAAATTATTTTACATGCTTGGAACAGAGAAGAAGAAGAGAGTGAATCTAAAGCATAAATAAATAGGTAATACGGAGAAAATCTAATCTATGTGGTGTTGATCTTTTATGCAAGGGTTATTTACAGTTTACCTTCGGTTTACCACCATGCCTCCTAATTTTTTATATTTACTCCATAACCCCCTCCCCCCATTACCACCATGCCTCCTAATTTTTTATATTTACTCCATAACCCCCTCCCCCCATTACCACCATGCCTCCTAATTTTTTATATTTACTCCATAACCCCCCCCCCACAACCCCCCCCCCCGCGCCCCCCCGTTTTTTAAAAGTCTTGATGTTTACCCGCAAGCTCTCGCAGGTTGGAATATTCGTTGAATCCGTTAAGAAGTTAACGAAGACTATCGGGTTAGGGTTTTAAAAAAACAACTCTTTCTTCTTCCCTAACTTCAAATCAACCCCAAAGTGAAAACTAGGGTTTGCTCTAGAACTCAAAAATCGTAAATTTGCCATGAAATCGGGTTCTTCTATGTCAACTTTTTCAAGCGATGAAAACTGCGGAGCGCCAATGTGGTTGGAAAAACCCAAGCTTTCACTTTGGGGCTTTAGAACAAACTCTAGCTTTCACTGTGGGGTCGATTTGGAAATTTGGGGCAGAAGAAGGAGTTGGGGATTTTTAAGACCCTCACCTGACAGTCTTCGTTACCTTTTAAAAATTGGGGGCATAGAGTAAATGTTAAAAATTTGGGGTATGGCATAAATAACAATAAACTGGAAGCTAAACAAAACTGGAGGGTAAACAGTAAATAAACCTTTTTGCAATCGTGCATAGAAAAATTGGACTTTCCATATATCGACATGAGACAAAGATATCATATGCCACGAGCTAACCTTGTTTAATCATTCAACTTTGAATTAGTAATAGGATGAGATGCTTACTTCACTTGCGAGAGGATAAAGTAAATTCAATCAAATATGTTGGTTTCTAGTGCCATTGCCGCTACAATCGCAGTTAATACGGAATCGAAAAATAAAAATTTTACGGGAGCACTAGAAACTAATCCCTGGCGATCGATCCAAACACTAAACTAGAAAGCAAGCATGAAAGGTTTAGAGATTACAACTTTTGATACGTTTCCGCCAAATCGTGGAAGACCTCTCCAAGCTCCTCGTAGGCCGTCGGGAACAAGCTTGAGAGGCGACCGTCTTTGCCGAAAATGATCCACCGGAGAGAACCGGTCTAAGCTCCAGCTTCGCCCAGTGAAGCAACCGACACTCCGAGCTCGCTAGAAATGGATATTGGGAATGTAGGAATTTTCCACTATCATTTTCACTCTCAAACTCAAGCTCAAAAGAGCATGATAAATAAGGAGGAGGAGGAGGAGAAGGTAGCCATCTCACAAAATGGCTAAGTATTGAATGTGTTGTGAATGAGAGAATCAAAGAATAGCTTCATAATTTTTCCAACCATAAAAAAAAACTGCGCCCATTTTTGCTATAAACTAATGAAGCACGTCCCTCCTTACATGTTTACAACCATACCTAAAACCATCTCACCCTCCACCTTATTTTCATGAATATTCACAAATGAGGTGTTCTCCTTCTTGTAACATTTTGAAATATTTTAGATAATTAATTATTTTATTTATTTATTTAAAAATCTTATTTTATTTTTATTGTAATAAAAAGACCTTTTAATATGTAGTGGACTGGTTTAGTAAAGATTGTAGTTTGTTTATATAATAATAAGTGTCATGAGGGGTTTTGTGGAAAGTTTAATTCTTTGTGGAAATTGGATATTGTGTGAGGTTTTTTATGTAAATGTGTTAGGCCATGATTTAGACTAAGTTAAGCCTCATCCACACCACACCTTAGGTTGAACCTCAAGCCTACACTTCATGCTTGCATGAAAGCTTAATACTCCTTCTCATGGTGACACCTCCTTCTAAACTTATCCGTTCATACTTATGTTATTCCTTAATTGTTCAGTTGGTATTTTAAGTTAGAAACAGATTATCTAGCTTAGTAAAAACATCCTAGACCTCACTCAAGAGGGAAAAAAAAGAGAAGAAGAAGAAAAGAAGAGAAAGCTAGGTACCAAGTAATCCTTACCTCAACCCTCAAACTAGGATTGCATATGCTTGTGCATCTTTAAAAAGAGCCTTTCAGTTGACCATTTAATTGGTATATTTTCCAACCCTGTAGATTTTAAGTTTAGTATTGTTTTAGTATAGAAGTAAGATATTGGTAAATATCGGATTTGGTTAAACTATGGCTCTGTTTTGAATCTTCTATAGGTTAGTTAATCTTTAGAAAAATCAAGTAATACAGTAATCTTGTAAATTGGACCTAGAATATACACTAGAAATACAAACCCATTCCATGAAATTTCGACCGACGACAATCCCAAATTTTTCGAGCTCGCCGGTTTTTGTAGGGAGTTGGGTGTTGGTTTTTTAGGGTAGCTCTCTGTTTATAATTTAGGGTGTATAGTTAGTTTATGTTATATATTCAGTATATAAAATCTGGAAACAAATTCCTGTTTTGGGGTTAAAATTCTAAATACGATACGGATATTTCGTGTCACGGTTCTGTTTTTCCTGATACGAATTGCGAAGGGTTAGATCAGGTTAGTATAAGTTTTAGATAGTTCATAATATTCGCACGTAGCATGTTTAGTATATAAAACTTGTAGTTTCACGTTTTCGCCGTATCGGAGTTCAGCCGTTTCTTATACGAAAGTTAATTTCGATGTTAGGTTCGACCGCGGGGGCTTCGGAGACCGCAAGGAAGGGAAAATGATTGATGACATCCGAGTAGATTCGACGTATTCCAGTGAGTAGATTAAATATTTACCGGGGGATTTTGTATGGATGGCGTAATACACGCGTAATTTGAAGTTTGGCTAATTAATTTCCTTTGCATTGTGTATATGTTTAAAACTACAAACTTCATAGTATGCATTCATATCTATAAATTCCATTGTCTAACACTTGCTAGAACACTGCACTAATTATCGACGAGTCATGTTACACACGCACATACTTACATATTATACTACATCTCATCGGTAATTGACATATCACGTATCACTAAAACTTAGCATGTCTTATATGATTCCCTTCATACCCTAAGCACCATTATTAGTGGTTGTTTTGCATCATTATTATTAATTAATACTTATCATGTCTTACTTTCAAATTGTTGTTAATTGTAGCACGAGATGTATTGGATTTGAGAATTTCTGGTTTTGAGTTTTATACACTATTAAGTTATATTCATTGGTTCTTCATGATTGATGTGATATGTCTACCATGAGATGTCGTTTTTATAATTTGGATTTACTCCGAACCGAGTGGGGGGGCTATACAGTTGCGGATTTATACGTTATCCAGACTGAGTGGGGGATATACAGTCGGACACATGGTGGACCCGGTTGAGACCGAGGGGCAGGAGAGCCGCATTTGAGGCAGGGAGCCCAGCGACGATACTCGATACCAGAGATAGCTGTAAAACACGGCGGATATCTGATGGATACCGACCGATGTTACGGATTGAAAGGATCGTTCAGGGAACGATGTCTGCTAAAACAGAAAATCTGTGTCGATATTGGACACGGAATATGAATCTTAAATTGGAAATGACCGATATTCAGAGATATTTGATAAGATTTCAGTATTTTGTTATATATTTATTTAGTACATATTCATGCATCCATGTGATACTACACATCATGCTTATCTTATCATTTTTACCATTATTCCGGCATGCTTACAATATCAACTGTTAGATATTAGTTTTGCTCACTGAGTTGGCAACTCACCCCAGTTGTGCCTTAGTTCTATGCAAGAGACGCGTGGACGTATAGCAGCAGTGCGGATCCACTTGTCAGCTTATATCGCTTATTTTGCTAGATGGGTTACATACTGTGACCGTCTGTTTTTGATATATGTATTTTGGATCTAGTTTCACTCCATCAGACCCTGTATATTTGACTTAGAACGAAATATGTTTATATATGTTTTGTTTTGATTGAGTGAGATCGTTTAGTTGTGTTAGGTTATGTTTCCTTTACTTATGCATGAAATTCTTCGCTTGAGCGTCGTATTGTTGTTGCGTATTGATTTCCGCTGTTTAGCATTATTTTGCTCCCAACTAGAGACCCAACTTAATTAAACATTTTGTAACTGCTTTTATTAACGATTAAAAAGGAGATGCTGTCATAATTTTAAATGCAAAAAAAATCAGTTGTTTAGATTTCATTTCTTAAAATCATTCGACATGCTACCTCATTATTTTTACTTAAAAACTGAAATTTTCTTAATTCCGCAAATAGGTTTTTGATCTTAGTTTCTGGCTTACTCAAATTGTGCCGGCATCTTTAGATGTCATACAATCTAAGTGTCTGTCACGCCCAAATTTCGGGTCATGACAAAGTTGGTATCAGAGCTTAGGATTAACCTTACGGAACCGAGTAGTGAATTGAAGTTGGTAGGCTTTAAATTTCGTTATATAGGTTGACCCTTGATTTGATGGAGTAAGAGATTTAAGATGAGTAGAGTACCGTACATATGTTCCGCGGCATATTTACGCTACGATACTCAGCCTAAGTAACCTTAGGATGTATATCTTGATTAATCCTTCCTTTGACTCCCTATTATTGTTGTTCTTATTCATGCGCCTTATCAACTCTCGTTTCTTGTTCCAATTTCTATGGCTACGCGAGCTAGGCGAGCCGCAGCCAGGGATGCAGCTAGGACAGATCCGCCTGTGACGGCGACTGACGCACAGGACATTCCGGCAATACCAGAGCATGTTGATCCTCCTCCTCCAGATAGATTGACTAGGATAGAGGAGGGCATGTTGGGCTTACAGCAGATGGTGGGACAATTGACTGAGGCTACCCGTGTTCAGAGACAGGATCAGGCATCGACGATGGTAGAGCCCGTTGTACAACCCATGCAGACTGTCGCACTTATAGACTCGAGAGTTATGGAGGTATCATTTCCGGAGTTTATGAGGTTGAGACCTCCGGTGTTTACGAGACAGACGCAGCAGAGGATTCTCAATCATTTCTTGATAGGATGGCTAGGATCGACAGGTCATTGAGATGTTAAGATGCGAGGTCGGTGGAGCTGACCAGCTTTCAATTAGAGGGACTTGCACAAACATGGTGTGAGTCGATGGAGAGAGGGCGAGCCACGGGTCTTCCTCCGATGTCATGGACAGAGTTTTCTGAGGTTTTCCTTACCAGATTCCTTCCGCAGAGCGTGAAAGATGCCAGAGCCAGCAATTTCGAGGCATTGCGAAAATCTGCAGATATGTCAGTGGCATAGTATAACTTGCAGTTCACCCAGCTATCACGCTATGCTCCATACTTAGTTCCTACGGAGGAGCTCCGGGTGAAGAGGTTTGTGAGGAGTCTGGATACACAGTTATTCCTTACTATAGGCTCCCAGCATTTCGATACTTATATGCAGGCCATGGACGCAGCTATGCGAGTAGAGGAGCGTCTGAACGAGACAACGATAGTTCCTGAGCCAAAGAGGACCAGACCTATTGGGTCAGTTACCAAGCAGTTTGGCAGAGGTGGAGGAAAACACATTCTAGGCCACAGTTTTGGTCGAGGTTGGGCTCAGAGCCAGATGTTCAGCTCATACCCCGTGGAGCAGAGGCCTCCATTTACATGTTTTAGTTGCGGACTTCCAGGGCATTTGGCTAGAGAGTGTAGACGCCATGGAGGGAATGTTGTTCCGCAGACTGCTTTACCCCCTCCACTTTCTACTTCGATGGCATTACTTCCTCCACCAATTGGCACTATGCGTCAGGCCATTATACCATGAGGTCGGGATTTTGCAGGACGTTTCCAGAGAGGACGAGGAGACCAAGGGAGAGGATGTCAGGATGCTGGTAGGGGCTAGGCTCGAGTTTTTGCTTTGACTCCACAGGATGCTCAGGCATCCAATGCAGTTGTGACATGTACTCTTTCAGTATGTTCCTTAGATGCACATATTTTATTTGATCCCGATTCTACGCACTCTTACGTGTCTGCACACTTTGCACTTTCTCTGGGGAGAGAGTCGTCGTTGTTAGAATTACCGCTTGTTGTGATTACTCCTGTGGGAGATTCTTTTATAGCCCGACACGTATTCAGGTCCTGTTCAGTACATATTGGTGATAGGGATTCGTTAGTCGATTTGATTCTCCTGGATATACTAGATTTTGATATACTTCTCAGTATGGATTGACTGGCCGCTTATCATGCTTACGTTGATTGTCGGGGGAAAGCGGTCAGATTCTGTTTTCCAGACAAACCGATTTTTGTTGTGCAGGGAGACTGCAGTATAACTCCTGTCAACCTGATTTCTGCTCTTTATGCGGGACGGCTCTTGAAGAAGGGTTGTCGTGGGTTCTTAGTGTTTATTCAGGACGTAGGAACCGCTGAGGTCCCGTTGGACCAGGTTCTAATTGTATGAGAATTTCCTGATGTGTTCCCTGCTGAGTTACCAGGATTGCCGCCAGATCGTGATATCGAATTTTGAATTGACTTGATTCCGGGTGCAGGGCATATTTCTATACCGCCTTATCGGATGGCCCCGACGGAGCTGAAGGAGCTCAAGGGTCAGTTGCAAGAATTGCTTGATAGGGGGCTCGTTCGTCCGAGTATATCGCCGTGGGGAGCTCCTCTCTTATTCGTTAAAAAGAAGGACGGCAGCATGAGATTGTGCATCGACTACAGGCAGCTGAATCGAGTTACGGTGCGAAATAGGTATCCATTATCTCGTATTGGTGACTTATTCGATCAGCTGCAGGGAGCTGGCTATTTCTCGAAGATCGATTTGTGGTCAGGGTATCACCAATTGAGAGTTCGGAAGGATGGCATTCCAAAAACTGCTTTTCGCACACGATACGGGCATTATGAGTTTTTGGTGATGTCGTTTGGGCTCACCAATGCCCCAGCAGCTTTCATGGATATGATGAACCACATTTTTAGGCCATTTCTTGATCAGTTCATTATTGTATTCATTGATGATATGCTTATATACTCCCGTAGTAGAGAGGAGCATGAGCGGCACTTGCGAATTACATTGCAGATTTTGAGGGAACGCCAGTTGTTCGCTAAATTCTCCAAGTGTGCTTTCTGGCTGGATGGTGTGGATTTCTTGGGTCACGTAGTTACGAGAGACGGTATACGTGTGGACCCAAAGAAGATCGAGGCAGTACAGCACTAGTCCAGACCTATATCAGTTACGGAGATTCGCAGCTTCTTGGGTTTGGCCGGTTACTACCGATGTTTTGTGCGGGATTTTTCTCGTATCGCTGCACCGCTGACCGGGTTGACCAGGAAGGAAGTTCCATTTCTTTGGACAGAGGCATGCGAGCAGAGTTTCCAGCAGTTGAAGACTCGCTTGACGATTGCACCAGTCTTATATTTACCTTCTGGGTCAGGTGGTTTTGTTGTCTATTGTGACGCCTCTCGAGTGGGTTTAGGCTGTGTGTTGATGCAACACGGCAGGGTAATCGCTTATGCTTCTCGGCAGTTGAAGAAGCATGAGCATAACTATCCCACTCATGACTTAGAGATGGCCACAGTGGTCTTTGCACTCAAGATTTGGAGGCATTACTTATACGGTGAGTCGTGCCAGATATTCATAGACCACAAGAGCTTAAAGTATATCTTTTAGCAGCGGGATCTGAATTTGAGGTAGCGTCGTTGGAGCTTGTAAAAGATTATGACTGTGAGATTCTCTATCATCCGGGCAAAGCGAATGTGGTGGCAGATGCCTTGAGTCGGAGGCCAGGAGGTAGCTTATCTTATTTGAGCACAGTGCAGAGGCAGTCTTCCGCAGATTGGCAGATTCTATATGACAGCCGAGTACAATTTGAGTTTACGTCGACCGGAGGACAGCTTGCTCATATCCGCACCCGTCTACAGTTACTTGATTGCATCCGAGAGGCACAGCCCGCCGATGCTCGCTTGTCCGAGATCATAGAGCAGGTTAGACAGGGTAGAGATTCTGAGTTCGTGATCGATGACTATGGAGTGTTACGGTTTGGGACTCGTCTTTGTGTGCCAGATTCTTAGCGACTGAGATGAGAGATCTTAGAGGTGGCGCATCGGTCAGCATATAGTATTCATCCGGCTTCCACCAAGATGTATCATGATTTGAGAGATATCTACTGGTGGGAAGGGATGAAGAGAGATGTCACCGATTTTGTTTCGAGATGCTTGGATTGCCAGCAAGTCAAGGCCGAGCACCAGAAGCCAGCAGGAGAGTTACAGCCCTTACCCATTCCGGAGTGAAAATGGGAGCAGATGTCTATGGATTTCGTTGTGGGTCTGCACAGATCCAGCAGAGGGATGATTCCATCTGGGTGATTGTTGATCGATTGACGAAAACAGCTCATTTTCTTCCGGTGAAGACTACTTATGGATACGCGCAGTATGCCCAGATCTACATTGACAAGATTGTACGATTGCATGGAGTTTCGACTTGCATTGTGTCCGATAGGGGCACACAGTTCACCAGCCGATTATGGCAGAAACTTCATGAGGTCTAGGAACCCGATTGAGTTTCAGTACAGCTTTCCACCAGCAGACCGACGGTCAGTCAGAGCGGACCATACAGACTCTTGAGGATATGCTTCGAGCCTGCAGTCTAGATTTCGGTGGTAGTTGGGATGATCACTTGCCCTTGATAGAGTTCTCCTATAATAACAGCTTTCAGAAGACGATTCAGATGGCCCCCTTTGAAGCGTTATATGGGAGAAAGTGTCGATCCCCCGTTTGTTGGACATAACTCAGCGAGAGCAACATTTTGGGACCGCAGCTAGTGCAGGAGACTACAAAAAAGATCCAGTTGATACGAGACAGGATGAGAGCGGCCCAGAGCAGACAAAAATCTTATGCTGATCGACGTCGTCGCAGACTTGAGTTTGATATGGGAGACCATGTGTTCCTCCGTGTCTCTCCGATGAAGGGTGTGATGCGTTTCGGGAAAAAGGGGAAGCTCAGTCCCAGATAAGTCGGACTTTATGAGATTCTGGAGAGGGTGTGTGCTGTAGCTTATCGTTTAGCACTTCCACCAAGTTTTCCCGATGTACATCCAGTGTTCCATGTGTCTATACTTCGCAAGTATCTTCACGACCCTTTGCACGCCATCCAGCATCAGTATTTACAGCTTGAGCGAGATTTATCCTATACTGAGCAGCCGGTAGCTATTCTAGACCGGCAGGTAAAGAAGTTAAGATCAAGAGTACTTCCATCCGTAAAGGTTCTTTGGCGGGGACCAAATAGCGAGGAGGTCACTTGGGAGGCTGAGGATGACACACGGAAGAAATTCCCGCATCTTTTTGAAGGTATGTGTACTTAAGTTTTTAATTCGGGGACCGAATTTTCTTAAGGGGGAATATTGTAACATTTTGAAATATTTTAGATAATTAATTATTTTATTTATTTAATTAAAAATGTTGTTTTATTTTTATTGTAATAAAAAGACCTTTTAATATGTAGTGGACTAGTTTAGTAAAGATTGTAGTTTGTTTATATAATAATAAGTGTCATGAGGGGTTTTGTGGAAAGTTTAATTCTTTGTGGAGATTGGATATTGTGTGAGGGTTTTTATGTAAATGTGTTAGGCCATGGTTTAGACTAAGTTAAGCCTCATCCACACCATACCTTAGGTTAAAGCTCAAGCCTACACTTCATGCTTGCATGAAAGCTTAATACTCCTTCATGGTGACACCTCCTTCTAAACTTATCCCTTCATACTTGTGTTATTCCTTAATTGCTCAGTTGGTATTTTAAGTTAGAAACAAATTATCTAGCTTAGTAAAAACATCCTAGACCTTACTCGAGTGGGGAAAAAAAGAGAAGAAGAAGAAGAAGAAAAGAAGAGAAGGCTAGGTACTAAGTGATACTTACCTCAACCCTCAAGCTTGGATTGCATATACTTGTGCATCTTTAAAAGAAGCCTTTCAGTTGATCATTCAATTGGTATAATTTCCAACCCTATAGATTTTAAGTTTAGTACTGTTTTAGTATAGAAGTAAGATATCGGTAAATATCGGATTTGGTTAAATTATGGCTCTGTTTTGAATCTACTATAGGTTAGTTAATCTTTAGAAAAATCAAGTAATACAGTAACCTTGTAAATTGGACCTAGAATATACACTAGAAACACGAACCTATTCCATGAAATTTTGACCGGCGACAATCCCAAATTTTCCGAGCTCGCCGGTTTTTGTAGGGAGTTGGGTGTTGGTTTTTTTAGGGTGGCTCTTTGTTTATAATTTAGGATATCTGGTATAGCTAGTTTATGTTATATATTCAGTATATAAAATCTGGAAGCAAATTCCTGTTTTGGGGTTAAAATTCTAAATACGATACGGATATTTCGTGTCACGATTCTGTTTTTCCTGATACGAACAGCGAAATGTTAGATCAGGTTAGTATAAGTTTTAGATAGTTCATAATATTCGCACGTAGCATGTTTAGTATATAAAACTTGTAGTTTCACGTTTTCGCCGTATCGGAGTTTAGCCGTTTCTTATACGAAAGTTAATTTCGATGTTAGGTTCGACCGCGGGGGCCTCGGAGACCGCAAGGAAGGGAAAATGATTGATGACATCCGAGTGGATTCGACGTATTCCGGTGGGTAGATTAAACATCTACCAGGGGATTTTGTATGGATGACGTAACACGCCCGTAATTCGAAGTTTGGCTAATTAATTTCCTTTGCATCGTGTATATGTTTAAAACTACAAACTTCATAGTATGCATTCATATCTATAAATTCCATTGTCTAACACTTGCTAGGACACTGCACTAATTATCGATGAGTCATGTTGCACGCGCACATACTTACATATTACACTACACCTCATCGGTAATTGACATGTCACGTATCACTAGAACTTGCCATGTCTTATATGATTCCCTTCATACCGTAAGCACCATTATTAGTGGTTGTTTTGCATCATTATTATTAATTAATACTTATCATGTCTTACTTTCAAATTGTTGTTAATTGTAGCACGAGATGTATTGGATTTGAGAATTTCTGGTTTTGAGTTTTATACACTATTAAGTTATATTCATCGGTTCTTCATGATTGATGTGATATGTCCACCATGAGATGTCGTTTTTATGATTTGGATTTACTCCGAACTGAGTGGGGGGCTATACGGTTGCGGGTTTATACGTTATCCAGACCGAATGGGGGGATATACAGTCGGATACATGGTGGACCCGGTAGAGACCGAGGGACAGGAGAGCCGCATTTGAGGCGGGGAGCCCAGCGAGGATACTCGATACCAGAGATAGTTGTAAAACACGAAGGATATCTGATAGATACCGACCGATGTTACGGATTGACAGGATCGTTCGGGGAACGATGTCTGCTAAAACAGAAGATTTGTGTCGATATTGGACACGGAAAATGAATCTTAAATTGGAAATGACCGATATTCAGAGATATTTGATGAGATTTCAGTATTTTGTTATACATTTGTTTAGTATATGTTCATGCATCCATGTGATACTACACATCATGCTTATCTTATCATTTTTACCATTATTCCGGCATGCTTACAATATCAACTGTTAGATATTAGTTTTGCTCACTGAGTCGGCAACTCACCCCCGTTGTGCCTTAGTTCCTTGCAGGAGACGCGTGGACGCATAGCAGCAGTGCGGATCCACTTGTCTGGTTATATCGCTTATTTTTCTATGTGGGTTACATACTGTGACCGCCTGTTTTTGATATATGTATTTTGAATCTAGTATCACTCCAGCAGACCCTGTATATTTGACTTAGAATGAAATATGTTTATATATTTTTTGTTTTGATTGAGTGAGATCGTTTAGTTGTGTTAAGTTATGTTTCCTTTACTTATGCATGAACCGAAAAAAACCCTGCACGCATCAATATACGACCTCTACGTCATATTGCCTGAACCGAAAAACCCTCTGTGTGAGACTCTAAACACTCGACAATACGCTGGCAGTGAGTTATTTGATAAATCCATAATCACAAGCGCGTCAGCGGCACTAACTGTACGTAACGGCTACTAGGTATATGCCGAAAGGGAGGTCGGCAATTAAGTTCGTCTGTATCCTACTAAGCCTGAATGTGACAATCTCCATACCGTCTGGTCTCTTCGTCTAAGAGTATCGCATACCGGGTCTAGGGGTGGATAACGTCAGACCCCTAATAACCCGATAAGTCATGCCGGAATTAAGCTCATAAGCAACCGAGAAACTACTTGTCACGCCCCGCTTCCTGGTGTACGGTAAGGGGACGCGGCGAGCTCCGCTACGTATTTATTCAGAAGTATACACGCTAAGCGTATCTAAGCAATATAAAGTAAATGTACACAAGAAAAATGACAATAGAAGTAATTGAACGACAACTTTTATTTATTAACATTTCTTTACAAGTACAATTGGAAGGTAAATACATGAATGGAAAGCAATGCCTAAACAATGGCATAACTGAAATGAAAAAAGTATATACAAGTGCTTATAGCTCTGGATCAAAGGCTAACTGCTCCAAATCTTCAGTACTGGGCTCGATCTCCAGTGAGTCCGATCCACCTTGTAAGTCGATGTACAACACCCCACAACGTGCAGGGAGGCGGAAATATGAAAAACGATCTTGTTTATATGCTAAACATCGACTAACCGCATGAATCGAAGCTAAACGATAACTAACAAGAAACACAGAAGTTCTATACTACTATGTTTAGGGATTATACCTAACGAATCGTGTCCTTCGTTTTTGCGAACTCCTCCTCTTCCTCGGCCTTCTCGAAGTAGTAGACGATCCACCCGAGAGCTTTACTCCAAGCTTAGCCTCTAAACTTGAGGCAACTAACCTTCTTTAAGTGCTAATCAAAGAAGCTACGTGATATAGAGTGAGGGTTATGGTTTAATTAGTCTAACTAATCCTTGTACTCAACACATGAGAGGGGAGGATTAGGGTTTGAAGAGGGAGAGCTTGAGGAGAGAGAAGGTGAAGATAATAATGAAGTGAGAAGAATGAGTTATGATAATATATATCAAGCATTTTCTTTTATCAAGAAAAGAAAAGAAATGAATTTAACAACCATGCTTGATAATATCTAGTGATGATTCACATCCATGAGTCATTAAGCATTTATGATGCATTAATGACATGGATGAATCATCCATATGACTCACTAATCACATTAATTGTATATGCCACCTAAACCTCCTTAGTCACCATCTTCTAGAAGCTTCTCGCGCAATTACGAGAACGCCCCTCCTTTCCGCAAAAATACGGAAAAACTTTAGACTGTATAAATCCAATAAACGGATACCAGTAACTGGCTTAAACCAAAGCCGACTGGTAAAAACTGTCCGAAAGTCGTACGTGCGTAAACACACGTATGCGTCCGAACCCTTGTCGTAAAACCATACGACCTCTATATCGTTTCGCCCGGAGTAGGGAAACTCTCTGTGTGGGACTCTAGAGACTCGACTACTACGCTGGCAGTGGGTTTAACCACAGACCGCAAGCGGCACTAGCTATACGTAACGGTCCCTAGGTAGATGTCGATAAGAAGGCCGATGAGGAAACCCATCCGAACTCCTACTGAGTCTGATGTGACAATCTCCGTACAGTCCGGTCCGTTCGTCTAAGACTATCGCATATCGGGCCTAGGGGGGCGGCAAGCGTCAGTCCCCTAATAGCGGTATAAGTCGTGTCGGAGCGAAGCCCATTACACCCTGAGAAACTACTGGAACCTACCAGCAAATCTCGCTTGCCCTGGCCAGGGACTTTGCGTAATGGCTCTCTGACACAGCGCGATATCAACCCCCAATACCGGGAGAGACGAATCCTGTCTAACCGCCACTGCCTCCAAGTGCTCGGGACTGCACCCAACTGCTACCTGTTTGCACGACTCCTTTGAGCCGTGGTAGGGTAGCAATCTAAGAACAGTGGGACACACTCGAGGCGAAGTAGCAGTGTCAAGTCTGCGGACTATGCTGTACTCATGTCACCTGGGAACTGTTCACTGACGACTGGTATAAAACCAACCAACAGTTCCCTGTGAGTCCTGTCCGGTGTACCCATAACCCAACGAGCACCTGCATACTATCTCCAGTACGACGTACTGACGGCTGTGGGACAGACCATCTCCCCAACTGGGATGAGAAGCGTACACACTAGTCTATTCCGGAGTATCGATGCCCTGTCTCGATAATCCAACGACTAGGGACCTGAATAAGGATGTGCTTGTAGACTACCCAGCCCCCACTAGTGTGACTGCCATCACAACGCCGGTAGTCAAGCAAGATCCTAAGAGCTCTATCAATACGTATACTCACATATTAAGATAGAAAAACCAAGTAGCATACTACCATGTTTAGCAAGACTGTTATATACATGTGAATATCCCAAGCTTCCATTAAGTAATATACAAACTAGTATGATACAGTAATGGCCTTCTAGGGCATAAACACTAACACATCTGATAACATTCCAAACAAAGAAGAAAATGAACGTCGTCAGCGAACAATCGCTCGGTAAGTCTCAAAGATGGGTAGAGATAGAATAGACAGAAAGAGAGTATAATTAGTAATGTTTGATAAAAAAAAGTCTAAATCAAAGGAATCACAATTACATGAAACTACCATTTCAATACAGTACAAATTCCAATTTTTCATTAAAATACCATATACAATGAAAATTGGGTTTTACTCACCAGAAATTTCATTTTTATAAAATATACATCTATGAAAACCCTAAAGACGATAATTAAATACTTGAGGTGTATTTGGAAAATATATCAAACCATCTTTTACATAAAACCCTCTCAAGTTATACTAAATTACAATAAGGACCCTAGTAAATATAGGTTTAAGCGGGACCAATTCTCTTGAGCCTCAGGAAGCCGGAGAATGTGGGTGCTTGCCTATCTAAGATAGACAATCTAACAACGATGTTATCAATACTGTAATTATCTTGGAAAAAGACACAAATCCTGCCGTCCATATGCAGCAGATACCGATTACATCAAAACTAATTCAGGACTTCAATTTCTTTTTAAGTGTCTGACTCAAACTAAGTCTTAATCTAATCAATCTGACTTGAATATGATTCAAGTATAAACTACAATACAACATGAATATATGAATCCGTCTATTCAATCTATATCAATCTATATTGACCGAACCGAACTATGGATATACTCCGTTTACATGACTATCCATTTATATTCATTTCGTTTACTGATATCATGGTTTCGGTAAGTCATCCATCTATATAACAAAATAATATAATCAACACAAAAGACATTGCGGGGTTATAAAGGGGTAGATTGGTACGGAATGTGTTAGAAGTGGCACGAGACTGTAACCATAATACACCTAATCAGAACATCCATTGCCGCTGTACCGTGGCTGAACGGTTCCTTGTGCTCCGTATACCTTAGTCTCCGGATAGTGGGACTCCTCTCGTATACACTGGCATATTCTGTACCAAGCTATAAACAACTGCGTTAATATTATAATCAAACATTACTAGTTATACTCTCTTTCTGTATATTCTATCTCTACTCATCTTTGGAACTTACCGAGCGATTGTTCGCTGACGACATTTCTTTTCTTCTTTGTTTAGAATGTTGTCAGGTGGATCGGACTCATTGGAGATCGAGCCCAGTACTGAAGATTTGGAGCAGTTAGCTTTTGACCCAGAGCTGTAGGTACTTGTATATACCTTTTTTCATTTCAGTTATACCATTGTTTAGACATTGCTTTCCATTCATGTATTTACCTTCCAGTTGTACTTGTAAAGAAATGTTAATAAATAAAAGTTGCTGTTCAATTACTTCTATTATCATTTTTCTTATGTACATTTACTTTATATTGCTTAGATACACTTGGCATGTTTATTTCTGAATAAATACGTAGCGGACCTTCGCCGCGTGCCCTTACCGTACACCGGGAAGTAGGACGTGACAGGTTTTGTTGGCGGCCCATGCAGGTCAGTTCTGCATGGACATGCGGGTCAATTCTGCATGAAGTCCTAAACAATATAACACAAGAATCAACAACTAAAAACATTCTTTACATTTCATATTCCTTGAATCTTACAATTTTCATATACTTTGAATCTGTCCTGACCCTATTTTTCTTTCAAGGTTATGGATTCTACAAACAATACTAGCACCTACTTCAACAACACACTACCATCTCTACCGCTTACGCCTACCGTCGCTGCTCTAATCAATGAGCAGACGGTATTGCTTGAGGCAATCCGCAGCCTCCTGGAAGGACAGCAGCAACAGACTGCTATTCTAATGAACCGTCCAGAAGCGGAAGCTCCCGGAGTGAAGCAATTCTGGGCATTGCACCCAAAACAGTTTTCGGGAAAAGAGAGCCCTCTGGAAGCTGAGGAATGGGCTCAAAATATTGAGGATGACCTGGCAGCAGCACAAGTGCCAGAGATTGCTTGGGTTCGAGTTGCAAAGCTGCAACTCACTAACAATGCCAGAGTTTGGTGGAAGGTGGAAGAAAACCGTCTTGACCAACCTATCGAATGGAGGACTTTTCGCGACATGTTCGACGCGAAATACTTCCCAGAGACTGCCCGATTTGACATGGAGCAGCAGTTCATCCACCTACAATAGGGTTCTATGTGGACTAAGTCCGTGGATGAATATGACGCAGAGTTTACCACACTCAGTAGGTAAAATATGTCTCAATATTCGATTTTTAAATATCACATATTACACAGCTAACACAAGACTTTAACAGGGTCGCGGTACATTTAATACTAACTGCTGAGATCAGATCCAAAAGATTTTAGCAAGGGTTAGATCCGGAAATCCAAGCTGTCTTAGCTACAGGAGATTTCTCAACCCATGAACTGGCCCTGAAAGCTGCCCACTGATATGAGGCAGTGGTAAAGATGAAAGGCAGACCCTAATCTGCCGGGATGAAGCACCCTGCCACTCAGATGGCAGGATGAGCCTCTTCAAGGCCACAATTTATGCTCAAGAGACCGGGAGTACCGAACAAGCGGCCCAACCCAGCCTTTTGCACTTACTGCAGGAGAGATGGACATCTGGTGAAAGACTGCTGACATGCAAATCGCCTTTGCTTAGTCCGCGGCTCAGCCACTCATGACATTGGGTCTTGTCCTCGTAGACACAACCCAAATGCTGCACCCAGACCAGCAATTACTTATCAGCAGCGCTCAGCCATTCAGGCACCTGCTCCAAGACTCGCTCTCCCTGCTCCTCCTCCTTATGGACCGACTGCTTCCCCTCCTCGTCGGTTCCATCAAGCTCAATGGAACGTACCTCAAGGACAAAGGAACGGGCTGAGGAATGCTCCTCCAGTAAGGAGGAATATACTGAGATGACAGGCTTTCACGATGACTGTGGAAGAAGCTGAAGCCACCGGCCAAGTTATCACTGGTAACAATTTCCATTCAAACTTTATTTCAGTCTATATACATACCTATATATCTTTTCCTATACCTAAAACATATCCCACATAACTTAGGTACGATCTTAGTAGCCTCACTTCCTGCACAAGCACTCTTCGATACTAGAGCATCTCATTGCTTTATGTCGCAACGGTTCGTCCGAACTCATGCGATTCCAGTCAAACCGCTTGTATCCAGCTGGAATGTCAGTTCAGGGAATGGCGTTCTAAAGGCAATAATGGGATACGGCCTATGTCCAGCGGTCGTCTGCAGCAGAGAATTCTATGCTGACTTCAAGGTGCTGGACATACCAAATTTTTATGTCGTTTTGGGTATGGATTGGCTCGGAACTTTTTACGCTGCCATAGACTGTCGTCAAAGGAGGTTAGTGTTCGAGATTTCAGACCATCCAGTCTTTTATTTCAAAAGTGGAGACCGTACCCTGGAGCCAAGCACATACAAGGCAAAACCGAAAAAGACAGTAATTGCAACACTTCAAGCGGAGGAAGGATCGAAGCCAGAGATAGTTCGAGAGTTCGATGATGTATTTCCTGAAGACATATCAGATTTGCCTCCTAATCGAGCTCTTGAATTCAGTATTGATTTAGTACCTGGAGCACAACCGATGATCAAAGCACCGTATCGATTAAGCCCCGAAGGTTTGAAGGAGGTTCGTACTCAGTTGGACGAATTATTGACGAAATGATGGATTCATCCCAGCACTTCAAGTTGGAGATCACTAGTTCTACTTGTGAAGAGGTAGGAAGGTTCATATCGAATGTGTATTGAATATAGAGCTCTGAACGATGTAACTATAAAGAACAAGTATCCACTCCCGCGCATCGACGATCTGTTCGATTAGCTAAGCGGATCTTGCGTTTTCTCAAAGTAAGATCTTCGTTCGGGTTATCATCAGGTGAAGGTCAAAGAATCTGATATCCATAAAACGGCATTCAGAACCCGCTATGGACATTACGAATTTCTTTTGATGCTATTTGGAGTGACCAACGCACCAGCTATATTCATGAACCTAATGAATCAAGTTTTCTGAGAGTACCTAGACAGGTTTGTTGTCATCTTCATCGACAACATCCTAGTGTATTCTAAGATCGGAAAGAATATGCCGAGCACCTACGAATTGTCCTGGAGACTTTACGACAGTATCAACTCTACGCCAAGTACAGCAAGTGTGAGTTTTGGCTAGATCAAGTCGGTTTTCTCGGACATATTGTATCAGGTGATGGAATCTCTGTATATCCAGCTAAAGTATCAGCAGTAAGCGAATGGCCGACACCGAAGTCAGTGAAGGACATTCGAAGTTTCTTGGGTTTAGAAGAATATTACAGATAGTTTATTGAAAGATTTTCGAAGATTGCAACACCCCTGACCAAGCTCACACGTAAAGATGAAGAATTCGTATAGTCAGAAGCATGCGAACGAGCTTTCGTAGAACTCAAGTCAAGATTGACATCAGCACCTATTTTCGTCATACCGGACCAATCTGGAGGTTTCGAAGTGCATTGCGATGCATCCGGTAAGGGATTAGGATGTGTTCTACATCAGCACAGTAAAGTTGGAGCTTATGCTTCAAGACAGCTGAAAATTCATGAGCATAACTATCCGACGCATGATTTGGAGTTGGCGGCCGTAATCTTTGCTCTTAAGATTTGACGCCATTATCTTCTTGGTGAACGAGTGGACATATACACAGATCACAAGAGTCTAAAATATGTGTTTACTAAAAAGGAATTGAATATGCGGTAGGGAAGACGGCTAGAACTTATGGCAGACTTCGACATCAACCTACAATATCATCCAGAGAAGGTGAATGTAGTTCCTGATGCCCTTAGTCGCCAACCATTAGCATTGAATCTCACCGCACAATGGAAACTTCAACAAGATTTGCATCAGATGGAGATTGAAGTAGTCATGCAAGATAACGCTTCAAGTTTGATGAACTTATAAGTTCAATCTACCATTGTCAATCAGATCAAAGCAGCTCAAGCAAGTGATGCTAAGTTGTAAAAGATCAGAGAACAAGTAGAAAGTGGACTTCGAACAGACTTCATCATCCATGAAGACGGATCTTTGAGATACGGCAGTAGATTGCGTGTACCAAAAGGTTCTGTAGGAGAAGAGTTGATGAAAGAATCTTACAGCTCTCCTTATTCAGTACACTCTGGAGGTACAAAGATGTACAAAGATCTGCATCAAAATTACTGGAGGTATGGAATGAAGCGTGAAATGGCCAGAAGCGTCGCAAAATACTTGGTGTCAACAAGTAAAAGCTGAACATCACAGGACTGCTGGTTTACTTCAACCGTTACTATCCCAGAATGGAAGTGGCAACACATCATAATGGATTTCATGAATACACTTCCTCGCAGCACGAAAGGTAATGATGCGGTATGGGTTATTGTGGATCGACTCACAAAGTCGGCTCACTTCATCCCTTTTCGAGTTGGCCAATCTACTGAGATACTAGCAAAGAAATACATGGAAGTAAGTATGAACCTAAGTAAGATTTAACTCTTCAAATATGTACTATCTCTGATACCCATGAACTCATGCAGGAAATCGTGAGATTACATGGATTACCGGTTTGCATTGTCTCCGATCGTGACATCAGATTTCGATCGCAATTTTGGGAAAGTCTGCAAGCTAGTTTGGGAACAAGTCCGAACTTCAGCACAACTTATCATCCACAAACAGATGGTCAGTCTGAGCGAACTATTCAGATCTTAGAAGATATGCTCAGAGCATGTTTGCTAGACTTCGGAGGGTCGTGGGAAGATCACCTACATCTTGTGGAGTTTTCATACAACAACTACCAAGCAAGTATAGGAATGGCACCATTTGCAGCTTTATATGGAAGGAAATGTTGTTCACCATTAATTTGGGACGACATCGGAGACAGAGAACTCCTTGGACCTAAGATGATAGTAGCAACAGTCAATATAGTTCGCACTATCAGTGAAAGAATGCGCATAGCCCAAGATCGACAGAAGCACTGGGCTGATGCAAATCGCCGTCACTTGGAGTTCCAACTGGGAGAACATGTATTTTTGAAGATATCTCCGAACCGTGGAGCGATTCATTTTGGAAGACAGGGTAAGCTCAGTCCGAGATATATTAGACCGTTCGACATACCCAAACGAGTCGGAGAAGTGGTTTATCGCTTGGCACTTCCACCTTCATTGGAAGGAGTGCACAATGTGTTCCACATATCCCAACTCAAAAGGTATGTGAGTGACCCCAGCCATATTCTTGACCACTCCGAGCTCACTGTACAGCCAGATTTATCCTGTGAGCAACAACCTGTTGAAACCCTGAATAGAAAGGTGAAGTCACTTCGGAATAAGAAAGTCAACTTGGTTCGAGTGATGTGGAGAAAAGATTCACTAAAGAATCAATATGGGAATGCGAGGACGACATGCGTGCAAGATACCCTCATTTGTTTGTAATCTAGTCCTTAAAATAATTGTAAATTTTGAGAATGAAATTTTTGTAAGGAGGGTAGAATGTAACAACTCCAATTTCAATATACAGAAAATTATTTAAAAGTTAATGTACAAATGGAGTATTTGCAATACTGTGTACATTATAAGTATTTGAATTGCTTTTGAACAGCAAGAAATAACTTGTAGCTCATTAGTAAAGCCTTGCACTGCTGTGACGTAGCCCCTGTAATCGAATCCCCTCAGCCACATTATCTTTTTATTAATTTTTCTTTTAATCTTTTAGAAGCCCAAGGGTTTACACGTACACTACACGTAAAATAAAGAACTATAGAATAAACAAACATGTGCACTGGGGTATATGAGGCGACATGGACACGTGGCAAAATCTCAAGCACCCACCACCGGTTCATGGCCGGTGAGATTTGCTCCTAGACCGGCACTGCCGGGCCGCCCGTAGGGAATGGTCCCCAATTTTCTCCCCTGGCATCTCTTCGCCTACCCCACTAACACAATATTATTTCTTTACTCTGCATTCATCCAGAGAATATTAAATCACCCTTTAATCCAATTTTTAATGCATTCTTTAACCCTCAAAACTCTAATTTTCCCTATAAATACCACACTCCATTTCACCCCGTAGGGTGTTTTTTGGCACCCCATTGAGATGGGAATACACGCGCGCTTGTCAGGCGTACTGCAGATTCCCCCTGCCTAGGGTAGGCTGGGGTTTATTGGTTGTGGGGATCTGAATCTCCGGCAGCCGCGGACTAAGCTGCCGTTAATTACCTCTCGCCTTTGGAGCGAGAGAACCTCCGATTGACGGGTCAAACAGGTCATGCGAACTCAATGTGCAGTGTGCGTATGTGTTTTGTAGGGGAATTGGATATCTCGGGGGCCCCATGGAGTTTTACGGGGGTCCCGCTACCCGGATAGCGGGCTGGGGGTCAAGGAGGCTAGCATCCCCCTTGCGGGGTGCGGGGCAGCGTCCCGTTAGAAATTTTTTTAACGGGGACAGTGTTGTGGAGTGTGTGTGTATATATAAAAAAGGAAAGAATAGCGTCCAAAGGACGCGTGGGTGCTAGCACCTCACGTGCCTAGCACGCGGGCGTTGTACGCTGGCGCCTCACGCGCTTGGCGTGTGGGCGCTAAGCGCTGGGCGCCGGCGCCCCACGTGCTTGGCACGCGGGCACTAGGCGCCAGCGCTCCACATGCTTGGCACACGGGCGCTGGGCGTCAGCAGAAAAAGTGACTTGTTCCCTGCACTGGGAGTTATGCTCCCGATTTGACTTATGGAGTTGAACTCCTGACATAGAGGACAAGTGGGCTTAGCCCCTGCACTGGGAGTTGTACTCCCAAAAAGAAAGATTTATTATTTTGTATATATATAAATTATTTTTGAGGGGTTAAACTCCTAAGATATTTTTAGAGCTGATGAAAAGGGCTTCTCCCTTGAGCCCTAGATCTTCCCAAGATGGGATTTTTGGAGACGAGTCTCCTTCTTCTTCCTCTAGGTTGGCCGGATCTTGGAGAAAGGGAGTGAGATTTAACAATCTCCCCTTTTTGAGATCTGATGGAAAATCTGAGCTTCCATTTTGTGGGTTTTGTGGTGAAAAACTATTTAATTTTGGAAAAGGAAGAGTAAAACTCTTGATTTAATTGAAAAGAGGAGAAGGTTTAGAACCTTGAGTAAGGAGAAGGAGACACAAAGAACCTTAGATTTTGAGGGGAATGAAAAGCTCTTTTATTTCATTATCATGTTGCCTTATATGGGCTTACAAAATTATACATAGCCCCTTGAGCTTTACAAAATGTCATTTTGTCTATCTCATATTTCATGTACTCATTTCTTTTGCACATGAACCATGGGCTTTACAAAAATTTGGCTTTATGCCCATAAAGGTTACATCAAAATTATTTATTACATGATTTTTATTTTGGCATGGGGGAGGCCGGCCGCGGGGCTCGACTTGGGCATGGGCCCATTTGATCTGGGCTTGGGCCCGTTTATTTGGGATTGACTTTGACTTTGACTTGGTCAACCAGGGTGTAATTTTCGACCCCATGTTTACCCCAATCAGAGCAAAACTCTGTTCAAATTCCAAAGTGGGAGACGAAGCAAGGCTTCTGTTTCCCCCAATCAGAGCAAAGCTCTGTTTTTTTTATTTTAAAATTGAAGTGAAAATTAAAGTTAAAATAAATTAAGCAACGCTTTAGATGATCTGCGCTCTACGCTGCGCGACACGTGGCAGCGCTGTTGCGCTGCGCTCTGCGCTGCTCGACACGTGGCAGCGCTGTTGCGCTGCGTTGTGAGTTGCGCTAGCGCAGTTGCGCTGCGCTGTGCGCTGGGCGTTTGCGCCAAATAGAATTAAAATTCCAGTAAGATCTTTTCTGTTCTTGTTAAAACAAGAAGATTGTCTTCTGTAAAACAGAAGCGCTTGGATCAAAGATCCAACGGTGGGGAAAATTTCCCAAATCACTCAGAGAAGGATCTCTTTAACAAATTTAACAAATTAATGGGCACTATATAAAGGCCCCTAGACCCCAATTAAAAAAAACAGAGAGAAACAAAAACTCAGAAACAGAGAGAACTCTGAAGAATTGTGAGAAGAACTCAAGAAATGAAAAAAGGTAAAAAGCTCTATAAAAAAGAATTTCTTCTGAATAGATCATTGATCTAAGAACAAGATCAATGATCTTCAATAAAAAAAATAATAATAAATAATAACAGTGCCTTGCACTTTTTTTTGGTTCTGGAATCTTAAAGATTCCTCTCTTAAATCCAAAATTGGATTAAGTTATTAAAACAGTGCCTTGCACTTGCAAAACTGCACTGTTGCGCTCCTGAGTTGGCGCAAGCCACCAGAGAGCGCCACGTGTCAACACCATAACCACTTGCGCTGTGCGCTTTTAAAAGTAGAGCATTGCTCTTTAAAGTTGGCGCAACCCACCAGAGCGCGCCACGTGTCAGCAGCGCTATAGCGCAGCGCACTGCGCTTGCGTGACACGTGTCACCTCCACATGTGCTTGCACTCAATAATTGGCGCGAAGCGCCTGACAAACCAATGTCAAATAATTAATGCACTGCATTATTTACAGAAGGGCCAAGCCCAATCAAAAAAAGCCTAACAGGCCAAATTAAATGCAATGCATTATTTTAAAGAAGGGTAGAGCCCAAACAGATGCTCTGCATCATTTATAAAGGGACAGAGCCCAAATCAAAAAGGCCTAGCAAGCCAGAATAAAATGTAGTGCATTATTAAACAGGGGCAAAGCCCTAGCACAGGCCTAATAGGCCGAAAATAAAAACGTTAAATATTCTCAACTGGACTTAGCCCAATTATGGCCGTAAGTCCTCAAATTAAATTGACTGAGCAAGATTGCTCTCTTAAATCAATTTACATTCGGTTCAAGGGTACATCTCTGAACTCCTCTGACACCTATCGTTGTAATCCTTCAACGACGTCAGAGAGGTGACGGGTCCCAACAACCACACATCGATACGGACCGCGAGGTCCTTAAACTCATGGACCGAAACGTCCTTAAACTAATATTCGTCCCAAAATGGGAACGTTGGACCGAAATGTCCTTAAACTAATGTTCGTCCCCAAATGGGAATGATGGACCACCACGTCCCTAAACTGGAAATCGACCGCAATGTCATTAAACTAAACAACAGAGCCAACTGCTCTCTTGTCGGATCCAAATGATCCCGTTAAGTTGATCTTAGTCTGGAGATTAGGCTAACGTATCCTTAACAAAAGTTTAAGTTGATCTTAGCCTTAAATAGGGTTAACGTATCCTTAAACAAAAACCCCAAACCCAAATCTAAGAAAATATGGATTTGGGCTAATCCACGTCCTACGGGCGATGATATAAATTAGTCTCCGTATACAATCCACGGGCAACCACAAACAAAACAAACACCCACGACACGAAGTGAAATTCTGGAGAAGGAGAAAGTTGTTACCGCGATGCGGTAGCATAATTAACTGCAAAGGCTTGCGCCTGCAGGGAAGAGCGTCCCCACATTCAAAAACCCCTCAAGCGAGGGAGAATCTGACGAAGTCTGCTACATCGGCCGCATCCGTCTAAACCTCCGATGCACGGTGCCATAAATCAACTTGGCATCTTCGGAGAGGTGGACGGATAAAACCAAATAGCATATGCCCCGAATCTCAGGCAAGACGAGCCTACGCGGTCGCGTCTCTGTGTTCGGAGGGGAACAGATTCTGGCCCGGTGGGACCTTTTCCTCTTTCCACTCCACACTTCGTGTGTCGTCTTCGCGAACGAATCGCTGTTTGTTAATGGTTGCCTTTGGATTTTAAGTTACTAAGATTTGGTCTTTTGCCTAGCGCAGAAATCAAGCATCAATGGCCTCCAATTTCTCGAGCTATTCAAAGTGCCAGTGCAACCGACGCTCCATCTCACCTGGAGGTGTAGCTTATGGGCCTCAAGCGGCCTCCATCCTTGCCATGCCGGTAGAACAGGTGACCCAGGCCACCACCGGCCTTTTTTTCGGAACCATGATCCCGCCTGCAAGCTTCACTATGCCAGTGCCCACATCAGAAGCGAACAAGAAGTCGGTCTTCGATCGGCTCACTGCTACAACGGCCCCTTTCAACGGGTCGTCCAATATCAAACCGGCAGCCTCTGTCTTTGCCAGGCTGAGCCAGAACCCTGATAGGCCTGCTAAGAAGCCCATGAACCCTGAAATGGCCGTCCCGAGGAAGAGAGCCACCCCTACTCCTGAAGTCGTCAAGGCGGTTTCTCCTTTTAAAGAGTCAGTCTTTTCAAGGCTGACTATTCCGGCTCCTGCTCCTACTCGAGGATCTGTCTTTGACAGATTGAACATCGCCACTCAAAGGACAACATCAGTCTTTAAGAGGCTGACACCAGCATCACCTCATTCGGACAGGGGGAAAGAAGAAACTGTCTCTATCGCCGAGCCAGTCCCAACGGCTCGTCACGCTCGACGTCGCCACTGGCGCCGAGTAAGAAAGGCCGGGGGCAACTCCCTCTCAGGGCTAACTCCACCCGCTCCAGTGGTGAAAGTTAATGCTGCTGTTCCAACTGGGAACAACTTTGAACCGTAAAGGAGGGTACGTAAGAACTCTCCGACTGCTAAGCTAAAAAGATCTCCTCCACCTGCGGAGAGTGTTACAGATACAAAGCTGGAGCAGCCCCCTCAACGGCTATCCCTCCAGAATTTATAAGGTCTGGCAGAGGGTTCAAGACTCAGTAATAGACCAAGATCACTCTCGCCGGTAGAAGAGGACGAAAGTGCAAGAAGAAAAGAACCGTCCTGTTAAACAGCAAAGGACGACAACCGCTAGGGTGCCCGCTGCAACGGCCCCTTCAACTTCAATGGCCCACAAGAGAAGGAGGCCGGAGAAAATTCCTACGCCTGCGGCAAATGTCAAAGGCGGCGAGCCCAAATACCCTAAGTCCGGGGGCATTATAGTCCATACTGTATACATGGCGTCGGGGAAGGAGGACAGCCGCGCATCTACAGGTCATAGACCGCTTACACGGTCAGTGACCAAAGCTCAGGAGAAACAACAGAAGCTCCAGGAAATGATGAACGCGATGGCCGGACTCACTGGGCCAAAATAAAGCCCCGAAGCGTCCTCGGATCAACGCCAGGAGCAAGAAACTGACGCTGAATTCCTTCGCAGGATACTGGAAAAGAAGGATAAAGAGGCTGCGGAACAAGCAGCCAACATAAAACGAATGGCCCTCCTGTTCCAGGACATGGTGGGAATGATGATCCAACAAGATCCTCCTGCTGAAGATCCCCCGATCGTCCTTGAAGACGATAGAGGAGAAACGTCAAATCCTCCACCGGCTCTGTCAACAGCCAAGGAGGAGACAATCTCCAAAACTGACTTGGACGAATATATAGCTCAGCAGATCCGAGTTCATCAGGCGACCGAGGCAGTCGGCCAAGTTGTCAAGACAGCGCGACCGTATCCAAGCTGGTACGATCAGATTAAGTACCCGCCATGCTATACAATACCGAAATTTCATGTGTATAAGGGGACGGGAAATCCGCACCAGCATGTTGCCCAGTTCAGGGCACTTTGCGGCAACACTGGCGGTGATGATAAATTGTTACTTCGCCAGTTCGTTGGTAGCTTATCGGATACGACATTCGAGTGGTACTCCGAGCTCCCAAACGACTCTATCAAGACCTTCGCGGAGATGGAGCTGCTGTTTACCCAGCGTTTCGCAAGCGCCAGCGAACGCACCTCGATAACGGCATTGATTAATGCCAGGGTGAAGCCGGGCGAGACATGGGTCCAATATGCTATACGGTGGCGGAACTTGTGGTCAAAATGCGAGCAACGCATTGAAGAGGCTCCGCCAGTAGGGATGTTTGTGGGAACTCTTGATCCGCAGGCAACCATATCCCAGTTCATGATGTTATTCAAGCCGACTACCTTCCAGGCCCCGATCGACAAGCTAGCTCAGATGGATCAGATGGGCCATAGACCTCCCCCTCCAAAGCCGGACTCTCGAAATGAGAAGGGGAAGGGAAAAGCAATAGTTGTCGCTAATGCTCAACAACAGCCGAGCAACTTGAAACCGGCTGTCCGTCAAAATAATATGCATCCACACCTGTCCCTCGAGGAGAGGCTGGGACGTCCTTACTCGTTTCCCCGAGATAAAACGAGAAGATTGTTCGAGCTGGCCTTGCGCAACCGACTCATAAATCTGCCGGATCCAAGATGTCCGTCGCAGCCAAACGACGTCAATGATCCCAATTACTGTCCTTATCATCGAGTACTGGGTCATCCGATCGAGGACTGCTATGTCTTCAAAAATTGGATTGAGGACCAGTACCAACAGGGCAAGTTCGCATTGTCTGAAAGATGGAAGGTGAACCCGCCGCAATCTCATACCTCTAAAAAGGTGAATACGCCGGGGGCAACGTGCTCTCTCGTTGAAGAAGCTCCATGGGAGGTTGTGCTATCAGCCAAAACAAAGTGGATGTTGAACGATCTTCAAACATGCCCAGCGATCAGGTGGAAAAACCCGTTGGAACCTCAGATTATTGAAGGGATGTTGAAGCCGCATCCAACTCCAAAGACCGATGGTGATGGCCCAAGCACTCGCAACCAGCCGTCAAAATCTTCAAAGAAGAAGAAGAAGAAATCCAAGAAGCCCGTGAAGCCTGGCGACAAGCGCACGGAATTACAGAAACAAATTGACGCGCTGGAGGAATACAACCAGAAAGCACGGACTCTCATCACGCTCCAGGAGTTCCTCAACCATGTCTTTCAAGAGGAAGATGAGGGAGAGAGTTCGTCGGATGAATCCGAGGAATACGTGGCGAGCTGTCATATGATTTCCCATTCGTTTACAGACGATGAGGAAATTCCTTGCGCTGAGAAGTTGGGGGCAGATCCTAAACTGGAAATTCTGGGGCCATCGGATGAAACAATTGACGCATTCCTCAATGAAGCTCTTTTAAAAAGTAAAGCTGATTGGAAACGCGAGACGGTCATATTTGAAAGGGCCAAGCGTCAGCGACTTGACGAAAGAGCTGAGACACTCCCGCTGGAGCAAAGTACGTCCACCGCAGATAAAAGCAAATTCAAGATGAGGAAAAGGTTTGCTAAGGCCATATCCATGGGTATGAAGCTACCATCCTCTGAAGGAAGCATTACTGGTGAAGCGGAAATGCACCCTTCCTACTGCTTGTATCATCGGAAGATTTCGCACCCCACCGAAGAGTGTAGAGCTTTCAATGGATGGTGGTAGGGATATGTTGCTTACCAACAACATTTTAAGCGGGAGAAGCGCAAAACTCGTCGGGAGCGGAAAAATACGACCGAGGGACTTAACAGAACTACCGGCAATTGTCGCATGGTTAACGCCGGAGGATCACAAGTGCTCACATTCGGGAGCGATTCTGACGAGGAGCTGGCTCTTAGCCCCCTCTTTAAAGAGTCTACCTCGGGAAAAGAAGAAGAGCAGAAAGTCTGTGAAAATATCCGGCTGCGTAATCGGACGCTACCCGAAAAGATCTCGGACCTTCAAACAAAAAAGATAAAGGGAAAGAAAAGGTCTCTGAGGATATCGCCCTAGATGACCAAGTCATGGAAGAGCTAACTGCTAAGGACCCGCCGAAGAAAAATAGGGTGGATTACAACGTTCTAGCGCATCTGAGAAAGCTACCCTCACAGCTCAGCATTCTTGACGCCCTTTTACTATCAAAAGAGGCAAGGGATTCGTTAATCAAAGCACTACAGGAGCCGGAGCAATTCCAAGCTTTCCTGGCCGAAGAAAAGATGAAGGATGAATTGGAGGAAGTGCACACGACCGATGTCACTTTTGGCGACGAAGACCTTCTCCTTGGGACGTGCGAACACAATCGCCCCCTCTATGTCTCAGGATACTGCCATGATATAAAGATAGGCAAAATCTTGGTTGACAATGGATCTTCCGTTAATCTCCTCAATGTGCGGGTGTTTAAGGAAATCTGCATGAGCGTCCAGCACCTTACTCGGGATAAGATCACCATCTCCGGATTCGACTCCCAATCACCGAGAACTCTTGGGTCTGTGATACTGACGCTACGCTTCGGGCTGCTCGTCACGGACATTAAATTCCACGTCATAGACGCCAAGACATGCTACAATGCCCTGCTCGGCCGACCATGGTTACACGAGTACAACATCATCCCTTCTACACAATATCAGTGTATGAAATATTTTAAAGATGGTCTCAAGTATACCGTGACCGGAGAACTGAATCCGTTTTCCGTGAACGAAGTCCGCAAATATGAAGATGCTAAATACTTTTTGCCGGATTTTGAAGACACGGAGAGATGTCACAAGCCGGAGAACAAAGCTAATGCGACCATCCCTGTCTTCGGGAGTGATACCGAGGAGGAAGAGGAGATAGTTTATTCGGGTCCACCCCAATACAATAAGCCGGGACCATCCGCTCCTACGTTGATCTTTGGTAGTGATTCGGAAGATGAGGTCCATGCTGTATTCTCTACTCGGCCTTCAATACAAACGTCCGCTGATGAAGAGCAAAGTCTGCAAGTCGCCATGGTGCCGCTTAAACATCATAAAGAACTGGATACGCTCGAGACCTACAGTGTAGAGGAGCTGCGGACGTTCTATGTCCCTCCTAGGCGAGAAGGTGAAAAAGCAATTCTATTCTACCGCTCTGAGGAAACCAAAGTGGAGAAAGAAATCTGGCACGGTATGGATCCTACGCTTGACAGAGTTCAGCCCATCCGTCTTCCCAGATATTATACAGAAGGCTTGAAGAGGCTGCTAAAAGCGCCAAGGGATATCCTTTAAACAGACCGCTTGGAAAGCCAAATTCTATGACAGGGTCTGGAGCGTCCCCGGAACTCAACACAAGTTGCCTAGTGGGAGGATGGAAAAAATCGGGCTTGGATACATTCGACCCAAGAAACAAGAGCTACTCCGCGACTGTTACGTCGTACATGACTTCAATGAAGAAGCGGATGCTCAATGGGAAGACGCTAATCCCGAACCAGTAAAAGTTCCTGATGCAAAAGTGCCCAGTCCGTCGTTCGAAGAACAAATGAACAGACTCATAAGGGAAGTTGGTCAAAAAGTCCGAGACGACCATAACCGCGAAATGGCCATCTATGAGAAAGCCAAAACGCAACGCCTCCTCCAACAGGCTGTCAAAGATGAAAATGTCGCTCCCTGTCAACCTGTTATAAAAAAGGCTCGATGCAGAGGCAGAAATAAGTCGAAAGACGAAAAAGGCGCTCAACAGCAACAAAGCGGAACTAAGAAGCCACGCAAGTGGGAATCGAGCGGTTCCGATCTATCCCTCATGAGGAAAATGGGTCGAGCGTACTCTTTTCCTCGGTACAAGACGAAGAAGATACTTGACCGAGCTATAAAATACCAGATACTTACGCTGCCGGAGTCTAAACACCCCGAACAAGCAGGCGAAGTCTCACACCCAAACTATTGCTCTTATCACCGAGTGATAGGGCATCCTTTCGAAGACTGCTTCACCTTCAAGAACTGGGTGGAAGATCAGTATCATCTTGGCAAGTTCGCTCTATCTGACAGTTGGAGGGTAACGCCGCCACAGAAGCACGAACCCAAAGCCACGAAAGCAGAACCAGATTCACATCGGTCGTCGAAGCAAGCTCGTACTTGTCACATGATAACCATATCAAAAGAAGAGCCCGAGAACATGGATGACCTTCCCTGGTGCTTCGGAAACAACAACGGTGAGGTGATCTCAGAATTTCCACCGGCACCGAAAGAGCTGGAAGATGGAATACATACCAATGCAGATAACCTCAAGAAAATTGAGTTGGGGACGGCGAACGACCCGCGATCGACATTTGTCAGCGAGCTGCTATCTGAAGAAAGGGCGTCTGCGTTAAAAGACGTGTTTGTACAGCATAGAGATTGCTTCGCATGGAACTATTTCGAAATGCCGGGACTAGATCCAGAAATCGCTGTGCACAAATTGGCGATATCCCCGGACATCAAGCCAGTCAAACAGGCGCCGAAAAGAATGCGGCTCGAGCTTGAGATGAGCATCAATGCCGAGGTCAAGAAGTTAATCGACTCTGGTTTTATCCAGGAGGTTCAATATCCTGAATGGATCGCCAACATCGTCCCGGTGATGAAGAAAAATGGAACAGTGCGCATATGCGTGGACTTCCGGGATCTCAATAAAGCTTGCCCGAAGGACGATTTCCCAGTGCCAGTCACCGAACTGATGATAGACAATACGTCCACTCACGAAGTCTTCTCCTTCATGGACGGCTCATCAGGATATAATCAGATAAAGATGCATCCAGAAATGGCGTTCTAAAGGCAACTATGGGATACAGCTTGAGTCCAGTCGTCGTCTGCAGCCGAGAGTTTTATGCTGACTTCAAAGTACTAGACATACCGAACTTCGATGTGGTTCTAGGAATGGATTGGCTTGGAACTTTTTATGCTACCATCGACTGTCGTCAAAGGAGGGTAGTATTCGAGATTCCAGACCATCCTTTCTTCTACTTCAAGAGCGGAGACCATACCCTGGAGCCAAGTACCTACAAAGCAAAGCTAAGGGAAGCCGTAGTTGCAGCAGCTCAAGCAGAAGAAGAATTAAGACCAGAGGTAGTTCGAGAGTTCGACGATATATTTCCTGATGATATATCAGGTTTACCTCCCGATCGAGCTCTTGAATTCAGTATTGATTTAGTACCAGGAGCCCAACCGGTAATCAAAGCACCTTATAGACTGAGTCCGGAAGGTTTAAAGGAAGTCCGAACACAGTTGGATGAATTATTGGCGAAAGGATGGATTCGTCCCAGCACTTCAAGTTGGGGAGCACCTGTACTATTGGTGAAGAAAAAGGAAGGTTCATACAGAATGTGCATCAATTATAGGGCCTTGAACGAAGTCACTATAAAGAACAAGTATCCACTCCCGCGCATCGATGATTTATTCGATCAGCTAAGTGGATCTTATGTTTTCTCTAAATTGGATCTTCGTTCAGGTTATCATCAAGTGAAGGTCAAGGAAGCTGATATTCACAAAACAGCTTTCAGAACTCGCTATGGACATTACGAATTTCTAGTGATGCCATTTGGAGTGACCAATGCACCAGCAATATTCATGAACCTAATGAACCAAGTTTTCCGGGAGTATTTAGACAGGTTTGTTGTCATCTTCATTGACGACATCCTGGTATATTCTAAGAGTCGGAAAGAGCATGCAGAGAATCTACGAATTGTCCTGGAAACTCTTCGACAACATAAGCTTTATGCCAAGTACAGCAAGTGCGAGTTTTGGCTAAATCAAGTTGGTTTTCTTGGACATATCGTATCAGGAGAAGGAATTTCTGTGGATCCAGCCAAAATTGCAGCAGTTAGCGAATGGCCTACACCAAAGTCAGTGAAGGACATTCGGAGTTTCTTGGGTTTAGCTGGATATTACAGAAGATTCATTGAAGGATTCTCAAAGATAGCAACACCCCTGACCAAGCTCACATGAAAAGATGAAGAATTTGTGTGGTCAGAAGCATGCGAACAAGCTTTCGTAGAACTCAAATCAAGATTGACATCTGCACCTATTCTCTTAATACCGGATCAATCTGGAGGATTCGAAGTGCATTGTGATGCATCCGGTAAGGGATTAGGATGTGTTGTACATCAGCACGGTAAGGTTGTGGCTTATGCTTCAAGACAACTGAAGACTCATGAGAGCAATTATCCGACGCATGATTTGGAGTTGGCAGCCGTCATCTTTGCTCTCAAGATTTGGCGCCATTATTTACTTGGTGAACGAGTGAATATCTACACAGATCATAAAAGTCTAAAGTACGTGTTTACTCAGAAGGAGTTGAATATGCGGCAGAGAAGATGGTTAGAACTCATGGCGGACTTTGACATCAACTTGCAATATCACCCAGGGAAGGTGAACGTAGTAACTGATTCTCTTAGTCGCCAACCATTATCGATGAATCTCACCGCTCAGTGGAAGCTTCAACAAGACTTGCATCAGATGGAGATTGAAGTAGTCATGCCAGGTAATACTTCAAGTTTGATGAATCTACAAGTTCAATCAACCATTGTCAATCAGATCAAAGCAGCTCAAGCAAGTGATGCTAAGTTGCAAAGGATCAGAGAACAAGTGGAGAATGGACTTAGAACAGACTTCATCATCCATGAAGACGGATCTTTGAGATACGACAGCAGATTGTGTGTACCAAAAGGTCCTGTTCGGGAAGAGTTAATGAAAGAAGCTCACAGCTCTCCCTACTCAGTATATCCTGGAGGTACCAAAATGTACAAAGATCTACGTCAGAATTATTGGTGGCATGGAATGAAGTGTGAAGTAGCCAGAAGCGTCGCAAAATGCTTGGTGTGTCAGCAAGTAAAGGCTGAACATCACATGACAGCTGGACTACTTCAACCGTTACCAATCCCAGAATGGAAGCGGCATCACATCACGATAGACTTTATGACTGCTCTTCCTCGCAGCACAAAGGGTAACGATGCTATATGGGTCATTGTGGATCGACTCACAAAGTCGGCTCACTTCATCCCATTTCGAGTTGGCCAATCAACTGAGACACAGGCAAAGAAGTATATGGAGGTAATAATCTATTTAAGATTTAAACTCTTCATAATGTACTATCTCTGATACCCATGAACTCATACAGGAAATTGTGAGACTTCATGGAGTACCGGTCTGCATTGTCTCCGATCGTGACAACAGGTTCCGATCGCAATTTTGGCAAAGTCTGCAAGCATGCTTGGGAACAAGTCTGAACTTCAGCACGGCTTATCATCCACAAACAGATGGTCAGTCGGAACGAACTATTCAGATCTTGGAGGATATGCTCAAAGCGTGTATGCTAGACTTCAAAGGATCGTGGGAAGATCACCTGCATCTTGTGGAGTTCGCGTACAATAATAGCTACCAAGTAAGCATAGGAATGGCACCTTTTGCAGCATTGTATGGAAGGACGTGTCGATCACCGTTAAGTTGAGATGACATCGGAGATAGGAAACTTCTTAGACCAGAGATGATAGTAGCGACCGTTGATGTGGTTCGTACTATCAGGGAACGGATGCGCATAGCCCAAGATAGACAGAAGCACTAGGCTGATGCAAAGAGACGACACTTGGAGTTCCAGCTAGGAGACCATGTATTCTTGAAGATATCTCCGAACCGCGGAGTGATCCGATTTGGAAGACGGGGTAAATTAAGTCCAAGATACATTGGACCGTTCGACATACTCGAACGAGTTGGTGAAGTGGCATACCGCTTAGCGCTTCCACCCTCATTGGAAGGAGTGCATAACGTATTCCACATATCCCAACTCAGAAAGTATGTGAGTGACCCCAGCCATGTTCTTGATCATTCCGAGCTCACTATACAGCCCGACTTGTATTGTGAGCAACAGCCTGTGGAAATCCTGGACAGGAAAGTGAAGACACTTCGGAACAAAGAAATTAAGTTGGTTCGGGTAATGTGGAGGAAAGAAACTCCAGGAGAATCCACTTGGGAAAGGGAAGATGAAACGCGTGCAAGATATCCTCATCTTTTTGTAAATTAGTCCTCAAATAAAAGTTGTAAATTTCGAGGACGAAATTTTTTAAGGAGGGTAGATTATAACAACTCCAATTTTTGTATACATAAAATTGATTTAAATTTGAAGTATACTTGGGGTATTTAATATTGCTGTTACCACTTTAAGTATTTATTTTCCCATAATAATTACAAGAAGGAGCTTGTAGCTCATTGGTAACACCTTGCATTGCTGAACCAAGCCACCAGAGTTCAAATCCCCTGCTCCACATTTTTTTTAGATTATTTTTGTTTTAAATCCTTTGGAAGCCCAATAGTCCAAACACCATAACTCCCAAAAATTGAACTGCACTTAAAAAAGTAAATATACCAGAGTATACGTCAGAAGACTCCCTACCTCCTCGACCCCCGACTCGGCCCGGATCGGCCGAGTCGGCCGGCGGACCGGCCGAGTCGGCCGGCGGACCGGCCGAGTCGGCCGGCGGACCGGCCGAGTCGGCCGGCGGACCGGCCGAGTCGGCCGGCGGACCGGCCGACTCGGCCGGCGGACCGGCCGACTCGGCCGGCGGACCGGCCGACTCGGGCCGGCGCCGCCGGTAGGACTCGGCCGGACGGCCGAGTCGTCAACACGAAAAATCTGCCTCTTCGCCTTCTCTAACCCCCTGCATACTCTAATTTATTGGATCGGTTGCAGAATGCCCATTAACGCCTAATTACTCCAATTTTTAATGAATTTTCTATAATTTTTACAATTTTTTTTAATTAAAAACCTTTCACCTACCCTATCCTAGCCTACCATATAAATACACCCCCTACCCTCTACCCTCTCATCCTAAAACCCTAAGCTCACTCTCTCAAAATTTTTCCAAGAAATGTGTACTTTGAAAACAAGTTCGCGGCGAAGCTCTGACAAAATTCCGGCGGAAATTCCGGCAACGTTTTTAGGAACAACCGGTGACGAAGCAACGCCTCGGCAACCTCTTTTGTCCCCCCTTCACTCCTTTGCTTAAACGAAACCCGTAAGTCCCATTCTATCTCTCTTTCTATTTCTCTAAAATACGAAATTACAAAACCCGAAGGAATCAGAACAAATCCGATTTCCGATTCGGTTTTCTATAAAATTTCACTTCTCATCAATACATTCATGCTTAAATATCTTTATGTTGACTATTAAACATTTAACAATCAATTTGAATAAGTTTCATCACATGAAATGACAGCCTTTCCAATTTATCGTATTTTTCACTTAAATACCACAATATTTCGATTTCACATTTAACTCCTTAACTTCGCTATACATTTAAAGTAGAGCACGAAGTAATGACCTACCTCCACACATACGCAAATACAACCTTAAACGACATCATCAAAAAACTTAGAATACGATAAAACAATACTTTCATTTAAATACCATATTCTTAATAAAATCATTTCTAAAAAGTTTTGGTTTTGATACACTTTTAAATAAATACCTTTTACTAGGAATAATACGATAAGTTGTGAATATCGATCGTTTATCTAAACCTGATTTTGTGGTGTCTAGGCTAGGCAAGTGAGCAAAGGTAACTTTAAAAGGCCCGTCTCACGATTCGTGAGCAGATCCCTCCTTTCCTCATGTGTACTTACCTGGCCACAATTGGCGGTGAAGAGCCGATTTGAGGCTTCTAACGACTTGTCGTTTAGACCATTTAGAAATAGGCTAGTTGGCTTAGGAAACCCAAGAATTTAAAATACGGAAAATTACACTTTGCAAATAAATATCTTTTACTTTATAAAACCGTTTTCTAAAGGATTAGTATTTTACAATCTTTGTAAAGCGCCGCTACAACCCATTTTTGGGGAACTCGTTGGGATTATGCGGTTTATCGTGCACCCTCGGGCTAATATTGCGAGATTCAGACCTCCGCAAGGAGCATTCGGTCTCGAAAGGTTTAAAATACGACATCTTAAGAAAATAAGATTTTTGGAATATAAAATATTTATTAAAATTATTTTTGTATAAACATATGTATATTTATCATTTAAATATCTATTTTATTATAATAAAAATTTTCCACATTTTTCTAAAAATCACAATAATAAATTTTACACTAAAATACCACGAACTTCAAATAAATCAATATTACCGATAAATACCCTTATTTATAAAACTAGGATATTTTCACTAGAAATGTCACCACATAAAATCCACCCTCATTACAACTCTAAAGACGAACAATAAATACTTGAGGCGTATTTTGAAAAGTATATAAAAGTATTTTTACATAAAACCCCCTCAAGTTTTATAAATTACCCTAAGGACCCTAGCAATTATAAGACTTCGATTCACATTCCTGATTGTCTGACTCGGGTTTGAGTCTGATTAATCTGACTTGAATATGATTCAAGTCAATCTATAATCTACAAGTTTCCAATTCAATATGAACACATGAATTCATGAATACAATTATCAATTTATACAACTTAACTGAACCGAACCATGGATATATATTACTTTTACATGATTCTCAGTATTCCATTTACATGACTCTACGGTTACAATCGTTTCCTGATATCATGGTTTCGATCAGTCAGTCAATCAATCTTACAATCAATACAATTTATAAGATAACAATACAAACAAGACATCGCGGGGTTTAAGAGGTAGATTGGTACGAAAGGTGTTAAAGGTGGCATGAGGTAGTCAGATTTAATACACCTAACATGAATCCAGTTGCTGTTGTACCGTGGCATAAACGGTTCCTTATACTACACGAGCCTCTAGTCTCTGGCATATAGAGACTCCCCTTGTATACACCGACATCCTTCTGTACCAAGCTACAAATAACAGCGTTAACACAACATTACAACAATAGTATACAATTTTAAAAGATATCTTCTTATTCTGTCTATTCTACTTTCCTCTCACCTTTGGGACTTACCGAGCGACCTGTTCGCTGACGACATTCTGTTTCTTTCTTCTTTGAATGTCGTCAGGTGATTTGGTCCCGGCAGAAATCGAGCCATCGCAAGAAGACTTGGAGCAGTTTGCTGAAGACCCTGCACTTTAGTTTCATTGTACACTTTTCCTCTCTATACTTTTCATTTACTGTTATGCCACTGTTTAGGCATCTTTTTATTTCAGTTGTATTTCCTTTTATGTATTGTACAAAGAATGTTAATAAATAAAAGTTGCTGTTATTTTTATTTCTTGTCTCTTGTGTATTTATTTTATATTGCTTAGATACGCTTAGCGTATATACTTCTGAGTATATACGTAGCGGACCTCGTCGCGTCCCCTTCGCCGTACACTGGGAAACGGGGTGTGACACGGGGTCATTGTCGTGCTCTGCGAGGACCAGGATTCGCTCTGGACGTTTTCCACAGGGTCAGAAGTGACATAATCCGCGTTCCACGTAGCCAGGAATTTTGCTCTGGATGCTTCCCACGGGTTCACTGCCGTGTTCGGCGAGGACCAGGCTCCGCTCTGGATGCTTCACACGGGGTCATTGCCGTGCTCTGCAAGGACCAGGATCCGCTCTGGACGTTTTCCACGGGGTCAGGAGTGACATAATCCGCGTTCCACGTAGCCAGGAATTTTGCTCTAGATGCTTCCCACGGTTTCGCTGCCGTGTTCAGCAAGGACCAGGCTCCGCTCTGGATGCTTTACACGGGTTCACTGCCGTGCTCTGCGAGGACCAGGATCCGCTCTGGACGTTTTCCATGGGGTCAGGAGTGACATAATCCGCGTTCCACATGGCCAGGAATTTTGCTCTGGATGCTTCCCACTGGTTCACTGCCGTGTTCGGCGAGGATTAGGCTCTGCTCTGGATGCTTCACACGGGGTCATTGCCTGCTCTGCGAGGACTAGGATCCGCTCTGGACGTTTTCCACAGGGTCAGAAGTGACATAATCCGCGTTCCACGTAGCCAGGAATTTTGCTCTGGATGCTTCCCACGGGTTCTCTGCCGTGTTCGGCGAAGACCAGGCTCCGCTCTGGATGCTTCACATGAGGTCATTGCCGTGCTCTGCGAGGACCGGGATCCGCTCTGGGCATTTTCCATGGGGTCAGGAGTGACATAATCCGCGTTCCACTTAGCCAGGAAGGGTTGACTTTATCTGCATTTCACGGAGTCGGAGTTTGACTCTCGGTCATCTGTACACCACCGAGCCATGGAACTGGGAGTTGCCGCTGTTCCGCTTTGCTCGATGTTGTGTCCGTTGTAATAAGACGAATGTTGAGATGATCTCTAGACTGTCTATGAATCATTGAGATTTGGCCTCTCCTTCTGATGAAGCTTGGGGAGGACGGGTGTGATTCCCTCTTTGTTTGCGCCCCAGAATTGTATACAGGGATTGGCATGATATCACCTGTAGGGCATAAAGTTTCATTCTTTCATTTTTTTTGTTTCTTTCCGCGATGCTATATCATTTCAGCTTTTTACATCGCGAAAATCGCGATTGCCCAATCATTTCGGCTATTTTTCGCGGTGCCCAATCATTTCGGCTATTTGTTTTATTTTTACTCGCTGCTTTTATTGCAAGTTGCCCAATCATTTCGGCTATTTTGCATGCATACATTTTTTTACTTGCTGATTTTGTTTGCAAATTGCCCCATCATTTCGGCTATTTCGTATGCATGTGTGGCTTGTCAACTTCTTGCTGCAACCGGTTTAGGTATCAGCACCGCTACAACTGGGATATGGCCAGGAGCGAATCATCATTTGCCTCTGTCGATGTCAGACAAAGGTGGCTTAGCGATCAGGGTTAAGATCATGTCGACTAAGGCTTTTGACTTCATGAGCCGTAAGGGTTTCATAAAGGTATTTCTCCCTGCGAGTCGTGAGGATCTCGTAGGTGCGTTTTCTCCTTAGGAATTGTGAGGACTCCTAAGTGTATGATCTCTTATAAGTTGTAAGGATCTTACAAGAGTGTTTTCCCTTTATAAGTCGAGAGGACTCACAAGGGTTGTTCACCGTGCGAACATATCCCTAGTGACGGATGGGACTTTGCTAGGGAAATGTTTATTCGCGCCCGTGGATTGTATACAAGGGTCAGGATTGAGCCGCTTGTAGGGCAGTATTGGAGGCTGTGGGGGCTGCTTAAGAACAGGTTCAGATCCCTGTAGATTAAGACTTTCAAATCTTATGAGCCGTGAGGGTCCCATAAGAAGATTCTCCTTACGAGTCGTGAGGATCTCGCAAGTGTAATTTCTCCTCAGGAATCTTGAGGATCCCCAAGTGTATTTCTCCCTTGTGAGTCGTAAGGATCTCATGCAGGTGGTTTCTCCTTACAAAGTCGAGAGGACTTTGCAAGTGTCTTTTAACGAGATTGCGCCCTTTCGGGTTTTCACAAAACTCGCTGGCAACCCTGTTGTTTTTACTCACGGAGCCCTTTCGGGTTTTCATCCGTGCCCTTTTTGCTTGTGGACATACCGTTTTTTCTTCTTCTTTTTTTATTCTAATGAGGTTACGCCCTTTCGGTTTTTCACAAGACTCGCCGATAACCCTGCTGTTTTTTCTCATAGAGCCCTTTCGGGTTTTCATCCGTGCCCTTTTTGCTTGTGGACATACCATTTTTTCTCTTCTTTTTTTTATTCTAACGAGGTTGCGCCCTTTCGGGTTTTCACAAGACTCGCCGGTAGCCCTGCTGTTTTTACTCACGGAGCCCATTCGGGTTTTCATCCATGCCCATTTTGCTTATGGGCATACCATTTTCTTTTTTCTTTTTTCTTTCTTCTTTTTTTTTGTATCAGCTTTGGGATGCTGCAATCCACTGTAGTTTATCGACATCTCGGTCAACGGCTAGTTTTAGGACATAGTGGTCCATTGTTAGTTTAAGGACATTTCGGTCCGTCGTTAGTTTAAGGACATTTCAGTCCATTGTTAGTTTAAGGACGTTTCGGTCCGTTGTTAAGGAAGCCGGCTACTACCTATAGAGTTTGGGCTTCGGAAGATAGCGAGCGGACATAGTCGTCGTCATCTGTTATTGACCTAGGTCGTGACTCGTCAGGCGTAGTATTTCTTCAGGAAGCGACCATTAATTGGCCTGAAGCGACTTTCGCCATGCATGTCCACGAGTAGATAGGCTCCACTTTGGTGGACCTTATCTATGATGTACGGGCCTTCATAGTTTGACTCGAATTTCCCCCGCTTGGTGCGATTAGGGATCATAGGTCTTTTGACCACTAGCACGAGTTCGTCTTGGCGGAATGTTCTCGGCCTAGTCAATCTTTCATATGAGCGCGTCATTTTTGCTTTATAAGCCTCTAGATTTTATTGCGCTATGAGCCGGGTTTCGTCAAGGGCGTCGAGCTCCTCGAGCCGAAGGTGAGCATTCTCTTCGTCCGTCAGCTCGTAATGAACTGCCATTCGTAGAGAGGGTAGCTCTATCTCGAAGGGGAGTACCGCTTCTGTACCGAATACTAATGCGTACGGCGTTGTGTTCGTGGCCGTCTTGAACGTAGTCTGGTACGCCCAGAGAGCTTCATGCAGTCTTTCGTGCCAGTCTTTCTTATTCCGGGACACCGTCTTCTTTACAATCTTCGTCAATGTCTTATTGAAAGCCTCAGCTAGACCGTTAGCTCGGGGATTAAACTGAGGAGTATCTCCAGTCTATATTGTGTTGTTATGCGAAGCGGCTGATCTTATGACTTCTGTAGGCTGGCCCGTTATCGGAGATAATCCGTCTCGGAGTTCCGAACTGATAAATGACGTGCGTCTTGAAGAAGTGGAGGATATTCTCCGTCTTTACCTCCCTCAGCGGTACTGCTTCTGCCCATTTGGAGAAGTAATCAGTTGTCGCCAAAATGAATCGATGTCCTCTGGACGATGCTGGTTCGATGGGGCCGATTATGTCAGTCCCCCACATTTCGAACGGCCAGCTAGCCACTGTCAGATGTAGCGGATTCGGATGCTGATGGATGAAGTCCCCGTGAATCTGGCACGAGTGGCACTGCTTCGCGTATTCGAGACAGTCTTGGATCATCGTGGGCCAATAATAACCCATCCGTTTGATTTTCAGCTTCATCTTCGGCCCGGCTTGGTGAGAACCACAGAGTCCGTCATGAGTTTCTTGGACGACTTTCTTTGCCTCTTCAGGTCCCAGGCATCTTAGCCATAAAGAGTCAAATGATCTCTTATACTGGGTATCATTGACGAAGGCGAAAGATAGGGCTCGCTTCATGAGCTGATGTTTTGAGGACGCATCTTCAGGCATTCGACGGGATTTGAAGTATTCTATGAAGACTTCTCTCCAATCCTCAACCGTTTCCTGGTCTTTTACCTGTAGAGCCATTTGCTCGGTCGCTCCCTTCTCCTCGGACGACTCCGGAGATATTTCTGCCGGTGCATGGACTCAACGGCTTTGAACAACGATCCTCACGTCATCGAGGTTTTCGTCAGCCAGTTCTTTAGCGAGCTTGGCTAATGCATCCGTCTTGCTATTTTCCGCACCTGGTATGCTTTCCAAGGTGTAGGAAGGTATTTGGGTCAGCAGTTGCTGTACCCTCTCGTCGTACTTCACCAGTTCTGGTTTGCACGTTTGATAGTCGCCGTTTACTTGACTAACGACCAGTTGGGAATCTCCGTATATGAAGAGGTTTTCAATCCCCATGTCAATGGCGATCTCGAGACCTGCTATCAAAGCTTCGTATTCGGCTTCATTGTTTGTCCTCGGCTCTGTTAAGCAGAAGGCAAAGCGCATTATCTCTTTTTGTGGAGTTACGAAAATGAGGCATACCCCTGATTTGATTATAGGGGTGTTTTGCTTGCGCTTCTTCATGGAAGACGCTCCATCGAAGTAAAGTTCACATCGGGTATCATTTCCGTCGATCGTGTCAAACGCTTGTTCGTCTGGCAATTCGCAGTTCAAGGGAGAATCGGCAGGTATCGGATGCTCAGCGAGGAAGTCGACGATGGCCTGTCCCTTCACTGTCTTAAGAGGCTGATACATTATTGAGAATTCCATCAAGAGCAAGGCCCATTTAGCGAGCCGCCCCGTCAATATGGCCTTTGACATCAAATACTTGAGAGGATCCACCTTCGATATGAGACGGACGTCATGCGCCAATGCATAGTGCCTGAGCTTCGTTATCGCGAAGATTAATGCCAGACAGTGTTTTTCGATGGGAGAATAATTGCTTTCTGCCCCCAGTAGAACTCGACTCAAATAGTAGAGGGCTCTCTCCTTCCCTTGGTCATTCTCTTGTGCCCATAATGCGCCTAAGGAACCTTCAAGGGCGGTTGTATACAGAATGAGGGGTTTTCCCTTGACCGAAGCAGCCAGTACTGGCGGATTCTGTAGGTACTGCTTGATTTCGTCCAGTGCGTCTTGGCATTTGTGATCCCAGATGAACGGGGTTCCCTTCTTCATCAGGTGGCTGTAAGGACGACACTTGCCTGAGAGATTGGCTATAAATCTCTGAATATACACGAGCTTCCCTTGGAGAGACCGAAATTGCTTGAGAGTCCTTGGCGGGGGCATCTCCGTAATTGCCTTGATCTTTGACGGATCTATCTCGATACCTCGGTGTCGGACGATGAATCCCAGGAATTTGCCCGAGGAAACACCGAACACACATTTGAGAGGGTTCATCTTCAAGTTGTATTGCCGAAGGCATTGAAATACGGTCTTCAGATGCTCTAAATGCTCCTCGTATGATTTGCTTTTCACCATGAGGTCGTTGATATAGCATTCGACGATTTCATGTATGAGATCATCGAAGATTTTCGTCATGGCCCTCTGATAGGTGGCACCGGCGTTCTTTAGACCGAAAGGCATTACCTTGTAGCAGAATATGCCCAAAGGGGTCCGGAAAGTGATATACTTCTGGTCCTCGGGATGCATTTTTATCTGATTATATCTTGACGATCCGTCCATGAAGGAGAAGACTTCGTGAGTGGACGTATTGTCTATCATCAATTTGGTGACTGACACTGGGAAGTCGTCCTTCGGGCAAGCTTTATTGCGATCCCGAAAGTCTACACATATGCGCACTGTCCCATTTTCTTCATTACCGGGACGATGTTGGCGATCCAGTCAGGATACTGAACCTCTTGGATGAAGCCAGAGTCGATCAGCTTCTTGACTTCGGCATTGATACTCATCTCGAGCTCAAGCCGCATTCTTCTCGGCGCTTGTTTGATCGGCTTGACGTCTGGAGATATCGCCAATTTGTGCACAGCGATCTCTGGGTCTAGTCCTTGCATCTCGGAATAGTTCCACGCGAAGCAATCCTTATGCTGCATAAGCACGTCCTTTAGTATAGCTGCTCTTTCTTCAGACAGCAACTCACTGACGAATGTCGGCCGCGGATCACTCGTCGTCCCCAAATCAATTTTCTTGAGATCATCTGCAGTAGTATGTATTCCATCTTCTAGCTCTTTCGGCACCGGTGGAAACTCTGAGATCACCTCGTCATCATTGTTTTCGAAGCACCATGGGAGATCATTCATACCCTCAGGGTCTTCTTTTGGTAGCGTTATCATATGACAAGTACGAGCTCGCTTCCAAGATCGATGTTGATCTGGTTCTACTCTTGCTGTATGCGCGGCTTTTGGTTCGTCCTTCTGCGGCGGAGTTATCCTCCAACTGCAAGATAGAGCGAACTTGCCAAGCTGATATTGGTCTTCGACCCAGTTCTTGAAGGTGAAGCGGTCTTCAAGAGGATGTCCTATGGCTCAGAGATAAGAGCAATAGTCTGGATGAGAAACTTCGCCTGCTTGCTCGGGGTGCTTGGACTCCGGGAGTATAATCAGTTGATGTCTTATGGCGAGATCGAATATCTTCCGTGTTTTGTTCTGAGGAAATGAGTATGCTCGACTCATCTTCTTTATAAGAGACGAATCTGGATTGCTCGATTCCTGATCGCGTGGCTTCTTGGTCTCGCTTTGTCGCTCTCGAACACTTTTCCCGCTCCTTGATTTATTTTTGCCTCTGCGTCGGGCCTTTTGTATGACGGGTTGACAGGGAGGAGCATTTTCATCTTTCGCAGCCTGTTGAAGAAGGCGTTGCGACCTGGCTTTCTCGTAGATGGTCATTTCGCGATTATGGTCGTCTCGAACCTTTTGATTTGCTTCCCTTATAAGCTTGTCCATTTGTTCTTCGAATGACGGACTGGGCATTTTCACGGTGGGAGTTCTTTCTGGTTCAGGATTAGCATATTCCCACAGAGCATCTCCTTCTTCATCAAAGTCATGTATGACGTAACAGTCGCGGGATTGCTCCCGTTTCTTGGATTGAACATATCCAAGCCCGATCGTTTCCATTTTTCTGTTGGGCAATTTCCGCTGAGTTCCAGGGACGTTCCAGATCCTGTTATAGAACCGTGCTTGTCGAGAAGTTTGTTTAAGGGGTACACCTTGGCGTCTCAAGAGTCTCCTTAGTCCGTCTGTGTAATATCTGGGCAAACGGATGGGCTGGAGCCTGTCGAGTGTGGAATCCGCGCCGTGCCAGATTTCTTTCTCCACTTTAGTTTCCCCTGATCGGTAGAATAAGATTGCCTTTTCACCTTCTCGCCTGGGAGGGACATAGAACGTCTGCAGCTCTTCCACACCGTAGGTATCAAGCGCGTCTAGTTCTTTATGATGCTTGGGTGGAACTATGGCAATTTGCAAATTTTGCTCTTCATCAGCGAATGTTTGTATTGAAGGCCGAGCAGAGAATATAGCATGGATCTCATCTTCCGAGTCGCTGCCAAAGATCAACATAGGAGCGGATGGTCCCGGCATGTTATACTGGGGTGGACCCGAATAAAGTATCTCTTCCTCTTTCTCGGTATCACTCCCGAAGACCGGAATGGTGGTGATAGTTTTGTTCTCCGGTTTGTGACATCTCTCCGTGTCCTTGAAATCTGGCAAGAAGTATTTTGCATCTTTCTATTTTCGGACTTCGTTCACGGAGAATGCGTTTAGCTCTCCTGTTACAGTATACTCGAGACCATCCTTGAAATATTTCATACAATAATGTTGTGTCGAAGGGATGATGTTGTACTCGTATAATCAGGGCCGACCGAGCAAAGCATTATAGCATGTCTTGGCGTCGATGACGTGAAATTTAATATCTGTGACGAGTAAACTGAAGCGCAGCGTCAGTATCACAGACCCGAGGATCCTTGATGACTGGGAATCGAAGCCGGAGATGGTGATTTTATCACGAGCGAGATGCTGAACGCTCATGCATATTTCCTTCAACACCCTTACGTTAAGGAGGTTGACGAAGGACCCATTATCGACCAGGATTTTACCTATCTTGATGTCATGACAGTACCCGGTGACATATAGGGGACGGTTGTGCTTGCACGTCCCGAGGAGGAGATCTTCATCGCCGAAGGTAATATCGGCTGTGTGTACTTCTTCGAGTTCGTCCTTCATCTTTTTTTCGGCGAGAAAAGCTTGGAATTGCTCTGGCTCTTGTAGCGCCTAGATCAATGAGTCCCTTGCTTCTTTTGATAGTAAAAGAGCGTCGAGAATGCTGAGCTGCGAGAGTAACTTCCTCAAGTGTGCTAGAATGTTGTAGTCCACCTTACTTTTCCTTGGCGGGTCCTTGGCGGTCAGCTCTTTCATGACTTGGTCTTTGTCACGACCCGAAAGTACGGAACATGACCGGCACTTAAACTACGAACGTCTCGAGGCGTACGTAATCTAAGTAAACCGAAAACCCAGAAATCCAAACCAAGAAAAGTAGTAGAGTGCAGGAAAAACCAACTTAAAGCAAGTAATTTCAATAGCATAAGCCGAATTATGCGGTTTTTAAAACATCAAAAATTTACTGAAAATTTCGGCAGAGTCTCCTTTGTAAATACTGGCCCCCAACGGGATACAACATGAATAGTATATGAAATCAAGAAAAAAGGCATCCCCAAGCGGGAGCTAGCTCTTCGTCAATCGACGGTCACAACCACACAAGCAATAATTATACAACGCCAACGGCGAGGATCAAAAACTCAAAAGGGAACTCAAAACCACCAGAAATATAACGAGCGACTCTAAGGTCGAAAGAGTAAACAACACTGGTCTCTATCTCAATAGATACATGTTTGGTTGATGGAACTTCTAGATACAACAGAATAATGATATACAAGATATATAATGGGGGTATGATACAAGTAAACCCACCTACTAGCAAATCACCCGAAGGAAACTGAGCCCGCAAGCTGTAAGGAAACCTGTACGGCAAATCTGCAAGAAACTGGGGCACAACGGGGGTGAGTTGCCAACTCGTGAATAGAAAAACATCTACGCACAGAAATCGCATAAATAACGCAACCTAGGTCAATGATCATAAAATATCCTCAAATATATGTATAACAGGCAGCCTATGACAATGTTTACGGTAATATCTAACCCGAGTATAATTTCATGTGTCCGTGTCAGTGCCTCAGGTAGCAATATATCATATGAATGAGGTATGAATGCATGAAACAGAATACATGTAAATGAAGAAACTGTTTTCATAAATTAGTGAGATTTCCTTCGTATTTTTAAACTGAGGTATCATAATGAAATCAGTATCAACAATGTCTAGCATCGACACAAAACATAAATCTCACTGTCTCGAAATATCAATATCTCAAGCTCAATATCTAGGGCGCCGTCAGTCCGGACCGGCCCCTACCATCCATCTCAAGACCACGACGGTATCCTCCGGATATCCGACGCGTCGGGTAATATCACCGGTAGGTAGTGCTCCCCAGCTAGGCTCAACGTCAACACCACATTCCTCTTGCCCCGGGGTACCATACCGGGCCCACCATGTACCCGTGACGGTTCCTCCACTCCTCGACACGGATCTCCAAAACCACAGCAAACTCATGGTGGGCGACACTTTACATCACTAGAAAACCGCAACATTTTATATTTTAAAAGATCATAAGTTGTAAATTTTGCGGCTTTCCCCGAAATCCAGAAATATCAGAAATCTCAAGAAATCATCACAAGTGCATATGTCAATGATAATGAACTAGGCATGAACAACTGAATAACAGTATGCATGAAGTGGTAGGTAATAACTACAATGTCTAATATGGCATATAAGGGAAGTACACTAATATCGTGTCAAAACTACCAGCTAACAATCTAAGTCAAGCAATTATATTCTCTAAAGTGTACGTGACATGGCAATTACCGATGAAGATGTGTGTGAGCCGGCAAGTAGGTGTACGTGGTACATACGCATCATCGGTAATAGTGCTGGTGTCCTAACAGCATGATATCAATAATGGAATATGCAGCAAAATAAATATGCGAGGCAGAGCGAACAGCAATAATGTGCGGGAGCTGAATACTAGACACAACGATAACTAATCTGCAATAATCTAATATAAGTCCTACGAATGGTGCCTTTTGAAATAACACGAATCATGGGGTTTTGAAAATAGGGGCTACGGTGTTTTTATGAAAAGATACGTCGTTTTTTGAAATATCCGTAGATTCTCTTGAGCTGTTTTTAAAAATGCCCACGCTTCGTTAGTTTTTGAAATAGGTAAGGAGTCTAATCTAATCTAACAACTACACTAAACTATACGGCTGAACTAACAAGCTGAACTACAGGTAAGGAAACCGCCTATCATCTGAGTCGATACATATACATACCTGTATATGTATAGTCGGTGATCCCGCCTCAATAATATCATATCCGATACCATATCTATAATCAGGCATCCCAAGTCAAGAGTGCGGATCAATCATCAATATAGCTCGTACGTAAATCCGTCGTACGGCATCCCAATCTGGGTACGGTTCAATATCACATTCATCATACTATTCACCTGGTATCCTCTTTATCAAATATCATGATCGGGGTACTGATCTACGTCTAGTACCATACTGATACCGCCTACGTATGCTTGGACGTGTGTGAAACACTACGTCAAGGACCCGCTACAACGTCATGTAGTATCTAAGATACGAACCCTGCTATATCACCGATCTCACGGCCTCAAATCAAATCTCATCGACTCAGCTCAATCCCAAGTATCATCATCAATCCGTACGTGAACACATAGTCCCATACCCATGTGAACACATAACTATAAAGAATCCCATGAGCACATATCAATAGAAATGTATGCAAGTATGTATGTGTGTATGTGTGTGTAACACTACCCTAGGGTTCGCAACACTAAAGTAATCCAACACACCAATATCCATCCTAAGCATCGTTATTAATCCCAAATAACATATAATAATTGTTGGTGTGTATACGCATCCGTATACACCACCACGGACTGCGGGGGTGCTATACGCCATCCACCCGACTTCTCCCCGTACATATAAATCTACTCACCTGGTCCTCGCTAGCCGGTGCCGACGTCGCCACGCGCTTGCTTGTCGTCTCGAAGTCCACATGGAGGTACCTACATATCATAACGCACCATATCTCATTAAAATCCGACTCATGATCAAAACGACGCACGAATCCCACATAGGTCAAAACCTATGGTTGCTTTCACAAATCAACCCAAAAACCCTCGACGTCGGCGTACAAACGCCAAACCATCGAGAAAAACCCAAATACACTCATTTGCACATTCACGAACACTAATTTTAATATAAACTAGGTTGAAACTCACAAAACCGCCAATTTCACTCAAAAAGTCATTTTTCCGAAAATCTAGCAAGCACAATTCGCCGTTTTTGTACAAAACACAATATTTAAATGAATGTAGCGGCCAATATATTTATTAACTATCTTAAATAAGTCATAAAAACCATTTCCATAATTTAAACTCATAAATTTGCATAATTTCCAAAATCCTAGTTTGCAAAATATCAAATTTAACACCCTTTAAAGCAAAATTCACAATTCATCAATTAAGCTTCGTTTTGCATGAACCAAAGTCATTAAACCACTCATTATAATAGTTATAATGACATGAACACTTAATTATATTTTAATCTAAGCATTTGACAATTTTTCAAAAACTCTAGTTAGCAAAAACAAAACTTAATTTAGACATTTCCATGCAACAATATGAAATTTAACTACTAAATTACTTTCTACAAATTCTAAGATGGTAAGCTACCCATCACAACCATAATCCCATTACTCCAAACCCTAACTTGAAATCAACCTCATTCTTGAATTTTTCAAACATGCAATTAGAACCAATCTAAAACCTAATTAAACACTTAATAAGCTAACATAAAGCAATTAAACAACAATTTCACTAAAGGGTTAAAATTTATACCTCCCAATTGAGTTCTAGCATGCAAATTCTAGCCTCCAAAAGTAGCTTCCATGCTCCTAGATCCATGCTAGATAGGCAAGAAATAATGGGTAGGAGTTGGATTTGGAAAAAGCTTTGAAATTGTATGGATTTTGAAGCTTTTTCTTGGATTTTTGAAGCAAAATAGTGTGGATTTTGGGGGGGGGGAAGGGCTGCTGTTGTGGGATCATTTTCGGCCAGAAGTGGGTGAGGGGAGAGAGAGGGAGGTGAGGAAAATGCAAGGGAGGAAAGTCAAGGTCAAGGTAAGGTCAAAGTCTAACTACTTTATCTATTTTCTAATCTTTTCTTTTATTTCTTTTCATTTCTTTTTCCTTTGCAAACCAAGTGGGGAAAAAGTGAGGGCTGCTAAATTTGGCTAAGGGGAGGGGTAAGTGGGGGTGTGTGGGTGTGGGCACGGGTGTGGGGTGATGAAAAATGATAAATACAATACCCCAAACATCCATTTACGCTAAAAAAAGCCTTTTTTCTTCAATAATTTCTAAACCGTTTTGGCAAATGATTTCGTTCCAAAAACTACATGACAAATTTTTATTTAATGTTTTATGATGCACAAAATTTGTTTCAACTCATTCCAATTTGTAATTTTCCCTAATTAAATGTATTAGTGACGGCTTAAAATAATAATAAAATAATATTTTTTTCAGAAAATTTGAAATTTCACCAGCGGCTCAATAAACACCAAATAATAGCAATTACATAGCTAGAATATGTATATTTAATTTTTATAATAAGATATTTGTATTTTGACTTTTTACAGAAAACCCTCTCATTTTACCGATTTTCCGAAATTTCACCGAAACGATTTTCAAAACGCTACAATCTTCCTCCCTTAAAGAAATTCGGTCCCCGAATTTAAATTCAAACTCCCCCAATTACTAAAACATCTAAGAAAAACCACCAAGTCGTCGGGGCTCCGAAATTGTAAATACATAAAACAAATCGTAGCGCAGCGCATGCGCTTGAAAAATGAGTATATAACTCAAATCAAAACTCCGTCAAGCATCCCGCGATCATCGGAGTCGTGGAGAAGACATCAATGCCAAATCCAAATCAAAACCAATATGATATAACTCGAAACTATAAATGTAAATATCGAATCTATATCTGTAAATATCTGAAGGAAATGCATGCCAAATCTCTTTAAGTCGCTGTGCAACGCGTATAACACTGCACAGTGGCGGATGTCTACCATAAGAAAATAACTATATACATATATACTTTTGTTTGAAATGTACGTTCCGCCGTTTTGGAAACAATTTAGAAGGGTCTCCTTGTTTTAAACATTTCGTGTCATATCAGACACGTAGGTAAATACTGAGGCTATAGCTCGCTTTTTGGAAATCCCTTCAATAACTATCAATGCATGCAAAATGTATTCAGGTACTGTCCTCTGACTAGTCCTGCTCAGTACGAAAACACATAGCAATATCATAAAAACGTACTGCTCTATAAGAAATCAATCCCAAAATATGCACATGAATACTACGTGCGTCTGGTGCGCACGGAAATAAAAATCCATATGTGTGCCATACATATGCACAGAAACAAGATCTAAGTGCATCGGGTATGCACAAAGCATCTGTCGTAGGCAACGTGTATTCCTGACAGCAAAATCAGGTGCATCTGACATGCACGAAAAATCTCGATTTAGTGCATCTGGTGTGCACCAAAATCGCATCTCAAGACATGCGCTCAACATGCGCGAAAATCTAAATCAGGTGCATCCATCGTGCACGAAATCATGAAATCCAATATCAAGCACCGAACGTGCGCAAAATCACTCAGGTGCACAAGGTGCACAAAACAAATATCGAGTATCACAATCGAAATCGAAGTCCAGTGCATCTAAGTGCACAAAAGGCGTATCACTGCACTGCAAGCATATATAAACTATACAGAGTGCAGAAACCAAATCGTGTGCGTGCATATGCACAAAACCAACTCAACTGTTTAAAATCGTAAAATCACAAACATGTGAAACCAAAGAACGAAACGATATCAAGTGCAACACTGTGCAAAGATCGTAAATCCTCAATCATCAAAATCAAATAATACGGATAAATCACTCAAAACATCGTAATCAATAATGGCGGAATAGTACTGCTCAAGCGCATCCTCTAAGAATCTCGGCAACTGTCGCGGTCACTAGTGGGACGTCTCGTCGATGATCATGAACTCTGTCCTGCTGGCGTGCGTAACCATGACCACTTCGGGGTCAAGGTCTTCACTGTGAATTACCAATTTTTCGGTCCATCGGCTCATCGGCCCTGTCAGGTGTGCTAACGGGGACGATTCCGTTCTGGCACTCCTCTGGTCATCTCTTGGTCAATCATCGCGACCACTCGTAAGACAGCATATCACTGGCGTCGGCCTCTGGCTCTCTGAATGTACGTGACACATCTGATCCTGGGTGCAAGTATCATTGCAGTAGTGTCCTGGAAGGAATCCTGCTCACGGTCTCTTCCATATCTTGTCTCTGCCAACTGTCCGGAAGTCATTATCCTTTCCTATATCTGCCTCTTGCTCTGGAACGACAGCATACTCATCGCGACTCCTTCTGGAAGGTAAGTCCAAGTACCATGCCTCGGCATGCGCATCGCCTCTCTGATGTTGGCGGAGTGGAACATCATCTCATCTAGATCTGGTGCGAACCTCTTACTCCACTTTTCTCTAATGTCGTCTGCTTTGGACTCATCTCGTCGCGGCTGCATGGACTGAGCTCCAACGGCTATCCTCGTATCTGGAGTCTCCCAAGAATGCATTTCACCAACTAGCATCCGAATTAAGTCGAGCCATCCGATCGAGTCGTCAAAACCTCATAATCCCCCAAGAGCTCAACCTCTTGGGCACAGTTTAATAGTATCGAGTACATACCACAGCATCGGTGGTCCAGCCGTAGAAGGGCAAACCTAAGCCTCACTAATGGCGCCGCAGAACTGCCGCAAACCCTAAGGTTCAAAGGCTTTCACACGGTCATTAAGTCGAGTTAGGGTTTCATTCTTCTAGAGGGACCATAGAATTGCCTGCATGTCTTTCCGACTATCTTAAACTTGGAATAATAGGTTTCTGACATTCGATCGTCTCTGTCGACTCCCAACGTCTCCGCGTGAAGTCGTCTCTAGCTGGAATCAATCTATCTGATGACCTCGCATCGGGGTAAGCGAACGAACCACCTGTCCTAGTCATTCATCATCGGGTGACTAGCGACCTTCTATCATCTATTCGTACAACTCGCCCCGCCATAGTCCCAACATATGGGGCGATATCTCGTCGCTCGCAGCAACAACTGGCTCGCTCGTCTGCACGCTGAACAGTGTCTCAATCATCAGGAGTAAGCAACACACCAACGGTCATCAAAATCTGGCTGGCCTCTGTCAGTGGCTCAATCCTCTAGTGTCGATCGGCACATCCGAGTAACCTCATAAAGGCGATCCGCCAAACGCTCGCGGCGCGGAAACACAGTAAAAAGACACATCTCTGCGATCGTGTGTCGCCGGAATTTCGCCCTGGTCAGTCCTCGTTCGTGACGAACTTGTGCTGACCGCAACTCTAGCCGTAGCTCTCCCTGCCCGTAACCGTAGCAGCAAAACCAAACTGGTACCGATGAGGCTAGATCAGGAAGGAATATAATACTGAACAAGGAAATGTACATCCTAAGGCTCCTTAAGTGGAGTGGCGTGTCGTAAATATGCCGCGGAACATACCAACGGTACGTCACTCTACTTTAGTCATCTATTCCATCAACCAAGGGTCATCCTACGCTCCGAAGGTTAAAACCTAACGCTCTGATACCAACTTTGTCACGACCCGAAAGTACGGAACATGACCGGCACTTAAACTACGAACGTCTCGAGGCGTACGTAATCTAAGTAAACCGAAAACCCAGAAATCCAAACCAAGAAAAGTAGTAGAGTGCAGGAAAAACCAACTTAAAGCAAGTAATTTCAATAGCATAAGCCGAATTATGCGGTTTTTAAAACATCAAAAAATTTCTGAAAATTTCGGCAGAGTCTCCTTTGTAAATATTGGCCCCCAACGGGATACAACATGAATAGTATATGAAATCAAGAAAAAAGGCATCCCCAAGCGGGAGCTAGCTCTTCGTCAATCGACGGTCACAACCACACAAGCAATAATTATACAACGCCAACGGCGAGGATCAAAAACTCAAAAGGGAACTCAAAACCACCAGAAATATAACGAGCGACTCTAAGGTCGAAAGAGTAAACAACACTGGTCTCTATCTCAATAGATACATGTTTGGTTGATGGAACTTCTAGATACAACAGAATAATGATATACAAGATATATAATGGGGGTATGATACAAGTAAACCCACCTACTAGCAAATCACCCGAAGGAAACTGAGCCCGCAAGCCGTAAGGAAACCTGTACGGCAAATCTGCAAGAAACTGGGGCACAACGGGGGTGAGTTGCCAACTCGTGAATAGAAAAACATCTACGCACAGAAATCGCATAAATAACACAACCTAGGTCAATGATCATAAAATATCCTCAAATATATGTATAACAGGCAGCCTATGACAATGTCTAGGGTAATATCTAACCCGAGTATAATTTCATGTGCCCGTGTCAGTGCCTCAGGTAGCAATATATCATATGAATGAGGTATGAATGCATGAAACAGAATACATGTAAATGAAGAAACTGTTTTCATAAATTAGTGAGATTTCCTTCGTATTTTTAAACTGAGGTATCATAATGAAATCAGTATCAACAGTGTCTAGCATCGACACAAAACATAAATCTCACTGTCTCGAAATATCAATGTCTCAAGCTCAATATCTAGGGCGCCGTCAGTCCGGACCGGCCCCTACCATCCATCTTAAGACCACGACGGTATCCTCCGGATATCCGACGCGTCGGGTAATATCACCGGTAGGTAGTGCTCCCCAGCTAGGCTCAACGTCAACACCACATTCCTCTTGCCCCGGGGTACCATACCGGGCCCACCATGTACCCGTGACGGTTCCTCCACTCCTCGACACGGATCTCCAAAACCACAGCAAACTCATGGTGGGCGACACTTTACATCACTAGAAAACCGCAACATTTTATATTTTAAAAGATCATAAGTTGTAAATTTTGCGGCTTTCCCCGAAATCCAGAAATATCAGAAATCTCAAGAAATCATCACAAGTGCATATGTCAATGATAATGAACTAGGCATGAACAACTGAATAACAGTATGCATGAAGTGGTAGGTAATAACTACAATGTCTAATATGGCATATAAGGGAAGTACACTAATATCGTGTCAAAACTACCAGCTAACAATCTAAGTCAAGCAATTATATTCTCTAAAGTGTACGTGACATGGCAATTACCGATGAAGATGTGTGTGAGCCGGCAAGTAGGTGTACGTGGTACATACGCATCATCGGTAATAGTGCTGGTGTCCTAACAGCATGATATCAATAATGGAATATGCAGCAAAATAAATATGCGAGGCAGAGCGAACAGCAATAATGTGCGGGAGCTGAATACTAGACACAACGATAACTAATCTGCAATAATCTAATATAAGTCCTACGAATGGTGCCTTTTGAAATAACACGAATCATGGGGTTTTGAAAATAGGGGCTACGGTGTTTTTATGAAAAGATACGTCGTTTTTTGAAATATCCGTAGATTCCCTTGAGCTGTCTTTAAAAATGCCCACGATTCGTTAGTTTTTGAAATAGGTAAGGAGTCTAATCTAATCTAACAACTACACTAAACTATACGGCTGAACTAACAAGCTGAACTACAGGTAAGGAAACCGCCTATCATCTGAGTCGATACATATACATACCTGTATATGTATAGTCGGTGATCCCGCCTCAATAATATCATATCCGATACCATATCTATAATCAGGCATCCCAAGTCAAGAGTGCGGATCAATCATCAATATAGCTCGTACGTAAATCCGTCGTACGGCATCCCAATCTGGGTACGGTTCAATATCACATTCATCATACTATTCACCTGGTATCCTCTTTATCAAATATCATGATCGGGGTACTGATCTACGTCTAGTACCATACTGATACCGCCTACGTATGCATGGACGTGTGTGAAACACTACGTCAAGGACCCACTACAACGTCATGTCGTATCTAAGATACGAACCCTGCTATATCACCGATCTCACGGCCTCAAATCAAATCTCATCGACTCAGCTCAATCCCAAGTATCATCATCAATCCGTACGTGAACACATAGTCCCATACCCATGTGAACACATAACTATAAAGAATCCCATGAGCACATATCAATAGGAATGTATGCAAGTATGTATGTGTGTATGTGTGTGTAACACTACCCTAGGGTTCGCAACACTAAAGTAATCCAACACACCAATATCCATCCTAAGCATCGTTATTAATCCCAAATAACATATAATAATTGTTGGTGTGTATACGCATCCGTATACACCACCACGGACTGCGGGGGTGCTATACGCCATCCACCCGACTTCTCCCCGTACATATAAATCTACTCACCTGGTCCTCGCTAGCCGGTGCCGACGTCGCCACGCGCTTGCTTGTCGTCTCGAAGTCCACATGGGGGTACCTACATATCATAACGCACCATATCTCATTAAAATCCGACTCATGATCAAAACGACGCACGAATCCCACATAGGTCAAAACCTATGGTTGCTTTCACAAATCAACCCAAAAACCCTCGACGTCGGCGTACAAACGCCAAACCATCGAGAAAAACCCAAATACACTCATTTGCACATTCACGAACACTAATTTTAATATAAACTAGGTTGAAACTCACAAAACCGCCAATTTCACTCAAAAAGTCATTTTTCCGAAAATCTAGCAAGCACAATTCGCCGTTTTTGTACAAAACACGATATTTAAATGAATGTAGCGGCCAATATATTTATTAACTATCTTAAATAAGTCATAAAAACCATTTCCATAATTTAAACTCATAAATTTGCATAATTTCCAAAATCCTAGTTTGCAAAATATCAAATTTAACACCCTTTAAAGCAAAATTCACAATTCATCAATTAAGCTTCGTTTTGCATGAACCAAAGTCATTAAACCACTCATTATAATAGTTATAATGACATGAACACTTAATTATATTTTAATCTAAGCATTTGAAATTTTTTCAAAAACTCTAGTTAGCAAAAACAAAACTTAATTTAGACATTTCCATGCAACAATATGAAATTTAACTACTAAATTACTTTCTACAAATTCTAAGATGGTAAGCTACCCATCACAACCATAATCCCATTACTCCAAACCCTAACTTGAAATCAACCTCATTCTTGAATTTTTCAAACATGCAATTAGAACCAAACTAAAACCTAATTAAACACTTAATAAGCTAACATAAAGCAATTAAACAACAATTTCACTAAAGGGTTAAAATTTATACCTCCCAATTGAGTTCTAGCATGCAAATCCTAGCCTCCAAAAGTAGCTTCCATGCTCCTAGATCCATGCTAGATAGGCAAGAAATAATGGGTAGGAGTTGGATTTGGAAAAAGCTTTGAAATTGTATGGATTTTGAAGCTTTTTCTTGGATTTTTGAAGCAAAATAGTGTGGATTTTGGGGGGGGGGGGGAAGGGCTGCTGTTGTGGGATCATTTTTAGCCAGAAGTGGGTGAGGGGAGAGAGAGGGAGGTGAGGAAAATGCAAGGGAGGAAAGTCAAGGTCAAGGTAAGGTCAAAGTCTAACTACTTTATCTATTTTCTAATCTTTTCTTTTATTTCTTTTCATTTCTTTTTCCTTTGCAAACCAAGTGGGGAAAAAGTGAGGGCTGCTGAATTTGGCTAAGGGGAGGAGTAAGTGGGGGTGTGTGGGTGTGGGCACGGGTGTGGGCTGATGAAAAATGATAAATACAATACCCCAAACATCCATTTACGCTAAAAAAAGCCTTTTTTCTTCAATAATTTCTAAACCGTTTTGGCAAATGATTTCGTTCCAAAAACCACATGACAAATTTTTATTTAATGTTTTATGATGCACAAAATTTGTTTCAACTCATTCCAATTTGTAATTTTCCCTAATTAAATGTATTAGTGACGGCTTAAAATAATAATAAAATAATATTTTTTTCAGAAAATTTGAAATTTCACCAGCGGCTCAATAAACACCAAATAATAGCAATTACATAGCTAGAATATGTATATTTAATTTTTATAATAAGATATTTGTATTTTGACTTTTTACAGAAAACCCCCTCATTTTACCGATTTTCCGAAATTTCACCGAAACGATTTTCAAAACGCTACAGTCATCTAGGGCGATATTTTCAGAGACCTTCTCTTTTCCTTTATCTTTTCTGTTCGCGGGTCCAAGATTCTTTTCTGGCAGCGTACGATTGCGCAGCTGGATATTTTCACAGGTCTTCGATTCTCCCTCCTTTCCCGAGGTGGATTCCTTGAATAGAGGGCCAAGAGTCATCTCTTCATCGGAGTCGCTCCCGAACGTGAGAACTTGCGATCCCCCAGCGTTAACCATGCGACAGTTGCCGGTAGTTCTTCCACGCTCTTCGGTCGTATTTCTTCGCTCCCGACGAGTTTTGTATTTCATCTGCTTAAAATGTTGCCGGTGAGCAATATATCCCTGCCACCATCTTTTAAAAGCGTCGCATTCTTCGGTGGATTGCGAAATCTTTCGATGATATGAGCAGTAGCTAGGATGCATCTCTGCTTCACCGACAGTGTTTTCTTCGGAGGGTGGTAGCTTCATTCCCATCGATATGGCTTTAGCAAACCTTTTCCTCGTCTTGAACTTGTTTTTATTCACGACTGATGTCCCTTGATTCGGCAGGAGTGTCTCGACTCTTTCGTCCAGTCACCGACGCTTGGCCTTTTCAAATATGGCCATCTCACGCTCCCGATCAGTTTTACTTTTCAAAAAAGCTTCGTTTAAGAATGCGTCGATCATTTCGTCTGACGGCCCTAGAAGTTCCGGTTCAGAACCTGCCCCTAGTCTCTTGGTGCAAGGAGCTTCTTCATCATCTATCAAGGAGTGAGAGATCACATGGCAACTTGCCACGTAATCCTCAGATTCGTCCGACGAGCCTTCTCCATCATCTCCGTCTTCAAGGACGTGACCGAGGAATTCTTGGAGCGTGATTGGGGTCCGCGCCTTCTGGTTATACTCTTCCAGCGTTTTGATCTGTTTCTGCAGGTCCGTGCGCTTGTCGCCAGGCTTCACGGGCTTTTTGGATTTCTTCTTCTTTTTCGAAGATTTCGACAGCTGGATATGAACACTTTGGTTATCACCACCAACCTTTGGATTTGGGTGCGGCTTCAGCATCCCTTTGATGATCTGGGGTTCTAGCAGATTCTTCCACCTGATTGCCGGGCATGTCTGGAGCTCACTCAGCATCCTTTTGGTTTTGGCCGAAAGAGCCACCTCCCATGGAGCTTCCTCGACAAAAGAGCATGTTGCCCCCGGTGTGTCCGTCTTTTTAGGAGTGTGCGGTTGTGGTGGGTTTACTTTCCACTTCTCAGACAACGCAAACTTGCCTTGTATGTACTGATCCTCGATCCATCCTTTAAAGACGAAGCAATTTTTGATTGGATGGCATACCGTTTGGTGGTAAGGGAAATAATTGGGATTATTCACTTCGCCGGGTTGCGATGGTCGCCTTGGATTCGGTAAATTGATAAACCTGTTGCGCATCGCCAGCTCGAATAGTCTCTTCATTTTGTCCCGTGGGAATGAGTAAGGACGTTTCATCTTCTCATTATAATAGCGTCGTCTCTCTTCCAGTTGATCCGCTAGCTTTGGGACACTGGGCTGCTGTTGGGTGTTCGCAACGAAGATCGCCTTCCCTTTACCCTTTTCGTTCCGCGGTTCCGGCTTCGGGAGAGATGGTCTATGACCCATCTGATCCATCTGGGCTAGCTTGTCGATTAGAGCCTGGAACGTGGTCGGTTTGAAGAACATCATGAACTGTGAAATAGTTGCATGAGGATATAGGGTGCCTACAAACATGCCCACCGCCGGTGTTTCTTCGATGCGCTGTTCGCACTTCGACCACAGATTCCGCCATCGGATTGCGTACTAAACCCACATCTCGCCCGGCTTCACCTTGGCATTGATCAATGCCGTTATTGGGGTGCGTTCACTAGCACTTGCGAATCGTTGCGTAAACAACAACTCCATTTCCGCGAAAGTTTTGACGGGGTCATTTGGAAGTTCGAAGTACCACTTAAATGCCGTCTCCGATAACTTCCGACGAATTGGCGAAGCAAGAGCTTATCATCGCCACCGGTGTTGCCGCAAAGAGCCCTGAACTGGGCGACGTGCTGATAGGGATTACCTGTCCCCTTGTACACATGGAATTTCGGGATCGTATAGCCCGGCGGGTACTTTATCTGATCATACCATCCTGGATACGGTCGCCCAGTTCTAACAATTTGCCCAGCCGCTTCATTCGCCTAGTGAACTCGTATCTGCTGAGCGATATAATCGTCCAGTGCAGCTTTGGAGATGGTCTCTTCCTTGGCTGCTGATAGAGCCGGCAGAGGGTTTGATGTTTCTCCTCTATCATCTTCAATTATCATTAGAAGATCTTCGACTGGGGGATCTGGTTGGATTATCATGCCCACCATATCCTGGAATAGAAGGGCCATTTGCTTTATATTGTCCGCTTGTTCCGCAGCCTCCTTGTCCTTCTTTTCGAGCATTCTCCGAAGGAATTCAGCGTCAGTCTCGTGTTCGTGACGTTGTTCCGATGACGCCTCCGGGCTTTCTTTTGGCCTGGTAAGTGCGGTCATTGCAGTCAGCATCTCTTGAAGCTTCTGCTGTTGTTGTTCCTGAGCCCTTGTTATTGATCGGGTGAGCGGTCGGTGGCCCGTCGAAGTACGGCTTTCCTCTTTTCCGGAAGCCATGTAAACAGTATGTACCACCATGCCCCCAGACTTAGGGTGTTTGGGCTCGGTGTTTTTGACATTTGTCGCAGCCATAGGGATTTTCTCTGGCCTTCTCCTCTTATGAGCGGTCGAAGTTGAGGGGGCCGTTGCAGCGGGCACCCAAGTGGTCGTTGTCTTTTGCGGCTTACTGGGACGGTTTTCTTCTTGTCGGACCTTCAGCTTCTTCTGCCGGCGGGGATAGTCTTGATCAACCACCGACTCTCGGACTTGTCGCCAGATTTTGTAAACTTTAGAAGACAGTCGTTGAGGGGACTGTTCCGGCTTCATTTCTATGACGGTCTCCACCGGCGGCGGAGATCTTTTTAGTACGGCGGTAGGCGAATTCCTGCGCACCTTATTCAGCGGCTCAAAGCTGTTCTCGGTTGGAACAGCAGCATTAATTTCCACCGTTGGAGCCGGTGGAGTTAGTTCAGAGGGGGAGTTGCCCCCGGCCTTCCTTACTCAGCGCCAGTGGCGACGTCGAGCGTGTCAAGTTGTTGGTGTTGGTTCGGTGATGGGGACGGCTTTGTCTTGCCCCCTATCCAGATGAGGCGCCATTGGTGCCAGCCTCTTGAAGACTGACGTCTTTTGAGTAGCGGTATCCAATTTGTCAAAGACGGACCTTCGAGCAGGAACGGGAGCCGGAATAGTCAATCTTGTAAAGACCGACTCTTTGGCAGGAGAAGCCGCCTTGACGACTTCAGGAGCAGAGATGATTATTTTCTTTGGGATGGCCACTTCAGGTGTCATGGGCTTCTTGGCGGGCCCATCGGAGTCCAGGTTCAGTCTGGTGAAGACCGAGGAGTTGGAGCTGGACGACCCATTGAGAGGGGCCGTGGTAGTAGCAAGTCGATCAAAGACCGACTTCTTAGGAGCTTCTGGTGTTGGTACAGGAACGGTGAAGCTCGTTAGCGGGAGCATGGTCCCGAAAAACAATCCAGTAGTGGCCTGAGTGACATGTTCCACTGGCATCGTGAATAAGGAAGCCGCTTGGGGCCCGTAAGCTACACCTCCAGGTGAGGCGGAGCTTAGGTTGCAGTTGCAGTTGGAACATCTTGAACAAGTGGACGCCATTGATCTTTGCTTTCTGCACCAAGCAAAACGCCAAATCTCAATATCTCGAACCCAAAGGCAACCATCAGCAAACCGCGATTGGTTCGCGAACACGACACACGAAGTATGGAGTGGAAAGAGGAAAAGGTCCTACCGGGCGTGCCAGAATCTGTTCCCCTCCGAAAGACGCGGACGAAGACGCGGCGAACGTCTGGCCTGAATTTCGGGGCAGATGCTAATTGGTGCTATCCGTCCACCTCTCCGAAGATGCCAAGTTGATTTATCGCACCATGTATCGAAGGTTTAAACGGATGCGGCCGATGTAGCAGACTTCGTCAGATTCCCCCTCACTTGAGGGGTTTTTGATTGTGGGGACGCTCTTCCCTGCAGGCACAAGCCCCTGCAGTTAATTACGCTACCGCATCGCGGTAACAACTTTCTCCTTCTCCATATGGTCACTTCCTGTCGTGGGTGTTTGTTTTGTGTTTGGTTGCCCGTGGATTGTATACGGAGACTAAGTTATGTTGTCGCCCGTAGGGCGTGGACTAGTCCAAATCCGTATCTTTCTTAGATTTGGGTTTAGGGGGTTGGGTTTAAGGATACGTTAGCCTCACTTGAGACTAAGATCAACTTAAACGTTTGTTAAGGATGCATTGGTCTAAATTAGACTAAGATCAACTTAACGGGATCGTTTAGATCCGATAAGAGAGCAGTTGGGCTCTATTGTTTAGTTTAGTGACATTGCGGTCGATAATTAGTTTAAGGACATTACGGTCCATTGGTAGTTTAAGGACATCTCGGTTCAATGTTAGTTTAAAGACATCGCGGTCGAGGTTAAGGACATCATAGTCCGTGAGTTTAAGGACCTCACAGTCCGATGTTAGTTTTAAGACATTACGGTCGAGGTTAAGGACATCATAGTCCATGAGTTTAAGGACCCCACAGTCCAATGTTAGTTTTAAGACATCACGGTCGAGGTTAAGGACATCATAGTCCGTGGGTTTAAGGACCCCACAGTCCGTTGTTAGTTTTAAGACATCACGGTCGAGGTTAAGGACATCATAGTCCGTGGGTTTAAGGACCCCACAGTCCGATGTTAGTTTAAAGACATCACGGTCGAGGTTAAGGACATCATAGTCCATGGGTTTAATGACCCCACAGTTCGATGTTAGTTTAAAGACATCACGGTCGAGGTTAAGGACATCATAGTCCATGAGTTTAAGGACCCCACAGTCCGTAGTAATGTGTGGTTGTCGGGACCCGTCACCTCTCTGACGACGTTGAAGGATTATAACGACATATATCAGAGGAGTAACGAGATGTACCCTTAAACCAGTATGAATTGTTTGAAAGATCTGTAGCCCAGTTTGGGACTAAGATCTGTTGAGTATTTATGAGCAGATGTGCTCAGTTCAATATAAGTTGAGGACTTATGGCCAGAATTGGGCTAAGTCCAATTAAAATGTTTTAACATTTTATTTTTGTTCTGGCCATTAAGCCTTCATTTGGGTTCAGCCCTTTTAATAATGCTAAGTATTGGGCTCTGACATATTTTGTCTTGATCAGAACAAATTGTGTTCTGATAGTGCGCCACGTGGCGCGCCAGCTAAAGAGTGCATTGCGCTTCTGTCAGGTAGCGCACACGAAGATGACACGTGTCGCGTTTAGCGCTAAGCGCTAGTTTGTTAGCGCATTGTGCTTTTAATTCATGAGCGCGTTGCACTAGTTTGTTGGTGCGCTAGTTTGTTGGTGCGCCAGTGAGCGACACGTGGCGCGCTTGGCGCTGAGCGCCAGCCCATAAGTGCAGTGCTCTGTTTTAAAAGCGCAAAGCGCAAGTGGTGTCTATGGTTGACACGTAGCATGTTTTGGCGCTGAGCGCCGGTCCAATGAGCGCAAAGGCGCAATTCATGAGTGCAAGGCACTTTTCAATAGCGCAAAGCGCATTTGATTAATTTTAAGATCAAAGAACAAATTTATATTCTTCAAAGGAGGCTTTTTCCTCAAGGTCCAAGAACAAAAGTTCTTGTTTTTATAAAAGGCTCTGCCTTTATAGATCAAAAGATCTGTGAATGAAGTAAAAATACTTCTTTTATTATTTTATGATTAGATCTTTTGATCTTTTCCTTTTTATTAAAGACCTTGGTCTTTTTTTCAGATCTCTGATCTTTTTAGAAGATGATTCTTCTTTTTACGAGAAGGTTTCATCTCTATTATTTAAGAACATAGTTTTTTTTTTACCTTGAAGATGAAGACAAATCTTCTTTTTTTCAAGAGCTTTCTCTTCTTTTGCAGAGGGTTTCTCTCTCTCCTTTTTTCTCTGTTTATGACTTGAAGTCTAGGGTCCTTTATATAAGGCCAAATGATTTGTTAAATCAGTTTTGAGAGATCTTTCTCTGATTGATTTGGGAATATTTTCCACCGTTGGATCTTTGATCCTAAGACTTCTCTTTTACAGCAGATAATTTTCTTGTTTTAATAAGATTGAAAAATCTTTCCATAACAGAATTTTAGTTCTTGATTAATTAATAATTTATTATTAGTAGATCTTTTGATCTGACTGTGGAGGAATTTTTAATTCCAGCACTGGCGCACCTTGCGCTAGCTCATCTACGTTCGACATGTGGAGCGCAGCGCAACTGCACTAGCGCACCCGTGTTTGACACATGGCATGCAGCGCAGCACAACTGCGCTAGCGCACCCGTGTTTGACACGTGGCGCACAGCGCGTCTGGCGCTGGATTCGAAGCGTTGCTTCAACTTTTAAATTTTGAATTTTAAAGCAGAGTTTTGCTCTGATTGGGGGTACGCTGCCTAGGGCGCAGCGCTCCTGGCGCTGGCGTGTCTGCTTTTGACACGTGGCGCGCAGCACGCAGAATCTGAAGCGTTGCTTCAAATTTTTGAATTTTGAAATTCAAAACAGAGCTTTGCTCAGATTGGGGGAAACAGACATCAATTTACTTTTCTGACTCAGAGTGAGTCTCATTATAATCTGATTTGAACATGATTCAAGTACAATCTACAATCTACAAATCTTCAATATTACAATTCAACATGAATCCATGAATCCAATTATCAATCTATACAACTTGACCGAACCGAACCATGGATATACATTCCATTTACATGGTTCTCCAGTTACTCCATTTACATTATTCTACGGTTACATCCGTTTAGTGATATCATGGTTTCAGTCAGTCATCCAATTATACAATCAATACAATTTACAATACAATACAATACAAACAAGATACTATGGGGTTTAAGGGGTAGATTGGTACGGAAGGTGTTAAAAGTGGCACGAGACTGTAAGACTTAATACACCTAACATAAATCCAGTTGCTGTTGTACCGTGGTATAAACGGTTCCTTGTACTATACTTGCCTCTAGTCTCTGGCATATAGAAACTCCTCTCGTATACACTGGCATTCTTCTGTACCAAGCTACAAACGACAACGTTAATACAACATTACAACAAGATAATACAACTTTAAAAGATACCTTCTTATTCTGTCTATTCTACTTTCCTCTTATCTTTGGGACTTACCGAGCGACCTGTTCGCTGACGACATTCTCTTTCTTTCTTCTTTGAATGTCGTCAGGTGATCTGGACACGTTAGAGATCGAGCCTACTGCTGAAGACTTGGATCAGTTTGCTGAAGAACCAGAGCTTTAGTTTCATTGTACACATTTCCTTTCAGTACTTTACATTCCTGTTATGACAGGTTTATATATCTTGTCTCTTGTGTATTTACTTTTGTATTGCTTAGATACGCTTAGCATATTTACTTCAGAGTAAATACGTAGCGGACCAGTCCCGTCCCTTTCGCCGTACACCGGGAAGCGGGGCGTGACAGGTTTTGTTGGTGGCCCATGCAGGTCAGAGCTGTATAGAACCATACTATGCAGTTCTGTTCTGTGTGAACAAACCTAAGTAATATAACACAAGAACCAACAACTAAAATATTCTTTACAATTCATGTTCCTTGAATCTTACAATTTCATATTCCTTGAATCTTATCATTTCATGTACTTGAATCTGTCTTAACCCAAATTTTTTTCAAGGTTATGGATTCCCCGAACAACACCAGCACCAATGTCAACAACACACCTCCACCACTACCTCTCACACCTGCTGTTCCTGCGCCACCTACTGAGCAAACGGTTCTACTTGAGGCAATCTGTAGCCTCCTTGAAGGACTGCAACAACTCCTGAACCGTCCCGAGACTGACGCACCTGGGGTAAAACAAGTCAGGGCTTTACATCCCAAGCAGTTCTCTGGAAAGGGAAGCCCACTTGAAGCTGAGGAATGGGCACAAAGCATAGAGGATGATCTGGCGGCAGCACAAGTGCCAGACATAGCTTGGGTCCGTGTGGCGAAACTACAGCTCACGGACAATGCTCGCAACTGGTGGAAGGCGGAAGAAAGCTGTCTTTTACAGCCTATTGAATGGAAGACTTTTTCCGATAAGTTCAACACGAAGTACTTCCCTGTAACTGCCAGGTTTGCCATGGAACAGCAGTTCATTCATCTACAACAAGGTTCGATGTGAGACAAGTCATTAGATGAGTATGACGATGAATTCACCATGCTAAGTCGGTAAGATATGTCACAATAGTTCAATTTAAAAAAAGAAAAAAATATCACATATTACACAGCTAACACAATCCTTTAAACAGATTCACGGCACACTTGATACCGACGGACGAGATCAGAGCCCGTCGCTTTCAATAAGGCTTGGACACGGAAATTCAGGCTGCTCTAGCCACAGGGAAATTTCCAACTCATGAGGAGGCTCTGGAAGCTGCCCGCAGTTATGAGGCAGTGATAAAAGTAAGGGGCAGACCTCAGTCTGCAGGAGTTAAGAGCCCTGCCAAGCAGATGGCAGGAGGAGCCTCATCCAGGCCATCTTTTGTGCCAAGGCGACCCGGAGTACCAAACAACAGGCCCAGCCTAGCCTTTTGTAACTACCGCAAGAGAAATGGACATCTGGCGAGAGATTGCCGGCGTACGAACAACCTTTGTTTGATCTGCGGCTCAGCTGCTTATGGTATTTGGTCTTGTCCTCATAAACAAAATCGAATTGCTGCACCCAGGCCAGCAAACAATTACCCACAGCGCCCAACCATCCATGCCCCTGCTCCAAGACTTGCACTACCTGCACCACCCAGAGGACCACAAGCAGCACCACCTCCTTGTCAATTCCATCAAGCTCAAAGGAACGTTCCGAGGAATGCTCCTCAGGCCAGGAGGAATGTACTAAGGCGCCAGACTTTCACGATGACCGTGGAAGAAGCTGAGGCCACTGGCTAAGTTATCACTGGTAAACTTTTCTTCTCAAACATTTCTTTTCAATCTTGCTATTTATTTACATACTTTCCCTATACCTAAAAGATATCCCACATACATTAGGTACAATCTTAGTAGCCTCACTACCTGCACTAGCACTGTTTGATACTGGAGCATCTCACTGTTTTATGTCGCAACGGTTCGTCCGAACCCATGCGATTCCAGTCTCACCGCTTGTATCCAGCTGGAATGTCAGTTTAGGAAATGGCGTTCTAAAGGCAACCATGGGATACAGCTTGTGTCCAGTCGTCGTCTACAGCAAAGAGTTTTATGCTGACTTCAAAGTGCTGGACATACCGAACTTCGATGTGGTTCTAGATATGGATTGGCTTGGAACTTTTTATGCTACCATCGACTGTCGTCAAAGGAGGGTAGTATTCGAGATTCCAGACTATCCGGTCTTCTATTTCAAAAGCGGAGACCGTACCCTGGAGCCAAGCACCTACAAAGCGAAGCCAAGGGAAGCCGTAGTGGCAGCAGCTCAAGCGAAGGAAGAATCAAGACCAGATGTGGTTCGAGAGTTCGACGATGTATTTCCTGACGATATATCAGGTTTGCCTCCCGATCGAGCTCTTGAATTCAGTATTGATTTAGTACTAGGAGCACAACCGGTAATCAAAGCACCTTATAGACTAAGTTCGGAAGGTTTGAAGGAAGTCCGAACACAGTTGGACGAATTATTGGCGAAAGGATGGATTTGTCTAAGCACTTCAAGTTGGGGAGCATCTGTACTACTTGTGAAGAAGAAGGAAGGTTCATACATAATGTGCATCGATTATAGAGCCTAGAACGAAGTCACGATAAAGAACAAATATCCACTTCCGCGCATCGACGATTTATTCGATCAGCTAAGTGGATCTTGTGTGTTCTCTAAATTGGATATTCGTTCAGGTTATCATCAGGTGAAGGTCAAGGAAGCTGATATTCACAAAACAGCTTACAGAACTCGCTATGGACATTACGAATTTCTAGTAATGCCATTTGGAGTGACCAACGCACTAGCAATATTCATGAACCTAATGAATCAAGTTTTCCGGGAGTACTCAGATAGGTTTGTTATCATCTTCATCGACGACATCCTGGTGTATTCTAAGAGTCGGAAAGAACATGCAGAGCACCTATGAATTGTCCTGGAAACTCTTCGACAACATCAGCTTTATGCCAAGTACAGCAAGTGCGAGTTTTGGCTAAAACAAGTTGGTTTTCTTGGATATATCGTATCAGGAGAAGGAATCTCGGTAGATCCAGCGAAAGTTTCAGCAGTTAGCAAATGGCCTACACCAAAGTCAGTGAAGGACATGTAAGTGCACGGCAGCGCCCTGGCCGTCAATCCGACGCCGGAATGCGGAAACGAAACTTTTACAAAACTTGTAAACCGGCACAACCGCGCACTATAAAACCCGGATCGGGCCATTAACCTAATGCTAGCAAACAAGAGAAGGGGTAGAAAGATATACCGAGCGATCCGTGTCCTTTGGTCTTCGGCCTCCGCTCCGATCTCCTCGCGGAATCTCCGATCTTCATCTCCTCGTCGGAACGGGCACCATATCGCCGGGTTCTTTTACGAGCTCCCACCTCTGAACCGAGGCAACTCGGACACGAAGTTGGCGAGTCGACGTGTCCAAGAATACTGTAGGCAAAGTGTAGAGAGGTTTTGTCTCAAGGGGTTTGAAGTTGTGTTCACACCATAATATTGTATTATTATATTCCCCATTCTTATTCTTTTTATAAATAAACAGGTGCTTTTGACGCATGTCTGCTACATGTTACAGGTTACAGGTTCTTGGATAGGAAACAGTGAAAACGATGTAAAGACGATGAAAATATGGACTTTAACCAACAAACAGAGGATTCTTGATCAAGCCTACATCAAAGATAAAATTCATAAAGTACAAGGCAATGCAAGATCCAAGATGACAAAGCGAACGGTTACAAGTCCATTGCAATTTTTTCACTGGAGATCTGGAACCAACGTAGAAGCCCAATTGAGAAAAGAACCACTGAATATTGAAGCCCAAAAGATCCTGAAGCTATAGCAGAAAGCTCAAAGCCCAATCCTCCTTGTTGACCGCGGAACCGCGGCCAAACAGGGCCTTGGGCCGCGGTTCCGCGGCAGGCTAGAGCATTTAGTGGCAGAAAATTTTACCAATTCTCATGGGCGGCACTGACGAGTCAACCTAGGGCTATTTTTGTAAATTTAGACATGCGGTTCAAAATGTAACCTAAGGTTTCTATTTCCTATAAATAGAACTCTAAATCATTGTAAACCTTATGCCTCCTTTTAATAAAAAATCCAGAAATCCTTTTTGGAGAGCATCGGTGTTTCCTTTCCATTCAGAAATTCAGATCTGACAACCGTGCATGGATGATTGGAAGGATGCATCTGTAAGTAGATTTAATTTCTCGCCCTAGTGTAGATTTCAATTCTTTGCCCTAGGTAGATTTAATTTCATGCCCTAGGAACTTGTTTAGGGTTTAGCTTTGAGGAAGGATTTTGAGAGATGAGATCTCTCATCCCTTTCTTATCCACCAAATATTTACAATAGGACTCCATGCATACACGCACATACCGCGCCCTACGGCATCCTACCCCTCGAGGTACCGATGACACCGTAGTGTAAAAGCCCGGTTGCGCGCGTTTTCCATGGAGGTTAGGGTAAGGATCTCTAAAGGAAGGACAAGAACCTAGAGGAAGGAACACCTTCCCGAATGGATCTAATCCCCTTTATTGATAATTACCATAACTCCTCACAGATCTTCATTCGGGTATAGAAAACGTTGAGATTTACTTGTATTTCCAAACCATCCCTAAACCTAACCCTAGCAAGAATAGATCTAGATAATTGCCCTAGGTTAATTAGATTTTTAGATTTAATAATCAATCTGAACGCCCTTCCGAATTAACTCGTAAGAACGAATCGGAGATTCACAACATCCCTGTGGACCGACCCGTACTCACCGGCTAGCTTCATGCGACGCCGTTCTTGATTGCGGTTATAGATAGTTTTTGAGACAAATCAAATGGCGCCGTTGCCGGGGATGGCGTAGAATTTTCTTTTCGCAATTTCGGGTTAATCATAAAATTTAAAAATTCATAAAAATCTAAAAAATCCAAAAAAATATAAAAATATATATATTTTGTTATTTTTGGAAGGGATACTTTGTTGTTTTAATTTTGCAGGATTTACAAAGACGATCTGGAAATTTCCAGAAGGCGAAACAGAAATCAGAAGATCGAAATAGAAGGGGAATCAAATAACAGAACAGTGAAAATTTTTTGGAGACCCAATTCCCCCAACCCGCCGCGATTCCGCGGCCAAAACCCACCTTAGGCCGCGGAACCGCGGCCTTCTAGTGGAATCAGAGCGTCAAATTTTTTTTGGGGATTCGTGCTGATTAGACTGCCGCGAAAACGCGGCAATAACGCGTTTATACCGCGGAACCGCGCTCTTTTGGTGAGATCATCCTACGAAATTTGCATTATAAGCTCTCTGTTATTTCTCCTCTGCAAATTTTAATATATTTTCTGAATAATGCCTGCAAGATTTTGTGTGCTTTAAAAATATATTCTCTTCCATATAACGAGTCTTGTGCAGGATTTTTGGGCCCCGCTCAAAATTAAAATTGATTGCAAGTAATCTTTTTTGTTGCATATCTTTTCTCGAATATCTTTTTGCAACAATTTTTTCCAAATAAAGATTCTTGTGATATGCTTCAAATAATAACCAATTGCAAGTAATATTTTGCTGTTGCATATCTTTTCTATAAAATATTTTGCTGTTGCATATTTTTTCTCTAAAATCTTTTTGCAACAAAATTTTTTCCAAATAAAGAGAAAGAAAAAAAAAGATCAATGAAAAATAAAAATAAAAAGGACAAATATTTTATAGAACTTGCAAAATGTTTTAGCCCCAAATAAATCCTTGCACCACCCAACCTTCCTTCTTGTCACCTTTCTTCTTCTAACATGAGTACCCCACACAATAAATCATTAGCCGAACTTTGGTATCTCGAACCTAATTTTGCGTCGTACGTTAATTTGTTCGGTCAATTTAAAAACGATCCCTCCTTACCAAAAATATCTTTGAAAGATCAAATAGAGGCGTCTAGAAGAAATAGTTTGACTTTTCAACCCACTTTGTGTCAACCGAGTCAACCTTTACCACCTATATATGTTGATACCACTTCTTCAAGTCCTTCTGTCACTCCTAAGCCGATGTCCATTGCTGAGCATATTGCTCAATCTCGTAGCCGATCTTTCACCCCTCTCCACTTCTCTAGTTCTAGGGATCCACAAGACTATTCACCTTTTTATCCATATGTTGACCCTACCCCTGTCCAATCACCCACTTCCTACCAGTCCTACCCGACTTTCCCACCGTCACTAGACATTGATTCTACACAGCCATTAGGGAGTTTCACATATCCAAACAATTTCGAATCTTTTTCCGAAACCCCCTTACCACACAAGTCTAGTTTGGAAGAGGCGTTGGAGGCGTATATCGCAGCAACAAACAAAATGGTTAGGAATGTGGAAGCGTCTGTGGCCGCCCTTATGCAACCTAGTGAACCGGTAGCTAGTTTTCAACTAGCTCCAAATTTTTTAATGTATGAGGAGGCGGTTGGACAGAATGAGAGTGTGAGAGGATTTCCAAATCAAACCTACCCTTACCCAATTGAAGCCCACAACTCCAGTTTTCCATCAAATGCCCTCAATGATTCACAAGTTCAAAATAAAAACGAGTTGTGTGATTTTGTAGTGTTTGATTTGCCAGATTGTGAAGAACCCCATTCGAGTGAAACCACACTTAGCCCTTTCGGTCTTTACACCTCCAATCTAGAATCTGAATTGATAAATATCCATGCTTTTGATGAGGTGTCTAAAGAAATTGATTTTCACTTGATTGAGGATATAGACGCCGGGAATATTTCGGATGATGAACCTGTCGATTTAATTGAAATTTTATGTTCAAATCATCATCCCGAGTTATTAAATGTTTCTCCCGAATCTCATATGCGTCTTGATTTTGATGATAATGGCATGGATGAGTTGAATATTGAGGAGAATTATGAGGATAATATTGAGGAGAGTAGTGAGGATCATATTGAGGTCGAACCATTTTTCTTTGATGTGTCGGATTTTCCAATTCATCCTCTTGAACCTTTACCTAAATCACCTTCCCTTTTTTCCATCGTTCCGACCACGCCTCATTTCACGCTTGACGACTGTGAGCTTGAAAACTTTTCCTTTGAAACTGACACAGTTCTCACAGCCGATGACACGTACAAGTGTTTCACTTTTTCGGACGATGTTGAAGTCTCACCGCCCGAGTTTGAGTCCTTTGCATTTTCAGATGAGTTAGTTAATCCATCAGACTCGGTTGCTTACAGTCGTTTCGAACCATTGATGGAATCTTTCCAGTTCGACATAGTTTACTACGGTGAGAATGAGACTATCCCTAATTCACTCCCTTTCGTCCTTCCTATTGTTCCGACCGTGCAAGTGACCGTTACGCTTTCATCTCAAATACCAAGGTCGGCGTACCCATGTTTTCTTGCGAATCTTGAGGGATTTGACCCCATTTCCCGACGGGTTGATAGGTTAGCGCAATCGCTTATAACATATCGGACATCACATATTGCGCTAATTTATTCACTCGATTTACACCCTCAAGTTCGCGCGATCCTTCTTTCTCCTTTCCGCCATTCTTCTCCTCCGCCGAGACCATCTTCCATTCTTCTTTCCACACGGTCTCGTGTGCTTTTCATCTCTTTTCTTGTCACCCCATTCTTGCACCAATTATACCTTTACCATGATAAGATTTTTGAATGGTTGGTGCTAACATTTGGCTTGTGTAAGGCTAAACTTAAGTTTGGGGGGGCCTTTGTATATATGTACATATATTTTTGTTTTCTTTTTCTATAAAAAAATAACAAAAAATTTCAAAACAATAAAATAAAAAAAATTGTAAATAAATAAACAGGGGAGTATCGGTATTTTGACCCTCTTGGTTTAGCATGACAGTGAGAACACTGTCAAGTTCAAGTTTGGGGGTATGCTCGGTACGTCTTCTTCCTTCGCATTCATTTGTACATATTTTTGCATTTGCATACTTATTTGAAAACCCATAAAAATTGAAAATTTTCAAAATTATAAAAATTAATGTATTCAATTTTGGCTAATTGACTTGAGTTTGACAAATAGGTTTACTGGCTAGGAACAACTAGATCTTAAACTTAGTGAATTAAAAACCCTAAAAATAACCTTCCTTAAAGTTTAACGGTAGAAAGTATATGCCTTGTAGTTTATTTAGAAATAGGCAAATTTTGGGTTCACTTCTTGGGCTAAGTCAAAATGAGGGAAGAGTATTGATGTTCTTATTAGAGTATAAGTTTGAAAAATAGTTCCTAGCTTAAGTCTAGATTCTGAAAATGTATACCCTACAATTTGCACGATCACGCACCTTGAAACTTGGAATAGTAGAAGAGACCTTGAAATGCTCTTGTATAAAGTCCTTAGTACGAAGAAAATAAAAGAAAAAAAAATGTGAATAAAGAATAAAAAAATGGACACTGGTTTTTGTGATTACTTAAGGCTGTAAAAATAGAAAAATATTTAGCGAGGATGCTTCATCACCTAGTGCCTTAAACCAACTGGTTTGGGAGTCACTGCTAAAAGCCTTGGGTGTTGCAAAACTAGAAATTACGCTTTAAAGTGCAAACATATTTTGTAATCGGTCGTTGGTACCTCAAGAAGTATTAACGGTCGCATGAATGATGTGTAGCAAAATTCATTTAAAAATTCACCAATTAATAAGTGTTTTGGACAACGGACAAGGGTATGATTGCTTGATTTGAATTTCCAAGTGTAGGGGTGATTTATACACACACGTAGGGGTATGTGATTAGAGTTTAGATGAGAGAAAGGAATGAAGAATAAAACTTGTATCTTTAGTAGGGTTGATAGAAATTCCTAAGTGGAGATGGAACCTTAGAAGGAAAACTTAGGAAATACCGAAAGCTAAGTAGATCTGCAAGATATATATAATCTTAAGTTAAATGATGAGGAAGTGTGAAGAATATGGATGGATAATTTACAAGTAAAAGATAATAGAATTCTTAGTTAGAAAACCTAATTGGAGAATAAAAGTCAAAAAGCCAAATTGATAGGATTTTGTGGGTAGTATCCGCTGAAAACCCTCAGGAGACAACACTCCTCCTACTAGGGACACCTAGAGGTTTAACGGCTTGTTGCACGTGCTCAGTGCAATCGCGTTTCCTTGCGAAAGTGCGGTTAGGATTTTAGTGAATAAAAATAAGTTTGCTCGAGGACGAGCAAAAGATAAGTTTGGGGGTATTTGTTCACACCATAATATTGTATTATTATATTCCCCATTCTTATTCTTTTTATAAATAAACATGTGCTTTTGACGCATGTCTGCTACATATTACAGGTTACAGGTTCTTGGATAGGAAACAGTGAAAACGATGTAAAGACGATGAAAATATGGACTTTAACCAACAAACAGAGGATTCTTGATCAAGCCTACATCAAAGATAAAATTCACAAATTACAAGGCAATACAAGATCCAAGATTACAAAGCGAACGGTTACAAGTCCATTGCAATTTTTTCACTGGAGATCTGGAACCAACGTAGAAGCCCAATTGAGAAAAGAACCACTGAATATTGAAGCCCAAAAGATCCTGAAGCTATAGCAGAAAGCTCAAAGCCCAATCCTCCTTGTTGACCGCGGAACCGCGGCCAAACAGGGCCTTGGGCCGCGGTTCCGCGGCAGGCTAGAGCATTTAGTGGCAGAAAATTTTACCAATTCTCATAGGCGGCGCTGACTAGTCAACCTAGGGCTATTTTTGTAAATTTAGACATGCGGTTCAAAATGTAACCTAGGGTTTCTATTTCCTATAAATAGAACTCTAAATCATTGTAAACCTTATGCCTCCTTTTAATAAAAAATCCAGAAATCCTTTTTGGAGAGCATCGGTGTTTCCTTTCCATTCAGAAATTCAGATCTGACAACCCTGCATGGATGATTGGAGGGATGCATCTGTAAGTAGATTTAATTTCTCGCCCTAGTGTAGATTTCAATTCTTTGCCCTAGGTAGATTTAATTTCATGCCCTAGGAACTTGTTTAGGGTTTAGCTTTGGGGAAGGATTTTGAGAGATGAGATCTCTCATCCCTTTCTTATCCACCAAATATTTACAATAGGACTCCATGCATACACGCACATACCGCGCCCTACGGCATCCTACCCCTCGAGGTACCGATGACACCGTAGTGTAAAAGCCCGGTTGCGCGCATTTTCCATGGAGGTTAGGGTAAGGATCTCTAAAGGAAGGACAAGAACCTAGAGGAAGGAACACCTTCCCGAATGGATCTAATCCCCTTTATTGATAATTACCATAACTCCTCACAGATCTTCATTCGGGTATAGAAAGCGTTGAGATTTACTTGCATTTCCAAACCATCCCTAAACCTAACCCTAGAAAGAATAGATCTAGATAATTGTCCTAGGTTAATTAGATTTTTAGATTTAATAATCAATCCGAACGCCCTTCGGAATTAACTCGTAAGAACGAATCGGAGATTCACAACATCCCTGTGGACCGACCCGTACTCACCGGCTAGCTTCATGCGACGCCGTTCTTGATTGCGGTTATAGATAGTTTTTGAGACAAATCAAGTTGCCATAATAGATGTGGTGGAGAAATAAACTTTGGAGATGTGTTAGGAATTTTTGTAGCAAGCAAGGAAGAATATGAGATGAAGAAAAATTCCCACACCAAAAGAATTCCCTCTCTCCCTCAAATGTGTGGCCGGCCATAACAAAATCAAGGAGGAGAAAAAATGTATCAAGGGGGGTGATCACAAGAGGAGAACAAAATGGTGAGCATAAGCCAAATCAAGCCTCACATCATAAAACCCTTCAATCTTCTCACCATTAATGCTAGCCATCATGAAGAAAAAAGTAAAGATGCTATATCTATCATAATCCCTCATTTACAAATAAACCCTCCACAAATGCTAATTTGCACATTTGCAAATTAGCCTCTCCATCAGAAAAATCCGGCCATGAAGGAACAAAGGAAAACTGGCCGAAACGGAATGCAAACTGGCAACTTCAAAAAACTGATCCCGTAATAAATTACAGAAAAACCCCGCGACTGTATATACATACCCGCATTTGTATTCCGACCGAATACAAATGCAAAGAGACAAATCTATACTGTACAATACTAGGATCCGGCTTAAACCAAATCCCGCTAGTATTATCCGTCCGATCATGATCTGTGCAATACCGCACGTATATGATCGAACCCTGCCATATCTCCATATGGCCTCTACAGCGTTTCGCTCGAAACTTGAGAAACTGTCTGTGGGGGACTCTAAAGACTCGTCAATACTTTGGCTGTGGATTTAACCACTAGCACGTCAGAGGTATTAGCCATACGTAACGGGCTACCAGGTATTGACCAAAAGGGATGTCGATGAGCGAACTCATCCTGACACCCTACTGAGCCAGTCAATGACAATATCCGTACAGTCCAGTCCGTTCGTCTATGAGCATCGCATGGCGGGCCTAGGGTTGGTAAAAGTCAGACCCCCAAAAGCGGTACAAGTCGGATAGGAGTGTAGCCCAGAGCACCCTGAGATACTACTGGAATACCTACCAGTAAATCTCCTGCCTTGGCCAAGGACTTCGTGTAATGGCTCTCCTAGATACAGCGCGACCTCACCCCTAATACCGGGAGAGACGAACCCCTGAAGATCCGCTCACTGCCTCCATGTGGCTCGGGACTGTACCCAACTAAAACCTGTTTGCACGACTCCTTTGAGCGTGGTAGGGTAGTAATCAAAGTACAGTAGGAACTCACACGAGACAAATGACGATCTTAGGTCGATGAACTAACCTGTACACATGTCACCAGGGAACTGTTATCTGACGTCTGGTATAAGACCAACTAGCATGTTCCCGGCGAGTCATGTCCAGTGTACTCATAACCCAATGAGCACCTGTATACATCTTAGGTGAACCAACTGACACCAGTGGCTTGTGAGACCGGCCACCGCGCCTTGTCGGGGTCTCGACTGTATACACTAGTCTACTCTGGAGTATCGATGCCCTGTCTCGAAACTCCTACGGCTAGGGACCTTTTAAGGATGTGCTTATAGACCCCAGCTCCCACGTATATGATCGCCCTCATACTGCTGGCAGTCAAGCAAGAATCCTAAGGGCTCGATCAACGTGAAATAGTGACTTGTAAGGTCACCTAAAGCAGTAAACGATGATAAAGATAAACCAGATAGCATACTATCATCTTGAGCAAGACTGTCCTACCGGTATAGGTCCTCCCTCAATCATTGCAATCACGTGCCTGTGATCCAATAATTGACTCTGAGGGCACTATATCCAACAATCTCCCACTTGCACTCAAGGCTAATTATTGCGATGTCGCATACTCACAGCCTGTGTGATACCGAACACCCAACTCCTCTACCAATCAGTCTCACAAAACCCGTTTGCGAAACTATTGCGTTCGAGGAATAGCCTCAGTGAGTGGATCTGCTCAAATGTTTCTTTCTATGTCTCTCTTTATCTCAAGTTCGCGGAGAAAGCCATCTCCCGAAATGAGCAATACATGTCTTAGAATATGTTTGGATGTCTGATAGGACCTAGTTCATGAGTGAACTCCAAATCCAAAACTTCTTAGACTGTATCGTCAACTTAAACTAATCAGTATCCTGCGCCATGCCTCTCTCAGTATCCGCCTGGACCACCTGTCCAAAATACTGCCCCTCGTCAGAGGGAAAACTATAACTCTGACAGTCACTCTGTCATCCAGGTCACCTTGGAAGCCTGGAATGATAACCGTCTCCCAAAAGAGGCTGCCGTTATCATATCCCAAGAACATCCACTTATGTTCTAAACCTGCTTCCGAATGTTTCTCCAGGATTGGATCAATATCAACTTATTTCATCTACTCCAAAAACAATATCTGGTGTGGTACTTGACATCTCATAATTGACTCAATTGCCTAAACAAGTGATCTGCCGATCATGTACATCCCTCTCCCCTTTAGTCTGTAAGACACCTTTAGAGAGGGTGACTCCATCACCTGCAGGTACACTACCGTGCCAGGAGTTGTCCATTCTAAATACTTATAGAATGCTGTCTAAGTACCCTGATTGGGAAACTACCCAAATCTAGATCTAAAACCAAAGATCTAGTAACCAGAATGTCTGATATAATATCCAATTCCTATGTGGAGAAACTACTGTGTGACAACCAAAGTATAACCGATCGTAGTATAGGAACATCACTTCCTACTCTGTGTATGTCATCCAGATACCAGGACATCACACCCTACTACCTTCTTAATAGATCCATCCCCTATTCTGATGAAGTCAAATCTATGACTGTCACATCAAAAATAGATGATCCATCTCCGCTATATCTACTTAAGTCTATAAATAGACATAAACCACTTGTCCAATATGCTTCCGCTGCTCCCACTGACTACGACAACCCTCTGGAAGAGTCATATAGACGTACACTTCTAAAGCTAGTTCAAAACGACGCTATACTCATCCTCCTGCCGGGTCTCACAGCCTGGAACAACAGCAATGGCAAGTCTGGATAAATAAGAACCTCCCTGTCACCGTCCTTGAGCATACCGAAGTACCTCTCGGGTGCCTGAGGTTACCCATCATGTCTGCGGAGTGGCCAATGGAATGTCAAACCAGATTGAATCTTTAGGTTCTTATCAAATTTTCAGTAATCGTTTGCGGTTCTGAAATCACTTCCAGTTCTACCATACTCCCACTACTGTTTTCTGAAAAAATCCAATTTTATTAAAACTGTGGCGAGTCAAGAACAATATCACTATTGATCTTCCAGATGGTAGAAAGTCAACCCTCGTCATAGCCTGGGTCAACCCACAAACAGCCACTACAGAAATGTGCCTTGAGTCATCCAGAGTCTGGTTTTAAGCATAAGCTGGACAACTCCCCGTATCTTAACAATGTCAAGATATGAACTGTTCTATATCCAATACAGAAACAGAGGCACTGATTTAATTGAACCAGATTCAAATCATGCAGCTGTCTCCAGTGCATGTCAAGTAAATGGAGAGAGGCCGATCAGCGTTACTCAACTTAGGAGTGCTTCCAATTATGAGTAACCTGAAAGAGAAGCAAGTTCTCTTAATCATTACTATCAACTGAATACCATACACAAGTATCTACATCTTCGATCACCTCGAAGAATCCTGATACTTGCAACATCTGGTTCTCTACTTTATTCTTATACCTATAACTCCTCAAAACTTAGACCTTGCATTTCTACGAAACACGTGTCTAAGAACTAGAGAAGTCATAAGTAAACAGAATATAGTACGGGGACCAACCCCTCTGTCCTTATGGACACTGGATAATATACAATACTCTGTATAAGTCTCTTAAGTCTAATAACTCATTCCCTGTGTGTCGTAGGTTGAAAACTGTACTTATGGTTAAGAAGAATTACACCGCTGTTCAATGCTCCTTACCTAACCATCCACTGATATAGGTAAAGGTCATAGACATAATTTCAAAAAGGTATATCTCACTCTATAAAAATAGACATACAGATATATCAATTTGAAATTGATGCACAACGACGGATATTCAAAACCAAATATTTGGCGTCCGGCAAACAACCCAGGCGATTTCCTCAAATATCACCAATTACAACGAATTCCGATATAATGAGGATGATCACCTAATTCCCAATAATTTACTCCCACTCATCATCTGTAAAACCATACATATGTGAGAATCATACCTGGTAAATGCATACCCTGGAGCAAGTGTCTAATTAGGAAATCAGTTTTCTTTTAACAGTACACAGTGAAACTGAAACATTGAAATGTTTCGATGGGGTATCCGGGTATTTCTAGTAATGCCTCTTCCATTATCCAGATTCACAACTGTAACCGTATATTTCTATGCCACATCTCCATATCCCTTCATATGTCTTTAGTCATTACCTTCTGTACACCCTCTTAGGCTAAATGGTTTTCTTCCTTCCCTACCGTTCGGCACCAGCCTATGGTTTGGAAGAAGACTATCCAATAAGCATAATGGGTGTACTGTCCTAATCCTAGGAGCACTCTCAATGCGAGAGAAGGTGCAGATAAAAGACAACCGAATAAACCTTATTCCTATTTCTCCTGAACCGGAATCCATCCCCGAACTGGAACGAATTCCTTTCGAGTTCGTATAAAACCATACGATGGAGTATCCAATAAACTGTGGATCTTCATAGTGATATGGAGTGTCCTGGAGAAATATAAAGGTGATGTAGGATTGGCGAAGAAATACTTGGTTTGGTCGTGAATAGCAGTCGCAATTTACTTTGTTCTCTTACTAATCCCTTTATTTGTCTTAACTTATTACCTTCTGTACACCATCGTTAGGCTAATTAGTTTTCTTCATTCCCCACCGTTCGGCACCAGCCTAAGGTTTGGAAGAAAACTATCCAATAGGCGTAACGGGTGTACTGTCCTAATCCAAGGAGCACTCGCAACCTGAGAGAAGGTAAAAGGAAAAGAAAACTGAATAGTCCTATTCGTTTTCTCCAGAACCAGAAACCATCCTCGAATAAATTCCTTCGAGTTCGTATATAACCATACGATGGTTTTATCCAATGGAAGTGGACGTTAGTATTAATACGAGGTGTTCTGGAGAAAAGGGTAAAAGTAGGAGTGGCAATGAGGTATGCGACTCTGACAATCCAAAAGCCAGTGTTTTAAGAAGGTTCGGTTAACTTGGTCACTGAGTCATAGTCAAGGGTCGGGTCATGCCAAAGAGAGAGAGAGAAAAGAAACACTCAACGTGCACTCTAACCTAAATCAGAATGGTTATCACTTTATCTAATCAGGAAACCTCCCACTGTAATGTCAAATTCTTCCCTAAACCTGAAAGAAGAATTAGTCGGGATCACCCGAGGAGTAAACCAACTCATCAGTGGGAATCGGGATCCAACTATCATCGCATGATAACGTGACGGAATCCGCTCACGTTATCACACTCCAGAAGGTATGCGCATATCTGGCAAGTTTCAGTTTCTTTAGAAACTCCCGATGTGATTTTTGCCCCATGCTCTTATGACCTTGACGAAGGTCAACAAATCATAAGTCACATGTCAAGTTCTACCCGTCATTGTCCAGGTTAATTTGAACCTACCCGTACAAGCCCTTGACGAAGGTCAACAAGGCTATACGACTGTCCCAAACCAACGCATCTATCTATGCAGCAGAAAGGTAACAAGCAGCTACCATACACTATGCCTTAACGAAGGTCAACAAACATAGCATGAATACTACGTGCTACCCGTCTGAAATGACGGAGGGCTACGAATGGTTTCTGGCGAAAAACCTTTAACGTAATGAACTTGATATCATTGAAGGAACCGGATAGCTTTTATAAAAATATAGTGGTGAAAACCTTTGCTAAAGAGGTCACTCCCGGTGAAATCTTGGCTCTTTCCCCGTAGAATGAGGTGCAGGATATTCCAACTGAATACCATGATGCAAAGCAAAAGTAAATGACTATAGTGAAGTTATTGCCCTGACGCAAACTTTTGTCCAAGGGGTCACTCCCGGTGAAGGGATCTCGGGCCTTGCCTCGTCGACTGAGGTGCTGGATATTCATAACCGAATACCACTGTGCAAAACAAAAGAGAACGCCCTTGCAATAACAGCTTTTTGAAAAATTGTTCCAACAACATCAGAATAGGTTTGTTTAGCTTGCATTGATCCGAATCAACGCAGTCCCATCAATTGATCACACCACAAAGGAACGAAAATAATGATGTACGTATATGCCATCCGCATTCGCCACTGAGTCCCGTCATCACCCGTTAGGTTACTTAACTAACGACAGAGCGGGGACTGGACTAGCGCGGATGTAAAACATATACAACATCTACTAGTATATATATCAATATATAATATTCGCTCAAGGCGTGATAAAATGCAACATCACAGAAATGTAATAAGTATCACAAAACAATACAGATATCTGGGATCCCCGGGTTTCATAGAGCCGCTACTGAAACCCGATATTCCCCTGGTCGTGTGGATAGCCTGTGCAATGAAATCCTAGACCCCTACGGGCGCGGAAAGTTACCCGCCAAAACCTGAAGCGAGGCAGCCCCCTTCAACAATGTGAATGGACCACCCAGCACTTCACGGAATCCGGTAACTTGAGCACCCCTCCTTGGGTCAACCTATACCCCTTACGAGTGCGACAAATAGCCCGCCAATTCTAAAGTGAAGCCCCCTCCGTCTCAACGCCATGAGATGCGGGCCCGTTGCCCTTTAGAACCCGGCTACCCGTGCACCCCTCCGCGAGGTAATCCTAGTACAGAAAGTAAAAATATATACAATAGGTACATCGACCTCAGCCCGGTCGTGCCCCAAAAGAATAATATACAAACAGGCAGTAACGGCGGTCCACATGTCGGACGCTCGCCCCGCAATATCAAATGTTCATATAAAACAAAACTGTACTACCATTGCATCCAGGCTATCCACCACGACAAATCTGCAACATCACAGCACAACACAGAACATCAACGTGAATGTCACGTTCGCAAATCCGTCTAAAAGGGCTATAGCAGTTAGACAGGATTTACCGATCAAGTGACATTCACGGTCGCAGATATAATGTAAATACTTTGAACTAACATGTTTAAAATTTTCGATCGACCAAAATTCCCGAAGTGGGCCCCAAGCATAACTGTAGCACTCAAAGAAAAATCTGGGCCCAAAAAGAATATACCATAAACCCCTATTTCCATGTCCAAAGAGCACTGTAGAAATTTGGCACTGTGAAGAGTTAAAATGGCGGCGGAACCGCGGCCAATGCATGGGTTTGGCCGCGGTTCCGTGGTGGAACAGTAACTTCACACGACCAAATTTTCACAGAATGCTTAGAAAACCCTGCTCGTGTTTTTACAATGTACCAAATAATTTTTTGACCACTGCAAAAATTCGACAGAAACTGGACTTGAAAATACAGTTTTTGGAAAATCCGATCGATCAAACTTGTAAACATGTTAGAGCAAGCTAGACTAGGTTAATGGCGTGGCTCTGATATCAGTGTAAGTGCACGGCAGCGTCCCGGCCGTCAATCCGACGCCGGAATGCGGAAACGAAACTTTTACAAAACTTGTAAACCGGCACTACCGCGCACTATAAAACCCGGATCGGGCCATTAACCTAATGCTAGCAAACAAGAGAAGGGGCAGAAATCTATACCGAGTGATCCGTGTCCTTCGGTCTTCGGCCTCCACTCCGATCTCCTCGTAGAATCTCCGATCTTCATCTCCTCGTCGGAACGGGCACCACATCGCCGGGTTCTTTTACGGGCTCCCACCTCTGGACCGAGGCAACTGTTAGTTATATGTATGCCCTAGAGGCCATTGCTATACATAGGATGTATATTGTAGTGGATGCTGGGACATATATAGGGAGGACTTTCTTGCTCGACATGATAGTATGCTATCTGGTTACTCTTTACCTTAACGTGTATACTGAATGTCTCTCTGTTACATGTTGGTAAAGCCCTTAGGATGTGTACTTGACTACCTGGACTATGATGCGGATCATACTAGTGGGGACAGGGTAGTCCATAAGTACATCCTTCAAGGTCCCTAGTCGTGGGTATATCGAGACGGGACATCGATATACCAGAGTAGACTAGCGTATACCTTCTCGACCCATACAGATAGGCGATGGATGATCCCATATCCATTGGTGCTTGACATCAGAGATGATATACGGGTGCTCAGTGGAGACTGGGTACACTGGACGGACTCGCCGAGAACTCCCAGATGGTATTATACCTTACGTCAGATGGCAGTTCTCTGGTGACACTGGTACAGAGTAGTCTGTTGACCCGAGATCGTCATAGAGTCTTGTGTGGTTCCCACTGTGCTTTGATTTCCACCTTACCACGTCCAAGAGGGCGTGCAAAACGGTGGTTTTTGGGTACAGTCCCGAATCACATGGAGGCAATGAGCGATAGGAGAGGATTCGTCTCTCCCGGTATAGGGAGTTGATGTTGCGCTGTGTTCGATTGGCTATAACCGGAAATCCCTGGCCAGGGTTGCTGAGATTTACTGGTAAGTGTTACCAGTAGTTTCTCGAATTGTTATAGACCTCATATCGACACGACTTATCGAGCTATTGGGGTTTGACGTTTACCACCCCTAAGTAAGATATGCGACATATCAGACGATCAGACCGGACTGTACGGTAAGTGTTACTGGTTGGATTCATAGGAGTGTGAGCGGGCTTGCTCGTCGATCTTCTCATCGCTCAATACCCGGGTGGCCGTTACGTTTAGCAGACCGCTTGCGGCTTGTGGGTGATTGATATGATCATCATCTGCTGCCGGCGTATTGACGAGTCTTTAGAGTCCTACACAGAGGTTTCCAGGCTCAAGCGAAACGAAATAGGAGCGTATATGAGATATGTGCGGGACCGAGAATAATGCGTGTATGTGATACCGTATTTCATTCTCGCGATGAATGTATCGACTGGTTGTATGCGATATAACCTAGTTATCGAATCAAGTATTGATTCGATAAGCCGATACATAGGATACTAGTCGGTTATATGCGATATGACCGGATCGTTAAATCAAGTGTTGATTTAATGATTTAATGTATAATTATATATTTGATATATTACTTTGCATTAACTAGTATCGGTTCACTTTAAATGGATATTCTCACTCGGATGTGCACATTGTAAATGTGATATACTTTTGTGCACTTGCTTGTATCATGTTTGATGATACATGTTTGCTAGGGTTTTTGTGTAAAGATCAAACCATGGTTACATGATAATGGTTAGGGTTTTGTTTTATTCACTTATTTATTTATCTATTGATTTTTGGAAAATGAAAAGCATGAAGAAAATGGTGGCTAACTTTGTTGTATATTGAAGCTTCATGAAGCTTTGACTATGTGACCATTTTGTCTCATGCTTAACCCTAACCATTCCCACTAACCCTAGTTTAGTCTCTACACTTGACCATGGTTGGTAGATGATAAGTATTATTATTATTTTGATTTTACTTAATACATATCATATTATCTTCTTCTTCTTCTTCATCTTCTACTTGAAGAAAACCTTGCCTCCATCAATGGCAAAGTGAGAAAATGAGTGAGAAATCCAATTCTAAAGTGAACCCACTTCCTATTTCTTCATCCTCTACCTCTTTCCAAGTAGTATAGGGTGTTTTCTTCACAAGTTTCATGACTTGGTGAAGTGGGAGCTTGATTTTTTGATGCCTCGACGTAGATCATCTTCGGCATCGTTGTCGATGACCTAGCCCGTCCATTTCTCCGATGAAGCCGACGCTAGAGCCCGGGATTGGATTTGGACTGCGAGGAGACTTCATTGCGGAGCTATGGAGGTGGAGGACCGGATCTACAAAGGTTGTATTTCCGTACTTTTAGTTAAGTTGTTAACTAGTTGCTTTTGTCGCCTAAACTTCTAGCCAACGATCCGTATTAGGGTTTCTCGGCATATGTAAATTTTGAAATTGGCATGGTTGATGCCTTGTGAGACCTCATTAGAGTGCCTAGGAACCCTACAGTGGTATCAGAGCCTAGCTAGAGCCTTAGGTGACGTGTAGACGAAATTTGAAACCCGATCGACCCGAAACCCTAACATCAAAGTGCTCTCTGGACTTTTTCTAAAAACTGGATTTTTTCCAGATTAAAAATTCTTAAAAAATTCAGCAGGAAAAACTATGAATTACGATGCAAAATTTTTTGAGTGAAGCTGCTACAGTGCGGCGGAACCGCGGCAGAAGCTTGGCTTCTGCGGCGGTTCCGCGGCCAATATATGTTATCACTGTTTAATTTTTGCACAGTAATTCATGTTTTCAGATGTTGAGTTTTCTGGGAATTTTTAATATTTATTCAAGAGTTGAATTTTCTGGGGTTGTTTTGGGGATTCGTGAATCGATCGGATTATTTAACTTTGTCTATTTGGCTTTCCGGATATTTTTTAATATGTTAAAAAGTTCGACCGGATATAAATACCCACTTTTTCCCCTGCCGGAAAATTTCCAAGTGTTGGATCTTTCCGTGGTTTAAAGACGTTCTAAGTAGTGCAAGTAACGCGATGGTCCCTCTAGAAGACAACAAACCTTAACTCGATTATGTGACCGTCTTGAACTGCCCTTTGAACCTTCGGGTTTGGGGCAGTACGGCGTGCCACATGTGAGGCGTTGGCTTGACCCTTCTACGGCTGGACCGTTGGTACTGAGGCACGAAGTGAATGTCTTTGAACTTATTTCATGAGTTGAGCTGTTTCGGGAAAACTTGGGTGTTCGATTGTTCGATCGGAAAGTTTAACATTTTCTATCTTATTCGGAATGTGATACAACAATTGGAATTCACAAGCAGTTATGAGATAACTGAATGAATGTTATAAACATAGCAGTTTAGTCTCACTTGATCGGTTGCCATGGAATTTTGATGTGATCAAAAGTCCGTCACAATCACGTAGTGTACGCGGATACTCGCCGGGTAAACTTAATAGACAGCCTCACCCCATAGCCCCGATCAAGTGACTGTAGTTGAACCCCGTCACCGAAAGCATCCGTCCGGGTGCTCGCGGTAGCGGTGTTCCGCCTTGGTGCACTTCGTCGACGGTATCGAGGGTGCGGCCGTCTACTAAAGTTTGCGACGAGCATTCGATCAGGATGTCGGGAATCTTGTTGAATTGCCCGACTTGATATTGAAAAGAGTTTTCGATAATGAGACTAAAATGCGGGGTTTATAATTGTTAGGCATGCGATGTCTAAGTAATTCATTTGTTTAGGCATGCGATGTCTAAAGAGATTGCGGATTCCAACTGTTGTAGTTTTACACTTTCTTTTCTGTGACCGTAAGTGTAATATGTGATATCGCCGGTTTCGTTGCTATATGTCAACGACAATTGGGATGCGCATATTTACTTACGTTGATGACATGTGATGTTATGTGTTGCTGGATATGTTATATTGGATCGTCGTGTTTGAATAGCCGGGGGTTTTTATGTGAGATGAGTGTTTTTCATTTTCATTCATGTAAAAACTTGTATGTAATATTCTTTTATTGGGGTACTTCCAGGTTGCGGAAGATGTCACCCTTTGTATATTATTTACTTTTCCGCACTAGGATAGACCCAAGGAGGAGGGCACAAGTAACCGGGTTCTGGAGTCCAGTGGGAGACCAACTCGAGGTGTCGAGTCCGGGTCTCCTAACTCCAGAATTGGTAGGGTTGCTTGCCGCTCTCGTAGGGGTCTTGGGGTGTGGGTTTGGCTATTCATCACGACCGTGGAATCCGTGTTTTATACTGGCTCGTATTGAAAACACGGACGTCCTAGTATATCCAATATTTCATATGTTTCTTCTGCTGCGATATCTGTGATGTGATCATGTGATGTTCTGTGATAGATGCTGTATATAGTATATATGATATATTATATAGACGTTACTTATGTTTTACACCCGCGCTAGCCCTGCCCTGCTCTGCCGTTAGTTACCTAACCTAACGGTGCACGAGGGGACATCGAGGCGAATGCGGATGGCATAAGTGTACGTCGTATTTAACTGTGATGTTTAGGTACTTAAATGATGGGACTTCATTAATGTGATTAATGAAATAAAAGAAACCTAAGATGTTGTAGAATCAAATTTCAAAATAAAACAGGTAGCTACAGTTCTTGCTTTGCACAGCGGTATATGTGATATATCCTGCACCTTATTCGATGAGGAAAGGACCGAGATCCCTTCACCGGGAGTGACTCCTTTAGCAATAACTGGCAGATGCTACACACTCGGTTTGTCTTTTGATTGCTTTTAAGAGTTTTTGCTTTGCACAGTGATATATATGATATATCCCGCACCTCATTCGACAAGGAAAGGACCGACGATCCCTTTACCGGGAGTGACTCCTTTAGCAAAACTAGAAAAGCCTCAAAAACATTCCATTTTAAAATCATTTGATTCTACAACGATATCAAGTTCATTACGCAATAGGTTTTCAGAAAAACCTGTCGTAGCCCTCCGTCATTTCAGATAAGTTGTATATAGTATTCGTGCTGCATTTGTTGGCTTTCGTCAAGGTGCAGTGTGCGGTAGCTATATGCTGCTTATCTGCTGCATACGATGCGATTGGATTAGGGTAGTCGTGCGGCTTTGTTGGCTTTCGTCAAGGGTCGTGTGGGTGGGTTTAATTCAATCAAGAAATGTACGGGTTGAACTTGACTAGCGGGCTATGGTTTGTTGGCTTTCGTCAAGGTCATAGCACGTTAGGGGCAAAATATTATCGGGAATTTCAAGTGTTGAAATTTGCAATGAGATTGCATATCTTCTATGAGATAGTTGGATCCCGATACCCGCTGCGAGTAAGAGTTACTCCTGGGAGAATTTTACACATTACAATTAGCCGATCAAGTAGGTGTCTAGAAAGGTGTTAACGAGGTTAAGCCTCTGGGAAAACAAGGTTTACATTAATTAGGTTCGTGCGAAAGCACGGGGGACCTCCCTCAAAGTACCGACACTGGCCTGGCTGAAAGATTGGCGAACTTGTAGTGTGTAATTAATCCCGGCTAGTCTTTCCTTTTAGGGTTTGAAGGAAGATTTGATAAAAAGCAGTGGGAGCCATCCTGATTAGATAAAATAAAAACCAATCTATTCTTGCAAGAGCGCACGCTGAGTGTTTTCTTCTCTCTCTCTCCAGGTAGCGACCATATCACGCCTTAATCAAGATAATAATACGGAATATTGACCGAACCCGCTTGTTATACTGAGCTGGGGAACGTTGGTCCCGCTCCAACTTATAATTGTTATAAGACCGAGCAGGAAATTGGGGATTACCAGAATTCCCGTGCCGCCCAAACGAAGAGAGTGCATACTGATGCATCATCTTCGGGTGTGTTCATTATAAAGAACTGTTTCTCTGTATCCTCTACGTCCTGGGTATGTGATACCAGATCAGGATCCCAGATATGTTACATAGGGCTACAGAAAGGTAGAGGACTGAGAACGGGTGACAAGTTTCATGAGGCAGAAAACGGGGCAAGAGTTGCAGCCAAGTCTGTTGGTCACTGTCACCCTGTATTACCAATACATTGATTCTGAACGAATGTTATTAGATACCGAACCTGATATACAAAATCATATCATTCTCTTTATCAGTAAAGAAATGATAAAATTTTGTATTGTTGGATAATGTTTTGAACATTTCCTATATCAAAAGTTGATCGGTTCAGGCACGTTATCTAAAAGCATTGATGTTCTAAATAAAACTACAGTTCTTTAGTATACTGAACACACACAAGAGGAAGAGTTCAGAAATGAACGAATCCTTCTTGAGGTATTGTAGACTAGGTCATATCAATGCGACCCGACTAGCTGAAGTTACATAAAGATGCATATTTAAATCAGTTTGAATCTACATCTTGTGAAACTTGCCAGTCGCGTCACAAAGATATAATGACACCAGCTCTGTTTATTGGAAACAGAGAAAGAGTTAGTGAACTCTTGGGATGATACATGTTGATATATGTAAGGTCCCCTGTCTACATATGCCAGGACTGGTTCTTTGTACTTCGTTACATTCTCTGATAATCTCTCAAGATTCAGACATATGTTCCTGTTGAAACATGAGTCCGAACCTTTTGAGATATTCACAGAATATTAGATAGAAGTAGAGAACCAAAATACGGGTATAAGTATTATGTCCTATGATGAGATCAAGGAGGAGAATACTTGAGCACGGAAATCCTGGATTATTCTAAAGGAGAATGAGATTCTCTCTCAGCATTACTCCTCCGAATACACCATAGCACGATGGCATATCGAGGCGGAGCAATAGCACCCTATGTGATAAGGTGTGCTCTATGATGAGTACCACTGAGTTTCCTATTTCCTTTTAGGAGTTATGCACTTGAGAAGCTGCATACCTATTGAATAGGTTCGAATCAAATCAGTGCCTACCACTTCATATGTGATATGGGAAGGGAAGAGCCCATGTCTTAAGCTAGTTAAGATTTGGGGTTGTCCGGCCTATGTCTAAAAGCAAAATCCGGACAAGCTCGAGGTAAGGTAAGTTATGTAGAACTGGAAGTGTTTCAGCTATACAAACTACAGCAAATGATTTGGTAGAACCGAAGGATTCAATAGTAACCAACGAACCTCAGCCTCTCCGCCGATCTAGTAGGGTTTTCTCACCCACCTGAGAGATACTTCTGTTTCTCGATGACAGTGGGAGCGAGGATTGCATCATGAGATGATGACCCAACTAGTTTCGAACTGGCCATCAGGAGTGTGACTCTGTAAGAATGGCTGGATGCTTAGTGATCTGAGATGGAATCCTTATACACCGACAAACTATGGACTTTGGTTGCTATATCTGAAGGGTTAAATCCCCATCAGGAGCAAGTAAATCTTGAGAAGATTACTTGGTGTACTTGGAAAAGTTGAGACTTTCAAAGCTAGACTTGTTAAAGGTTTTCGTCATCGACCAGGCATGGATAATGATGAAACCTTTTCAAGTGGCTATGCTTAAGTCCATCCAGATCCTACTTGCCACGGCTACATACTACGACTACGATATCTGGCGGTTGGGTGTCATGACTGCTTTTCTAAAAGATGTTTTAGAAGAGAACGTCTATAAGTACACAGCCAGAGGGCTTCGTAGACAGTGGGAGCAGCGGAAACGTGTACAAGATGCTTTATAGGATAAAGCAGGTATCGCAGAGTTGGAACATCTGTTTTGATGTGTTAGTCAAAGAGTTTGACATCATCAAAATGGTAGATGAACCTTGTATATACAAAAAGGTAGTAGGAAGTATGGTGATGATCCTCGTAGAGTACGTGGATGACATACTCTTGATAGGGAAGGAGTTTCCTATGCTACGCTCGGTCAATCTCCGCTTATCACAATGATTCTCCATATAGGATCAAAATGATACCTCCTAAATCCTGGATTTTGGATCTATGAGATAGATCTAAATGGATGTTAGGATTCTCACTAGTTGTAGTGAGATGGTATCAATCGATCCTGGAGAGAATCACTGGAAGGGTTCCAGGGTGATAATGACGACTGAATGTCAGTCGCAGGCATTGTCTTTACCCTCAGTAAAGGGACGGTATGTTGGAAGAGTTCCAAGCTAAATACCGTGGCAAACTAGACGATAAAGGCTGGATACATCGCTACTTAAGATGCTACCAAAGAGGCTGTTTGGGTATATATTGGTTCATGAGATGAACTATGTTCCTCCCATTGTGTGACAATGGAGTTGTGGCTTATGCCAAGGAACGTCCGTCCCATCGGTGATCCAGACATATTCTAAGGTAGTATCACCTGATCATGGAGATGGTTGATCTCTAAGGGATCGAGGTTAGGAGAGTAGACTAAGAGGACAACACGGCGGATCCACTCACGAAGGCCTATTCCTAGAGAGAGACTTTTATGGGATGGTTGAGTATGAGATACTACAACTACTGCTACAGATAGCTCTAGTGCAAGTGGGAGATTGTTAGTTATATGTATGCCCTAGAGGCCATTGCTATACATAGGATGTATATTGTAGTGGATGCTGGGACATATATAGGGAGGACTTTCTTGCTCGACATGATAGTATGCTATCTGGTTACTCTTTACCTTAACGTGTATACTGAATGTCTCTCTGTTACATGTTGGTAAAGCCCTTAGGATGTGTACTTGACTACCTGGACTATGATGCGGATCATACTAGTGGGGACAGGGTAGTCCATAAGTACATCCTTCAAGGTCCCTAGTCGTGGGTATATCGAGACGGGGCATCGATATACCAGAGTAGACTAGCATATACCTTCTCGACCCATACAGATGGGCGATGGATAATCCCATATCCATTGGTGTTTGACATCAGAGATGATATACGGGTGCTCAGTGGAGACTGGGTACACTGGACGGACTCGCCGAGAACTCCCAGATGGTATTATACCTTACGTCAGATGGCAGTTCTCTGGTGACACTGGTACAGAGTAGTCTGTTGACCCGAGATCGTCATAGAGTCTTGTGTGGTTCCCACTGTGCTTTGATTTCCACCTTACCACGTCCAAGAGGGCGTGCAAAACGGTGGTTTTTGGGTACAATCCCGAATCACATGGAGGCAATGAGCGATAGGAGGGGATTCGTCTCTCCCGGTATAGGGAGTTGATGTTGCGCTGTGTTCGATTGGCTATAACCGGAAATCCCTGGCCAGGGTTGCTGAGATTTACTGGTAAGTGTTACCAGTAGTTTCTTGAATTGTTATAGACCTCATATCGACACGACTTATCGAGCTATTGGGGTCTGACGTTTACCACCCCTAGGCAAGATATGCGACATATCAGACGATCAGACCGGACTGTACGGTAAGTGTTACTGGTTGGATTCACAGGAGTGTGAGCGGGCTTGCTCGTCGATCTTCTCATCGCTCAATACCCGGATGGCCGTTACGTTTAGCAGACCGCTTGCGGCTTGTGGGTGATTGATATGATCATCATCTGCTGCCGGCGTATTGACGAGTCTTTAGAGTCCTACACAGAGGTTTCCAGGCTCAAGCGAAACGAAATAGGAGCGCATATGAGATATGTGCGGGACCGAGAATAATGCGTGTATGTGATACCGTATTTCATTCTCGCGATGAATGTATCGACTGGTTGTATGCGATATAACCTAGTTATCGAATCAAGTATTGATTCGATAAGCCGATACATAGGATACTAGTCGGTTATATGCGATATGACCGGATCGTTAAATCAAGCGTTGATTTAATGATTTAATGTATAATTATATATTTGATATATTACTTTGCATTAACTAGTATCGGTTCACTTTAAATGGATATTCTCACTCGGATGTGCACATTGTATATGTGATATACTTTTGTGCACTTGCTTGTATCATGTTTGATGATACATGTTTGCTAGGGTTTTTGTGTAAAGATCAAACCATGGTTACATGATAATGGTTAGGGTTTTGTTTTATTCACTTATTTATTTATCTATTGATTTTTGGAAAATGAAAAGCATGAAGAAAATGGTGGCTAACTTTGTTGTATATTGAAGCTTCATGAAGCTTTGACTATGTGACCATTTTGTCTCATGCTTAACCCTAACCATTCCCACTAACCCTAGTTTAGTCTCTACACTTGACCATGGTTGGTAGATGATAAGTATTATTATTATTTTGATTTTACTTAATACATATCATATTATCTTCTTCTTCTTCTTCATCTTCTACTTGAAGAAAACCTTGCCTCCATCAATGGCAAAGTGAGAAAATGAGTGAGAAATCCAATTCTAAAGTGAACCCACTTCCTATTTCTTCATCCTCTACCTCTTGCCAAGTAGTATAGGGTGTTTTCTTCACAAGTTTCATGACTTGGTGAAGTGGGAGCTTGATCTTGTGATGCCTCGACGTAGATCATCTTCGGCATCGTTGTCGATGACCTAGCCCGTCCATTTCTCCGATGAAGCCGACGCTAGAGCCCGGGATTGGATTTGGACAGCGAGGAGACTTCATTGCGGAGCTATGGAGGTGGAGGACCGGATCTACAAAGGTTGTATTTCCGTACTTTTAGTTAAGTTGTTAACTAGTTGCTTTTGTCGCCTAAACTTCTAGCCAACGATCCGTATTAGGGTTTCTCGGCACATGTAAATTTTGAAATTGGCATGGTTGATGCCTTGTGAGACCTCATTAGAGTGCCTAGGAACCCTACAGCAACTCGGGCACGAAGTTGGTGAGTCGACGTGTCCAAGAATACTGTAGGCTAAGTGTAGAGAGGTTTTGTCTCAAGAGGTTTGAAGTTGCCATAATAAATGTGGTGGAGAAATAAACTTTGGAGATGTGTTAGGAATTTTTGTAGCAAGCAAGGAAGAATATGAGATGAAGAAAAATTCCCACACCAAAAGAATTCCCTCTCTCCCTCAAATGTGTGGCCGGCCATAACAAAATCAAGGAGGAGAAAAAATGTATCAAGGGGGGTGATCACAAGAGGAGAACAAAATGGTGAGCATAAGCCAAATCAAGCCTCACATCATAAAACCCTTCAATCTTCTCACCATTAATGCTAGCCATCATGAAGAAAAAAGCAAAGATGATATATCTATCATAATCCCTCATTTACAAATAAACCCTCCACAAATGCTAATTTGCACATTTGCAAATTAGCCCTTCCATCAGAAAAATCCGGCCATGAAGGAACAAAGGAAAACTGGCCGAAACGGAATGCAAACTGGCAACTTCAAAAAACTGATCCCGTAATAAATTACAGGAAAACCCCGCGACTGTATATACATACCCGCATTTGTATTCCGACCGAATACAAACGCAAAGAGACAAATTTACACTGTACAATACTAGGATCCGGCTTAAACCAAAGCCCGTTAGTATTATCCGTTCGATCATGATCCGTGCAATACCGCACGTATATGATCGAACCCTGCCATATCTCCATACGGCCTCTACAGCGTTTCGCCCGAAACTTGAGAAACTGTCTGTGGGGGACTCTAAAGACTCGTCAATACTTTGGCTGTGGATTTAACCACTAGCACGTCAGAGGTATTAGCCATACGGAACGGGCTACCAGGTATTGACCAAAAGGGACGTCGATGAGCGAACTCATCCTGACACCCTACTGAGCCTGTCGGTGACAATATCCATACAGTCCGGTCCGTTCGTCTATGAGCATCGCGTGGTGGGCCTAGGGGGTTGGTAAAAGTCAGACCCCAAAAGCAGTACAAGTCGTGTCAGAGTGTAGCCTAGAACACCCTGAGATACTGCTGGAATACCTACTAGTAAATCTCCTGTCTTGGCCAAGGACTTCGTGTAATGGCTCTCTTAGACACAGCGCGATCTCACCCCCAATACCGGGAGAGACGAACCCCTGAAGATCCGCTCACAGCCTCCATGTGGCTCGGGACTGTACCCAACTAAAACCTGTTTGCACGACTCCTTTGAGCGTGGTAGGGCAGTAATCAAAGTACAGTGGGAACTCACACGAGACAAATGACGATCTCAGGTCGATGAACTAACCTGTACACATGTTACCAGGGAACTGCTATCTGACGTCTAGTATAAGACCAACTAGCATGTTCCCAGCGAGTCCTGTCCGGTGTACTCATAACCCAATGAGCACCTGTATACATTTTGTTGCGCCACGGCAGCGCCCCGGCCATCTATCCGAGGCCAAAATGCGGAATCAAAATTTTTCTTAACTTTTAAACCGGCGCTGCCGCGGACAATAAACCCGGATCGTGACCATTAACCTAATCCTAGCAAACAAGAGAAAGGGTGAAGTATACCGAGCGATCCGTGTCCTTCGGTCTTCTCGTCGTCGTCCCGATCTCTCGCGGAATCACCGTTCGTCGTCACCTCGTCGGAAAGGGCACCACGCAGCCGATTTCTTTTACGGGCTCCCACCTCTGGACCGTGGCAAATCGGGCGCGAAGTTGGCTAGCCAACGCGTCCAAGAGTACTGTAGGTTGTAGTGTAGAAAGCATGTCTCGATGCGGGTATGAAGTTGCCATGATGGAGGAATCAATATGAACTTTGGAGAGGTGAGAAGGATTTTGTGAGCAAGCCAAAATGAGATAATGTAATTTCCCTCATACCAAAATGAAACTTCTCCTTCATCCCTCATAATGTGTGGCCGGCCCCTCTCAAAATGGGAGTGGGAAAAAGCAACCCAAGAAGGGAGGTGAGTGTAGGAGATCAAAGAGGGGGTGACCACATCATAAAGCAAATGATAACCATCTCAAATCACACTCTAATCAAATCCTTTCCCATTTAATGCAAAAAGTTGATTCAAAAGGAATCTCATCATGAAGCCACACAATTACAAAGGACCCACTCCACAAATACTAATTTGCACAATTGCAAATTAGTCCCTCCATCGAAAAAGTCCGGCCGCGAAGGAACAAAGGAAAACTGGCCGGAATGGAATGTAAACTGGCAACTTCAGAAAACTGATCCCGTAATAAATTACAGAAAAACCCCGCGACTGCATATACATGCCCGCATTTGTATTCCCACTGAATACAAATGCAACGAGACAAAATCTACACCGTCTAATACTAGGATCCGGCTTAAACCAAAGCTGGCTAGTAAAATCCGTCCGATCACGATCCGTGCAATACCGCACGTATCTGATCGAACCCTGCCATATCTCCATACGGCCTCTACAGCGTTTCGCCCGAAACTTGAGTAACTGAGTGTGTGGTGGACTCTAAAGACTCATCAATATTATGGCTGTGGATTTAACCACTAGCACGTCAGAGGTATTAGCCATACGTGACGGGCTACCAGCTATTGACCAAAAGGGACGTCGATGAGCGAACTCATCCTGACACCCTACTGAGCCTGTCAGTGACAATATCCGTACAGTCCGATCCGTTCGTCTATGAGTATCGTATGGCGGGCCTAGAGGGTTGGTAAAAGTCAGACCCCCAAAAGCGGTACAAGTCGTGTCGGAGTGTAGCCCATAACACCCTGAGATGCTACTGGAATACCTACCAGTAAATCTCCTGCCTTGGCCGAGGGCTTTGTGTAATGGCTCTCCTAGACACAGCGCGACCTCACCCCTAATACCGAGAGAGACGAACCCCCTGCAGATCCGCTCACTGCCTCCATGTGGCTCGGGACTATACCCAACTAAAACCTGTTTGCACGACTCCTTTGAGCCGTGGTAGGGTAGTAATCAAAGCACAGTGGGAACTCACACGAGACAAATGACGATCTTAGGTCGATGAACTAACCTGTACACATGTCACCAGGGAACTGCTATCTGACGTCTGGTATAATCCCAACTAGCAGGTTCCCGGCGAGTCCTGTCCGGTGTACTCAAAACCCAATGAGCACCTGTATACATCTTAGGTGAACCAACTGACACCAGTGGATTGTGAGACCGGCCACCGCCCCTCGTCGGGGTCTCGACTGTATACACTAGTCTACTAATGGAGTATCGATGCCCAGTCTCGAAACTCCCACGACTAGGGACCATTTAAGGATGTGCTTATAGACTACCAGCTCCCACGTATATGATCGCCCTCATACTGCTGGCAGTCAAGCAAGAATCCTAGGGGCTCTATCAACGTGTAATAGCGACTCGTAAGGTCACCTAAAGCAGTACACGATGATAAAGATAAACCAGATAGCATACTATCATCTTGAGTAAGACTGTCCTACCGGGATAGGTCCTCCCTCAATCATTGCAATCACGTGCCTGTGATCCAATAATTGACTCTGAGGGCACTATCTCCAACAATCTCCCACTTGCACTCAAGGCTAATTATTGCGATATCGCATACTCACAGCACGTGTGATACCGAACACCCAACTCCTCTACTAGTCAGTCTCACAAAGCTCGTTTGCGAAACTATTGCGTTCGAGGAATAGCCTCAGTGAGTGGATCCGCTGTGATGTTTCTTTCTATGTCTCTCTATATCTCAAGTTCGTATAGAAAGCCATCTCCCGAAATGAGCAATACCTGTCTTAGAATATGTCTGGATATCTGATGGGACCTAGCTCATAAATGAACTCCAAATCCAAACTTCTTAGACTGTATCGTCAACTGAACTTAATCAGTATCCTGCGCCACCCTTCCCTCAGTATCCACCTGGACCACTTGTCCAAAATACTGCCCCTCGTCAGAGGGAAAACTATAACTCTGACAGCCACTCTGCCATCCAGGTCACCTTGGAAGCCTGGAATGATAACTGTCTCCCGAAGGAGGATGTCGTTATCAAATCCCTAGAACACCCACTTATGTCCTAAAACTGCTTCCGATCGTTTCTCCAGGATTGGATTAATATCAACTTATTGCATCTACTGCAAGAACAACATCTGGTGTGGTACTTGACATCTCATGATTGACTCAATTGCCTAAGCAAGTGATCTGCCAATCATGCGTATCCCTCTCCCCTTTAGTCTGTAAGACACCTTTAGAGAGGGTGACTCCATCACCTGCAGGTACACCACCATGCCAGGAGTCATCCATTCTAAACACTCTTAGAATGCTGTCTAAGTACCCTGATTGGGAAACCACCCAAATCTAGATCTAAAACCACAGATCTAGTAACCAGAATGTACGATATAAGATCCAATTCCTATGTGGAGAAACTACTGTGTGACGACCAAAGTATAACCGATCGTAGTATAGGAATATCACTTCCTACTCTGTGTATGTCATCCAAGTACTAGGACATCACACCCTACTACCTTCTTAACAGATCCATCCCCTATTCTGATGAAGTCAAACCTATGACTGTCACATCAAAAATAGATGATCTATCTCCGCTATATCTGCTTTAGTCTATAAATAGACATAATCCTGATGTCCACCAATGCTTCCGCTGCTCCCACTGACTACGACAACCCTCTGGCAGAGTTATATAGACGTACACTTCTAAAGCTAGTTCAGAACGACGCTATACTCACCCTCCTGCCGGGTCTCACAGTCTGGAACAACAGCAATGGCAAGTCTGGGCAAACAAGAACCTCCCTACCACCGTCCTTGAGTATACCGAAGTACCTCTCGGATGCCTGAGGTTACCCACCATATCTGCGGAGTGGCCAATGGAATGTTAAACCAGATTGAATCTTTAGGTTCTTATCAAATCTTCAGTAATCGTTTACGGTTCTGGAATCACTTCCAGTTCTACCATACCCCCACTACTGTTTTCTGAAAAAATCCATTTTTATTTAAAACTGTGGCGAGTTAAGAATAATATCACTATTGATCTTCCAGATGGTAGAAAGTCAACCCTCGTCATAGCCTGGGTCAACCCACAAACAGCCATTACAGAAACGTGCCTTGAGTTATCCGGAGTCTGGTTTTAAGCATAAGCCGGACAACTCCCCGTACCTTAACAATGTCAAGATATGAACTGTTCTATATCCAATACAGAAACAGAGGCACTGATTTAATTGGAACCAGATTCAAATCATGCAGCTGTCTCCAGTGCATGTTAACTAAATGGAAGGAGGCCGATCAGCATTACTCAACTTAGGAATGCTTCCAATTATGAGTAACCTGAAAGAGAAGCAAGTTCTCTTAATCATTACTATCAACTGAATACCATTCAAAAGTATCTACATCTTCGATCATCTTGAAGAATCCCGATATTTGCAACACCTGGTTCTCTACTTTATCCACATACCTATAATTTCTCAAAACTTGGACCATGTGTTTCTACGAAACACCTGTTTAAGAACCAGAGAAGTCATAAGTAAACAGAATATAGTATGAGGACCAAACCCTCTGTCCTAATGGACACTGGACAATATACAATACTCTGTATAAGTCCCTTGAGTCTAATAACTCAATCACTGTGTGTCGTAAGTTGAAAACTGTACTATGGTTATGAAGAATTACACCGCTGTTCAATGCTCCTTACCTAACCATCCACTGATATAAGTAAATGTCATGGACATAATTTCAAAAGGTACATCTCACTCTATAAAAATAGACGTACAGATATATTAATTTGAAATTGGTGCATAACAACGGATATTCAAAACCAAATATTTGCCGTCCGGCAAATAACCCAGGTGACTTCCTCAAATATCACCAATTACAACGAATCCTGATATAATGAGGATGGTCACCTAATTCCCAATAATTTACTCCCACTCATCATCTGTAAAACCATACAGATGTGAGAATCATACCTGGTAAATACATACCCTGGAGCAAGTGTCTAATCGGGAAATCAGTTTTCTTTTAACAGTACACAGTGAAACTGAAACATTGAAATGTTTCGATGGGGTATCCGGGTATTCCTAGTAATGCCTCTTCCGTTATCCAGATTCACAACTATACCCGTATAATTCTTTGCCATCTCTCCAAATCCCTTTATATGTCTTTAGTCATTACCTTCTGTACACCCCTTTAGGCCAAATGGTTTTCTTCCTTCCCTACCGTTCGGCACCAGCCTATGGTTTAGAAGAAGACTATCCAATAAGCATAATGGGCGTACTGTCCTAATCCTAAGAGCACTCGCAATGCGAGAGAAGGTGAAGATAAAAGACAACCGAATATACCTTATTCCTATTTCTCCTGAACCAGAATCCATCCCCGAACTGGAACAAATTCCTTTCGAGATCGTATATAACCATACGATGGAGTATCCAAATAAACTGTGAATCTTCGTAGTGATACGGAGTGTCCTGGAGAAATACAAAGGTGATTTAGGATTGGCGAAGAAATATTTGGTTTGGTCGTGAATAGAAGTCGCAATTTACTTTGCCCTCTTACTAATCCTTTTCTTTGTCTTTACTTAATACCTTCTGTACACCGTTTAGGCTAATTGGTTTTCTTCATTCCCTAACGTTCGGCACATGCCTATGGTTTGGAAGAAGACTATCCAATTTGCGTAATAGGTGTACTACTCCTAAACCAAGGAGTACTCGCAATCTGAGAGAGAAGGTAAAAGGAAAAGACAACTGAATAGTCCTATTCGTTTTCTCCAGGATTGGAAACCATCCTCGAATTCCTTCGAGTTCGTATATAACCATACGATGGTTTTGTCCAATGGAAGTGGACGTTCGTAGTAATACGGGGTGTCCCGGAGAAAAAGGGTAAAAGTAGGGGTGGCAATGAGGTCTGCAACTCAGACAATCCAAAAGCCAGTATTTTAGAAGGTTCGGTCAACGTGGTCACTAAGTCATAGTCTAGGGTCGGGTCAATGGTCGCTGCCAAAGAGAGAGAGAGAAGAAACACTCAGCGTGCACTCTAGCCTAGATCAGAATGGTTATCACTTTATCTAATCAGGAAACCTCCCACTGTAACCTCAAATTCTTCTCCAAACCTGAAAGAAGAATTAGTCGGGATCACCCGAGGAGTAAACCAACTCATCAGTGGGAATCGGGATCCAACTATCATCGCATGATAACTTGACGGAATCCACTCAAGTCACCACACTCCAGAAGGTATGCGCATGCCTGGCAAGTTTCAGTTTCTTTAGAAACTCCCGATGTGTGTTTTTACCCCTAGGATCAAGTGACCTTGACAATGCCAACATATCAAAGAGTCCCAGTCAAGTTCAACCCGTCATTATCTTGATTGCGTTAAACCCATCCGTACGAGTCCTTGACAATGCCAACATAACCGTACGACTGTCCTAACCAATCCACTTATCCATGCGACAGAAAAGCATTACAGAGCTACCGAACACTACGCCTCGGCAATGCACGACATACGTAGCACGAATACTAAGCAATACTAATCTGAAATGACGGAGGGCTACGGCTGGTTTTTGGCGAAAAACCTTTAACGTAATGAACTTGATATCGTTGAAGGAACCGGATAACTTTTTATAAAAATATAGTGACGAAAACCTTTGCTAAAGAGGTCACTCCCGGCGAAGGGATCTCGGCTCTTTCCCCGTAGAATGAGGTGCAGGATATTCCAGCTGAATACCACGATGCAAAGCAAAAGGAAAACGGCTATAGTGAAGTTATTGCCCTGACGCAAACTTTTGTCCAAGGGGTCACTCCCGGTGAAGGGATCTCGGCCCTTGCCTCGTCGACTGAGGAGCAGGATATTCCAACTGAATACCACTGTGCAAAACAAAAGTGAACGTCCTTGCAATAACAGCTTTTTGAAAAAGTGTTCCAACAACATCAGAATAGGTTTGTTTAGCTTGCATTGATCTGAATCAACGCAGTCCCATCAATTGATCACACCAATAAAGAACGAAAATAATGATGTACGTATATGCCATCCGCATTCGCCACTGGGTCCCGTCATCACCCGTTAGGTTACTTAACTAACGACAGAGCGGGGACTGGACTAGCGCGGATGCAAAACATATACAACATCTACTAGTATATATATAAATATATAATATTTCACTCAAGGCGTGATAAAAATCACAGAAATGTACAACATCACAGAACAATACAGATATCTGGAAGCCCCGGGTTTCACAGAGCCGCTGCTGAAACCCGACGTTCCCCTGGTCGTGCGGATAGCCTGTGCAATGAAATCCTAGATCCCTACGGGCGCGGCAAGTTACCCGCCAAAACCTGAAGCGAGGCAGCCCCCTTCAGCAACGTGAATGGACCACCCAGCACTTCACGGAATCCGGTAAGTTGGGCACCCCTCCTGGGTCAACCTGTACCTCCTACGAGTGCGGCGAATAGCCCGCCAATTCTAGAGTAAAGCCCCCTCCGTCTCAATGCCATAAGATGCGGGCTTGTTGCCCTCTAGAACCCGGCTATCCGTGCACCCCTCCGCGGGGTAATCCTAGTACAGAAAGTAAAATATACATACAACGGGTACATCGACCTCGACCTGGTCGTGCCCCAAAAGAATAATACAAACAGGCAGTGATGGCAGTCCACAAGTCGGACGCTCGCCCCACAATATCAAATGTACATATATAAACAAAACTGTACTACCACTGCAACCAGGCTATCCCCACGACCGATCCGTAACAACACAGCACAACCACAGAACATCAACGTGAATGTCACGTTCGCAAATCCGTCTAACCGGGCTATAGCAGATAGACAGGATTTACCGATCGACTGACATTCACGGTCGCAGATATAATGTAAATACTGTGAACTAATGTGTTTAAACTTTTCGATCGATCAAATTTATCGAAGTGGGCCCCAAGCATTACTGTAGCACTTAAAGAGAGTCTGGGCCCAAAAAGAATATTCCAAAAACCCCATTTTCAACCCAGAAGCTCACCGCAAAAATTTGGTCCAATGAATAGGAAAAATGGCCGTGGAACCGCGGCAAATACGTGGGTTTGGCCGCGGTTCCACAGTGGAATAGTGAGATCACGCGACCAAATTATCACAGAATGCTTAGAATTCCCTGCACATGTCACTGCAATGTACTGAAAAATTTTTGGAGCCAAAAAAATTTCGACAGAAATCTGTGCAAATGAAAATGGGTTTTCGGAAAATCCGTTCGATCGAACTTGTAAACACGTTAGAGCAAGCTAGACTAGGTTAATGGCGTGGCTCTGATACCATGTTGCGCCACGGCAGCGCCCCGGCCATCTATCCGAGGCCAAAATGCGGAATCAAAATTTTTCTTAACTTTTAAACCGGCGCTGCCGCGGACAATAAACCCGGATCGTGACCATTAACCTAATCCTAGCAAACAAGAGAAAGGGTGAAGAAGTATACCGAGCGATCCGTGTCCTTCGGTCTTCTCGTCGTCGTCCCGATCTCCCGCGGAATCACCGTTCGTCGTCACCTCGTCGGAAAGGGCACCACGTAGCCGATTTCTTTTACGGGCTCCCACCTCTGGACCGAGGAAACTCGGGCGCGAAGTTGGCTAGCCGACGCGTCTAAGAGTACTGTAGGTTGTAGTGTAGAAAGTATGTCTCGATGCGGGTATGAAGTTGCCATGATGGAGGAATCAATATGAACTTTGGAGAGGTGAGAAGGATTTTGTGAGCAAGCCAAAATGAGATAATGTAATTTCCCTCATACCAAAATGAAACTTCTCCCTCATCCCTCATAATGTGTGGCCGGCCCCTCTCAAAATGGGAGTGGGAAAAAGCAACCCAAGAAAGGAGGTGAGTGTAGGAGATCAAAGGGGGGGTGACCACATCATAAAGCAAATGATAACCATCTCAAATCACACTCTAATCAAATCCTTTCCCATTTAATGCAAAAAGTTGATTCAAAAGGAATCTCATCATGAAGCCACACAATTACAAAGGACCCCCTCCACAAATACTAATTTGCACAATTGCAAATTAGTCCCTCCATCGAAAAAGTCCGGCCGCGAAGGAACAAAGGAAAACTGGCCGGAATGGAATGTAAACTGGCAACTTCAGAAAACTGATCCCGTAATAAATTACAGGAAAACCCCGCGACTGCATATACATGCCCGCATTTGTATTCCCACTGAATACAAATGCAACGAGACAAAATCTACACCGTCTAATACTAGGATCCGGCTTAAACCAAAGCTGGCTAGTAAAATCCGTCCGATCACGATCCGTGCAATACCGCATGTATCTGATCGAACCCTGCCATATCTCCATACGGTCTCTACAGCGTTTCACCCGAAACTTGAGTAACTGAGTATGTGGTGGACTCTAAAGACTCATCAATACTATGGCTGTGGATTTAACCACTAGCACGTCAGAGGTATTAGCCATACGTGACGGGCTACCAGCTATTGACCAAAAGGGACGTCGATGAGCGAACTCATCCTGACACCCTACTGAGCCTGTCAGTGACAATATCCGTACAGTCCGGTCTGTTCGTCTATGAGTATCGCATGGCGGGCCTAGGGGGTTGGTAAAGGTCAGACCCCCAAAAGCGGTACAAGTCGTGTCGGAGTGTAGCCCAGAACACCCTGAGATACTACTGGAATACCTACCAGTAAATCTCCTGCCTCGGCCGAGGGCTTTGTGTAATGGCTCTCCTAGATACAGCGCAACCTCACCCCCAATACCGGGAGAGACGAACCCCCTGCAGATCCGCTCATTGCCTCCATGTGGCTCGGGACTGTACCCAACTAAAACCTGTTTGCACGACTCCTTTGAGCCGTGGTAGGGTAGTAATCAAAGCACAGTGGGAACTCACACGAGATAAATGACGATCTCAGGTCGATGAACTAACATGTACACATGTCACCAGGGAACTGCTATCTGACGTCTGGTATAATCCCAACTAGCAGGTTCCCGGCGAGTCCTGTCCGGTGTACTCATAACCCAATGAGCACCTGTATACATCTTAGGTGAACCAACTGACACCAGTGGATTGTGAGACCGGCCACCGCCCCTCGTCGGGGTCTCGACTGTATACACTAGTCTACTAATGGAGTATCGATGCCCAGTCTCGAAACTCCCACGACTAGGGACCATTTAAAGATGTGCTTATAGACTACCAGCTCCCACGTATATGATCGCCCTCATACTGCTGGCAGTCAAGCAAGAATCCTAGGGGCTCTATCAACGTGTAATAGCGACTCGTAAGGTCACCTAAAGCAGTACACGATGATAAAGATAAACCAGATAGCATACTATCATCTTGAGTAAGACTATCCTACTGGGATAGGTCATCCCTCAATCATTGCAATCACGTGCCTGTGATCCAATAATTGACTCTGAGGGCACTATCTCCAACACATTTTAGGTGAACCAACTAACACCAGTGGCTTGTGAGACCGGCCACCACTCCTCGTCGGGGTCTCGACTGTATACACTAGTCTACTCTGGAGTATCGATGCCCTGTCTCCAAACTCCCACGACTAGGGACCTTTTAAGGATGTGCTTATATACCCCAGCTCCCACGTATATGATCGCCCTCATACTGCTGGCAGTCAAGTAAGAATCCTAAGGGCTCTATCAACGTGCAATAGTGACTTGTAAGGTCATCTTAAGCAGTACACGATGATAAAGATAAACCAGATAGCATACTATCATCTTAAACAAGACTGTCCTACCGGTACAGGTTCTCCCTCAATCATTGCAATCACGTGCCTGTGATCCAATAATTGACTCTGAGGGTACTATATCCAACAGGACATTCGAAGTTTCTTGGATTTAGCTGGATATTTCAGAAGGTTCATTGAAGGCTTTTCAAGGATAGCAACACCCCTGACCAAGCTCACAGGTAAAGATGAAAATTTTGTGTGGTCAGAAGCATGCGAACAAGCTTTCGTAGAACTCAAGTCAAGGTTGACATCAGCACATATTCTCGTCATACCGGATCAATCTGAAGGATTCGAAGTGCATTGTGATGCATCCTGTAAGGGATTAGGATGTGTTCTACATCAGCACGGTAAAGTTGTGGCTTATGCTTCAAGACAACTGAAGATTCATGAGCGCAATTATCCGACGCATGATCTGGAATTGGCAGCCATCATCTTTGCTCTCAAGATTTGGCGCCATTATCTACTTGGTGAGAGAGTGAACATCTACACAGATCATAAGAGCCTGAAGTACGTGTTTACTCAGAAGGAGTTGAATATGCGGCAGAGAAAATGGCTAGAACTTATGGCGGACTTTGAAATCAACTTGCAATATCACCCAGGTAAGGTGAATGTGGTACCTAATGCCCTTAGTCGCTAACCATTATCGATGAGTCTCACCGCTCAATGGAAGCTTCAACAAGACTTGCATCAGATGGAAATTGAAGTAGTCATGCCAGGTAACGCTTCAAGTTTGATGAATTTACAAGTTCAATCAACCATTGTCAATCAGATCAAAGCAGCTCAAGCAAGTGATGCTAAGTTGCAAAAGATCAAAGAACAAGTGGAGAATGGACTCAGAACAGGCTTCATCATCCATGAAGACGGATCTTTGAGATACGGCAGCAGATTGTGTGTACCCAAAGGTCCTGTACGGGAAGAGTTAATGAAAGAAGCTCACAGCTCTCCCTACTCAGTACATCTTGAAGGTATCAAAATGTACAAAGATCTACGTCAGAATTATTGGTGGCATGGAACGAAGCGTGAAGTAGCCAGAAGCGCCCAAAAATGTTTGGTGTGTCAACAAGTAAAGGCTGAACATCACAGGACAGCTGGACTACTTCAACCGTTACCAATCCCAGAATGGAAATGGCAACACATCACGATGGATTTTGTGACTGCTCTTCCTCACAGCACAAAGGGTAACGATGCCGTATGGGTCATTGTGGATCGACTCATAAAGTCGGCTCACTTCATCCCATTTCGATTTGGCCAATCAACTGAGACACTAGCAAAGAAGTACATGGAGGTAATAATCTACTTAAAGATTTAAACTCTTCAGAATGTACTATCTCTGATACCCATGAACTCATATAGGAAATTGTGAGACTTCATGGAGTACCGATCTGCATTGTCTCCGATCGTGACACCAGGTTCCGATCGCAATTTTGGCAGAGTCTGCAAGCAAGCTTGGGAACAAGTCTGAACTTCAGCACAGCTCATCATCCACAAACAGATGGTCAGTCTGAGCGAACTATTCAAATCTTGGAGGATATGCTCAGAGCATGTATGTTAGACTTCAAAGGATCGTGGGAAGATCACCTGCATCTTGTGGAGTTCGCGTACAACAACAGCTATCAAGCAATCATAGGAATGGCACCTTTTGCAGCATTGTATGGAAGGAAGTATCGATCACCATTAAGTTGGGACGACATCGGAGATAGGGAACTTCTTGGACCAGAGATAATAGTAGCGACCGTTGATGTGGTTCGTACTATCAGGGAAAGGATGCGCATAACCCAAGATCGATGGAACCACTGGGCTGATGCAAAAAGACGACACTTAGAGTTCCAGCCAGGAGATCGCGTATCCTTGAAGATATTTCCGAACCGCGGAGTGATCCGATTTGGAAGACGGGGTAAATTAAGTCCGAGATACATTGGACTGCTCAACATACTCGAACGAGTCGGTGAAATGGCATACCGCTTAGTGGTTCCACCCTCATTGGAAGGAGTGCATAATGTGTTCCACATATCCCAACTCAGAAGGTATGTGAGTGACCCCAGCCATGTTCTTGATCATTCCGAGCTCACTATACAGCCCGACTTGTCTTGTGAGCAACAGCCTGTGGTGATCCTGGACAAGAAAGTGAAGACACTTCGGAACAAGGAAGTTAATTTGGTCCGAGTGATGTAGAGGAAAGACACTCCAGGAAAGTTCACTTGGGAAAGGGAAGATGAAATGCGTGCAAGATATTCTCACCTCTTTGTAAACTAGTTCTCAAATAAAAGTTGTAAATTTCGAGGGCGGATTTTTTTTAAGAGAGTAGACTGTAACAACTCCATTTTTAGTGTACATAAAATTGTTTTAAAATTAAAGTATACTTGGAGTATTTAATGTTGATGTTACCACTTTAAGTATTTATCTCACACTATAATTACAAGAAGGAGCTTGTAGCTCATTGGTAATACCTTGCACTGCTGAACTAAGCCACCAGAGTTCAAATCCCATACCCCACATTATTTTTTATATTTATTTGTTTTAAATTTTGTAGAAGCCTAACAGTCCACACGAGATAACTCCCAACCTTTCTACTGAACCTGAAAAACTGAATATACCAGAGCCTACATCAGGCGACCCCCCACATTCTGGGCACCCGACTCGGCCTGACTCGGCCGAGTCGGCAGGCGGACCGGCCGACTCGGGCCGGCGCCGCCGGCCGGACTCCGCCGGTCGGCCGAGTCATCAACACCAAAAGTGTGCCTCTTCATCTTCTAAACCCGCCTGTACACTTCATTTTCCTAGATCGGTTCCAGAGAGGTCATAAAGCCCTATTTACTCCATTTTATTACAATTTATCACATTATTTTTACATTTTTTCAATTTAACTCTTCATCTACCCTAACCCTAGCCTAACCTTATAAATACTACCCCTACCCTCTACCCTCTCACCCCAAAACTCTGAGCCAACTCTCTAAAATTCTCAAGAGATCTAGTGTACTTTGAAAACGAGCACGAAGCGAAGCTACGACGAAATTCCCGGTGAACTTCCAGCGATCGTTCTAGAAGCTCTCGGCGACGAAGCGACGCACCAGCGATCCCTCTCCTTCCATCTCACTCTCATTATTTTCCAAAACCCGTAAGTCCCCATTCTATCTTCTCTATTCTATTCTATAAATACGGAATTACAAAACCCGACGGAATCGGAACAAATCCGATATCCGATTCGGTTTCTTTATAAAACTTCACCTTTCTTTAATACAATTATGCTTGAACCTTTTCATGTTGACTATTAAATACTAATCAACCATATTGATCAAGTTTCATAATCAAAAGTAATTGATATTTCATTTTATCGTATTTTCATTTAAATACCACATAGTTTCAATTCTACATATAACATCACAAAACTTGCTATACCTTTAACTAAATCACGAGATAATGACCTACCTCCTCGCATACTCATATACAACATAGCACAATACTCTTGGGAATATAGAATACGGGAAAACGATACAATTTCATTTTAATACCATTTACTTAACAAAACCGTTTTCTAAACGATTTAGTATTTAAACAAATCTTTGTAAAGCGCCATTACAACCCATTTGGGGAACCCGTTCGGGATGGTGCGAATTATCGCACATCCTCGGGCTTAATAGTGCGAGATTCAGACCTCCGCAAGGAGCATTCGATCTCGAAAGATTTAAAATACGACATCTTAAGAAAACGAGATTTCTAGAATATTATAAATATATGCAAAAATTATTTTCATATAAAAATATGTATATGTAACATAAACATATCTATTTTTGAAGTATTATAAATATTCCACCTTTTCTACAACATTACAAGAATCAATTTTATATTAAAATACCATGAATTCCATACATATCAATATTACAAATAAATACCTTTATTTCTGAAATTAGAATATTTTCACTAGAAATATCACAATATAAAATCTATATTCATTACAACTCAAAAGACGAATAATAAATACTTGGGGTGTAATTTGAAAAGTATATAAAATTATTTTTACATAAAACCCCCTCAAGTTCTATAAATTAGCCTAAGGACCCTAGTAAACATAGGTTTAAGCAGGATCAATCTCTTGAGCCTCAGGGAGCCGGAGAAGTGGGTGCTTACCTATCTAAGGTAGACAAATTAATAATGGTGTTATCAATACGGTAATCGTCTTTGAAAAGGACACAAATCCTGCCGTCCATGTGCAGCGGTTACCGATAATATCAAAACAATCAGGACATCAATTTACTTTTCTGACTCAGAATGAGTCTCATTATAATCTGACTTGAACATGATTCAAGTACAATCTACAATCTACAATCTACAAATCTTCAATATTACAATTCAACATGAATCCATGAATCCAATTATCAATCTATACAACTTAACTGAACCGAACCATGGATATACATTCCATTTATATGGTTCTCCAGTTACTCCATTTACATGATTCTATGGTTACATCCGTTTACTGATATCATGGTTTCGGTCAGTCATCCAATTATACAATCAATACAATTTACAATACAATACAATACAATACAAACAAGATACTATGGGGTTTGAGGGGTAGATTGGTACGGAAGGTGTTAAAAGTGGCACGAGAATGTAAGACTTAATACACCTAACATAAATCCAGTTGCTGTTGTACTGTGGCATAAACGGTTCCTTATACTATACTTGCCTCTAGTCTCTGGTATATAGAGACTCCTCTCTTATACACTGGCATTCTTCTGTACCAAGCTACAAACGACAGCGTTAATACAACATTACAACAAGATAATACAACTTTAAAAGATACCTTCTTATTCTGTCTATTCTACTTTCCTCTTATCTTTGGGACTTACCGAGCGACCTGTTCGCTGACGACATTCTCTTTCTTTCTTCTTTGAATGTCGTCAGGTGATCTGGACACGTCAGAGATCGAGCATACTGCTGAAGACTTGGATCAGTTTGCCGAAAAACCAGAGCTTTAGTTTCATTGTACATATTTCCTTTCAGTACTTTACATTCCTGTTATGCCATTGTTTAGGCATCGTTTTTATTTCAGTTGTATTTACTTTTCATGCATTGTACAAAAGAATGTTAATAAATAAAGTTGCTGTTCAGTTTATATATCTTGTCTCTTGTGTATTTACTTTTATATTGCTTAGATACGCTTAGCGTATTTACTTCAGAGTAAATACGTAGCGGACCAGTCCCGTCCCCTTCGCCGTACACCGGAAAGCGGGGCGTGACACATGGATTCGGCCAAGACCTCTAATCTTAATCTATATAATACAATATGTGGGGATAAAAGGGTAGATTGGTACGGAACGTATATCGTGGCACGAGAGATCACTTTAAAAGACACCTACATGAATTCACGTGTCGTTGTCCCGTGAGTTATGACGTGGCCTTGTACTATATGTTACTATAGTCTACGGGATATGATGGATTCCTCTCGTATACATAAATACCTTCTTTATCAAATTACAAATAACCACGTTAGGATAGCTATCTTATACCTGTTAATGATCATATACAATTTTACTTGTCCACTGTTCATTTGGTTTCTATTCACATTATAAACTATCTTCTCTTACTTCTTTTGAGACTTACCGAGCGCTAGTTCGCTGACGACATTCTTTTCTGTTTTCTTTCTTTGGAATGTTTGTCAGGAGGACCGGACTCTGAGGATATAGAGCCGAGCCAGGAAGACTTGGACCAGTTTGCTACTCAGCCAGACTACTAGATTCTTACCACATGTACTTACTTTCATCATGCTATTGTTTATGCATTTGCATTATTATTGTATTTTTTATTTCCAGACAGTTGTATATAAAGTTGAATATAAATAAAGCTGCTGTTTCATTTTAGTACTCTTTTTATTCTTGCTAATTGTTATATTGCTTAATTACACTTAACGTATTTTCATAGTAATACGCTGCGGGCTTGCCACATCACCGTTTCCGTCTACTGGGAAGCAGGGTGTGACAAACACTAAATAGAAAGCAAGCATGAAAGGTTTAGAGATTACAACCTTTGATGTGTGTCCACCAAATCGTAGAAGACCCCTCCAAGCTCCTCGTAGGCCGTCGGGAACAAGTTTAAGAGGCGATTTCCTTTGCTAAAGACAATCCACCCGAGAAAACCGGTCCAAGCTCCAGCTTCACCTAGTGAAGCAACCGACGCTCCAAACTTGCTAGGAATGAAAAATGGGGATGTAGCAATTTTCCACTATCATTTTCACTCTCAAACTCAAGCTCAAGCTCAAGAGAGCATGATGAAGAAGGAGGAGGAGGAGGAAGAAGAGGTAGCCATATCACAAAATGGTTAAGTGTTGAATGTGTTGTGAATGAGAAAATTAAGGAATGGCTTCATAATTTTTCCAACCATAAAAAAATATCACAACCATTTTTGTTATAAACTAATGAAGCCCATCTCTCTCTATATGTCTACAGCCATATCCAAAACCACCTTGATTAGTCTAAAATATTACACATTTGAATGAATATTTTCCCTACTATTGTTAAGTACTAAAAGGTGTTTATTGTAAATATACAACATATGAAGGTTTATTTGTAAAAAGTTTGTTATCATATGTTTCTACATTATAATTAACATAATGAGGGAAAATATATGCATATAATATTTAAATAAAATCTTAGTAATTAAAATATGCATATCATATCAAATATTTCTAATCAATATTCTTAAGATTTAATATCATATAAAATGGTTAGGATAATATCTCAAAAAATACTATATGCTACTAACACTATGACTTGAGATATTGTGCAGATATTAGCTCAGGTCTGGAATCCAAGTAAAACATCCGAGTCAAATCAGGATATCGAAACCGAATCTGCCAAAATTTAGAAGCAAATCGAGAGATCTAGCAACGGCAGAGACTCAAAGCATTATTTTCAGAATCTAGACATCAAGAGGATCTTCAAATATCAACACAAAATACCAGATAAAATCCCAAACCCTGATGCCACCAAGTTGCGGCGGAACCGCGGCCAAACATGGCTATATGCGGCTGTTCCGCGGCGCAAGAAGGGCCGTAGGATATGAGATTTTATGGCTTGGATCGTAACAGCATATTGACATATGGAATCTAGGGTTTCTGGTTTTAGGGACTAGATAAGAAACCGAGAACTGCACATTCAAAATCATCACCAAAGAGATCAAGAGGTCCACGTATCCGAGTGATCATCATCGATTCACCTAACTCCAACAAGAGAGAGATCTAGAGCAAACTAGGGTTATTGTATTCTACTTTCTAAGGAGAATTGTAAACGCAATAGTTGATTAATAAAGGCGGTGTTTTTATTATTCTTTTTGCAATTAATTTCCGCACTTACATTTCTGCATCTTAACTATGCTTTCATTCTTCTTCATCCTCTCTTCTAACTTAACCATGAGCGGGTAATTCCTAGCATGCTAGGGTTTGTATGATAGTGTAGAACAATAGATGATAAAATCTTTTAACCTTTTTTTATACATTTTAAAGCTTATAAATTTTAGCAAAATAAATATTAACATCTTTATCGGGCGCGCTACTAATTTATTGATAGTCACGACCACGATTTGAGATTAGTTTAACACTTGTTTTGTTAAGCTCTAGACATGAATAGAGATCAATATAAGGACAAGTGTTAGTAGTGGAGAAACCCTAGTTTCTTCCAAAAACCCTAATCTACATTCATCACTATCGATCTAGTTTTAAACTATTAAAAGATGAAAGGAGTCATTTTTAATTATTCATCCAGCACTACTAAATCCTATGAACCCTACGAGCCTTTTCTTCATAAATTCTACATCTGTAACGACAAACAATCACCCTTCTTTAATCAACTCGTCTAAAGTAAGAAAAGAGTTCAGGTTTCCCTGCGGACGACCCGTACTCATCGCGGTAAACTACTAGCGAAACCGTCTTGATTGCGGTTACTTTACAAACACACTTTTTCACGATCAATCAAATGGCGCCGTTACCAGAGAGGCGGTCATAATTTTTTTTCTTGTTATTCGGGTTGATTTCTTATAAAATCCAGCAACCATAAAATAAAATTAAAAAAAACTCATCTTGCGCTTTTAACGATTATTGTGCGAGTTTTGCAAGGGAATCTGGAGTAACGGGAGCAAGCCAACAGATAATTAAAGAATTTCAACTTGGACCAGAGGAGTATAGGAGGGCACTAAAGAAATTTTAGCAGGAGATCCTCTAAATAGACGGCGGAACCGCTGCACTTTGGTGTTGTTGGCGGCGGAACCGCAGCAGTTTGGAAGAATTGGGCCTCCAATCATCTCAGGTACTCCCGTATTATCTTCCTCTCTCCTATAAAGCTCCAATAAATTGATTTTACCTGCAGAATTATTTGCAAACATTGCCGCTAAAAAATCTTTTTGTGTGTTTTAGATTTTGGTTTATTTTGCATATCTAAAACGGATATTAAAGGGCAATAAACCCAAATTCAGATTGGGTGGAGATTTTCTCACCCTTCCTAAGCCCCACAAATCATAAACGTGCATACGCATAACCCTACATTAATAAAAAATGTCTAGACCAAGCCCTAAAGTCTGTCGTGCTCAATTAGGACAAAGGAAGGTCGTGGGTAATTTATTGCTTATCCGTATTTTTCTTGTGGTGTCTAAGGTAAGTGTGACTAAGGAAAGTGGTTACTTAATTAGGTCCGCTATTTTCGGTGATTCATATATTGGATACGTCCCACTTACTTGGCACTTATCTGGCCACAAGATTGATAAAAAGGTATTAGAGGATTGATCTTGCGACTTGTCTTTTGGAAGTATAAGAGCGGTTTAGTGACTTGACCTAGGAGACCCTAGTTATAGGGTTTGATTGCGCATTTTTTGATTTGTTGAGTCAAGCCTCAAGTCCCTCTTTCAAAGCAAAACAATTTCGAAAATCCAAAAAAAGCTTTAATCATTTCACCCTCTTTTCTTTTCACGTTCTTATAATGGGTAACCCAAACAGACGAACTCTTGCCAAGGTTTGCTATCCAGAACCAGATATTTCTTATTTTCGTAATTGCTTCGGTACAAAATCCGACTCTACTATGTCTTTACGAGATAGGATAAAGCACATGGAAAAGAACAGTTGGATACCTCACTCAAGGTCCTATCAACCACATCAAAATTCAACATCTTCTTATGTTGATAAACCGTTTAAGGCGAGTGAGGAAACTTCTACACGCATGTCCATCGCTGAGCATACTGCGAAGGCTGAAAGCGAAATTTTCAATCCTTTCACTAATATAAAACCGTTAGGACAACAAACACCATCATTTCCATATGAAAATATTGATACTCGTTTTGAGGCGAATATGTCATCTTTTACACCCATGACCATTGTTGAACAAATAGCAATTGCCAGTCGCCAACTAATGTCACGCCCCGCTTCACAAAATACGGAATACGAGGGGTTGACAAGGCCAGCCATGCTCCTACGGTCGAGGAAATATCTCTCCGTAGTCACACTTCGGCTTCTAGCTTTACGTAGTAATCAGTAAACAATGCACAGGTAATGAGAAATGCAGTAACTAAATCAAAAGAACTAACCGGATGAAGATCAAGAGAGTATAGCTCTAAGTCGCTGATCAAGATGTTCGTGATATCCTCGAGGTACGTCAGGTCCTAGTCCAAGCTAGATCCACTTCTCACTCTGAGCATGCATACTCAGGTCGTCAGAGCGACACGATAGCAATATATATGTGGATGCAAATGGTAACTCGTACAATAATAATGAATATATAACAGTAATCAAAAGAGTAAAGACGTGAACATGAAGTAGCCAATGCAGGTAGCTAATAGAGCAGGCAACCAGTAATGCGGTAAACAGTATAGTAGGTATGTTAAATCAGTAAACAATGCATGTCAATGTCACTAATCCTATTAGTCTCTAAGTTTTATTGTACGGGTCGCTAAGCCTATCGTCAGTCCAAGTGTGAGAGTCAACCACGCAGGAGTATCCCCCACCCAAGGGTAGTACCCAAGGGCAAGGGAACACGGGCCTAAAACATGCACGATAATAATCAGTAACATCCCTATATATCTCCATATATCTCCATATGTGCCGGCATGGGACTCCCGAGATTCTATTGAACTCACACTCAAACTACCCCACACCCCGTGGTCCACATCAAACGCCAACCATAAACTTAAATACCCGTCGGTCCATAACAAGTCTACGCGAGAACTGGAGACACCCAAGATATGTCTCGACTGATACTCAAGATAAATGGACAGTGTTTGGTGCCTTACTTATGACACCCATACAAGTGCTTCCATAATTGTCCCATACCAATTATAGTCACACTTATACACGTCCCACAGACATCGACAATGCAATAAATCAATAGGGTCCACTGATTGTATACAAGTACGTGTCACTTTCACGTATCCATTCATGCTCAAACATTAACATACTTGCCACAATCACCACTAATACCTAACACTGGGTAATGCACATGACCGCTAGGTTACCAATGCAATAACATATAAGTAATGTGATGAGAATACGATAATTCAGGCATGATTAAGATGTCATCAGTCGGTATCCTACTACTTGCATAATTTATCATAAATTATACATGCAAAATTTAGCGAAACAATGAAAAGGGGGTAAGCAGTATGTTTAATTGTCTATCTATCAAAATTGGTTTCACATTAATTAGGTTTCAGGATCACTAGTTATGGCCATTTCATTTTAAGCGTTCACTGCTGGAAATCCGGTTTCAGAATCGAAAGTCCGTTTCATTACGCATTTTAATCCCAGTTGGGATCGTAATTAGGCGACGCTATAGTTGAACAATAATTAGGGCTATCAGTTAGGTTCACCACAATTGGCGGATCAGAGATATACTATATCGACAGGGAGTTATGGACAGATTATATTCGATGTGTAGAATCTGCCTCTGCAGAATTCAGCAAGATGTATCGACATTATAAAATGAATTAAAAATATCAAACGATTGAGGAATCCAGTGAGACCAGTCAAGTAAGAAAGCTAATTCAATTTCCTACGTAACGATATAGGGTTCTGTTCATTCTCATATTCGAACAGTAATAAACATGGGTTTAGAAAAAGGGGTTAATCGGGATTCCCATTCTGGACTGCAGTCCAGAATCGTAATCCTCCACAATTTTCTCTATCATGGTTTATTAAAATTCAGTAATCGACAATATATTGCAATAGGTTAAACAGTTAGGTTCGATACGAGCCATCGAACGCTAAAATCCGGTTTTTCCATAATTTATTATAAATTTTACGGTTCAGCATGCTCAAGAATATTCAGAATTCGAAATGATTATTGGGATAATATTTTATAGGTGAAACAATATTGATTTACAACCAAATTTCTACCGTACTTCTGTAAACAGTAAACGGCCTGATGATCACAAGTTCCTCCATTTAAATGTAAGTTTTCACTTAAAGTTTAACATCAAGTACTGGTTTATACGTATAGTGATCGAAGATTTGGTTATGCAAGAACATAAATGATTACGTGTATAACATTAATAGCATGTAAAGCAAGTGGAAATCACTTGTCTCGGTCGCTTGATATGGAAGCGACGCCGCTGCAGGGTTTGTCCCGACACACGGGACGGCGCGATGCTGGATACGGCGCGCGGCGCGAGCGCGGTGCGCGGTGACCCGGTACTGGACGCGGTGGCGACGCGGGCGTGATGCAGCAGCGGGCGTGATCCTGGCTCGGTGCATGGCACGGCGCGACACGGAACTGGGCCTGGTGACGACGCGGGCGCGACGCGGCGCTGGGCCTGATGATGACATGGGCGTGACGCGGTGCTGGGCCTGGTGATGACATGGAGGCAGGCACGGTGCGGCACGGGACCTGGTCCAAAGGTGGGCACGACACGTCACAGGCGCGGCACGGCAACTGGGCATGGGGCGGCCCGGCTTGTATGGCGACAAAGACGATAATGGCAGTAGCTAAGGCAACAGGTACGCGTGCTCGATGAAATACCGTAGGGTGCGATAAGCTTGGGCTTGGCTTGGGTTTAAGCAACGGGGTGCTAGGCTATTGTCCGCTTGTTGTTGCGGTTGTTTCCGACGTTGGCAACGACACGGCGATGTTGACGGCACGGCAGCGACGACTATGATGACAACGTCCTTTGCTCGTCGGGAATCGGGCTCGACGGTGGTGGGTGCAGGGTTCGAGGAGGACTGCTCGTCGTCGAGGGTGAGAAGTTTGCTGGCGGTGCTCGGGCAGTGGAGCTCGGGTCTTGATGGGTTCTGGTATGCAGTGAGGGGGTGTGGCACTGGCGATGGGAGAGAGGCAAGTGGGGCTCAAGCTCTGGAGAGGAGAGTGAGGGAGGGAAGACGAGGCGGTCGTAGTTGTCGTCGTTGTCGTCGGCGTCGGCGGTGGTAGTGAGGGAAGGAGCTGGGAGTTTTCCTTTTGAAAGAGGTGAGGAGTTAGGGAGAGATCGAGAGTGAGGAGGAAGAGAGAAGGGCGTGAGAATGAGGGGAGGGTGAAGCGCGCGCGCGAATGTGGGTGGCGGGAACGTAGTCGCGAGCGGGCGTCGGCGAGGCGACGTGGGGAGCGCAGTAAGAGAACGAGCGGGAAAGTTAAAGGAGAGTGGGGGAGAAGGGTAGCGAACGGGTCGGGTCGGGTTGAGTGGCCTGGGCCCGTGAGGGTGAAATGGGAGTGGGCCGGGCTGGTTTAAATATTTATTTGATTTAGTTCTGGGTTAATCAATGGAAGTGGGCCGGATTTTTAAAAAAGGGGAAAGAAAACAAAGGAAAAAGGGAATGGGGGTTGGGCCTGGGAAAAATAAGAATGGGGAAAGAATTTTGGGGAAATAATTAGGGAGTTTGGGCCGGGCTCGGGGTTAGGGAAATGGAGAAATATAAAATAGATAGGTAATAGGGTTTCGGTTTAGGCTAGGGGAAAAAACAATGAAAGAGAAGATGGAAGTGTGGTTAGGGTTTATATATATTTAGTTAAATAAATCCTGGTGAAGGGGAAGTGGGAGTTGTTCCCCTCCAAAAGACGCGGCGGAGACGCGATGTACGTCTCGCCTGAAATTCGGGGCAGATGCTAATTGGTGCTATCCGTCCACCTCTCCGAAGATGCCAAGTTGATTTATGACACCATGTATCGAAGGTTTAAACGGATGCGGCCGATGTAGCAGACTTCGTCAGATTCCCCCTCATTTGAGGAGTTTTTTTATTGTGGGGACGCTCTTCCCTGCAGGCGCAAGCCCCTGCAGTTAATCACGCTACCGCATCGTAGTAACAACTTTCTCTTTCTCCAGATGGTCACTTCATGTCGTGGGGTGTTTGTTTTGTGTTTGGTTGCCCGTGGATTGTATACGGAGACTAAGTAATGTTGTCGCCCGCAGGGCGTGGACTAGTCCAAATCCGTATCTTTCTTAGATTTGGGTTTGGGGGGTTGTGTTTAAGGATACGTTAGCCTTATTTGAGACTAAGATCAACTTTAACGTTTGTTAAGGACATGTTAGTCTAATTCTAGACTAAGATCAACTTAACGGGATCGTTTAGATCCGACAAGAGAGCAATTGGGCTCTATTGTTTAGTTTAGTGACATTGTGGTCGATAATTAGTTTAAGGACATTACGGTCCTTTGTTAGTTTTAAGATATCGCGGTCGAGATTAAGGACATCATAGTCCGTGAGTTTAAGGACCCCACAGTCCGTTGTTAGTTTTAAGACATCACGGTCGAGGTTAAGGACATCATAGTCCATGGGTTTAAGAACCCCACAGTCCAATGTTAGTTTAAAGACATTACGGTCGAGGTTAAGGACATCATAGTCCATGGGTTTAAGGACTCCACAGTCCAACGTTAGTTTTAAGATATCACGGTCGAGGTTAAGGACATCATAGTCCATGAGTTTAAGGACCCCACAGTCCGTAGTAATGTGTGGTTGTCGGGACCCGTCACCTCTCTGACGACGTTGAAGGATTACGACGACAGATATCAGAGAAGTAAAGAGATGTACCCTGGAACCGGGTGTAAATTGATTGGAAGAGCAGATGAGCTCAGTTCAATTTAAATTGAGGACTTATGTCCAGAATTGGGCCAAGTGCAGTTAAAAATATTTAACATTTTATTTTTGTTCTGCCTGTTAGGCCTTTGTTTGGGCTCTGCCCTTTTAATAATACCAAGTATTGGGCTCTGACATTTTTTGTCTTGTATTGAATGCATAGCATTCATCAGAAAAAAAGTTTGTTCTGACAGTGCGCCACGTGGCGCGCCAGGCGCGTTGCGCCAGTCAAAGAGCGCATTACGCTACTGTCGGGTAGAGCACACGAAGGGGACACGTGTTGCGCTAAGCGCTAAGCGCTAGTTTGTTAGCGCATTGCGCTTTTAATTTATGAGTGCGCTGCATTAGTTTATGGGTGCGCCAGTGAGTGACACGTGGCGCGCTTGGCGATGAGTGCCAACCCAAGAGCGCAGTGCGCTGTTTTCAGGAGCGCAAAGCGCAGATCGTGTCTATGGTTGACACGTGGCATGTTTTGGCGCTGAGCGCCAATCCAAGGAGTGCAAAGGCGCAGTTCATGAGTGCAAGGCACTGTCTAACAGCGCAAAGCGCATTTTGATCAATTTTAAGATCAAAGAACAAATTTATGTTCTTCAAAGGAGGCTTTACCTCAAGATCCAAGAACAAGAGTTCTTGTTTTTATAAAAGGCTCTGCCTTTGTAGATCAAAAGATCTGTGAATGAAGTAACATACTTCTTTTTTATTTTTATGATTAGATCTTTTGATCTTTTCTTTTTTAATCAAAGACCTTGGTCTTTTTATAGATCTAAGATCTTTTTAGAAGATATTTCTTTTTTTTATGAGATGATTTCATCTCTGTTGTTCAAGAATTAATTCTTTACCTTTAAAGATGAAGAAATGATTTTCTTTCTTCTAAAGTCTTGCCTTTCTTTCTCTTTGAGTTTTTCTCAAAATTTGCAGAGGGTTTTTTTCTATATGAGACTTGAAGTCTTGGGGCCTTTATATATGGTCAATTGATTTTTTAAATCAGTTTAAGAGATCTTTCTCTGATTGATTTGGGAATATTTCCCACCATTGGATCTTTGATCCTAGGGCTTCTGCTTTGCAGAAGATAATCTTCTTGTTTTAATAAGATTGGAAAATCTTTCCATAACAGAATTTTAGTTCTGATTAATTAATAATTTGTTGTTAGTAGATCTTTTGATCTGACGGTGGGAGAATTTTGATTCCAGCGCCAGTGCAACTGCGCTAGCGCGCCCATGTTTGACACGTGGCGCGCAGCGCAAAGCGCAACGCAACTGCCCTAGCGCGCCCGTGTTTAACACGTGGCGTGCAGCTCACGGGATCTGAAGCGTTGCTTCAATTTAAATTTTGAATTTTTAAAACAGAGCTTTGCTCTGATTGGGGACGCGCTGCCTAGGGCGCAGCGCTCCTGGCACTGGTGTGTCTGCTTTTGACACGTGGCGCGCAGCGCGTGGGTTCTGAAGCGTTGCTTCAATTTAAATTTTGAATTTTAAAACAGAGGTTTGCTCTGATTGGGGACGCGTTTCCTAGGGCGCAGCGCTCCTGGCGCTGGCGTGTCTGCTTTTGACACGTGGCGCGCAGTGCACAGAATATGAAGCGTTGCTTCGATTTTTTGAATTTTGAAATTCAAAATAGAGCTTTGCTCTGATTGGGGAAAACAAATGCCCCCCCACCATTGCGCTCACGTGGCGCACACGTGAGTGCAGCGGTGGCAACATCTGATCCCTTGGATCAACTCAGGAGTTGAAGAGGTGGTTCAGCGCCTATAAATAGGACCTTTGGTCCCTTAGATGATTTCCATCTTCTTCTTGAGAATTTTATTCAGAGCCTTGCTCTTCAGTTAAGAACTTTCAAGAGTCAGAACTCTTAGGTAAATTTTAATTTTAATAAATTAGGGTTTTTACCCATTAACAGAGCCTTACTCTTCATAGATCTTTGATCTAAAGAAAATCCTTTTAGGGTTTCATTAATAGAGCCTTGCTCTCATGAACCCATAGATCTAAACAGATCTTTTTTTGGGGTTTCTTATCCCATGCATCAGAACTCTACTCTTTTAATAATATGTAGATCTTTTGATATTCTGATTAAGAACTCTTAAGAGTTTTTTCATGGATCTTGAAGATCCCAGAATTTTTAATTCTCAAGAGTTAATTTTAATTTTAATTAATCTTTGATGGATTTTCCATCATCATTACAGAGATAGGCTCTTTAAGGAATTTTATTCCTTCATGACCAGAGTTTGACAAGTGTCACTCTGTTACAGAGCTTTGCTCTCAAAGGGAGATTTTCTCCTTTTCCCGAGGGATTTCTCATTCAATGAGAAAAACCTTTGAGGATTTCCTCAATAATTGACAGTCTCATCCAATGATGAGGCTGTCTTATTAATTGATGCATTGTCATCTGGATTTTGTGGGTCCCCCTTTGGTCCCTGTTCCCCTCCGAAAGACGCGACGAAGACGCGACGAACGTCTTGCCTGAAATTCGGGCCAGATGCTAATGGGTACTATCCGTTCACCTCTTCGAAGATACCAAGTTGATTTATGGCACCATGTATCGAAGGTTTAGACGGATACGGCCGATGTAGCAGACTTCGTCAGATTCCCCCTCGTCTGAGGGGTTTTTGATTGTGGGGACGCTCTTCCCTGCAGGCGCAAGCCCCTGCAGTGAATTACGCTACCGCATCTGGGTAACAACTTTCTCCTTCTCCAGTCACTTCGTGTCGTGGGTGTTTGTTTTGTTTGTGGTTGCCCGTGGATTGTATACGGAGACTAATTTGTGTTGTCGCCCGTAGGACATGGATTAGTCCAAATTTCGTATTTTCTTAGATTTGGGTTTGGAGTTTTGGTTTAAGGATACGTTAGCCTTGTTTGAGGCTAAGATCAACTTAAACGTTTGTTAAGGACACGTTAGTCTAATTTAAGACTAAGATCGACTTAACGGGATCGTTTAGATCCGAAAAGAGAGCAATTGGGGCTCTATTGTTTAGTTTAGAGACATTGCGGTCGATTACCAGTTTAAGGACATGGTGGTCCATTGTGGTCCGTTGAATATATGGCTGTCGAGACTCATCACCTCTCTGAAGACGTTGAAGGATTACAACGACAAATATCAGAGAAGTTCAGAAATGTACCCTTTAACCAATATTTGTTGGGAGATCCATAGTCCGATTTGGGACTAAAGTCTGTTTGAAGGTTTATGAGCATATGGGCTCGGTTGAACATTTTATTGTTCTAGCTGTTGAGCTTTTATTTGGGCTTGACCCTTTTAAAATGCATGGCATTGGGCTCTGTAGTTAAATGCATAGCATTTAAATTTGGCCTGTTAGGCCTTTTAATTGGGTTCTGCCCTTTCTTAATAATGCACAGCATTTAAATTGGTCTGTTAGACTTTTTAATTGGGCCCTGCCCTTTCTTAATAATGCACAGCATTTAGTGGTCTGACAGTGCACCACGTGGCCTGTCAGGCGCTTTGCGCCAATTAAAGAGCGCAAGGCGCCGACGCATGTGGAGGTGACACGTGTCACGCTCTGCTGAGCGCAAGTCTGTTAGCGCAGTGTGCTGTGCCAGTGCGCTACGCTAGTGCGCTGCTGACACGTGGCGCGCTCTGGTGACTTGCGCCAATCCGAGAGCACAGCGCTCTGTTTTAGAAGTGTAAGGCGCAGATTGACACGTGGCGCTCTCTGGTGACTTACGCCAGTCCAAGGAGCACAGAGGCGCAAATCAAGAGTGCAAGGAACTGTACAGCAGCGCAGAGCGCATCTTGATCTAATCCAGATCAATGAAACAAGTTTTTCTTGTTCTAAAGAGATTCTACCTCAAGATTCAAGAACCAATGGTTCATCAAAAGGCTGTGCCTTTATATAGATCAAAAGATCTAGAAATGAAGTAAATTACTTCTTTAATTTTTTATGATTGGATCTTTATGATCTTTTTCTTTTTTATAGTGAAGATCTTGATCTTGTTCTTAGATCTTTGATCTTTTTAGAAGAAATTCTTCTTTTTGTGAGGTGTTTTCATCTTTGTTCTTTCAAGAATTTAATTCTTTACCTTGAAGAAGATGATCTTCTTTCTTCAAAGGCTTGCCTTTCAAATTTCTTCATCGAAGATGATCTTCTTTCTTCTTTCTTCATCGACTTCGGAGAGTGTGGCATGCAGATAGTCTATCTTGACCTCTTTATAGAGCAGTGATGGCTTAGGAGACAGGGTTAGGATCTGCCACCTAAGACTTTTCAACTTTATGAGCCGTGAGGGTCTCATAAAGACTTTTCTCCTTACGAGTCGAGAGGATCCCGCAAGTGTATTTTCTCCTTAGGAGTCGTGAGGACTCCTAAGTGTGTGTTTTCTCTTAAGAGTCGTAAGGATCTCACAAGAGAATTTTTCCCACTTACAAGTCGAGAGGACTTGTAAGTGGATGTTTCCCTCTTTGTCGATGTTCGACTTCGGAGAGTGTGGCCCGTGAATAGTATGCAAGAGTCCATCTTGGACTGACTTGTAGGGCCCCAGTGCTTAGGAAACAGTTTTTTTTAATCCCCATTGCCTAAGGTTTTGCCTTACGAGTCGAGACGAATCGAGAAGTTCTCGCAAGGATATCCTAACGTCACAGTTAACCTCTGCTCTTTACGACAGAGGTCCGTTAGGGTCTATGGTACTAGGGTTTTGTCCTTCGTACCGTCGCGTTGGCTGATATATTGCTCGATAGGCAACCTTGCTGTTCGAGTAGCCTTGCGACTGTCATGTCTCTGATCCCTTCGGAGGCTGGACAAGACGTCTTCAAGCAATCCTCCTAGGCAGTTTGACCGTCGGAAGAGCAAGCGTTAGGAATTTTGCCATGCCGCTTTTTACTTGAGGTTAGGCTCATTTTGGAGAGCCCCAATGAGTCATAACCACTCCACGCTGGTGTGGGATGATCTCCGATAGTCTTTCAGGTTTTATATGAGTTGCCGTCAAGACCTTGAAGCTAGGAATTTGGCCTTTGCTTCGTTTGCTGGCATTGTGTCTGCTGTATTGAGACGAATGTCACGGTTGTTTCTAGGTTGCTGGTGAACCGTCGAGATTTGGAACTAGGGATTTTGCCGTGGCTCCGTTGTTTGACTGTTGCGTCAGAATCCTGCTGGGGGAAGAATGCCATGGTGATATCTCGTCTGCTGTATTGAGATGAACGTCGAGGTGGTGATCACTCCACGCTGGTGTGAGATGATCTCTGGTGTTCGCTTCGTTTATTTTGTCATGTCCGAATCCTGATGGAGGAAGGACGTTGTAGTGACATTTCGTCTGTTGTGTCGAGACGAACGTCGAGGTGGTGACCACTCCGCGCTGGTGCGAGATGATCTCCGATTATCTTTCAGGCTTTATATGAGTTGCCGTTAAGACCCTGAAGCTAGGAATTTGGCCTTCGCTTCGTTTGTTTTGTCATGTCCAAATCCTGATGGAGGAAGGACGCTGTAGTGACATTTTGTCTGTCATGTCGAGACGAACGTCGAGGTGGTGACCACTCCGCGCTGGTGCGAGATGATCTCCGATTGTATTTCAGGCTTTATATGAGTTGCCGTTAAGACCCTGAAGCTAGGAATTTGGCCTTCGCTTCGTTTGTTTTGTCATGTCCGAATCCTGATGGAGGAAGGACGCTGTAGTGACATTTCTTCTGTTGTGTCGAGACGAACGTCGAGGTGGTGACCACTCCGCGTTGGTGCAAGATGATCTCCGATTGTCTTTCAGGCTTTATATGAGTTGCCGTTAAGACCCTGAAGTTAGGGATTTGGCCTTTGCTTCGTTTGTTTTGTCATGTCCGAATCCTGATGGAGGAAGGACGCTGTAGTGACATTTTGTCTGTTGTGTCGAGACGAACGTCAAGGTGGTGACCACTCCGCTCTGGTGCGAGATGATCTCCGATTGTCTTTCAGGCTTTATATGAGTTGCCGTTAAAACCCTGAAGCTAGGAATTTGGCCTTCGCTTCATTTTGCTGGCATCGCATCTGCTGTAACGAGACGGGTGCTGAGGTGAAGCTAGGATTTTGCCGTCGCTCCGCTTTGTTTCGACCGTAAGGTCTTTTGTTGGTGTTGTATCTGCATCCTGCTGGACTGCGGAGGAACGCCGTTGTTGATATCTCGTCTGCTGTATCGAGACGAATGCTGAGGTGAAGCTGGGATTTTGCCGTCGCTTCGCTTTGTTTCGACCGTGAGGTCTTTTGTTGGCGTTGCATCTGCATCCTGCTGGACTGTGGAGGAACGCTGTTGTTGACGTTGCATCTGCCGTAACGAGATGAATGCTGAGGTGGAGCTGGGATTTTGCCGTCATTCGCTTTGTTTCGACCATGGGGTCTTTTGTTGACGTCGCATCTGCATCCTGCTAGACTGCGAAGGAATACCATTGTTGACGTTGCGTCTGTTGTAACGAGACGCATGTCGAGATAATCTCTAGGTTGTCTGCGAACCATCGGGGTTTGGAACTAAGGACTAAGTCGTAGCTCCGTTTGTGATGTTGCATCTGAGTCCTGCTGCAATGAGGAGGAACGCTGTTATGGGTCTCCAGACTGTAGACGTGGCCGTCGAGACTTGGCTCCGTTTTCTGATGGAGCCTGGGGGGGAAGGAGTGTGATTCCTTTTTTGTTTGCACCCCTGGATTGTATACATGGACTGCTGTGATATCATCTGTAGGGCGAAAGTTTCATTCTTTCATAATAATTTAATTTTTTTTATTCTTTCCACTATCATTTCAGCTTTTTATATCACGAAAATAGCGATTGCCCAATCATTTTGGCTATTTTTCGTGGTGCCCGATCATTTCGGCTATATTTTTTATTTTTACTCACTGCTTTTTATTGCGAGTTGCCCAATCATTTCGGCTATTTCGCATGCATACATTTTTTTTTACTTGCTAATTTTGTTGCAAGTTGCCCCATCATTTCGGCTATTTCGTATGCATGCATGGTTTGCTGGCTTTTTGCTGTAACCCTGGAATTAGACACCGATTTTGGCATCAGTATCGCTACAACTGGGATATTGCCAGGAGCGAATCATCATTTACCTCTGTCGATGTCGAACAAAGGTGGCTTAGTAAACAGGGTTAGGATTCTGTCGACTAAGGCTTTTGACTTCATGAGCCGTAAGGGTCTCACAAAGGTATTTCTCCCCACAAGTCGTGAGGATCTCGTAGGTGCGTTTTCTCCTTAGGAATCATGAGGATTCCTAAGTGCATATTCCCCTGTAAGTCATAAGGATCTTACAAAAGGGTTTTCTCCTTATAAGTCGAGATGACTTACAAGGGTTGTTTACCATATGGACGTATCCCTAGTCACAGATGGGACTTTGTTAGGGAAATATTTATTCGCGCCCGTGGATTGTATACAAGGGTCAGCATTGAGCCGCTTGTAGGGCAATATCGGAAGTTGTGGGGGTTGCTTAAGAACAGGTTCAAGTTTCTGTAAGTTAAGACTTTCAAATCTTATGAGCCGTGAGGGTCCCATAAGAGAATTCTCCTTACGAGTCGTGAGGATCTCGCAAGCATAATTCCTCCTTAGGGATCGTGAGGATTCCTAAATGTGTTGCTCCCTTGTGAGTCGTAAGGATCTCAAGCAGGTGGTTTCTCCTCACAAGGTCGAGAGGACTCTGTAAGTGTCTTTTAACGAGGTTGCGCCCTTTTGGGTTTTCACAAACACTCGCCGGTAGCCCTGTTGTTTTTACTGACGGAGCTCTTTCGGTTTTTTTATCCGTGCCCATTTTGCTTATGGACATACCGTTTTCTTTTTTTTTTCTCTTTTCTCTTTTTTTTTTATATAACGAGATTGCGCCCTTTTGGGTTTTCACAAACACTCGCCGGTAGCCCTATTGTTTTTACTCACGGAGCCCTTTCGGTTTTTTCATCCGTGCCCATTTTGCTTATGGACATACCGTTTTTTTTTAACGAGGTTGCGCCCTTTTGGGTTTTCACAAACACTCGCCGGTAGCCCTGCTGTTTTTACTCACGGAGCCCTTTCGGGTTTTCATCCGTGCCCATTTTGCTTATGGACATACCATTTTTTTTATCAGCTTCGGGATACTGCGATCCATCGTAGCTTCTCAACATCTTGTTCAACAGCTAGTTTTAGGACATAGTGGTCCGTCATTAGTTTAAGGACGTTTCGGTCCACTGCTAGTTTAAGAACGTTTCGGTCCGCTGTTAGTTTAAGGACGTTTCGGTCCGTCGTTGCCGTGTTTGAGGCGGATTTTTTTTTAGTTTACGGACTTTTCGGTCCATGAGGCCTTCCCTATGAATGAGCATGATACCCCCGGCATATCCATCTTTCTCGGAGCATGTGGTTGTGGCGGGCTCACCTTCCAGTTTTCGGACAGCGCGAACTTGCCCTGTTGGTATTGGCTTCAACCCAGTTTTTGAAGACGTAGCAGTTTTCGATCGGATGGCCCAATACTTGGTGGTAAGGGCAGTAATTAGGATTGTTGACATTATTCAGTTGTAGCTGGCATTTCGGCTTCGGTAGAGTGATAAGCCTGTTGCGCACTGCTAGTTCGAACAGCCTCTTTGTTTCATCCCGGGGAAATGAGTAAGGACGTTTCAATTTCTCATAGAGGGGTTGCCGCTTGTTGCTTTGGCGAACAACCGGTCTAGGGTCACTCGACTGTTGTTGAGCGTTGGCGACGAAGGCCGTTTTTTCCTTCCCTTTATCTTTTTTGTTTGATCCTTTGTTTGCGGGTCCGAGATTCTTTCCGGGTAGCGTGCGATTGCACGGTTGAATGTTCTCGCAACTTCTCAATTCTTTCATTTTAGAGATGGATTCCTTGAAGAGAGGGCCGAGGGCTACTTTTTCGTCGGAGTTGCTCCCGAAAGTGAGAACTCGCGGTCCCTCGGAATCAACCCTATGACAATTGCCGGTAGTTCTTTTATGCTCATCTGTCGCATTTTTCCGCCGTCTACAAGCTTCACGCTTTGTCCTGTTGAAGTGTTGCCTGTGAGCGACATATTCTTGCCACCAACACTTAAGGAGTTGCAGTCTTCAGTAGGATGTGCGATCTTCTGATGATATAAGCAGAACTTAGGATGCACGTCCGCTTCATCAAGATGTATACCACCAGGAGAATTTTCTCTGAAAGAGGGCAGCCTCATCCCCATTAATATGGCTTTGGCGAATCGTTTCCTTATCTTAATCCTGCTTTCATTTGCAGCGGATGTACTTTGATCTGGTGGGAGTGTTTCGACCCTTTTGTCTAGTCGCCGGCGTTTGGCCTTTTCGAATATGGCCATCTCACACTCCCGATCAGCTTTACTTCTCAGGAGAGCTTCGTTTAGGAATGCGTCGATCATTTCATCTGACGGCCCCAGAAGTTCTGATTCAGGCTCTGCCCCTAGTTTCTTTGTGCAAGGAGCCTCTTCATTGTCTAGCGATGAATTAGAGATCACATGGCAACTTGCTACGTAATCCTCAGATTCGTCTGACGATTCTTTTCCGTCATCTCCGTCCTCAAGAACGTGGCTGAGGAACTCTTGGAGCATGGTTGGAATCCGCGCCTTCTGGTTACACTCTTTCAGTGCGTTAATCTGCTTTTGTAGGTCCGTGCGCTTGTCGCTGGGCTTCACGGGCTTCTTGGATTTCTTCTTCTTTTTCGAAGATTTCGACGGTTGGGTGTGAACGCTTTGTCTATCACCATCAATATTTGGAGTTGGGCGTGGCTTCAGCATTCCTTTGATGATCTCAGGTTCCAACGGGTTCTTCCATCTGACCTCCGGGCATGTCTGAAGACCATTCAGCATCCTTTTGGTCTTGGCCGAAAGGGCCACTTCCCATGGAGCTTCCTCAACAAAAGAGCACGTTGCCCCCGGTGTGTTTTTCTTCTTAGGAGTGTGAGGCTGTGGCGGGTTCACTTTCCAGTTTTCGGATAACACGAACTTGCCTTGTTGGTACTGATCCTCGATCCATCCCTTAAAGACGAACCAATCTTCGATTGGATGGCTTACCGCTTGGTGGTAAGGGCAGTAATTAGGATCGTTGACATCGCCTGGCTGCAACGGATGTTTTGGATTCGGCAGATTGATGAGTCTGTTGCGCACTGCCAACTCGAACAGTCTCCTTGTTTTATTCTGAGGAAATGAGTATGGACGTCCCAGTCTCTTCTCGAGGGATGGGCGTGGACGTACGTTGTTTTGGCGAACAACCGACTTTGAGTTGCTCGGCTGTTGTTGAGTATTGGCGACGACGATCGCTTTCCCTTTTCCTTTCTCATTTCGAGAGTCTGGTTTTGGAGGAGACGGTTTATGTCCCATCTAATCCATTTGGGCCAACTTGTTGATCAAGGCCTAGAAAGTAGTTGTCTTGAAGAACATCATGAATTGCGAGATGGTCGCTTGCGGATCAAGAGTGCTCACGAACATGCCTACCGCAGGTGCTTCTTCGATGCGTTGTTCGCACTTCGACCATAAGTTTCGCCACCGTATTGCGTATTGGACCCACGTCTCGCCTGGCTTCACCCTGGCGTTGATCAATGCGGTGATCGGGGTGCGTTCACTAGCGCTTGCGAATCTTTGTGTAAACAGTAGCTCCATCTCCGCAAATATTTTGACAGTGTCGTTAAGTAGCTCCAAATACCATTCAAAGGTCGTTTCTGCTAAGCTGCCGACGAATTGGCAAAGCAACAGTTTGTCGTCGCCTCCAGTGTTGCCGCATAAGGCTCTGAATTGAGCGACATGCTGATGTGGATTCCCTGTCACCTTGTACACATGGAATTTAGGGATCGTATATCCCGGCGGGTAACTGATTTGGTCATACCAGCCTGGATAGGGCCGTCTGGTTCTAACAATATGCCCAGCAGCTTCATTCGCCTGATGAACTCGTATCTGCTGAGCTATGTAGTCGTCTAGTGCAGATTTGGAAATGGTTTCTTCCTTGGCTGCTAAATGAGCCGGAGGAGGATTAGATGTCTCCCCTCTATCGTCTTTAATAATGATCGGAGGGTCTTCAGCTGGAGGGTCCGGCTGTAACATCATTCCTACTAAGTCTTGAAAGAGAAGCGCCATTCGTTTTATGTTGGCAGCTTGTTCCGCTGCCTCTTTGTCCTTCTTCTCGAGGATCCTGCGGAGGAAGTCAGCATCGGTTTCTTGTTCTTGACGCTGTTCCGAAGACTCCTCCGGGCTTTCTTTTGGCTCAGTGAGTGCGGCCATCTGTGTTAGCATCTCTTGGAGCTTCTGTTGCTGCTCCTGGGCCTTTGTTATGGATCTGGTAAGTGGTCGATGGCCCGTAGAGGTATGGCTATCCCCTTTTCCGGATGTCATATAAATAGTGTGCACCACCATGCCCCCAGACTCGAGGCATTTAGATTCAGTGTCTTTGCGATTTGCCAAAAACACAAGGATCTTCTCCGATATCCTTTTTTTGTGAGCGGTCGAAGTTGAGGGGGCCGTTGTAGTGGGCATCCAAGTAGCTGTTGCTTTTTCTGGCTTGACAGAGCAGTCCTTCTCCTGCCGAACCTTCATCTTTTTCTGTCGGCGGAGATAGTCTTGATCCATTACGGAGTCTTAGACTTGACGCCAGACCTTGTAAATGTTGGAGGACTGCCGTTGAGGGGGTTGCTCCAGCTTCACCTTTGGGGCATTATCCACAGGTGTAAGAGATCTTTTCAATACGGCAATTGGCGAGTTTTTGCGCACCCTTCTTAGCGGTTCAAAGCTATTCCCGGTCGGAACAGCAGCATTGATTTCCACCATCGGAGCTGGGGGAGTTAGCCCAGAGGGGGAGTTGCCCCCAGCCTTCCTCACTCGGCGCCAATGGCGACGTTGAGCGTGCCGCACTGATGGAATTGGTTCGGTGACGAGGATGGCCTTATCTTGCCCCCTGTTCAGGTGAGGGGCCATTGCCGGTGTCAGCCTATTAAGGACTGATGTCCTCTGAGTAGTAGGAGCGGGAGTTGGGATGGTCAGTCTTGTAAAGACCGACCCCTTGGCAGGAGAAGTCGCCTTGACGACTTCAGAAGCAGGTTTGGTTACTCTCTTCGGAATAACCTTCCCTGGGACCGCAAGCTTCATCGTGGGCCCGCAGGAATTTTGGCCTAATCTGGAGAAGACTGAGGCACTGTAGTTGGGCGACCCGTTGAGAGGGGCCGCAGTAGTAGCAAGCCGATCGAATACCGACTTCTTGGGAGCTTCTCATGATGGTACAGGGGCGTTGAAGCTCACGGGTGGGAGCATGGTCCCGAAGAATAGTCCAGTAGTGGCTTGAGTTACCTATTCCACTGGCATCTTGAAAAGGGAGGCCGCTTGGGGCCCGTAAGTCACTCCTCCAGCAAGGACGGAGTGAGAGTTGAAGTTGCAGGTAGTGCAGTTTGAAGCCATTGATCTTCTGTTTTCTGCACGGAGCAAGACACCAAATCTAAGTACCTCAAATCCACAAGCAACCACAGCAAACCGCGATTCGTTCGCGAACACGACACACGAAGTGTGGAGTGGAAAGAGGAAAAGGTCCCACCGGGCGTGCCAGAATTTGTTCCCCTCCGAAAGACGCGACGAAGACGCGACGAACATCTTGCCTGAAATTTGGGGCAGATGCTAATGGGTGCTATCCGTTCACCTCTCCGAAAATGCCAAGTTGATTTATGGCACCATGTATCGAAGGTTTAGACGGATGCGGCCGATGTAGCAGACTTCGTCAGATTCCCCCTCGTCTGAGGGGTTTTTGATTGTGGGGACGCTCTTCCCTGCAGGCGCAAGCCCCTGCTGTTAATTACGCTACCGCATCGCGGTAATAATTTTCTCCTTCTCCAGATAGTCACTTCGTGTTGTGGGTGTTTGTTTTGTTTGTGGTTTCCCGTGGATTGTATATGGAGACTAATTTGTGTTGTCGCCCGTAGGACGTGAGTTAGTCCAAATCCGTATTTTCTTAGATTTGGGTTTAGGGTTTTGGTTTAAGGATACGTTAGCCTTATTTGAGGCTAAGATCAACTTAAACGTTTGTTAAGGACACGTTAGTCTAATTTAAGACTAAGATCGACTTGACGGGATCGTTTAGATCCGACAAGAGAGCAATTGGGGCTCTATTGTTTAGTTTAGAGACATTGTGGTCGATTACCAGTTTAAGGACATGGTGGTCTATTGTGGTCCGTTGAATATATGGCTGTCAGGACCCACCACCTCTCTGAAGACGTTGAAGGATTACAACGACAAATATCAGAGGAGTTCAGAGATGTACCATTAAACCAATATTTGTTGGGAGATCCATAGTCCGATTTGGGACTAAAGTCTGTTTGAAGCTTTATGAGCATATGGGCTCGGTTGAACATTTTATTGTTCTAGCTGTTGAGCTTTTATTTGGGCTTGACCCTTTTATAATGCATAGCATTGGGCTCTGTAGTTAAATGCATAGCATTTAAATTTGGCATGTTAGGCCTTTTAATTGGGCTCTGCCCTTTCTTAATAATGCACAGCATTTAAATTGGTCTGTTAGACTTTTTAATTGGGCTCTGCCCTTTCTTAATAATGCACAGCATTTAGTGGTCTAACAGTGCACCACGTAGCCTGTCAGGCGCTTTGCGCCAATTAAAGAGCGCAAGGCGCCGACGCATGTGGAGGTGACACGTGTCACGCTCTGCTAAGCGCAAGTCTGTTAGCGCAGTGCGCTGCGCCAGTGCGCTGCTGACACGTGGCGCGCTCTGGTGACTTGCGCCAATCCGAGAGCACAGCACTCTGTTTTAGAAGCGCAAGGCGCAGATTGACACGTGGCGCTCTCTGGTGACTTGCGCCAGTCCAAGGAGCGCAGAGGCGCAAATCAAGAGTGCAAGGCACTGTACAGCAGCGCAGAGCGCATCTTGATCTAATCCAGATCAAAGAAACAAGTATTTCTTGTTCTAAAGAGATTCTACCTCAAGATTCAAGAACCAATGGTTCATCAAAAGGCAGTGCCTTTATATAGATCAAAAGATCTAGAAATGAAGTAAATTACTTCTTTAATTTTTTATGATTGGATCTTTATGATCTTTTTCTTTTTTATAGTGAAGATCTTGATCTTATTCTTAGATATTTGATCTTTTTAGAAGAAATTCTTCTTTTTATGAGGTATTTTCATCTTTGTTCTTCCAAGAATTTAATTCTTTACCTTGAAAAAGATTATCTTCTTTCTTTAAAGGCTTACCTTTCAAATTTTTTCAGAGTTCTCCCCTTTTTCTATTTCTGTATATCTGAGACTTGGAGTCTAGGGGCCTTTATATAGGGCCAATTAGTTTGTTAAGTTAGTTACAGAGATCTTTCTCTGATTGATCTGGGGATATTTCCCCACCGTTGGATCTTTGATCCTAAGGCCTCTCTTTTACAGAAGATAATCTTCTTATTTTAATAAGATTGGAAAGAACTTTCTAGAATTTTAATTCTGATTAATTAAATAATTTATTATTTAAATTTTAGTGCTGGCGCAGTTGGCGCAAGCGCGCCTGCGCTTGACACGTGTCGCGCAACGCAGAGCAACTGCACTAGCGCACCTGCGCTTGACACGTGTCGCGCAGCGCAGAGCGCAGAGCAACTGTGCTAGTGCACCTGCGCTTGACACGTGTCGCGCAGCGCAGAGCGCAGCGCAACTGCGCTAGCGCAGCGCAACTGCGCTAGCGCACCACTGTTTGACACGTAGCGCGCAGCGCAGAGCGCAAGTTATCTGAAGCGTTGCTTCATTTATTTAAAATTTGAATTTTAAAACAGAACCTTGCTCTGATTGGGGGTGCGCTGCCTTGGGCGCAGCGCCCCTTGCGCTGTCGTGTCTGCTTTTGACACGTGGCGCTCTGCGCGCACCGCAAGAGATTTGAAGCGTTGCTTCACCTTTTGAATTTTGAAATTCAAACAGAGCTTTACTCTGATTGGGGGAAACAGTCCCATTTCCACTGCATTGCAGTGTGGTACAAATTTTAAAGTGACGAGCGTCGGGATTTTAAAATTAAATTATAATACTGATAATTAAATTCCGTTCTTTCTCGCAGGCGACATGTCTTCCGATCTTTCTTTCCCGTTTTTCCGTTCAGAGGGAGGATTCCCTGAGGCACCGGTGGACCGGGAGGTTCTCGCGCTCATTAGAGACTATGACCCGGAACATAAAAACCTTCACCTGTGGGGTAGGTGGTACGACCAGATTATCAAAGGTCGCCGAAACTTCTCTTGTGTGATGCCGTCAGATCCGATCTCATCGATTTCGTATGCAGATGCACCCCCGGTGAACTATGCCGTGGAGGTTGTCAATTGGATTTCGGAGGGTCTTCTTTAACCTTCGATTGCCGCCATACCCATGCAGCTGCCGGCAGCTTTGGATACTTTGGGACGGCGCATATGCCAGGGCGAGTCGCGCCCTTGGGGACAACCCTACAACATCAGGTTGACCCCCCGACATTCGGCCGGGTATTTGCAGTGGGCCGGGTACATTTTGTCAGCGAAGAAGACGCACCTGCTGAAGATCGGTCTATACCCTGCGGTTTATGCTTCGCTGTTCCAATATTCTGCTCCTCCGACATGGTGGATTAAGGCGTTCCTGGAGCAATGGAACATCCCAACCCATACATTTATTCTACTGGACAGAGAAGTCTCCATCTCCTTAGAAGAATTTGCTGAGATTTCCGGTCTGCCGGTGAGGGGAGAGCACTATGAGGAGCTGCTTCCTCTGGATGAATATGTCTTTGCCACCAAGCCGGTAGTGATGGGCCTAACGTCAGAGAACGCTATTCAACACCAGTTTCCTAGTCTGATAAAGGTGTTGAACATGTATGAGAGCCTCTTCTTGGAATCCGGAGGCCGGGGGGTCAGCTTCGCAGACTTCATTGCCCGGTTTCTTCGCCCGAAGATTCTATCGCAACGAGGTGAAAAATTTGCCAAGCTCAACGATCCCTTCGGCTTTGGCTTGGACCGTCGACCAGCACTGGAAGATGATCAGAAAGGCTTTTATCTTCCCGATGCCGCGATCATCCCTCTGTCAGAAATCGCCGCTCCAGGCATTGACGAGGAAACTTTCTTTCTCGGGTTTCTCGGGCTATGGTTGTGTTGGTTCGCGCTCCCCATGCACCCTCGCTATCTGAGGTCATCCGTCTTCTACCCAGCACATCGAATGGTGGCCGGAATACAAGTGGCCATCGGGATTGCCGGGCTGGCCCACCTGTACCATGGTCTTAGCGTGGCGGCAGATGCAACTGAACCGGGGGTGCAAGCTGCCAACTTCCCGATGCACTACTTTACTTCGTGGATGGAAATGCACGTACTCGGTGTATTTGGTATTCATAAAAGACCCTCATTTTACGAGAAATGCAAGCTCCCGTGAATTATACGAATGGTTGACGCGTCTATCGTGAATCCGTCTCAGCGGGAAGGTAGGAGCTTGCTTCTTCGTCCGCACACGATCGGGGCTGGTATGTCTTTCACGGACAAAGTCCTGACAATCGGCCAGGAAACTTCCAAGACGGTGCTGGCATTGCGCGACAATTTTAAGGGCGGGGCCTCCGTGTTGAAAGCTCGGGAGATTCTACATCTATACTCCATCAGGCCGGGCTTCCTCGTATTCAGGCAAAATGATGTGGCACTTTTTATGAGATACAACCCCCATCATTTTGCCCGACAGCTAAATTATAACCAGGGGTTCCTACTGGAGGCGTTTTTGGAAGAACCTGCTGCCACCAGAGAAGGAATACGGGGTGCGCTGCATCACTTTATGCGCTTGAATACGGGCTCCCACTTCTTCATTAGCGAGCCAAGTTGCATCCCGAGGGCCCTTAACGTATACGGGGCCTGGTATCAGCACGCGATGGGTGCTGTCATCAGGGAGGAGAGACGGCTGTTGCTCGATCGCAAGAGTGCGCCCCCTGCCAGCGATCGCAACGTCCCTTTAAGGCGACGGATCGTCGTGCCCCCTCCGCTAAGAGAGGCTGTTGCAGTTGAGCCTCCACGTGTGCTAAACCCGACACGTGGATTGCCCCGTGATTCTGTGGAGACGGTGGATGCGCCATCGGTGCCTCGTTCTCGTGCTGAGACGGTGAATATACCCTCGCCCATATCCGGCGTGGGCTCGGATATCAGGACTCGCCGTCCCAAGGTGGCCACTAAGCGCAAGCTGGTGTTGGCTGCGACCGGAGCTCGCTCTCAGAAGAAGAAAAAGTCGATGTTTTCTCTTGACGTGGTACTTGGCCAGGAGCCTCATGCTCCTTATAGTGAGGACTTGATACTGATCTGGCGGCTGTCATTGCAGCTTTCAAGCGATTGGCAAGATGCGAAGAGAGGTTGGCTATCCTCGCGCGATCAAGTAATCTTTAGTTGTATTTTTCACCATTGAATCATACTTGTGTTATTATTTTTTTTTTTGACTGACGCTTTTCCTTTTTCAATAGGCATTTCTACTGAAGAAGCTCTCGCCGCTTCTCTCAAGACTTTTGAGGAAGAGGAACGACTTCGGGCCTCCTTGGGCCTCGGTACATTTCGGTTCGCCATGTTTCCGTCTTTGTTTCTTATGAGTGATCCGACCCTTTCTTTGTCTTATCGCAGGGACCACAATGCCTATCCCGCCAGCTGATGCGGAAATTCTCCCCGAGCTAGCTACCGAAGTCCCGGCCTCTTCGGCACTACCGAAAGAGGCCTTACTTAAAAAACCGATGACGGAAGCCTTGAAGGCTCCAGAGGTAACCCTGAATGCAGACGACGACGTCCTGCTGAAGGAGGCTTCTAAAAGGTCTGTTTTGACGGCTCGGGAGGAAAGGAAGCGCCTGAGGCGCGCAGCAAGGGAGCGCAGTGCTGCTTTAGCTGCGGGAGCAGGTTCAAGCGCCGCTGCCCCTGCTGCTACTCCTTCAGAGGAGTCTCCGGTCGCCTTGTCTACTGCTTATAGACGGGCGGCACGTGCGGCTCAGGAAGCGAACGGTAAATCAACTCCAGGTAATGCGCCATGAGGTTCTGTTGTCAAAGTTTTACACTATCAGTTCTCATATATCTTGTCTTGTAGGGCCGAGCCTTACCGAAGAAATGGCGGTGACCGCTGAGCCTGAGGGTGCCATGGAGGAGGTAGCTGCTGAACCCGGGGCGGCGGTAGGCGATGTGGCCGCAATTGCTGGGCCCGAGATAGTGGTTGACAAGACAGTCACGATCGCTATGCCCGAAATAGCTACCACTGTCGAGCCCGAAGTGGCGGCAGGTGAGACGACTACCACGGCCGAGCCTAAGGCAGCGGTGGATGAGACGGCTGCAATCGCTGAGCCTGAGGTGGTGGCGAGCGAAACGGGTACAATTGCTGGGCCCGAGATGGCCGCTCTTTCTCAAGAGTCGGGCACCGCGCCGATCATCGCTCTTCCCGCCTACGGTTCTCTGCCGTCTCCTGGTGTCGCGAGCATGATGACGGCTCTCGTGGAGTCAGGGGATGAGGCGACGGGAGGTGAGACCACCCCGATGGAGGAGGGGGGCGCCGCCGTTGTATCAAGTGACGCCCTCGTCACGGCTCCGGATGGCGACTCATTAGGTAAAATTTAGGTTACCGCCCTTCTTTTTATTCTACAATCTTTCCTGACAGGGTTTATCTTGTTTCTAATGTAGGTGCGGCTAGTGCTGATGTCGCACTACCCGAGGCAGCGCCATCAGCTACCTCCCTGACGGTGGCATCTCCTCTACCCTCTCTCATACCATCTCAGATGTTGGAAGGTGCGGATTAGTGACTCATCAGTCTTATTTTTTTAAAGCTGTATAACCTACGTACTGACGTTGCAATATTGCGTCCTTGCAGGAGTCCTTTTTGACCACCTGTATCAGGTGCTGCACCCACACTTCTCTTTCTTGTCAGAGATTAGTCCACCTGCCGGTATAGGTGAGTATTTTCTCTAAACGACGTCCTTTTCTTTAACGGGAAGTCGCATTACAGCTAACACTTCTTCATATTGCTTGTAGCCTTACGAATTGAAGGGGGGACGAGGCCGTCGTTGCGCCACCAGTACTCCCAGCTCTGCCCCCTGCCGCAGCCGGTATAGTAGACTCTACTTTTTACGTATTTTCTTTATTTCCTGAGCTAATATATGATTATGATCTATTTTGCAGCAATCACATCGACTCCAGCCCCGTTCGAGTCTCGCATTATAATGCCGGCAGGGCCTTTTTCCAGGCGTCCATCATCCAAAGGTGCTGTGACCAGTCTACGCATGCTGAGCGAATATATCGAGGAGTTTGACACAGAGACTCCCACATCTGCTATGGATTTTGCCATAGAGGTTAACCCTATGTTGGCGACGCTCATGAATTTTCATGGTGAGGACGTTGTTGAGTCTTGGGTTAATCGCTGCAGGGAAATCGAGGCTTGCTTGCATGAGCTTGAACTTAGGCGTCCTGCACCTGATATTCTGGCTATGAGTACTCAACGGGCTGCATGGATCGAGCAGAGCACTTCTTACTTCCGCCATCTTGAACAAGAAGTGGCTTTAAAGCGAAGGGAATGTAAAGAATCTTCAAGCGAGTCTGCTCGATTGCATGCCGAGGTCGATGCGAACGATGCCCAGTTGAAAGATATCTTCGAAGGCCTTCTGCGATGTATCTCTAATGGGTTAACATTGAGGCAGAAGCTCGACGTCGTCGAGCAGGATGCAAAAGATCGTGAAGCAGCTCAGCGGGCCGTCAAGGGACAACTCTCATCTTACTTGCAGCAGCGAGCCCAGGTCGAAGCGGAGTTGGCCGTGGCAGCTGATCAGGAAGAGGGGCTGAGGGAAGTGCGCGAGCGGCTGATTGGATTATTGAAAGCGCTTTCCTCTCAATAAATTTTTTTGTACCATTTGTAATTTTGAATAAAATGTATTTGTTCTTTTATTCTTTCATATGATATATTTTGTACCCAATCGAATTCATGAATAAAAGATACACGTTCTTCGTAATGTCTTGTGTCATCTCTCTGCTTTCTTCTTTCTTGTTGTATTGTTTGCCATGTGATTTTAGTAAGTGCAGTCTGTAGATAGTATATAACTGTCAATCTTGTGATCTTTGTAAGGTAGTGATGGCTTAGAAAACAGGGTCAGGATCTGTCGCCTAAGACTTTTCAACTTTATGAGCCGTGAGGGTCTCATAAAGAATTTTCTCCCTACCGGTCGAGAGGATCCCGTAGGTGTAATTTCTCCTTAAGAATCGTGAGGATTCCTAAGTGTGTTTTCTCTTGAAAGTTGTAAGAATCTCACAAGAGAATTTGCTCCCTTACGAGTCGTGAGGACCCGTAAGTGATGGGTGAAGTAGCCCTTATCTGCATTTCACGGAGTCGGGGGTTGCTCTGGATGCTTCCCACGGGTTCACTGCAGTGTTCTGCGAGGACCAGACTCCGCTCTGGATGTTTTTTAGAATACCGTAGTTTAAAGACATCGCGGTCAAGGTTAAGGACATCATAGTCCGTGGATTTAAGGACTCCACAGTCCGTTGTTAGTTTTAAGACATCACGGTCGAGGTTAAGGACATCATAGTCCATGAGTTTAAGAACCCCACGGTCCAATGTTAGTTTTAAGACATCACGGTCGAGGTTAAGGGCATCATAGTCCATGAGTTTAAAGACCCCACAGTCCAATGTTAGTTTAAAGACATCGCGGTCGAGGTTAAGGACATCATAGTTCATGAGTTTAAGGACCTCACAGTCCAATTTTTGCTCTGGGTGCTTCCCACGGGTTCACTGCCGTATTCGGCGAGGACCAGGCTCCGCTCTGGATGCTTCACACGGGGTCATTGCCGTGCTCTGCGAGGACCAGGATCCGCTCTGGACGTTTTCCATGGGGTCAGATGTGACATGATCCGCGTTCCACGTAGCCAGGAATTTGCTCTAGATGCTTCCCACAGGTTCACTGCCGTGCTCGGCGAGGACCAGGCTCTGCTCTGGATGCTTCACACGGGGTCATTGCCGTGCTCTGCGAGGACCAGGATCCGTTCTGGACATTTTCCACGGGGTCAGAAGTGACATGATCCGCGTTCCACGTAGCCAGGAATTTGCTCTGGATGCTTCCCACGGGTTCACTGCCATGTTCGGCAAGGACCAGGCTCCGCTCTGGATGCTTCACACGGGGTCATTGCCGTGCTCTACGAGGACCAGGATCCGCTCTGGACGTTTTCCATGGGATCGGGAGTGACATAATCTGCGTTCCACGTAGCCAGGAAATTTTGCTCTGGATGCTTCCCACGGGTTCACTGCCATGTTCGGCGAGGACCAGGCTCCGCTCTGGATGCTTCACATGGGGTCATTGCCATGCTCTGCGAGGACCAGGATCCGCTCTATACGTTTCCCACGGGGTCAGGATTGACATAAGTCGCGTTCCACGTAGCCAGGAATTTTGCTCTGGATACTTCCCATGGGTTCACTGCCGTGTTCGGCGAGGACCAGGCTCCGCTCTGGATGTTTCACGCGGGTTCACTGCCGTGCTCTGCGAGGACCAGGATCCGCTCTGGACGTTTTTCACAGGGTCAGGAGTGACATAATCCGCGTTCCACGTAGCCAGGAAATTTTTGCTCTGGATGCTTCCCATGGGTTCACTGCCGTGTTCGGCGAGGACCAGGCTCCGCTCTGGATGCTTCACACGGGTTCATTGCCGTGCTCTGCGAGGACCAGGATCCGCTCTGGACGTTTCCCATGGGGTCAGGATTGACATAAGCCGCGTTCCACATAGCCAAGAAATTTTTGACTTTATCCGCATTTCACGGAGTCAGTGTTTGACTCTCGGTTATCTGTGTACCGCCGAGTCATAGAACTGGGAGTTGCCGCTGTTTCGCTTTGCTTGACGTTGTGTGTGTTGTAATGAGACGAATGTTGAGATGATCTCTAGGTTGTCTATGAACCATTGAGATTTGGTTTCTCCTTCTGATGAAGCTTGGGGAGGAAGGGTGTGATTCCTTCTTTGTTTGCGCCCCTGAATTGTTTACAGGGATTGACATGATATCACCTGTAGGGCATAAATTTCATTCATTCATTTTTCTTTATTTCTTTCCGCGATGCTCTATCATTTCAACTTTTATATCGTGAAGGTCGCGATTGCCCAATCATTTCGGCTATTTTTCGCGGTGCCCAATCATTTCGGCTGTTTGTTTTATTTTTACTCGCTGTTTTTTTATTGCGAGTTGCCCAATCATTTCGGCTATTTTGCATGCATACACTTTTACTTGCTGATTTTGTTGCAAGTTGCCCCATCATTTCGGCTATTTCGTATGCATGTGAGGCTTGCTAGCTCTTTGCCGCAAGCTTGGGATTAGACACCGATTTCGGCATCAGTATCGCTACAACTGGGATATGGCCAGGAGCGAATCATCATTTGCCTCCGTAGGTATCGAACAAAGGTGGCTTAGTAAACAGGGTTAGGATTCTGTCGACTAAGGTTTTTGACTTTATGAGCCGTAAGGGTCTCATAAAGGTATTTCTCCCTACAAGTCGTGAGGATCTCATAGGTGCGTTTTCTCCTTAGGAATCGTGAGGACTCCTAAGTGTATAGCTTCTTGTAGGTCGTAAAGATCTTACAAGAGAGTTTTCTCCTTATAAGTCGAGGGGACTCACAAGGGTTGTTCACCGTGCGAACATATCCCTAGTCACGGATGGGACTTTGTTAGGGAAATGATTATTCGCGCCCGTGGATTGTATACAAGGGTCAGCATTGAGCCGCTTTGTAGGGCATTAGTGGAAGTTGTGGGGGCTGCTTAAGAATAGGTTCTGATCCCTGTAACTTAAGACTTTTGAATCTTATAAGCCGTGGGGGTCCCATAAGAGGGTTCTCCCTACGGGGCGAGAGGATCCCGTAGGTGTAATTTCTCCTTAAGAATCGTGAGGATTCCTAAGTATGTTGCTCCTTTGTGAGTCGTAAGGATCTCATGCGGGTGATTTCTCCTCACAAGGACGAGAGAACCCTGTAAATGTCTTTTAACGAGGTTGCGCCCTTTCGGGTTTTCACAAACACTCGCCGGTAACCCTGCTGTTTTTACTCACGGAGCCCTTTTGGGTTTTCATCCGTGCCCATTTTGCTTATGGACATACTGTTTTCTTTTTTTTTATTCTTTTTTTTATTCTAACGAGGTTGCGCCCTTTCGGGTTTTCACAAAATTCGCCGGTAGCCCTGCTGTTTTTACTCACGGAGCCCTTTCGGGTTTTCATCCGTGCCCATTTTGCTTATGGACATACCGTTCTTCTTTTTTTTTATTCTTTCTTTTTTATTCTCTTTTTTTTATTCTTTTTTTTTGTATCAGTTTTGGGATGCTGCAATCCACCGTAGTTTCTCGACATCTCGATCAACAGCTAGTTTTAGGACATAGTGGTCCGTCGTTAGTTTAAGGACGTTTCGGTCCGCTGTTAGTTTAAGGACGTTTCGGTCCGCTGTTAGTTTAAGAACGTTTCGGTCCGTTGTAAAATAAGCCGGTTACTACTTATAGAGTTTGGGATTAGGAAGATAGCGAGCGGACATAGTCGTCGTCGTCTATCATTGACTTAGGCCGTGACTCGTCAAGCGTAGTACTTCTTCAGGAAGCGACCATTTATTGGCCTGAAGGGCCTTTCGCCATGCATGTCCATGAGTAGATAGGCTCCACCCTGGTAGAAATTGTCTATGATGTACGGGCCTTCATAGTTTGGCTCGAATTTCCCCTGCTTGGCGCGATTGGGGATCATTGGTCTTTTGACCACTAGCACGAGTTCGCCTTGGCGGAACATTCTCAGCCTAGTCAATCTCTCATATGAACGTGTCATCTTTGCTTTGTAATCTTCCAGATTTTGTTGCGCTATGAGCCGGGTTTCGTCAAGGGCATCGAGCTCTTCAAGCCGAAGGTGAGCATTCTCTTCGTTCGTTAGCTCATAATGAACTGCCACTCGTAGAGAGTGTAACTCTATCTCGAGGGGGGTACCGCTTCTGTACCGAATACCAATGTGTATGGAGTTTGTGTTCATAGCCGTCTTGAACGTAGTTCGATACGCCCAAAGAGCTTCATGCAGTCTCTCATGCCAGTCTTTATTATTTCGTGACACCGTCTTTTTCACGATCTTTGTCAAGGTCTTGTTGAAAGCCTCGGCTAGACCGTTAGCTCGGGGATTATAGACTGATGAGTATCTCCAGTCTATGTTATGTTTTTGTGCGAAGCGGCTAATCTTGTGGCTTCTATAGGCTGGCCCGTTATCGGAGATGATCCGTCGTGGAGTTCCAAACCGATAAATGACGTGTCTCTTGAAGAAATGGAGCATATTCTCCGTCTTCACTTCCCTCAGCGGTATTGTTTCTGCCCATTTAGAGAAGTAATCAGTTGTCGCCAAAATGAATCGATCTCTTTTGGAAGATGCTGGTTCGATGGGGCCGATTATGTCAGTTCCCCACATTTCGAACTGCCAGCTAGCGAATGTCGGATGTAGTGGATTTGGATGCTGATGGATAAAATCTCCGTGGATCTGGCAGGAGTGGCATTGTTTCACATACTCGAGGCAGTCTTGGATCATCGTGGGCCAATAGTATCCCATTCTTTTAATCTTCAGCTTCATCTTCGGCCCGGCTTGGTGAGAACCACAGAGTCCGTCGTGAGTTTCTTGGACGATTCTCTTTGCCTCTTCAGGTCCCAGGCATCTTAGCCATAAAGAGTTAAATGATCTCTTATATAGGGTATCATTGACGAAGGTGAAAGATAGGGCTCGCTTCATGAGCTGATGTTTTGAGGACGCATCTTCAGGAGCTCGACGGGATTTGAAGTAGTCTATAAAAACTTCCCTCCAATTCTCAACCGTTTCTTGGTCTTTTACCTGTAGGCCATTTGCTCGGTCGCTCCCTTTTCCTCGGACGACTTCGGAGATATTTCTACCGGTGCAAGAACCCGACGGTTTTGTACCACGATTCTTACGTCATCGAGGTTCTCATCAGCCAATTCTTTAGCAAGCTTTGCTAATGCATCCGCTTTACTATTCTCCGCACGCGGTATGCTTTCCAAGGTATAGGAAGGGATTTAGGTCAGCAGTTGTTGTACCCTCTCGCCGTACTTCACCAGCTCTGGTTTGCACGTTTGGTAGCCGTCGTTTACTTGACTAACGACCGGTTTGGAATCTCCGTATATGAAGAGGTTTTCAATCCCCATGTCAATGGCGATCTCGAGACCTGCTATCAAAGCTTCATATTCGGCTTCATTTTTTGTCCTCGGCTCTGTCAAGGAGAAAGCAAAGCGCATTATCCCTCCTTATGGAGTTACGAAGATGAGGCCTATCCCTGATTTGATTATGGGCGTTTTTTGTTTACGCTTCTTCATGGAGGATGCTCCATCGAAGTAAAGCTCCCACCGGGTATCACCCCCGTCGATTATGTCAAACGCATGTTCATCTGGCAATTCACAATTCAAGGGAGAATCGGCAGGTATCGGATGTTCGGCGAGGAAGTCGGCGATGGCCTGGCCTTTCACTGCCTTAAGAGGCTGATAGGTTATTGAGAACTCCATCAAGAGCAGGGCCCATTTAGCGAGTCGCCCCGTCAGTATGGCCTTTGACATCAAATATTTGAGGGGATCCACCTTCGATATGAGACGGGCTTTATGTGCCAACGTATAGTGTCTGAGCTTCGTTATAGCGAAGATCAATGCCAGGCAGTGTTTTTCGATGGGAGAATAATTGCTTTCTGCCCCCAGTAGAACTCGACTCAAATAGTAGAGGGCTCTCTCCTTCCCTTGGTCGTTCTCTTGTGCCCATAATACGCCTAAGGAACCTTCAAGGGCGGTTGTATAAAGAATGAGAGGCTTTCCCTTGACCGGAGCGGCCAGTACTGGCGGATTCTGCAAGTATTGCTTGATTTCGTCCAGCGCGCTTTGGCATTTGTGATCCCAGACGAATGGGGTCCCTTTCTTCATCAAGTGACTGTAAGGATGGCATTTCCCTAAAAGATTGGCTATAAATCGCCGGATATACGCGAGCTTCCCTTGGAGAGACTGCAATTGCTTAAGAGTCCTTGGCGGGGGCATCTCCATAATTGCTTTAATCTTGACGGATCTATCTCGATACCTCGGTGTCGGATGATGAATCCTAGGAATTTACCTGAGGACACCCGAACGCGCATTTGAGAGGGTTCATCTTCAAGTTGTATTGCCGAAGGCGTTGAAATACGATCTTCAGATGTTCGAGATGTTCCTCGTATGATTTGCTTTTCACCACGAGGTCGTCGATATAGCATTCGATGATTTCATGTATAAGGTCATCGAAGATCTTCGTCATGGCTCTCTGATAGGTAGCACCGGCGTTCTTTAGACCGAAAGGTATCACCTTGTAGCAAAATATACCCAAAAGGGTCCGGAAAGCGGTGTGGCTCTGATCCTCAGGATGCATCTTTATCTGGTTATATCCTGACGATCCGTCCATGAAGGAGAAGACTTCGTGAGTGGACGTGTTATCTATCATCAGCTCAGTGACCGGTACTGGGAAGTCGTCTTTCGGGCAGGCTTTATTGAGATCCCGAAAGTCTACACATATGTGCACCGTCCCATTTTTCTTCATCACCGGGACGATTTTGGCAATCCAATCAGGGTACTGAACTTCTTGGATGAAGCCGGAGTCGATTAGCTTCTTGACCTCGGCGTTAATGCTCATCTCAAGCTCGAGCCTCATTCTTCTCGGTGCTTGTTTGATTGGCTTGACGTCCGGGGATATTGCCAATTTATTGACAGCAATCTCTGGATCTAGTCCTGACATCTCGGAATAGTTCCATACAAAGCAATCTCTATGCTGCATAAGCACGTCTTTTAATGTAGCCACCCTTTCTTCAGACAACAGCTCACTGACGAATGTCGGCCTCGAATCACTTGTCATCCCCAAATCAATTTTCTTGAGATCGTCTGCAGTAGTATGTATTCCATCTTCTAGTTCTTTTGGCGCCGGTGGAAACTCTGAGATCACCTCGTCATCATTGTTTTCGAAGCACCAGGGGAGGTCATCCATATTCTCAGGCTCTTCTTTTGATAGTGTTATCATATGACAAGTACGAGCTCGCTTCCAAGACCGATGTAGATCTGGGTCTACTCTTGTGGATTTAGGTTCATGCTTCTGCGGCGGAATTATCCTCCAACTGTTGGATAGAGCGAACTTGCCGAGCTGAAATTGGTCTTCGACCCAGTTCTTGAAGGTGAAGCAGTCTTCAAGAGGATGTCCTATCGCTCGGTGATAAGAGCAATAGTCTGGGTGAGAGACCTCGTTGGCTTGCTCGGGGTGCTTGGATTCCGGAAGTATGATCATTTGATGTCTTATGGCGAGATCAAGTATCTTCCATGTTTTTCTCTGAGGAAAAGAGTATTCTCGACTCATCTTCTTCATAAGGGACGAATCCAGATTGCTTAGCTCCTGATAGCGTGGCTTCTTGGGCCCGCTTTGTCGCTGTCGACCGCCTTTCCCGTTCTTTGGTTTGTTTCTGCCTCTGCGTCGGGCCTTTTGTACAACGGGTTGACAGGGAAGAGCATTTTCATCTTTCGCAGCCTGTTGAAGAAGGCGTTGCGTCCTGGTTTTCTCGTAGATGGCCATTTCGCGATTATGGTCGTCTCGAACCTTTTGACCCGCTTCCCTTATAAGCTTTTCCATTTGTTCTTCGAACGACGGACTGGGCATTTTCACGTCGGGAGCCCGTTCTGGTTCAGGGTTAGCATCTTCCCATAGGGCATCCCCTTCTTCATTAAAGTCATGTACGACGTAGCAGTCGCGGAGTAGCTCCCGTTTCTTGGATTGAACATACCCAAGCCCGGTCATTTCCATCTTCCCGTTGGGCAATTTCCGCTGAGTTCCAGGGACGTTCCAGATCCTGTCATAGAACTTAGCTTTTCGAGCGGTCTATTTGAAAGGTACGCCTTGGCGTCTTAACGGCCTTTTTAGGCCGTTCGTGTAATATCTGGGCAAATGGATGGGATGGAGCCTGTCAAGTGTAGAATCCGCTCCGTGCCAGATTTCTTTCTCCACTTTGGTTTCCCCGGATCGGTAGAATAGGATCGCCTTTTCACCTTCTCGCCTGGGAGGGATATAGAATGTCTGCAGCTCTTCCATACTGTAGGTATCAAGCGTGTCTAGTTCTTTATGATACTTGGGCGGAACCATGGCAATTTGCAAACTTCGCTCTTTATCAGCGAAGGTTTGTATTGAAGGCCGAGCAGAAAATATGGCATGGAACTCATCTTCTGAGTTGCTGCCGAAAATCAACATAGAAGCGGACGGTCCCGGCTTGTTGTACTGGGGCAGACCTGAGTAAACTATCTCTTCTTCCACCTCGGTATCACACCCGAAGATCGGAATGGTGGTGATAGCTTTGTTCTCCGGTTTGTGACATCTCTCCGTGTCCTCGAAATCCGGCAAAAAGTATTTTGCATCTTCGTACTTGCGGATTTCGTTCACGGAGAATGGGTTCAGCTCTCCTGTTACGGTATACTCGAGACCATCCTTAAAGTATTTCATACACTGATGTTGTGTAGAAGGGATGATGTTGTACTCGTGTAACCAAGGCCGGCCGAGCAAAGCGTTATAGCATGTTTTGGCGTCAATGACATGAAATTTAATATCCGTGACAAGTAGCCCGAATCGTAATGTCAATATCACAGACCCAAGAGTCCGCGATGACTGAGAGTAAAAACCGGAGATGGTGATTTTATCACGAGCAAGGTGCTGGACGCTCATGCAGATTTTCTTCAACTCTCGCACGTTGAGGAGATTGACGGAGGACCCATTGTCGACCAGGATTTTGCCTATCTTTATATCGTGGTAGTACCCTGAGACATAGAGAGGACGGTTGTGCTCGCACGTCCCAAGGAGGAGGTCTTCATCGCCGAAGGTGATATCGGCTGTGTGTACTTCCTCCAGTTCGTCCTTCATCTTTTCTTCGGCGAGAAAAGCTTGGAATTGCTCTGGCTCTTATAGCGCCTTGATCAATGAATCTCTTGCTTCTTTTGATAGTAAAAGGGCGTCGAAAATGCTAAGTTAGGAGGGTAACTTCCTCAAGTGCGCCAAAACGTTATAGTCCACTTTACTTTTCTTTGGAGGGCCTTGGCTGTCAGCTCTTTGACGGCTTGGTCATCAAGGACGATATCCTCAGGGATCTTTTCTTTTCCCTTGTCTTTTCTATTTGACCCACTGTTCGAGGGCCCAAGGTTCTTTTCGGGCAGCGTACGATTGCGCAGCTGGATATTTTCACAGGTCTTCGGTTCTTCCTCTTTTCCCAAGGTGGATTCTTTGAAGAGAGGGCCAATAGTCATTTCTTCATCAGAGTCGCTCCCGAAGGTGAGAATCTGCGATCCCCCGGTGTTGACCGTGCGACAGTTGCCGGTGGTTCTTTTATGCTCCCTGGTCGTATTCCCTTGCTCCCGACGAGTCTTGCGTTTCATCCGCTTGAAATGTTGTCGGTGAGCAATATATCCCTGCCACCGTCTTTTAAAAGTGTTGCACTCTTCGGTGGGGTGTGCGATCTTTCGATGATATAGGCAGTAGCTAGGATGCATCTCTGCTTCACCGACAGTGTTTCCCTCGGAGGGTGGTAGCTTCATTCCCATTGATATAGCTTTAGCAAACCTTTTCCTCGTCTTGAACTTGTTTTTATTCACGACGGATGTCCCTTGATTCGACGGGAGTGTTTCGACCCTTTCGTCCAGTCGCCGGCGTTTGGCCTTTTCAAATATGGCCATCTCACGCTCCCGATCAGCTTTACTTTTCAGAAGAGCTTCATTTAGGAATGCATCGATCATCTCGTCTGATGGCCCTGGAAGTTCCGGTTCAAGCCCTGCCCCCAGTCTTTTGGCGTGCAGGGCTTCTTCATCGTCTGTAGACGAGTGAGAGATCACATGGCAACTTGCTATGTAATCCTCAGATTCGTCTGATGAGTCTTCACCATCATCTCCGTCTTCGAGAACGTGGCCAAGGAATTCTTGGAGCGTGATCGGAGTCTGTACCTTCTGGTTATACTCTTCCAGCACGTCGATCTGTTTCTGCAGGTCCGTGCGCTTGTCACCAGGCTTCACGGGCTTCTTGGATTTATTTTTCTTCTTCGAAGATTTCGACGGCTGGGTGTGCGAGCTTTGGCTATCGCCACTAATCTTTGGAGATGGACGCAGCTTCAACATCCCTTCGATGATCTAGGGTTCCAGCGGATTCTTCCACCTAATCGCCGGGCATGTCTGGAGATCATTCAGCATCCTTTTGGTTTTGGCCGAAAGAGCCACCTCCCATAAAGCTTCTTCAACAAAAGAGCATGTTGCCCTCGGTGTGTCCATCTTCTTAGGAGTGTGCAGTTGTGGTGGGTTTACTTTCCACTTCTCAGACAGCGCAAACTTGCCTTGTAGGTACCGATCCTCGATCCATCCCTTAAAGACGAAGCAACCTTCGATCGGATGGCTTACCGTTTGGTGGTAAGGGCAATAATTGGGATTATTCACTTCGCCACGTTGCGATGGTCGTCTTAGATTCGGCAAATTGATAAGCCTGTTGCGCATTGCCAGCTCGAACAGCCTCTTCATTTTATCCTGCGGGAATGAGTAAGGGCGCTTCATTTTCTCATTGTAATAGCGTCGTCTCTCCTCCAATTGATCCGTTAGTCTTGGAGCACTGGGTTGCTGTTGGGTATTCACAAAGAAGGTCACCTTCCCTTTACCTTTTTCATTCCGCGGCTCCGGTTTCGGAGGAGACGGTCTGTGACCCATCTGATCCATCTGGGCTAGCTTGTCGATTAAAGCCTGAAATGTGGTCGGTTTGAAGAACACCATGAACTGTGAAATAGTTGCATGAGGGTCTAGGGTGCCCACGAACATGCCCACAGCTGGTGCTTCCTCGATGCGCTGTTTGCACTTCGACCACAGATTCCGCCATCGGATTGCGTATTGAATCCAAGTCTCGCCCGGCTTCACCCTTGCATTGATCAATATCGTTATTACGGTGCATTCACTTGCGCTCGCGAATCGCTGGGTGAATAATAACTCCATTTCCGCGAAAATTTTGACGGAGTCGTTAGGAAGTTCGGAGTACCACTCAAACGCCGTTTCCGACAAGCTGCCGATGAATTGACGGAGCAAAAGCTTATCATCGCCCCCGGTGTTGCCGCACAGAGCTCTGAACTGGGCGATGTGCTGGTGGGGATTTCCCGTTCCCTTGTACACATGGAATTTGGGGATTGTGTATCCCGGCGGGTATTTTATCTGGTCATACCAGCCCGGATATGGTCGCCCAGTTTTGAACTCGTATTTGTTAAGCAATATAATCATCCAGGGCGGCCTTAGAGATAGTTTCCTCTTTAGCTGTTGAAAGAGCCGGAGGTGGATTTGATGTTTCTCCTCTGTCGTCTTCGAGGATAATCGGAGGATCTTCAGCTAGAGGGTCCTGCTGGATCATCATACCCACCATGTCTTGGAACAGAAGAGCCATTTGCTTTATATTGGCCGCTTGTTCCGCAGCCTCCTTGTCCTTCTTTTCGAGCATTCTCCGAAGGAATTCAGCATCAGTCTCGTCTTCGTGACGTTGTTCCGATGATGCCTCCAGGCTTTCTTTTGGGCCGGTGAGTGCGGCCATTGCAGTCAGCATCTCCTGAAGCTTCTGTTGTTGCTGTTCCTGAGCCCTTGTGATGGATCGGGTGAGTGGTCGGTGGCCCGTAGAAGCGCGGCTATCCTCTTTCCCGGATGCCATGTAAATAGTATGGACCGTTATGCCCCCAGACTTAGGGCGTTTGGGCTCAGTGCCTTTGACATTTGTCGCGGGCATGGGGATCTTCTCCGGCCTTCTCTTCTTATGAGCGGTCAAAGTTTAGAGGGCCGTCGCAGTGGGCACCCAGATAGCTTTTCGTGGCTTGGCAGGATGGCTTTCTTCTTGTTGAACTTTCGCCCTTTTCTGTTGGCGAGGGTAATCTTGATCAGCTACTGAGTTCCGAACCTACCGCCAGACTTTGTAGATCTTGGAGGACAGCCGCTGAGGGGACTGTTCTGGGTTGGCTTCCACAACATTCTCTACCGGAGGAAGAGATCTTTTCAGTAGGACGGCAGGAGAATTCCTGCGCACCTTATTTAGCAGCTCGAAGCTGTTCCCGGTTGGAACAGCAGCATTAATTTCCGCCGTTAGGGTTGGTGGAGTTAGCCCAGAGGGGGAGCTGCCCCCGGCCTTCCTTACCCGGCGCCAGTGGCGACGTCGAGCGTGTCGCGCTGATGGAGTTGGCTCGGTGACGGGGATGGCTTTGTCTTGCCCCCTGTTCAGGTGAGGGGTTTTTGCTGGTGTCAGCCTGTTGAAGACTGATGTCTTTTGAGTAGCAGGAGTGGGAGTGGGAGTTGGGACAGTCAATCTTGTAAAGACCGACCCCTTAGCAGGAGAAGCCGCCTTGACGACTTCAGGAGCAGGGTTGGTTACTCTCTTCGGAATAACCTTCTCTGGGATTGCAGGCTTCATTGTGGGCCAACCTGAACTTTGGCCCAATCTGGAGAAGACCGAAGAGCTGGAGTTGGACGACCCATTGAGAGGGGCCGCAGTAGGTGTAAGCCGATCAAAGACCGACTTCTTGGGAGCTTCCGGTGTCAGCACAGGAGCGGTGAAGCTCGTTGGCGGGAGTATGGTCCCGAAAAACAACCCTGTGGTGGCTTGAGTGACCTCTTCCACGGGCATCGTGAACAGGGAAACCGCTTGGGGCCCATAGGCTATGCCCCCAGTTGAGGTAGGACGTGGGTTGCAGTTGCATGTGGAACACTTTGAAAAGGTTAACGCCATTGATCCTTTGCTTTCTGCACCAAGCAAAACGCCAAATCTTAGTACCTCAAAACCAAAGGGAAACCATTGGCAAACCGCGATTGGTTCGCGAACACGACACACGAAGTGTGGAGTGGAAAGAGAAAAAGGTTCCACCGAGCGTGCCAGAATCTGTTCCCCTCCGAAAGATGCGGCGGAGACGCGATGTACGTCTCGCCTGAAATTCGGGGCAGATGCTAATTGGTGCTATCCGTCCATCTCTCCGAAAATGCCAAGTTGATTTATGGCACCATGTATCAAAGGTTTAAACGGATGCGGCCGATGTAGCAGACTTCGTCAGATTCCCCCTCATTTGAGGGGTTTTTTGATTGTGGGGACGCTCTTCCCTGCAGGCGTAAGCCCTGCAGTTAATTACGCTACCGTATCGCGGTAACAACTTTCTCCTTCTCCAGATGGTCACTTCGTGTCGTGGGTGTTTGTTTTGTTTTTGGTTGCCCGTGGATTGTATACGGAGACTAAGTAATGTTGTCGCCCGTAGGGCGTGGACTAATCCAAATCCGTATTTTTCTTAGATTTGGGTTTGGAGGTTGTGTTTAAGAATACGTTAGCCTTATTTGAGGCTAAGATCAACTTAAACGTTTGTTAAGGACACGTTAGTCTAATTCTAGACTAAGATCAACTTAACGGGATCGTTTAGATCCGATAAGAGAGCAATTGGGCTCTATTGTTTAGTTTAGTGACATTGCGGTCAATAATTAGTTTAAGGACATTACGGTCCATTATTAGTTTTAAGACATCGCGGTCGAGGTTAAGGACATCATAGTCCGTGAGTTTAAGAACTCCACAGTCCGTTGTTAGTTTTAAGACTTCACGGTCGAGGTTAAGGACATCATAGTCCCTGGGTTTAAGGACCCCACGGTCCAATGTTAGTTTAAAGACATTACGGTCGACGTCAAAGATATCATAGTCCATAGGTTTAAGGACTCCACAGTCTAACGTTAGTTTTAAGACATCACGGTCGAGGTTAAGGACATCATAGTCCATGAGTTTAAGGACCCCACAGTCCGTAGTAATGTGTGGTTGTCGGGACCCGTTACCTCTCTGACGACGTTGAAGGATTACAACAACAGATATCAGAGGAGTAAAGAGATGTACACTGGAACCGGGTGTAAATTGATTGGAAGAGCAGATAAGCTCAGTTCAATTTAAATTGAGGACTTATGGCCAGAATTGGGCTAAGTCCAGTTAAAAATGTTTAACATTTTATTTTTTTTCTGCCTGTTAGGCCTTTGTTTGGGCTCTGCCCTTTTAATAATGCCAAACATTGGGCTTTGACATTTTTTGTCTTATATTGAATGCATAGCATTCATCAGAAACAAAATTTGTTCTGACAGTGCGCCACGTGGCTCGCCAGGCGCGTTGCGCCAGTCAAAGAGCGCATTGCGCTTCTGTCGGGTAGCGCACACGAAGGGGACACGTGTCGCGCTTAGCGCTAAGCGCTAGTTTGTTGGCGCATTGCGCTTTTCATTTATGAGTGCGCTGCACCAGTTTATGGGTGCGCCAGTGAGTGACACATGGCCCGCTTGGCGTTGAGCTCCAACCCAAGAGCGCAGTGTGCTGTTTTCAGGAGCGCAAAGCGTAGATCGTGTCTATGGTTGACACGTGGCATGTTTTGGCGCTGAGAGCCGATCTAAGGAGCGCAAAGGCGCAGTTCATGAGTGCAAAGCACTGTCTAATAGCGCAAAGCACATTTTGATCAATTTTAAGAACAAATTTATGTTCTTCAAAGGAGGCTTTGCCTCAAGATCCAAGAACAATAGTTCTTGTTTTTATAAAAAGCTCTGCCTTTATAGATCAAAAGATCTTTGAATGAAGTAAAATACTTCTTTTTTATATTTTTATGATTAGATCTTTTAATCTTTTCTTTTTTAATCAAAGACCTTAGTCTTTTTATAGATCTAAGATCTTTGTAGAAGATGTTTCTTCTTTTTATGAGATGATTTCATCTATGTTGTTCAAGAATTAATTCTTTACCTTTAAAGATGAAGAAATAATCTTCTTTCTTTTAAAGGATTGCCTTTCTTTCTCTTTGAGTTTTTCTCAAAATTTGCAGAGGGTTTTTTTCTATATGAGACTTGAAGTCTTGGGGCCTTTATATAGGACCAATTGATTTGTTAAATCAGTTTAAGAGATCTTTCTCTGATTGATTTGGGAATATTTCCCACCGTTGGATCTTTGATCTTAAGGCTTCTGCTTTGCAGAAGATAATTTTCTTGTTTTAATAAGATTGAAAAATCTTTCCATAACAGAATTTTAGCACAGCTTATCATCCTCAAACAGATGGCCAGTCGGAGAGAACGATCCAAACTCTTGAAGATATGTTGAGAGCTTGCATGTTGGACTTCAAGGGTTCATGGGAGGATCATCTACATTTGGTGGAGTTTTCTTACAATAACAGTTTCCAGGCGACTATTCAGATGGCTCCATTCAAAGCTTTATATGGTCGCAAGTGCCGTTCACCTGTTTGCTGGGACGATGTTGGTGAACGAAGATTGTTGGGATCATATTTGGTAGTGCAAACAGTTGAGAAGGTTAACACTATCCGGAATCATATGAAAACAGCATAAGTTCGACAGAAGAGTTGGGCAGATACGTCGAGAAGACCTTTAGAGTTCGCCGTGGGTGATTTGGTATTCTTGAAGACATCACCGACTAGAGGGGTGATTCGTTTCGGAAGTCGAGGAAAGCTCAGTCCTCGATTCGTCGGACCTTTTAAGATTTTGGAGCGTATTGGTGAGGTAGCGTATCAATTGGCGTTACTGCAATCCTTGGTGAATGTTCATGACGTGTTTCACGTATCTCAACTCCGTAAATATGTTCGAGATGAAACACACGTGCTGGATCATTCGGAGCTGACTGTCCGAGAAGATTTGACTTTTGAGGAGCGGCCGATGTCGACCATGGACCGAAGAGAAAAGGTTCTTAATAATAAAGTTATCCCTCTTGTACTTGTTTCTTGGGGTAATCGCTCACATGGAGAATCAACTTGGGAACGAGAAGATAAAATCCGGCAGAAGTTTCCACATCTATTCTTGTAGTTTGATTGATTGTTTATCCTTTCTTGTTCTTGGAATTTCGAGGACGAAATTCTCTTTGTAGTTGGGTATAATGTAACAACCGAGTTCAGTTATACCAATTTTTGTTCCGTATTTAGTATCTGTGGTATTTTACTGATATATCTTGTTTGGGTGCGTATGGTAGTTACACTTTTATATTGCATTCGACCCGACTCGCTTGCTTGAACTGGTTGATTTATATTTATAGACTACCCTGGCCTGTTAAATAGACACGTGCATCTCATGTATACTGCATATTAACTTTTCACCTAGCATCGCGTATTTTACATATAACATTTTAGATCACGTTAAGTAAATTAAAATTGCATTTCATAGCCTGCATGATACCCCTAACCCCATGGTAGCGTCCGCGCATCGTGTCCTCATCCCGTTCAGTGAAACGGACGTGTTTGGATAGCTATGCGCACGTACGTGCGTCCATTCTTGGGGGTATGCATTTTTGTTAACTGGACTTTCATTTTAAAATTCAGAAGTCGCATTTATTTTTCGTATTTTAAATCTAAATTTTTGGACCCGTCTCGGGCGCGTTTTGAAATATTTTGTATACCGCCTAATTTCAAACTTATTTAATATTTAATATTTATTTTTTTAAAACCTCTAACTTTAAAATTTTACTAACTGATAAATCTTTTAAAATCCTTTTAAAATTTAAAATCTTTAACAACTCTCTATCTCTCTCTTCTCGGCCCCACCACCCGCTCTCTCTCTTCTCTCCTTCTCTTTCTCTTTCTCTCTCTCTCCGCAGCTCTCTCTCTCGAGCCTTTCTCTCTCCTCTCACAATCCCCTCTCTCTCTTCTCGCGGTGAGCGAGATCCCATCACTGCTTTTCCCCCTTAGCATCACTGCCCTCTTCTTTTTTTCTTCTTCTTCTATTTTACCCAGCGCCTACGAGAAACCCATGCAAGATTAACCCTAGCCGCCTCCTCTGCCTTCGACGTCGCCCCTCGTCGTCATCTAACCCTCGTCCTCGTCTTCATCTCATCGACCTCACCTCCTTCTTCACATCCTCGCCCTCCTTCCCTCTTCCTCTTCCCTATTCTTTAACCCCGAGCCCACAAACCAACTGCAAACCCAAACCAACCCAAGAACCACCAACCCAACTACCGATCACCACCTCGAACTCATCCCCTTCCTCATCCTCTCTCCTCTTTCCCATCATCGAAACCCCCTGCACACCCGACCTCCTCTCATCCCTGCACCCACCGCGACGAGAAAACCCATCACCCTGCACACCTCGTCGCCGGCGATCCCTCGACCTCACCGTCACCACCCATTCTCCTCTCCTCCTCCTCTTCTTCATTCTCTTCTCCTCTCTCTCTTCTCTTCTTCTTCTTTCTTAAAACCCCACACATCAGAACCCTAACCTGCACCCTGCACCCTTGCCGGCAACTCACCTCCGGTGACCCCGACATCGCCACCATCTCGTCTCCCCGTTACCAGTGCAACCCCAGTGAGCCTTCTCTCTCTCGTTCTTCCCTTCTTTTATTCTTCTTCTTTCTATTCTTCTTTCTTGTGTTTTTTTTTTCTTTTCTTCTCTGTAAATTTTTAAAACCTCTGTAGATCGCCGGAGCCGTGACGACGTCGACGATCCCGACGACCCAGCGAGCGTACCTGACCCGTGTGATCCCCTTGTACGTTGTTTGAATCCGTTCCGTGCATCGTGCGCGCATCGTGACTTTTCCCGCCGACGTGTGACTTTCCGTATACCCGTTTCTTGATCTGTCGAGACAAGTAAAACTTGCTACATGCTACTTATATTATTTTATACGTATTTAGTTGCATATTAAACCTGTAGATTAAATTTAATGCCGCATGTTCCATTTTTGTAACATTTCGATATCCATTTATATCATTTTAGATTTATAACTTGAAACATACCCTGTTGTATTTTAGTTTACTATACATAGTACCCACATCCCTATTTAAATCACATAATAATTATTTGCATAGCCCATAGTACCCCTTTAATAGTTTATACCCTATCGAACAACCGTTTGCATACATCTAGCCTAATATATATATTCAATTGCATCTCTACATCATTTAACCCATAATAACGAGATTTTAACATTCCATATTTGATTAAGTGTACTCTACTTAGTGTTGGAACCATAACCCTAACTCAAATCGATAACCGTGCATCAATATATATTTAATCTGTACCTATTTGCATACCACATTACAATGTTCCATTTTATTGTTCTATTAGTACCCTATACTTGTTTTGTATACTCCTGCTTATTTTTAGTTTGATTATGAGCGCCCACATGACATTTTGTGCACCCCTGACATGACTTGACACACCTACTACTTGACACGACATGGTACCGTACACTTCTTAACATGACATGATACCTATATACTACCTGACTTGATCTGATGTACCATGGCTTTACTTGTTACCTGATCTTGTTATTAATGCCAACAAACTTAACATGTTGTCCATACGGACATTTCCTGTTGTCGATCCAGACAAACCTGTACCTGCCTGATCCTGTGTTGGCATTAGCTCCAGATTATTTAATACCTGACTTGAACACATATAACTTAGGGGTATGGGGAAATCAATGATGAAACCTGACTTGTAACTCGACAGTTCGACACCTTTTCTGATCAGTCTTACGGGCTAGGCCAGCCCCGGGGTGATGCTGTTGACATCACTCGTCATTACCTACTATCTTTTACTGCCTTGCGGCACGTCTCGGATTCAGCCCGAGAGTCATAGACCGTGATCCCGGGCATGCACGGGATACTATTGAGTTACATCGATGATTCATCAAATTGATTTCAAATACGTGAGATTAGTTAACATAGTATACCAGTTTTAGATTACTCACTGCACACTATCCTTCACTGTCCTGATTTACATTGTTGTTACACCTGTTTTACCATTTATGATCATACCTGCATGTCTTGTTACCCATGTTTATATTATTGCTTGATGTTATGATGCACTGACGTCTGGGTTTTGCATGGCCCAGATTCTTTACCTGCACTACAGGCCGAGCAGGAGTACTTCAGTCAGCAGGCTAAGTAGTGAGAACTCGTTAGTAGTTAGTTCTTTTACTTTCGGTATTTTTCATTCCTTATGTGAGCCCGCATTATGGGACATACATTCCAGTTATTCTTGTATTGGATCTTGTGCTTCCGCATTATTTTATTCTTGATTCGTTTTATTCTGGCTTATGGACATGTATTAGATAGTTTATTTTTTTGTTCTTGATATCTCTACAGCCGTAATATGACTGTGGAAGGATATTTCCTATCCACAGGTAGCATGGTTAGCTATGTCACGTGCCCATCTTAGCGTACTCTGGGAAGCGGGGCGTGACATTATCTATCGTTGACCTAGGTCGTGACTCGTCAGGCGTAGTATTTCTTCAGGAAGCGACCGTTTATTGGCCTGAAGGGTCTTTCGCCATGCATGTCCATGAGTAGATAGGCTCCACCTTGGTAGACTTTGTCTATGATATACGGGCCTTCATAATTTGGCTCGAATTTTCCCCGCTTGGCACGGTTGGGGATCATGGGTCTTTTGACCACTAGCACGAGTTCGTCTTGGCGGAATGTCCTCGGCCTAGTCAATCTTTCATATGAGCGCGTCATCTTTGCTTTATAAGCCTCCAGATTTTGTTGCGCCATGAGCCGGATTTCATCGAGGGCGTCGAGCTCCTCAAGCCGAAGGTGAGCATTCTCTTCGTCCGTTAGCACGTAATGAACTACCACTCGTAGAGAGGGTAACTCTATCTCGAGGGGGAGTACCGCTTCTGTACCGAATACCAATGCATACGGCGTTGTGTTCGTGGTCGTTTTGAACGTAGTTCGATACGCCCAGAGAGCTTCATGCAGTCTCTCGTGCCAGTCCTTCTTATTTCGCGATACCGTCTTTTTTACGATCTTCGTCAAGGCCTTGTTGAAAGTTTCAGCTAGACCGTTAGCTCGGGGATTATAGACTGAGGAGTATCTCTAGTCTATGTTGTGCTGTTTTGCGAAGCGGCTGATCTTGTGGCTTCTGTAGGCTGGCCCGTTATCGGAGATGATCCGTCGCGGAGTTCCAAACCGATAGATGACGTGTGTCTTGAAGAAATGGAGGATATTCTCCGTCTTCACTTCCCTCAGCGGTACTGCTTCTGCCCATTTGGAGAAGTAATCAGTTGTCGCCAAAATGAACCGATGTCCTCTGAACGATACTGGCTCGATGGGGCCGATTATGTCAGTCCCCCACATTTCGAACGGCCAACAAGCCACCATTGGATGTAGTGGATTTGGATGCTGATGGATAAAGTCCTCGTGAATCTAGCACAAGTGGCATTGCTTCGCGTATTCGAGGCAGTCCTGAATTATCGTGGGCCAATAGTAGCCCATCCTTTTAATCTTCAGCTTCATCTTCGGTCCGGTTTGGTGAAAACCGTAGAGTCCGTCGTGAGTCTCTTGGACGACTCTTTTTGCTTCTTCAGATCCCAGGCATCTTAGACACAAAGAATTAAATGACATTTTATACAGAGTATCATTGACGAAGGCAAAAGATAGGGCTCGCTTCATGAGCTGATGTTTTGAGGACGCATCTTCAGGCGTTCGACGGGATTTGAAGTAATCTATAAAGACTTCCCTCTAATCCATAGCCTTTTCCTGGTCTTTTATTTGCAGGGCCGTTTGCTTGGTCGTTCCCTTTTCTCCGGACGACTCCGGAGATATTTCTACTGGTGCAAGAACCCGACGGCTTTGTACCACGATTCTTACGTCATCAAGGTTTTCGTCAGCCAATTCTTTGGCGAGCTCGGCTAATGCATCCGCTTTGCTATTTTCCTTACGCGGTATGCTTTCCAAGGTGTAGGAAGGAATTTGAGTCAGCGGTTGTTGTACTTTCTCACCGTACTTCACCAACTCAGGTTTGCATGTCTGATAGTCGCCATTTACTTGACTAACGACCAGTTGGGAGTCTCCGTATATGAGGAGGTTTTCAATTTCCATGTCGATGGCGATCTTGAGACCTGCTATCAAAGCTTCGTATTCGGCTTCATTGTTTCTCCTCGGCTCTGTTAAGGAGAAGGCAAAGCGCATTATCCCTCCTTGTAGAGCATGAAGATGAGGCCTACCCCTGATTTGATTATAGGGGTGCTTTGTTTGCGCTTCTTCATGGAAGATGCTCCATCGAAGTAGAGTTCCCATTGGGTATCATTCTCTTTTCTCTCCCCGTTGATCGTGTCAAACGTATGTTCGTCTGGCAATTCGCAGTTCAAAGGAGAATCGGCGGGTATCGGATGCTCAGCGAGAAAGTCGGCGATGGCCTAGCCTTTTACTGTTTTAAGAGGCCGATAAGTTATCGAGAACTCCATCAAGATCAAGGCCCATTTAGCAAGCCGTCCCGTCAATATGGCTTTTGACATTAAGTACTTGAGAGGATCTACCTTCGATATGAGACGGACTTCATGCGCCAACGCATAGTGCCTGAGCTTTGTTATCACGAAGATTAATGCCAGGCAGTGTTTTCGATGGGAGAATAATTGCTTTCTGCCCCCAGTAGAACTCGACTCAAATAGTAGAGGGCTCTCTCCTTCCCTTGGTCGTTCTCTTGTGCCCATAATGCGCCTAAGGAAGCTTCAAGGGTGGTTGTATACAGAATGAGAGGTTTTTCTTTAACGGGAGCGGCCAATACTGGCGGATTCTACAGGTATTGCTTGATTTCGTCCAGTGCGTTTTGGCATTTGCGATCCCAGACGAAAGGGGTTCCCTTCTTCATCAGGTGACTGTAGGGACGACACTTGCCTGAGAGATTGGCTATAAATCGCCGGATATACGCGAGCTTCCCTTAGAGAGATCGCAATTGCTTGAGAGTCCTTGGCGGGGGCATTTCCATAATCGTCTTGATCTTTGACGGATCTATCTCAATGCCTCGGTGTCGGACAATGAATCCTAGGAATTTGCCCGAGGAAACTCCGAACGCGCATTTGAGAGGGTTCATCTTCAAGTTGTATTGTCGAAGGCGTTGAAATACGATCTTCAGATGCTCTAAATGTTCCTCGTATGATTTGCTTTTAACTACGAGGTCGTCGATATAACATTCGACGATTTCATGTATGAGGTCATCGAAAATCTTCGTCATGGCCCTCTGATAGGTGGCACCGGCATTCTTTAGACCGAAGGGAATCACCTTGTAGCAGAATATGCCCAAAGGAGTCCGAAAAGCAGTATGCTTCTGGTCCTCGGGATGCATTTTTATCTGATTATATCCTGACGATCCGTCCATGATGGAGAAGACTTCGTGAGTGGACGTGTTATCTATCATCAGCTCGGTGACCAGTACTGGAAAGTTGTCTTTTGGGCAGGCTTTATTGAGATCCCGAAAGTCCACAAATATGCGCACCGTCCTATTTTTCTTCATCACTAGGACGATGTTGGCGATCCAATCAGGATATTGAACCTCTTGGATAAAACCGGAGTCGATTAGTTTCTTGACCTCGGCATTGATGCTCATCTCAAGCTCGAGCCGCATTCTCCTAGGTGCTTGTTTGATTGGCTTGGCGTCCGGGGATATTGCCAATTTGTGGACAGCAATCTCTGGATCTAGTCCTGGCATCTCGGAATAGTTTCATGCGAAGCAATTTTTATGCTGCATAAGCACGTCCTTTAGTGTAGCCATCCTTTCTTCAGACAGCAGTTCAGTGACGAATGTCGGTCGCGGGTCATTTGCCGTCCCCAAATCAATTTTCTTGAGGTTATCTGCAGTAGTATGTATTCCATCTTCCAGCTCTTTTGGCGCCGGTGGAAACTCTGAGATCACCTTGTCATCATTGTTTTCGAAGCACCAGGGGAGGTCATCCATATTCTCGGACTCCCCTTTTGACTGCGTTATCGCGTGACAGGTACGAGATCACTTCCAAAATCGATGTTGATATGGTTCTGCTCTCGTGGTCTTCGGTTCATGCTTCTGCGGCGGGGTTATTTTCCAACAGCTGGATAGAGCGAACCTGCCCTGTTGATACTGGTCTTTGACCCAGTTCTTGAAGGTGAAGCAGTCTTCGAGAGGATGTCCTATTGCCCTGTGATAGGAGCAATAGTCCGGGTGAGAGACTTCGTCTGCTTGCTTGGGGTGCTTGGACTCTGGGAGTGTCATCATATGATGTTTTATGACAAGATCGAATATCTTCCTTGTCTTGTCTTGGGGCAAAGAATATGCTCGACCCATCTTTTTTATAAAAGATGAATCCAGATTGCTCGATTCCTGATCGCGTGGCTTCTTGGACCCGCTTTGTCGCTATCGAACGCCTTTCATGTTCTTTGGTTTATTTCTGCCGCTGCGTCGGGCCTTTTGTACAACGAGTTGACAAGGAGAAGCATTTTCATTTTGAAGGAGGCGCTGCGTCCTGGCTTTCTCGTAGATGGCCATTTCGCGATTATGATCGTCTCGAATCTTTTGACCCGCTTCCCTTATAAGCTTGTCCATTTGTTCTTCGAACGACAGACTGGTATTTTCATAGCGGGAACTCTTTCTGGTTCAGGGTTAGCATCTTCCCACAGAGCATCTCCTTCTTCATCAAAGTCATGTATGACGTAGCAGTCACGTAGTAGCTCCCGTTTCTTGGATTGAACATACCCAAGCCCGGTCGTTTCCAATCTCCCATTGGGCAACTTTCGTTGGGTTCTGGGAACGTTCCAGATCCTGTTATAGAACCGTGCTTGTCGCGCAGTTTGCTTAAGGGGTACACCTTGGCGTCTCAAGAGTCTCTTTAGTCCATTCGTGTAATATCTGAGCAAACGGATGGGCTGGAGCCTGTAAAATGTAGAATCCACGCCATGCCAGATTTCTTTCTCCACTTTGGTTTCCCCGGATCGATAGAATAGGATCGCCTTTTCACCTTGTCGCCTGGGAGGGACGTAGAATGTCCGCAGTTCTTGCACACTATAAGTTTCAAGTACATCGAGTTCTTTATGATGCTTGGGCGAAACCATGGCAACTTGCAAACTTTGATCTTCATCAGCGAAGGTTTGTATTGATGGCCGAGCGGAGAATACGACATTGACCTCATCTTCCGAGTCGCTGCTGAAGATCAACATAGGAGCGGACGGTCCCGGCTTGTTGCACTGGGGCGGACCTGAGTAAACTATCTCTTCTTCCTCCTCGGTATCACTCCCGAAGACCGGAATAGTAGTGATAGCTTTGTTCTTCGTTTGTGACATCTTTCCGTGTCCTCGAAATCCAGTAAGAAGTATTTTGCATCTTCATACTTTCGGACTTCGTTCACGGAGAATGGGTTCAGCTCTCCTGTTACAGTATACTCGAGACCATCTTTGAAATAGTTCATACACTGATGTTGTGTAGAAGGGATGATGTTGTACTCGTGTAACCAGGGCCGGCCGAGCAAAGCAATGTAGCATGTCTTGGCGTCAATGACGTGAAATTTAATATCCGTGACGAGTAGCCCGAAGCGCAGTGTCAGTATCACAGACCCGAGAGTCCGTGATGACTGGGAGTCGAAACCGAAGATGGTGATTTTATCACGAGCGAGGTGCTGAACGCTCATGCAGATTTCCTTCAATACTCGCATATTGAGGAGATTGACGGAGGACCCATTGTCGACCAGGATTTTGCCTATCTTGATATCATGACAGTATCCGGAGACATAAAGGGGGCGGTTATGCTCGCACGTCCCAAGGAGGAGATCTTCATCGCCGAAGGTGATATCGGCCGTGTGTACTTCTTCCAGCTCGTCCTTCATCTTTTCTTCGGCAAGGAAAGCTTGGAATTGCTCGGGTTCCTGCAGTGCCTTGATTAAAGAATCTCTCGCCTCTTTGGATAGCAGAAGGGAGTCGAGAATACTGAGCTGCGAGGATATCTTCCTCAAATTTGCGAGAACGTTGTAGTCCACCTTACTTTTCTTTGGCGGGTCCTTGGCTGTCAGCTTTTTGACGGCTTGGTCATCAAAGATGATATCCTCAGGGACTTTTTCTTTTCCCTTATCTTTTCTATTTGACCCACTGTTCGAGGGCCCAAGATTCTTTTCGGGCAGCGTACGACTGCGCAACTGAATATTTTCACACGTCTTTAGTTCTTCCTCTTTTCTCGAGGCGGACTCCTTAAAGAGAGGGCCAAGAGCCATTTCTTCGTCAGAGTCGCTCCCGAAGGTGAGAACCTGCGGACCCCCAGCGTTGACCATGCGACAGTTGTCGGCAGTTCTTTTGTGCTCCTCGGTCGTATTTCTTTGCTCCCAACGAGCTTTGCGTTTCATCCGCTTGAAATGTTGCCGATGAGCAACATATCCCTGCCACCATCTTTTAAAAGCGTTTCACTCTTCGGTGGGGTGCGCAATCTTTCGATGATATAAGCAGTAGCTAGGATATATTTCCGCTTCACCAAGAATATTTCCTTCGGAGGGTGGCAGCTTCATTCCCATCGACATGGCTTTAGCGAACCTTTTCCTCGTCTTGAATCTGTCTTTATTTGCGACGGATGTACTTTGATCTGGCGGGAGTGTTTCAACTCCTTCGTCCAGTCGCCGGCGTTTGGATTTTTCAAATATGGCCATTTCACGCTCTCGAGCAGCTTTGCTTTTAAGAAGAGTTTCGTTCAGGAATGCATCAATCGTTTCGTCTGATGGCCCTAGAAGTTCCGGTTCAGATTTGCCTCTAGTTTCTTTATGTAAGGAGCTTCTTCATCGTCTATCGACGAGTGAGAGATCACATGGCAGCTTGCTACACAACCTTCAGATTCATCCAACAAGTCTTCTCCATTGCCATCATCTCCGTCCTCAAGGACGTGGCTGAGAAATTCTTGGAGTGTGACTGGAGTCCGCGCTTTTTGATTATATTCTTCCAACACGTCAATCTGTTTTTGCAGGTCCGTGCGCTTGTCACCAGGCTTCACGGGCTTTTTGGTCTTTTTCTTCTTCTTTGAAGACTTTGACGGCTGGATGTGAGAGCTTTGGCTATCACCACCGATCTTTGGAGTTGAACGCGGTTTTAACATTCCTTTGATGACCTCGGGTTTGAGTGGGTTTTTCCACCTGATCGTCGGGTATGTTTGGAGATCCTTCAGCATTCTTTTTGTCTTGGCTGAAAGAGCGACTTCCCATGGAGCTTCTTCTACGAAAGTGCATGATGCCCCCGGTGTATCCGTATTCTTGGGAGTGTGTGGCCGAGGCGGGTTTACCTTCCAATTCTCGGATAATACAAATTTGCCCTGCTGGTACTGATCTTCTATCCAGCTTTTGAAGATGTAACAATGCTCGATCGGATGGCCCAACATTCGGTGATAAGGGCAATAGTTAGGATTGCTAATGTCGCCGGGTTGCGCTGGACGCCTTAGCTCCGGCAGATTGATGAGCCTGTTGTGCAGTGCAAGCTCGAATAACCACTTCATCTTGTTTCGAGGGAACGAGTAAGGGCATCTCATTTTATCTTCGAGAGATCGAGTTCTGTTATTTTGGCGATCAACTGGTCTCGGGCCACCGGGCTACTGTTGAGCATTGGCGACGACGATCGCTTTCCCCTTTCCCTTCTCATTTCGAGAGTCTGGTTTTGGAGGAGACGGTCTATGACCCATCTGGTCCATTTGGGCCAACTCGTCTATCAAGGCCTGGAATGTGGTTGTCTTGAAGAACATCATGAATTGGGAAATAGTTGCATGAGGGTCCAGAGTGCCCACGAACATGCCCACCGCCAGCGCTTCTTCGATGCGTTGTTCGCATTTCGACCGCAGATTCCGCCGTCGGATTGCGTATTGAACCCACGTCTCACCTGGCTTCACCCTGGCATTGATCAATGCCGTTATTGGGGTGCGTTCACTAGCATTCGCGGATCGCTAGGTGAATAATAGCTCCATTTCCGCAAAAGTCTTGACGGAGTCGTTTGGAAGTTCAGAGTACCATTCGAACGCTGTCTCCGACAAGCTGCCAACAAACTGACGGAGCAAAAGTTTATCATCACGCCGGTGTTGCCGCAAAGAGCCCTGAACTGAGCGACATGCTGGTGGGGATTGCTCGTCCCTTTGTATACATGAAATTTAGGGATCGTGTATCCCGGCGGGTACTTTATTTGGTCATACCAGCCTGGATACGGTCGCCCGGTTTTAACAACTTGACCGGCCGCTTCATTCGCCTGGTGAGCTCGTATTTGCTGAGCTATGTAGTCATCCAGAGCAGCCTTGGAAATGGTTTTCTCTTTGGCTGCTGAAAGAGCCGGAGGAGGGTTCGATGTCTCCCCTCTGTCGTCTTCAATGATGATCGGAGGGTCTTCAGCTGGAGGATCGGCTGTAACATTATCCCGACCATGTCTTGAAAGAGAAGTGCCATTCGTTTTATGTTGGCAGCTTGTTCTGCTGCTTCTCTGTCTTTCTTTTCGAGGACTCTGCGTAGGAAATCAGCATCGGTTTCTTGTTCGTGACGCTGCTCTGATGACGCCTCCGGGCTTTCTTTTGGCCCGGTGAGTGCGGCTATTTGCGTCAGCATTTCCTGAAGCTTCTGCTGCTGCTCCTGGGATTTTGTCACGGATCGGGTGAGCAGTCGGTGACCCGTCGAAGCGAGGCTTTCCTCTTTTCCGGAAGCCATGTAAACAGTATGCACCTTTATGCCCCCAGACTTGGGGCGTTTGGGCTCAACGTCTTTGTGGTTTGCCGTAGTTACAGGGGCTTTCTTTGGCCTCCTTCTCTTTTGAACAGTTGACGTTGAGGGGGCCGTTGCAGTGGGCACCCAGGTAGTTGCCATCCTTTGTGGCTTGACAGGTCGGTTCTCTTCCTGTTGAACCTTCAGCTTTTTCTGTCGGCGAGGATAGTCTTGATCAATCACCGACTCCTGGACCCGTCGCCAAACTTTGTAAACTTTGGAGGATAGCCGCTGAGGGGGCTTATCCGGCTTTGTTTCTGTAACATTCTCCACGGGTAGAGGAGATCTTTTCAGTACGGAGGTAAGAGAGTTCCTGCGCACCCTATTCAGCAATTCAAAACTGTTCCCGGTTGGAACAGCAGCATTGACTTCCATCGTTGGGGCTGGTGGAGTTAGCCCAGAAGGGGAGTTGCCCCCAGATTTCCTTACTCGGTGCCAGTGGCGACGTCGAGCGTGCCGAGCTGCTGGGATTGATTCAGCGATGGGGATGGCTTCGCCGTGCTCCCTGTTTTGGAAAAGGGCTGTTGCCGGCGTCAGCCTCTTGAAGACTGATGTCCGTTGAGTAACAGTATCTAATCTGTCAAAGACAGACTTTGGAGCAGGGACGGGAACCGGAGTGGGAGCCGGAACAGTCAGTCTTATAAAGACCGACCCTTTGGCAGGAGAAGCCGCCTTGATGACTTCGGGAGCAGGGATGGCTATCCTCTTCGGAATAACCTTTTCTGGAACTGCAGGCTTCATCATGGGCCCGCATGAACTTTGGCCCAATCTGGCGAAGACTGAGGCGCTGGAGCTGGACGACCCATTGAGGGGGGCCGCTGTAGTTGCAAGCCGATCGAAGACCGACTTCTTGGGAGCTTCTTGCGATGGTACAGGGGCGCTAAAGCTCATCGGTGGGAGCATGGTCCCAAAAAACAATCCAGTGGTGGCCTGAGTTACTTGGTCCACCGGCATCGTGAACAGGGAGGCCGCTTGGGGCCCATAAGCTATGCCTCCAGATGAGGCGGAGCATGAGTTGTAGTTGCAGCTGAAACACTTCACGCGAGTAGACGCCATTGATGTTTCGTTTTCTGCGCCAAACAAGAAACCAAATCTTACTATCTCAAAACCAAGGGCAACCATATCAAACCGCGATTCATTCGCGAACACGACACACGAAGTGTGGAGTGGAAAGAGGAAAAGGTCCCACCGGGCATGCCAGAATCCGTTCCCCTCCGAAACGCGGAGACGCGACCGGGCAGGTCCGTCTTGCCTGAATTTCGGGGCAGACGCTAATTGGTGCTATCTGTCTACCTCTCCGAAGATGCCAAGTTAATTTATGGCACCATGTATCGAATGTCTAAACGGATGCGGCCGATATAGCAGACTTCGTCAGATTCCCCTTCGTTTGAGGGGTTTTTGATTGTGGGAACCCTCTTCCCTGCAGGCGCAAGCCCCTGCAGTTAATTACGCTACCGCATCGCGGTAACAACTTTCTCCTTCTCCAGATGGTCATTTCGTGTCGTGGGTGTTTGTTTTGTGTTTGGTTGCTCGTGGATTGTATACGGAGACTAATTTATATTGTCGCCCGTAGGGCGTGGATTAGTCCAAATCCGTATCTTCTTAGATTTGGGTTTTGGGGTTGGGTTTAAGGATACGTTAGTCTCATTTGAGACTAAGATCAACTTAAACGTTTGTTAAGAATACGTTAGTCCAATTTTTAGACTAAAATCAACTTAACAGGATCGTTTAGATCCAACAAGAGAGCAATTGGGCTCTATTGTTTAGTTTAGGGACATTGCGGTCAATTAGTTTAAGGACATTACGGTCCATTGTTAGTTTAAGAACATCTCGGTCCAAGGTTAAGGACATCATAGTCCGCGATTTTAAAGACATCACAGTCAAGGTTAAGGACATCATAGTCCGTGAGTTTAAAGACCTCACAGTCAAGGTTAAGGACATCGTAGTCCGTGAGTTTAAAGACCTCACAGTCAAGGTTAAGGATATCATAGTCCGTGAGTTTAAAAACCTCACAGTCAAGGTTAAGGACATCATAGTCCGTGAGTTTAAGGACCCCAGTCCAATGTTAGTTTAAAGACATCACGGTCGAGGTTAAGGACATCATAGTCCATGAGTTTAAGGACCCCACAGTCCAGATTAAGGACATCACAGTCCATGAAATGTGTGGTTGTCAGGACCCGTCACCTCTCTGAAGACATTGAAGGATTACAACGACAAATATCAGAGGAGTAAAGAGATGTACCCTCGAACCAAAGTTGATTTGGGGATCTGTAGTCCAATTTGGAACTAAGATCAATTTATTAGATTATGAGCACATTGATTTAGCTAAATCTGAATTAAGGACTTATGGCCAGTTTGGGCTAAGTCCAATTAGATTAGAAATATTGGCTCTTTGTTGAACCATTAAACATTTGTCTGGGTTCAAGCCCACATTATCTAGCAATGCTAAACCAGAATTTGAGGGCTCTGATACATTTTTGTCTTTGACTGAGCATTAAACATTGTAGTTCTGAGTTTTACTCAACTTTGAGGTTTAGTTAGAGGAGAGTTTTTTTGCCTCTGGAAACTTAGCCAATTTGGCTAAGATTGGCTTAAAAAATGGTGTTAAACACTAGAGGACAACAGTGTTAAACACTGAAAATAAAACGCTCAAATTAGTGTTAAACACTAGAGAGGAAGAGGTCACGTGGGGACACGTGAGGGCACCCAAAGGTGGGGCCAGATATCCTTTACTTTGTTATGCAAATAAGTGTTTAAACACTTTTAATCTTCTGGCCATCACGTGTTGGCACGTGATGGATATTTGTGCATTGATTATTAAAGATTTTATTAGGGGTCACATGGTAACACGTGAGAGCGCCCAAAGCCAATACTGCCTTTGCTTTTGTTCCCTATATTATGAGGGTCACGTGGGCCACGTGAGGCATTGCCTCAAAGCTTTTTCCTTCTTATTTTTGGGGGATCTTTTTAGGGGTCACGTGGGGACACGTGATCTAGTTCTTTGCGTGCATGGAGATCTTTCAAGTCTCTTTATTTTCAAGAATTAAATTCTTTGTAGGGTTAAACCCTAATTTAGTTTTTAAAGGAATTAAATTCCTATGCATGTGGAAGAATTAAATTCTTATATAGGGTTAAACCCTAGTTCTGTCTTGGAGGAATTAAATTCCTATGAATTTGGGAGAATTGAATTCTCATGCAGGGTTGAACCCTAATTTTATTTGGAGGAATTAAATTCCTATGAAATTGGGAGAATTAAATTCTCATATAGGGTTAAACCCTAGTTTTATCTTGGAGGAATTAAATTCCTGTGAGTTTGGGAGAATTAAATTCTCATATAGGGTTAAACCCTAGTTTTATCTTGGAGGAATTAAATTCCTATGAGTTTGGGAGAATTAAATTCTCTAAACTCAGTTCTCCCTCTAAGTTTTGGATCTGCATGACAGAATCTCCCCGATGAGAATTAATTCTCAACTTGTGGGGAGATTTGCTTATGCAGATCTTCAACCAGAGGAAGAACTAAGTTCTTTTGCAGAAGAGTTAAACTCTTAGATTGAGAATTAAATTCTCTTTCTGTTTTATGAAGCTTTGATCCTTTTCCCTTTTCTCACCTAGGGTTTTCTTTTCTTGAGAATTGAATTCTCCTTTCTTTTTCTCTGCTATTTTCCTTCAGAAAATTTCAAGATCTCAAAATTCTATATTTTTTTCTTCCTCTTCTTGGCTCCTATTTATAGGAGAAAGAAAAGAATCAATTTGTTTAGTGAATCTTTCATTGAAAGATTTTGTTTGTTTTTGTAACTAACATGATCTTTTAGATCACTCAGTGAATTTTATTCACCACTGGATTTTTAATCCAAAAGATTTTCTATTTGTTGTTCTTGGTGAATTTCAGGAAAATCTTTCCTTATATAAAATCTTTCCATAAATTGGTGATTTTTAATCACCATTGGATTTTTAATCCAACGGTACTCTATTTTACAGAGCACCATCTTTTTTGTTTGGAAAGATTTAAAGAAATATTTTCTCAGTTAGGGTCTTTGATTTCCCTTAATTAGAATTTAATTCTATTTAGCTCAGAAGGCTTTTAAAGCCCATCACGTGTTGGCACGTTATCCCAACGTTTGACCATTGAAATAGAATTTAATTCTATCAATTAAAGAGCTGGGGGACCTGGCACGTGTTGGCACGTGACCCTCTTTCATTCAGAATTCAATTCTGTCTCTTAACATGACTAAAGGATCACGTGTCAGCACGTGACCTTTGGTCACGTGTGCGCACGTGATGCCCCATTTCTTAGCCGTTTTGTTTACACTTTTGTTTGATTCAGAATTTAATTCTATAAAGTAGAGATTTTGGGAAACTATCACGTGTCAACACGTGACCTTTGGTCACGTATGAGCACGTGATACCTCATTGAGGTATTTCCTTAGCTGTTTTGTTACATTTTCGTTTGATTTAGAATTTTAATTCTATAAAGCGGAGTTCATAGGAAACGATCACGTGTCAACACGTGACCCTTGGTCACGTGTGAGCACGTGATACCTCATTGGGGTATTTCCTGATTTTTTATCAGGGAACAAACCTATGTCCAGTCTTGAAGTAGAGTTGGAATTGAGTAATGAAAAAGAACAAGAGATCTATCAAAGTCAAACCAAAACCAATTCTTTTGATCTCGACATCTTCCATCCTGCACCCCAACCGAATATATTCGATGTTCAACCGCTTCATAGCCTAAGTGATGAGGTGCCTGAGAATAACATGTTTGACTTTTCTAATAGTGAGCGTGAAAGAGAGCTTTACACCATTTCAAATCAAACCGATTCTTATTCAACTACACTTAATATTTCAAACCTTCCAACTCTATCTAGCGAACCAAGTGATTTATCGATTGAGGATAGTATAATTGATGAATTTTTAAATACTTATTCCTTTGATTTGACCGAAAGTGTTGGTGAGAGCGGTGATGAGAATATCGTTGAAGATGACCCGTTATGTTAGATGAGTTAGATTCTCCGACCCATCATGTCCCTTCTATTGAATATGAACATCTTCCTGTACAATTAACCGATCCTATTCTTACCACCGACCTATCCGATATTCAAAACGATATTCAGCCTTCATTTCCCACATCTGGTTCAACAACGCTCAACACACAAGTTTGTTTACACATTTCATCACCCACTTTTTTTGGTTCTTCTAATCTTCTTTCAACTCCATCGAGTTTTGATGAATCACACTCCAATATTTCGAGTTCTATCATTCTTGAAAGACCACGTAATTTAGACTCTTTTGAAAATAAGGTAGATGAGCTTTTCGAGACTCTTACCTCCATAATTTATGACAAATCAAGTGTGTTGAATTCCGGCACGAAAAAGATTGACCTTGAAACTTTTAGTCTTCCTAGAGAATCTGCTTATTCCACTGATTCTTTTCTTCCGATGGGATTATCATCGATGAAAGTTTCGAAAATATTTTCGCCGAAGAACTCGCGTTTCTTAAAGACTTGGATATTGTGGTGAATCAACCTCCATTGGAAATTCGTGCGCCTCCATTTGAGGCCGGAGAAGTTGAACCACCATCCCTTCTTCTTATCCCATACGAGAATGTGTTTATTCCACCCATTCCTAATCATTCACATTCTCGTTTTCGTTCATACTCACTTTTCCGTCTCTACCAACCGAGACGTAAATCCGATTGATTACGCCTTTTATCTCCCCACTTCTTCGTGTCTATCCGTGACATGATCTTACCAACCATGGTATAACATTGATAAAATATTCGAATGGTTGGTGTTAATTTTTGGTCTTTGTAAAGTTTTGCATAGACCAGTAACTTTACCTCCTTCTTATAATTTTAAATGCTTAATACCGTTTCACTCAAGTTTGGGGGAGAGAGAAAAATATTTTGGCTCTTGAAAGAAAAGGAATTTTTTTACACAATTGTAAGCCAAAAATAAGTTTGGAGGAGGATTTCACTGTCGTTGACTTTTATCCCCCTTTACTAATCATTAAGAACTTTTCCTCCCAAGTCTACAGATTTTGAGCTTAAAAGATGACATCAGTAAGGACACTGCTGCAAATAGGTTTGGGGGAGGTTTGTGCTTATTCACGCATCATTTTACATTATACTAAATAATAACACAAAAAAATCGATAATAAAAATTAGAAAGTGAAAAAGGAAGAAAGTTAAGAAAATTAGATATTTTAAAATGAAACTAGTAATAGATAGTCATGAGCTGTTGTCCCAAGGGTTAGTAAGATGAAGGAAATTACTGATCTGCGGATAGAAATAAGTCTGAAAAACAGTCCTTATTTTTGAGTTCAAATATCTGAACGTTGATACTCTACTCTACGCACTTGCACACATATTGAAACTTTGGATAGTAGAGAATACCTTGAAATGCTCTTGTCTAAAAGTTTTAGTATGAAGGAAAATATATATATAAAAAAAAATATAAATAACATAAAAAAATGGTGAAGAAAAATGAACAATGGTTTTGTAATTACTTAAGGCGGCATAAAAAATATAGCGAGAGTGCCTTATCATCTAGTATCTTAGACCAACTGGTTTGGGAGCCACTGTTAAGCCTTCAGTATTGCAAGACTGGAATATTGCTAATTACGCCTTAATGAGTGAGCACAACTGGTAATCGGTTGGTTAGTACCTTAAGAAGTATTAACGGTCGCATGAAGAATATGCGAGCAATTCCATCTGAAAATATTCACCGATTAAAAAGCACTAAGGAAGATGGACAAGAGTATGATAGTTTGAATTGAATTCTCTAAGTGCAGAGATGTCTTTTACACACACGTAGGAATATATGATCGATATTTGGAAGAAAGGTAGGGAGGAAGACTAAAAACGATATTTTATTGAGAGATGATGTGATTTCTGACATCTTTTAATGACTACTAAGATAAGGCTCATGGCAACTAAAAAGCCGGTGTAATTTGAAACTCTTATTTTCAAGTTCTTTCTTTTATATATTCCTTATCTTTATATGTAACTTTCATCTTCTTTTTTTTATTATGAGATTTTGTTGGTGTAATCCGCTGAAAACCCTCAGGAGACAACACTCCTGCTGCTAGGGACACCTAGAGGTTTAAAGGCTTGTTGCACGTGCTTAGTGCAATCGTGTTGCCTACGAAAGTGTGCCGGTTAGTTTTTTTTCTCTTTAATAACTAGTTTGCTCGGCATGATCAAAGTTAAGTTTGGGGGTATTTGATTAGTCTAAAATATTGCACATTTGAATGAATATTTTCTCTACTATTGTTAAGTACTAAAAGGTGTTTATTGTAAATATAGAACATATGAGGGTTGTTGTAGTACAGTGGTGAGTATTCCCGCCTGTCACGCGGGTGACCCGGGTTCGATCTCCGGCAACGACGCCATTTGATTGATCGTGAAAAAGTGTGTTTGTAAAGTAACCGCAATCAAGGCGGTGTCGCTAGTAGCTAGCCGCGATGAGTACAGCTCGTCCGCAGGGAAACGTGAACTCTTTTCTTGCTTTAAACCGTATGACTTTACGTCACCTAAACCGAGTACGGTAGTGCAATTGCAACCACGTAATCTTGTCAGGTCACCCGAAACCATAGCGAATGGATAGCTGAACACACGATGTGAATATGGATCAAGAGTGACAAGTTTACAACCTAGACCGAGAAATGTCTTAGATTGCCAAACTATACACGGAAGACTGCAATCCCGATCGATGCACAACCTGGCTCTGATACCAACTAAACCATGTCACGCCCCGCTTCCCAAAATACGGAATACGAGGGGTAGACAAGGCCAGCCATGCTCCTACGGTCAAGGAAATGTCCTGCCGTAGTCACACTTCAGCTTCTAGTTTATCATGGTAAACAGTAAACGATGCGCAGGTAATGAGAAATGCAGTAACTGAAAGATACAATAATATAAACTGACCTGAAGTGGAACAAACGAAAGTAACTCGGAATAACAAGTCAAGAAGTCTGGGATGCACGTCTAGTTCTGATCCAAGCTAAATCTTCTCCTCACACTGAGCATGCATACTCAGGTCGTCAGAGCGACACAATAGCAATAATATATATATATATAATCAAGTGACAGTTCTAACAGTGGTAATAGATATGAACAACAGTAAATCAATGACAGCATGAATATGAATGTGCAGTAAGCAATGCAGCGGAACAGTAAATCATTATAACGATATGTCACGTATGCCACACAGTATATAAGGAATAAAAATGCCAGTATCCCTATCAGTCTCTAAGTCTCAATGTACAGGTCACTAAGCCTATCGTCAGTCCAAGTGTGAGAGTCAACCACTCGCGAGTGTCCTCCACCCAAGGGTAGGACCCAAGGGCAAGGGACCACGGGCCCAACATGTAACGAGAATATCACGGTGTATATATCACATACCCTGTAAAACTCCATATAACTCCCTAAATATATAAGCCGGCATGGGACTCCCGAGATTCTGTTGAACTCACACTTAAACTACCCCACACCCCGTGGTCTACATCAAACGCTAACCATCAACCTAAATACTAATCGATCCGTGACAAGTCTGCGCGAGAACTGGAGGCAGGACCTCCATCAAGCACGTCCCGACTAATACCTAAGATAAACGGCAGTGTCTGGTGTCTTATCTGTGACACCCGTGCAACGCTTCCATAAATGTCCCATTCCACTTATAGTCACACGTGCACGCATCTCACAGACGTCGACAATGCAATGAAATAATAGGATCGCTGATTGTGTACCAGTACGTATCACTTTCACTTAACCACGGATACACGAACACTGATGTACTTGCCACAATCACCAATAAAATCTAACACTGGGTAAATGCACGATGTCACTAGGTTATCACCACAATGATATGGGTATGATGTGATGCATGAACAGTATAAGAAGCACAATTAATGTGTCATAAAAACAACAGTCTATCACTTGCACGATTTATCATGAAATGTACGCATATAATTTAGCGAAACAATAAACAGGTAGTAATTAGTATGTTCAGTTATCTATCCTTAGAATTTTGTTTCAAGCCAATCGGGTTCCAGAATCATTAATTATAACCATTTCATTTTAAGCGCTCGCGGCTGGAAATCCAATTTCAGAATCAGAAGTCTGTTTCGCAACGCATTTTGATCCTAGTTGGGATCAGATTTTAGCGACGCTACAGTTGGATGAATTCTAGGGTTTTCAATAAAGTTTTCAACGCAACAAACGGATCTTCAATCGCGTCTGTACGTTAGGAGTTATAATCTGTTTAATATTAACATGTCAATTCTGAATCTGCTGGGACTGTTATGTGACCCGATCTATTAAATTACAGATTAAATATCAAACGGTAACGAAACAGAATGAAACCCATTGTGTTGTCTAGCTAACAGAGTTACCTATAATAAGAAGCCGAGTTCCGCAACCATTGTGTTGTCTAGATAACAGCAGTTAAGGAAATCTTGTGGTATCCAATACGGAACAGCAAGCACGACTGGAGTCGCTCTGGACTGCAGTCCAGAGTCGCACTCCGATACAATTATCATCAAGATTAAGTACAGGAATGTCAGGAAACTAGCATAGGGTTAAATTTCATCGAGTTGGCTTCGATTTGAGCCCTCGAACGCACCATTCTAATATGTATATGATTTATGGTGAATTTAACGGTTTTCAGGTGCAACAGAATTACAGTTTTACGGTTAAACTTGGGGGCAGTTGATTTAGTCGTTAACGATCAAATTATCCAACGAAATTCATACACTAAGTTCAAAGCCATACGGGCCAAGCAAAACTATTTAGTTCCGCCAAATTTGGAAAGGTTTCCCATTGGGAACACACGTCGAACAGTTTTAACGTCTAATTGATTTAACACTATAACATGATCATTTAAGTAATCTAAGATTTAACTTAGGTAAAATAGCGTGTAAGCAAGTAAAGAACTTGCCTGGAGACGTATTGGTGATGCTCGGCAAAGATAACGGCACGAACGCGCGATGAATGGCGCGTGAAAGGTTCGTGGCCTCGGCTCAAGCTCGGCTTGGGTTTCGCTTGACGGCTCGGTACAGTGGTTGTTTGTAGAGAGATGGGAAGAGAAAATTGGAGATAGAGAGAGACAGAGAGGGGATATAGAGAGAGACAGAGTGAGATAGAGAGAGAGAGTGAGAAAGAGAGAGACAGAGATTGAGAGAGGCAGAAAGAGGTAGAGATAGAGAGAATTAGAGAGAGGGAGAGAGGAACAGAGAGGTTGCAGGAGAAAGAGAGGGGGATGGGGAGTGAGGGAGAGAGAGTTGTAGAGAGAGAGAGAAAGAGAGATCAGGGAGAGAGAGAGCACACAGAGTGAGATGGCACAGAGAGAGAAAGAGAGAGAGTAGAGAGAGAGAGTAGAGGAAGAGGGAGTGAGTGAGAAAGCAGAGGGAGAGGGAAAGAGTAGATCACGGCGACGGTGATGATGATGATGATGAAGTCGACGACGGCGCAGTGGGGTGGAGTTCGTCGGCGTCGTCAGTTGCAGGCGAGATTGGGTGTGCAGGAGTCGTCGAGATGGGTGCAGGGGAGTCGGTCGGGATCTGGTGGTGTGGAGGGGAGAGTGAGGGAGGAGTGATTGGTGGTGCCGGCGGTGATTGGTCGGGGCTGTGGGTTTGAGGATGCAGGGGCTCGCGACTATGGTTTGGGTTTGCAGGCGAGGAGGGAAATGGAGTGCTCGGGTGAGGGTGTGGTGGCGACGACGACGACGACGATGGTGATGAGCTGCGGCGAGGTGGACTTTGCGGTGGGGAGCTGGGTGCAGGGGAAAACTATGATGAGGCAGTGAGGGGATGAGGTGATCTAGGTGGTGTGCAGTGGTTTCGAAGGTGGAAGCGAGAGAGGAGGAGGAAGGAGGTCGAGTGAGAGAGGAATGAGGCGACATGGGGTTAGAGGGGGTGTGCGCGACGTGGGGTAACGGCTCGCGACGAGGGCGGAGGCGGAGGGAACGGATCTCGCGCGGTGAAAGGGAAAGAGCCGTTGGGGATTTAAAGGAGATGTACAGTAATGGGGAGGTCGGGTCGGGTTGAGGCGAAGCGGGCGCGGGTTGGAGCGTGGACGCGGGCTGCGGGGAGTGGGCCGGGCCAAAGGATTTAATAATAAATGAATTAGAGAAAAGAAAACGGCCCAGGGACTTAAAAGAAAAGGAAATTGAATTAGTGTGGGCCGGTTCTGTGGGCTGGCAGAATTAAAATAAAAGAAAAGGGAAATTGAATGGGGGAAAATAGAAATTAGTTGAGGGGAATTATGGAAGCGGGCCGGGCCTAGCGAGTTTTGGAAAATAATAGGGAATAAAAGGAGTGGGCCGGGCCGATAGAATAAGGAAAATTTAATGGAGAAGTTAAGGGGATGGGCCGGGAACAATTAAAGAAAAGGGTTAAGTATTTTAGAGAGGCTGGGCTGGGCTGCATAATATTAATATTTAAGAAGAAAAACAGGCAGTGGGCTGAGAGAATTTAGGGAAAAATCACATAGGAGAAATAAAGGGAGTGGGCTTGGGATTTGAGTTAAAATTCGATTAATTACTAAACGAAAAGAAAGTGAGCTGAGACACTGGGCCGCTGGAAAAACTGGGGAAGTAAATTGAAATGGTAACGGCTTTTAAACTGCGGCTGAGGAAAAAAATATAGAATGGAAAATAGATGGGCTCGGGAAAATTTAGTTAGGTTTTAGGATAGGTAAAATTATAAATGCGATAAGTAAATTTATAAATAAAATTATAAAATAAAATGAATAAAATTATAAAGCAACAAAAATACAGATTGGGTATAAAAAGAGCTGGGTATTACAAGATCGATAGTGATGAATGTAGATTAGGGTTTTTGGAAGAAACTAGGATTTCCCCACTGCTAACCCTTGTCCTTACATAGATCTCTATTCATGTCTAGCCCTTAACAAAACAAGTGTTAAACCAATCTCAAATCGTGGTCGTGACTATCAATAAATTGGTAGCGTGCCCGATAAGGTTGTTAACATTCATTTTGCTAAAGTTTATAAACTTTAAAATGTATAAAAGAAGTTAAAAGATTTTATCATCCATTGTTCTACCCTATCCTGCAAAACCTAGCAAACTAGGAATTACTCGCTCATAGTTAAATTAGAATAGAGGATAAAGAAAAATGAAAGCATATTTAAGATGCAGAAATATAAGTGCAGAAAGTAAGTATGGAAATTAATTGTAAAAAGAATAATAAAATTACTACCTTTATTAATCAACCATTGCATTTACAATTCTCGAACCCTGGTTTGTTTTAGATCTCTCTCTTGTTGGAGGGAGATTAATAGATAATGATCACTCGGATACGTGGATCTCTTGATTTTTTCGGTGATGATTTTGAATGTGCAGCTCTCGGTCCCTTATATAGTCCCTAAAACCATAAACCCTAGATTCTATATGCGAATATATGCTGTTACGATCCAAGCCACAAAATCTCATATCCTACGGCCCTTATTGCGCCGCAGAACCGCCGCAAATAGCGATGTTTGGCCGCGGTTCCGCCGCAACTTGGTGGCATCAGGGTTTGGAATTTTATCTGGTATTTTGTGCTGATATTTGGAGATTCTCTTGATATCTAGATTCTGAAAATAATGTTCTGAGTCTTTGCCGTTGCTAGATCTCTTGATTTGCTTCTAAATTTTGGCAGATTCGGTTTCGATATCCCGATTTGACTCGGATCACTTACTTGGATTTTAGACCTGAGCTAATATCTGCACAATATCTCAAGTCATAATATTAGTAGCATTTGGTATTTTTTTAGATATTATCCTAACCATTTTATATGATATTAAATCTTAAGAATATTGATTAGAAATATTTGATATGATATGCATATTTTAATTACTAAGATTTCATTTAAATATTATATGCATATATTTTCCCTCATTATATTAATTATAATGTAGAAACATATGATAATAAATTTTTTACAAGCCTCATCCTCCACTCATTTCCATGAATGTTCAAAAATGAATATTCACAAATGAGGTGTTCTCCTTTTAGAAGTGTTTCGTATAAATACAGAATAAAACACGGTATACATATCGAAATAAATATACGCATATCTGTATAAAAATATGATAGCCAAGGGAGAGAAAATGAATAGTGAATAATAATACTAGAATATATATATATATATATATATATATAAATTATTAAATCAAAACTTGATTTAATACTCCGGCTTAATCCTAAACCGGCTAGTATTATCAACTGTCCGATTAAAGTCCGTGTAACAAGTAAACGTATTTAATCGGACCCCTGCACGTATCAACATATGGCCTCTACATCATATCGCCTGAACCGGAAAAATCCTTTCTGTGGGACTCTAAACACTTGTAATGCCCCACGCCGCAGTACAGATGGTATTGTCCGCTCTGGCCGAAACCGTACGGTTTTGCCCTTTTAGAGCGAACCGGACCCGACCAGGGGCCACTTCCTAGAAAGTCACCCATCCCAAGACTTTCTTGGCCCGGGCACGCTTAACTACGGAGTTCTCAAACTCACGTAGTGCCGATTCACTTAAAAGACGGCTCTATAATTGAGGGTGGTATCATTGCATTTATAATGAAGTTTAGTCCTCTTTCGAAATGTGTTTCGAAGATTCCCCGTTGTACAGTGGGTCCTACAGACTCAAGAGGTGGTCCCCGCCTCTTGGCATGACACTTGTTGTGGCACTTTATTCCGTGTGGCACTTTGTTCCGTGAACAAGAACCGGGTATATTCTACCTACCTTTGAACAATGATCCGTCATCGAACCATAGACCTACTACTGAGGGACTTGCATAAGCCATCATAAATGTAACGCCCCACGTCCCAGTACAGATGGTATTGTCCGCTCTGACCGAAACCACACGGTTTTGCCTTTTTAGAGTGAACCCGACCCGACCAGGGGCCACTTCCCAGAAGGTCACCCATCCCAAGACTTTCCTGGCCCGAGCACGCTTAACTACGAAATTCTCAAGCTCCTGTAGTGTCGAATCACTTAAAAGGCGCCTCTGTTGTTACGCCCCGCTATACGGCGAAGGGGACGCGACTGGTCCGCTACGTATTTACTCAGAAGCAAATACGCTAAGCGTAACTAAGCAATATAAAAGAAAATATATACAAGAGATAAGGTATAATAAAAACAGCAACTTTATTTATTAACATTCTTTTGTACAATGCATGAAAAGGAAATACAACTGAAATAAAAGCGATACCTAAACAATGGCATAACAGAAATGAAAAGTACTGAATGAAAATGTGTACAATGAAGCTAAAGCTCTGGGTCTTCAGCAAACTGATCCAGGTCTTCAGCAGTAGGCTCGATCTCTGACGTGTCCAAATCACCCAACAACATTCAAAGAAGAAAGAAAGAGAATGATGTCAGCTAACAGATCGCTCGGTAAGTCCCAAAGATAAGAGGAGAAATAGAATAGACAGAGAGTAAGAGAGAGAGAGAGAGAGTGGCTTTTACAGTTGTATTATATTGTTATATTGTTGTATTTAGTGTTAATGCTGTTGTTTGTAGCTGTAACGTTTTAAAAAATAATTAAATAAATAAATAAAATCGTTTAAGTGAATTTTATGATTTTTCGATAAAGTAAAACGTATTTTTCATAAAACTAAACCGTAATTATTTTTCACTATAAATTTAAAAATACCTATTTTAATTATGTTATTACTAGTAAATGGTGTTTATTTAGCCACTTATAAATTTTTAATTTAATTAAATATTTTTCCTAAATTAATTATTTTAAATATTAACATAAGCTTTATTTATGCACTAAATTAGTGTAAATTTCAAATTTGAAGGGGTTTAATTTGTAAAAATGAAAAATTGCATATTATAATTTAGTGTTTATCATGCAAAATTTAGTTGCAAATTTTAACCATGTTTCTAGATTTTTCTTGAGTTGTTTAGAAAAGAAATAAAAGGAAAATTAATAAAAGGTTGAAAAGACATTAAAAGGTGATATTTTGGGGGAAACTTCTACATCATTCTTCACTCTTTTCTTTCTCTCCCTCACTTCCCTAATGTGGCCGGCCTCCTTCCCATGGCAGCCCCTCCATTTCCCTACTTGGTTTTTATTACAAAAAACATCAAAAATTCATCAAAATATTCAATAAAAATCCACAAAATCCTATTTATTTCCTACCATTTATTCTTTGCTCATTTTTACATGTATTTTGGAGATGGAAAGCATGCATTTTGGAGGCTTATTTTCATGTTTGGATTTCTTGTGTGAAGGTATAAATCTTGTTCTTTTGAATTATTGTTATTTAATGTTTCATTCTAGTATAAATTGATTGTTAGTTATATGTATGCCCTAGAGGCCATTACTATACATAGGATGTATATTGTAGTGGATGCTGGGACATATATAGGGAGGACTTTCTTGCTCGACATGATAGTATGCTATCTGGTTGCTCTTTACCTTAACGTGTATACTGATTGTCTCTCTGTTACATGTTGGTAAAGCCCTTAGGATGTGTACTTGACTACCTGGACTATGATGCAGATCATACTAGTGGGGACAGATAGTCTATAAGTACATCCTTCAAAGTCCCTAGTCGTGGGTGTATCGAGACGGGGCATCGATATACCAGAGTAGACTAGCGTATATCTTCTCGACCCATACAGATGGGCGATGGATGATCCCATATCCATTGGTGTTTGACATCAGAGATGATATACGGGTCTCAGTAGAGACTGGGTACACTGGACGGACTCGCCGAGAACTCCCAGATGGTAATATACCTTACGTCAGATGGCAGTTCTCTGGTGACACTGGTACAGAGTAGTCTGTTGACCCGAGATCGTCATAGAGTCTTGTGTGGTTCCCACTGTGCTTTGATTTCCATCTTACCACGTCCAAGAGGGCGTGCAAAACGGTGGTTTTTGGGTACAGTCCCGAGTCACATGGAGGCAATGAGCGATAGGAGGGGATTCGTCTCTCCCGGTATAGGGAGTTGATGTTGCGCTGTGTTCGATTGGCTATAACAGAAAATCCCTGGCCAGGGTTGCTGAGATTTACTGGTAAGTGTTACCAGTAGTTTCTCGAACAGTTATAGACCTCATATCGACACGACTTATCGAGCTATTGGGGTCTGACGTTTACCACCCCTAGGCAAGATATGCGACATATCAGACGATCAGACCGGACTGTACGGTAGTGTTACTGGTTGGATTCACAGGAGTGTGAGCGGGCTTGCTCGTCGATCTTCTGATCGCTCAATACCCGGGTGGCCGTTACGTTTAGCAGACCGCTTGCGGCTTGTGGGTGTTTGATATGATCATCACCTGCTGCCGGCGTATTGACGAGTCTTTAGAGTCCTACACAGAGGTTTCCTGGCTCAAGCGAAACGAAATAGGAGCGCATATGAGATATGTGCGGGACCGAGAATGATACCAGTATGTGATACTGTATTTGATTCTCGCGATTTGTGACATTGATCGGTTATATGCGATATAGCCGGGTTATCGGATCAAGTGTTGATTCGATCAGATGTTACTGTTGATATTAGTCGGTTATATGCGATATGACCGGATCATTAAATCAAGTGTTGATTTAATGATTTAATGCATAATTATATATTTGATATATTACTTTGCATTAACTAGTATCGGTTTACTTAAGATGGATTTTCTCACTCGGATGTACACATTGTATATGTGATATACTTTTGTGCACTTGATTGTATCATGTTTGATGATACATGTTTGCTATGGTTTTTGTGTAAAGATCAAACCATGGTTACAAGATAATGGTTAGGGTTTTGCTTTATTTATTTATTTATTTATTTCATTTTGGCAAAAGGAAAATGGTGGCTAATTTTGTTTGTTTGTTGAAGTTTCAAGAAGCTTTGAAAAAGTCCACCATTTTTGTTTTATGCCTAACCTAACCATTCACCTAACTATAGTTTGCTCTCTACACATAACCATGGTTGGATTATGATAAGTTTTGATTTTCTTTTCTATTTTAAAATAACTTATCATAAGACATATCATCTTCTTCATCTTCTTCACTTCATGAAGAAAGCTTGCTACTCCAATGGCAAGTGATGAAAACTAGTGAGAAATCCAAAACCAAAGTCTACCCACTTCCTATTTCTTCATCCTCTACCTCTTGCCAAGTAGTATAGGGTGTTTCCTTTACAAGTTTTCATGGCTTGGTGAAGGTGGAGCTTGATCTAGCGATGCCTCGACGTAGATCATCTTCGGCATGGACATCGACGACCTAGCTCGCCATTTCTCCGACGAAGCCGACGCTAGAGCCCAGGAATTCATTTGGACAGCGAGGGGACTTCGTTGCGGAGCTATGGAGGTGGAGCACCGGATCTACAAAGGTTGTATATCCGTTCTTTTAGTTTAGATGTAAACTAGTTTCTTTTTCGCCTAGTTTTCTAGCCAACGATCCGTAGTCGGGTTTCTCGGCACCGTTAAAATTTTAAATTGGCATGGTTGATGCCTTGTGAGACCTCTTGGGAGTGCCTAGGAACCCTACATTGATTTAATGAATTAATTCTATTTCCAAGTTTTAAAAATTCAAGTTAGGGTTGTAAAATCAAGTTATGATTTTTATTAATTAATTAGGGTTATTATAACTAGTTTAACATTTTTAGAAGTGGAAATTCTTGTATGGATGATAGATTGTAAATTGCTTATCCAAAATTGTTAAATTAAACCATTTTTACAAACTAGATTTCTATATATTGTATATTTTGGTGAAATAAAATTCCAATTAATATTTGTAACACTAGATTATGGTCTTAAGAGGATATTAACTTGTTGGTGGAATGAAAAACTCAATTTAGTTACTAGTTTTATTGATAATTGATAAATTGTGATAAAAATTCCTATTTTTGCTAACTAGTTTTGGAAATTCTTAAATAAATGAGGTTTAAAATCTAAATTATAGTTTCATTATATTATTATTATCTTGAATTGTAGTTTAGTAAGTTAATTCATGTAAAATCATATTTTGTCGTGATATTATGAAATTTTGCTTGCAAAGTGTCGAAATGGATAAAATTGCAAACTAGAAATCTATTTTTATACAAATTAGTGTGAGAAAAATATGGTAATGGTTTCTATAATCTAGTTAGGTTATTTAATAAATAATATGACCATTAGTTTCATTTAAACCTCAAGTTTTGAAGTAAAACGGTAAATTGGCATTTTCGGGTTTTACGAAATCGGGCGATTTGATGGATTTTAGGTTTTCGATGAATTAAATCATGTTTTATATTATAAGTAATGAGTTTTAAACTACAAGTTGTTTGTTAATGTTTATCTCGGTTAATCGGAGTTTGTACGCCGATATTGAGCGATATTTGGTTATTTTGCGTGAACGAGACATAGGTTTTAACTATGCGCGTTCCGTGCGTCGTTTTGACTTTTGTCCGTGATTTAGTTTACGATACTATATATGTTTGCGTATAGGTACCCCTCACGTGGGTTGCGGGCGATGAAGAAGAGGATGGCGACACCGTCTTCGACGGACATGGACCAGGTGAGTAGATGTATATCTACGGGGGGAAGTCGGATGGATTGCGTTTAGCACCCCCGCAACGTAGAATAGGAATAGTACTTATTGACATTAGGAAGCCAGATGTGACCCTAGATTCTTAATGAGTAGGACCCTAGTAATGACCCTAGGCTGGACTAGACTGATTTAGGAAGACCATACCAGAGTATGAATACCTTGGAAGAGATTCGTAGGTTTCAGGAAGATACACACACGCACACACTGAAACTTGACGTGGTGTATACGTGTATGTGTATATATATAGGACTAGGTATAGGTATATATATATATACAACACGTATATGGGATACATTGATGTGATATGATACACGGGAATGAAACAGTATAACTGGGCTTGATGCCGTGATTCTTGGCTATACAGTCGTATTAAAGTGTTAGCGGATCATTAGAGAATGAGATAATGAACAGGTATACATAAATTATAATGGGTGGTGATGATATTGAGGTACATGGAACTCTAAAATAGCATCCGGACTGTAACTTGTGACTGATCACGATATGATATATATATGACTTGATTACAATATCATATAGGTGTGACTTGATGATGATATGATCTAAGTGTGATTTAATCACAATATGGTACATATGACATGATATTTCTTAGGATAAATTAATGATGTATATTTATGATGGCAATGATATATGATTGATGTATGCGATTACAGTATAGCACCTTGATCTTGACATGTGTTGATGATGATGTTATACGAATGATGAGACATGTAGGTGATACTTGACCCGTACCCCGATATTGGGATGTCGTACGATGGATTTTACCGTACGAGGCATAGATGTGATGATTGATCCGCACTCTTGTTTCGAGAAAATCGTACTACGTACGTGACGCTATTGAGGCTGGATTGCCGACTATTAGAGATATGGACTCAGACTTTAGGTGTACTCTTATTTCTTATCGACTGGTTCTTAGGTTAAGTTCTTTAGGAGGTTAGATGGATACTAGTTAGGCTCGAGATATATAGTTGTAGTTACACTTGTATATCAAATGAGTGGTTATTGCACATCTGTCTTTACATTCATACTGTAATCATAATTTACATGTTCATACATATATTTCTATAATCAGTATAAAACTTTGCCTATCAGGACACCAGCACCATTACCGATGATGCGTATATTCCACGCACACTTATTTGCCGGCTCACACACATCATTATCGGTAATTGCTATGTCACGTACGCTTTAGATCATATTATCTTCTATTGATAGAATCAGTAAACAGTTAGATCGATATAATATTGTGATTACTCTCTGATGTTAGTCTAGACATAGCATTTATTACTTAGACATTCATGCATTCATATTTTCATGTTATCATGCAGTATTATGGGGCATATGCGGACACTTATCATATACTTACTCATGATTTTTGGGATTTTGGATTTATATGAGATTTCTGGATTTCTGGGGAAAACCGCAAGAATATATAAAAACTTCTCTCTCTCTCTCTCCCCCTCTCTTTTTAAAACATAAGATGCGGTTTTCTCGTGATGTATGTGTCGTCCACCATGAGATTTCATGTTTTCTGTTGGATTTCGAGACCCGATTCGAGGAGTGGATGAACCGTCTCGGGTACATGGTAGGCCCGGTATGGTATCCCGGGGCAAGAAGATCGAGTTGTAGACGATGAGCCTGGCAGGGGAAGGCTACCTACCGGTGATGTCTGGCGCGGTGGATATCCGGAGGATACCGACCGTTGTCGTGAGATTTGATGATATGGGCCGATCCGGACTGACGGAGCCCGAGGTATTAAGACTATGAGATATTGAGACTTGAGATTTACATGTTTTGTGTCGATGCTTGACACGGATTTCCATGGATTTCATCGTTGATATTTCAGATTTCTATACACATTTTACCAGGATAAAAGCTAAAGATTTCTTATACAGATATATCTAGATTTCAGGATCGGTTATTTTACATTCATGGTGCACGCATACTCATTCACATGACATAGTACTATATGAGGCACTTACACGAGCACGGAGCTTTGCACTTACACGTAGCTTATTATCCTGTCTTACTAGATGATTAGTATTATATTAGTATATTATTATGACCTAGGACAGCGTCGTGCATTCGATTTCTTTTCGCAGATATTTTCTACTCACGAGTTGGCAATTCACCCCCGTTGTGCCAAATTTTATTACAGGTTGATGTACAGGGTTCCTTGGCAGATTGCTGACACATGATTTCTTTCAGGGTGATTTGCACGGTAGGTTGGTTCACTTGTATCTGGACCGCCATTGTACTTTTATTATTTCATTTGTATCTAGAAAACTCCATCAACCAAATTTGTATTATTTGATAGATTACTGGACCATTTATTTGTTTCGACCTTAGAGCCGCGCTTGTATTATTATGATATCTGGTGGTTTTGTTTTCTTTTAAGTTTTGAGCCTCGCCCTTTGGCGTTGTATACTATTATGCATTGTTGTGGTTGTTTCCGTCTTTTGGCGTAGAGCTAGCTCCCGTTTGAAGATGCTTTTTATTGTTTGTGTATATTATATTTGTTGTACCCGTTTGGGGCCAGTTTTTACAGAGGAGACTCTACCGAAATTTTTGGAAAAACTTGCTGATGCTTTTAAACTTGTTTCCTTCATGTTTTCTTTTACTTCTTCTTCTTTTATGGTTTAGATTTCTGGGCTTCGGCTTACTTAGGTTACGTTGCGCCTCTAGACGCTTCGTAATCTAAGTGCCGGTCACGTTCCATACTTTCGGATCGTGACAGTAGCTTGGTACAGAATATGCCAATGTATACGAGGGGACTCCCACTTGCACCGGTGACTTTGGTAGCTTGTAGTACAAGGCTCCGCCAATAATACCACGGAACAATAGCATGGATGTAATTACATCTTAAGTGACCATCTCGTGCCACCTTTAACATATTCCGTACCAGTCTACTCTTTAAACCCCGCAGTGTTTTGATTGTATTGTTTGTCTTGTAAATTGTATTGATTGAATAATTGATTGACTGACCGAAACCATGATATCAGTAAATGGATGTAACTGGAGAATCATGTAAATGGAATAACTGGAGAACCATGTAAATGGAATGTATATCCACGGTTCGGTTCAGTCAAGTTGTATAGGTTGATAATTGGATTCATGGATTCATGTATTCATATTGAATTGGAATATTGTAGTTTGTGGATTGTACTTGAATCATATTCAAGTCAGATATAATAAGACTCAAGCCCGAGTCAGACAATCAGAAATGTAAATCGAAATCTTGATTATTTCTTAAACCTATATTTACTAGGGTCCTTAGGGTAATTTATAAAACTTGAGGGGGATACCTTTAAAAATATTTTTTTATATGGTTTTCAAGATAAACCCCAAGTAATTATTATCGTTTATAGAGTTGTAATAATTGTAGATTTTATATTAGTGATATTTCTAATGAGAATAACCTAATCCCATAAATAAAGGTATTTATGTGTAAATATTGTTTAAATGGAATTCATGGTATTTTAGTGTAAACTTGATTCTTGTGATATTGAAGAAAAGGTGGAATATTCATAATACTTCAAAAATAGATATGTTTATGTTGCATATACATATATTTATATGAAAATAAGTTTTGTATATATCTATAATATTCTAGAAATCTCGTTTTCTTAAGATGTCGTATTTTAAATCTTTCGAGACTGAATGCTCATTGCGGAGGTCTGAATCTCGCACTATTAAGCCCGAGGATGTGCGATAATCCGCACCATCCCGAACGGGTTCCCCAAAATAGGTTGTAGCGGCGCTTTGCAAAGATTGTATAAATGCTAAATCCTTTAGAAAACGGTTTTATGAAGTAAATGGTATTTATTTGTAAAGTTGTCAAATTTCCCGTATTCTATGTTCTAGGGTCTCCTAAGTCAACTAGACAGCTCCTAACTGGTCCAAAGCGAGAAGTTGTGAGATGCCTCAAATCGACTCTTCACCGCCAATTGTGACCAGGTAAGTACAAGTGAAGAAAGGAGAGATCCGCTCACGAATCACCGTGAGACGGGCCTTTTAAAGTTACCTTTCTCACTTGTCTAGCCTAGACACCACAAAGTCAGGTTTAGATAAACGACTGATGTTCACAACCTATCCTATTTTCATAATAAGTGGTATTTATTTAAAAAGGTGTATCAATACTAAATCTTTTAGAAATGGCTTTATTTAGTAAAGGGTATTTAAATGAAAATATTTGTTTTCCCGTGTTCTAAGTTTTCGAGAGTATCGTGTTATGTTACATATGAGTATGTGAGGAGGTAGGTCGTTACCTCACGATCTACTTAAAGGTATAGTAAGTTTAATGGAGTTAAATGTATAATTGAAACAATGTGGTATTTAAGTGAAAAATACGATAAATGGAAATAGTTATCATTTTATGAATTGAAACTTGATCAATTTAGTTGATTAGTGTTTAATAGTTAACATGAGGGAGTTTAAGCATAATTGTATTACGAGAAGTGAAGTTTATAAGAAAACTGAATCGGAAATCGGATTTGTGCCGATTCCGTCGGGTTTTGTAAATCCGTATTTTAGAATAGAAAGGAGAGATAGAAAATGGGACTTACGGGTTTGAGAAAACAAGAAGAGCGAGAGGGAAGTAGAGGAATCGCCGGTATGTTGCTTCGTCGCCGGGGTTTCTAGAACGATCGCCGGAAGTTCCGCCGGGAAATCGCCGGAGCTTTGCCTCGTGCTCGTTTTCAAAGTACACAAGTTTATTGGAAATTTTGAGAGAGTTGGCTCAGAATTTTGGGATGAGAGGGTGGGGGGTAGGGGTGTATTTATAGGGTTAAACTAGGGTTAGGATAGGTATAGGGTTTTTAATTAAAAATGTAAAAAGATTTGTAAAAATCATTAAAAATTTGAGTAATTAGGTGTTAGTGTGCTCTCTGGAACCGATCTCATAAATTGGAGTGTGCAGGGGACTGGGGAAGCCCAAGAGACAAATTTTTTGTGTTGGGGACTCGGCCGTCCGGCCGAGTCTGGCAGACGGCGCCGGCCCGAGTCGGGGTGCCAGGGGGTGGGGGGTCGTCAGGTGTGGCCTCTGGTACTTTTACATTAGTGGGTGCAGTGAGAAAAATGGGAGTTATCTTGTGTGGACTGTTGGGCTTCTATAAAATTTAAAACAAAATAAATATTAAAAATAATGTGGGGTATGGAATTTGAACTCTGGTGGCTTGGTTCAGCAGTGCAAGGTATTACCAATGAGCTAAAAGCTCCTTCTTCTAATTAAATTGCTAATTAATTACTTAAGTCTTGTGCTCAGGCAATAAATACCCCTTTATGGATTTTTGAATTTTTTTTGTAAAAACTTGTATATGAAATTTAGGGTTGTTACATCTGTAATTGAGGGTGGTATCATTACATTTATAATGAAGTTCAGTCCTCTTTCGGAATGTATTCTGAAGATTCCCCATTGTTCTACAGTGGGTCCCACGGACTCAAGAGATGGCTCCCATGGATTCAAGAGGTGGCCCCCACCTCTTGGCATGACACTTGGCGTGGCACTTTGTTCCGTGAACAAGAACCGGGTCCCGACAACACTCGACAATACGCTGGCAGTGAGTTACTGGATAAATTCATAAGCACAAGCACATCAGCGGCACTGGCTGTATGTAATGGCTACCTTGGTATATGCCGAAAGGGAGGTCGACAATCAGGTCCGTTCGTGCCCTACCGAGCCTGAATGTGACAATCTTCATACAGTCCGGTCTTTTCGTCTAAGAGTATCACATACTGGGACTAGGGGTGGATAACGTCAGACCCATAATAACCCAATAAGTCATGCCGGAGTCAAGCTCATTACCAACCGAGAAACTACTGAACTCTTGTCGGTAAATCTCATCCACCGTGGCCACGGATTTAGGGGTGATGGCCAACCGAATACAGCGCGACATCGACTCCTGATATGAAGAGAAACGAATCCTTAACAATCACTTATTGCCTCCATGTGGTTCGGGACTGTACCCGACTAAAACCTGTTTGCATGTCTCCTTTGAGCCGTGATAGAGTAGTAATCTAAGTACAATGGGAATTCACACGAGATAAATGACGATCTCAGATCAAAACACTAACCTGTATTCATGCCACTAGAGAGCTTCTATCTTACGATATATATAATACCATCTAGAAGTTCTCGGCAAGTCCGTCCAGTATACTCACCTCCAGTGAGCACCTGTATACTATTTTAGATGACACAACACCAATGGCTTATGAGACCGGACACCGTTCCTTGTCGGGGTCTAGAAACGTATACACTAGTCTGCTCCGGAATATTGAAGCCCAGTCTCGATATTCTCTCGACTAGGGACATTTAAGGCTGTGCTTATGGATTACCCAGCTCTCACGTATATGATCGCCATCATAATGCCGGTAGTCTAGTAAGAATTCTATGGGCTTCATCATTATGTATTAGCGACACGTAATAACAAGTAAAACGTATATATATCAACGATAAAGACAAATCAGATAGCAAACTATCATTTCGAGTAAGACTGTTCTATATGTATATGTCCACCCTCAATTATCATAATCGCCTACCTGCAATTATAATAATTGCCTTGAGGGCACCATATCAAAAAAAAATATACATATTTATTCAACTTCAAATAATCATGAAAGTGTGTGAGGTTTTATAAGTTAATTTGTTATACTCCGCATTCAATGCCACGCTAACAACATGTTTTTCCTTTCATTCTTCTTTTTTTGCACTGGCCTGTAAGCCCTGACACAACATATACATCACACATATCCAGAGGACCTATGAATTTGCCCCAAAAACATTAAATTGTGGCCACTTTTCCCACTAGGATTGGACCCCTGCACTCTCCAGTTTCATATCAACTGAACTATTGCAGTATTGCTCATTGATACAAATAGCCTTTTCCGTAAAAAAAAAAACACAAAGAAACCTTATGTTACTTTTCCATGTGCCCCTACCAGGATCACCTTCTTTTCATCCAACTTAAAGTATTTAAAGTTTGTTCGGTTATGTCAGAGCGTTGTTGTAAGCAACATTTATATGTGAAATAAAAAAAAGATACTCAGTTGCGGCATAATTGTGATCCATGATTTGAAGTTAGATATAAGCATGATTTATTTTAACAATCTATGTAAATTCTAGACATCTTCATTTATTCCTCCTTTTTCCTAAACATGCATAAAGATCTCCAATAAACACATCCGACCCGAATCCAATATATAAGCCTGCAAATAAGCGAAGCCGACCCGGTTCCTACCCGCTAAGCTTGAATCTAGGGCTAATTTCTGCAGTCTTTTTCCCCCAAAACCCAAACCCTCGATCTCTTCAAACCCTCGTTCAATTCCCTCATCTTCTCTCTCTCTCGTTTCCCCAATCCGCCGCCGTTTTCGTCGTCGTCATCGGCGGCGACGATTCTTATCCTCATCGAGGTACAATTTCTGCTCTTTTGTGATAGCTATTACTGTTTCTCGACTACTGTTTCGCTGCCTTTTTTTCGGTGTTTTGTTCTCCAAATTGATTTTCAATTAAGAAAGGCTCGACTTTTGGAACCATGAATTCAAGTTTTGGTACTTCAAGATTTGTCCTTTCGAGACATGGATCAGAAAAGCCCTAACTTTGAACCTGCAGAGTTGTTATTTGGACTAAATATTCTTATTTGATTTTCTTTTCTCTTTCACCAATTTCGAAATTACTGTCTCTTAGAACATAGAAACCAAAGTGGTGATTTTAATGAAGGCGATAGTGAAAACCATGCCCTAGCTTTCTTGATCGAACATGGAATATAACAGAACCGCCCCCCAATCCTAGAAAAGTCACCAACCAACCAGATAATTAAAAAACGGTTTTTTAAAAGAAATAATGTTACTATAAACAAAAATTTAGAGTGGGGTTTGTGTTTACCTCCTGAGAGGAAGAGGCGATGGATTCCTTTCTCTCCCTCTTCCACCCATCTCCTATTGTAAACAGAGATCACAAGAACAATACAACCTGATTGAGAGGAGAAAAAAGGTTCGAATCGATAACTAGGGTTCTAAATTGAGACCCCAAACTCTTACAAGAGCTCAGTTAGTTGAGTAATTTCTCGAAACTAAGCTAATAAAAGGAAGACCATGAGCATCGATCTCGTTCAAATAATGACGGACAATAATTCCCTAATTGCCTCAGTGAGAATTTTTATCCAAACAGCAAGTTTATATCAGAAACTTTTTTTTTGGGGGGGGGGTTTACATCGTAGACACTTTTCCTCCCTATTGTCTCGGTTAAGGGACATCTTCTTGATCAGCTTAACAACCAACATGTTTTCCGACAGTGTTCACCCATAACCCTTTGGGTCTACCTGAGGCCTTCATTAGTCTATTAACTATAATCGTGTTACATCTTCTAGCTTGTTTGCTTATCGGTCTATTGTTGATCATACACAAAGCAATTCAATTGGTTCTCCCTTATTTGGCAACTTTATAAAATAGAAGTACTATATGGCTCTTTGAAGCATCCCCGATGCTAGTAAAACTTAATATGTTTGTACTATACTGTATACCGTGGAATGCCATGACTTTATTCTCTATTACTTTTTCAACACGTGGTATAAATTTTCTTTGTATTAGATTTTTATGTTATTATTTTAAACATTAGAATAAAAGACCTTTTTCCTATATGCAGTAGTAATTGCAACCCCATGTCCATCTCCACTATTATAATGGCAACTCTCAAGTGATATCAAATTGATTTTGCAACTCACTCACATGTCCATCTTTTATAGAAATACGCGCGCGAGAGAGAGAACAACCATTTATAATGAATTAGGATATGCCATGTTACCTTAATAAGACAAAATAAGAATAAAGATAATTTCCTTCCATCAGTCCATTCTCACTAACTTATAGATTTCAAGCCCTGCCCTTTACTTTTACTCTTTATCTTTATCCTTGCCTGCCTTGAGGTTTGAGTTCTCTCAAGTATCAATGGGAGCAGTTTATGATTTCTCAGTATCAATAGTAGCTCTTCTTTCTTTATTCCCAGTGTAAGTGTAAGAGTCTTTACTAGTGGCAGTCTTTCTGTCTTCGAAAGATGAAAGAGCTAGTTAAGGCCCATACAAGCCTATTTTCCTTTGGTGATGCAGCAGAAGCAAGGCTTCCATTACTCGCTTGTTGAGGAATGCACTTACAAGCAAGGCTTAACTCGTCTCAATATGTTGGATTGACTGCACCATTGTTGGCTCGCTCCCTGCAGCTGGCTAGCTCATACTATTGCTTGGCCTAGAAGTTCTTAGATTTGCTTGGCCTGGCAGGTAAATGCGCGATTTCACACTTGAATTGACAGATTGGGTTGTTGTTCAGTATACCGTAGTACTTATAATAGAGAAAAGAATGCATTAGAGAGTATGCATAGCAGTCTTCCACCCCCATTCGGGCTCGTTCGTTTAGCAGATCGATTGAACAAGCAGTCGAAATTCTTTGATGTGCCGCTAGTGCTTTGGTTCCGTCTGTACAAGAAAGACTTGGTGAGTGATTTTTCTTGACTATGAAAGGAAATCAAGACCAAGCTTCAATTGCTCCTCTTATGTCGCCCTTTTATTTTCTTTAAAAAAAGGAGTATAGCTATTGGACAGGGGGTGCGGGTTCCGCGTCTTGGGCTTCCACGATCGCATCTTCTCCCATGTACTTCCCTTTGCCTTTCCGCTCACGCCTTGCTTGGATTTGATCCCACAAAATTGAGGCATGACCCGTGCTCAGGAATTTCACCTTAAACAAAAAATGGAGCCAAATTTTCATTCTAGAGTTTTGTACAACACCAATAGACAATATTTATAAAGCCCTATACAAATAGTTGTCATTGAAAAGAAAAAAATACTCATCACCAAATCAAATCAATTTTAACCAATAAAAAAACATGCATTAATAAAATCCATTACATATTCTTTTCTCAGAATAACCACCCACAAATAATAACCATCCAATAGTTTATAATCTCACGTGCATCACACGTGCAATATACAAGTAATTTCTAAACTTATCGTATACCGTTCTGATCAATCAGAAAAGTCTCAATATAAAACATATTGTAAGTTTATTTCTGCTTTCAAGCCGTAGTATTTGGGTTGCAATTAAGGTGTTTATTCAATCAAAATTATATGGTTATCTAAGGATCATGCCATGCCATGGATATATTCTGTTTAGTTGTTTGTTTTTATAACATACAGCAAAAGTGGGACCTAATGTATGGGTCAACTTAAGTTTGTTTTATGTTTGCTTGGAAGTTACAGAAGAAATTAAACGACTTTTATATGTTGCAGATATATATATTTTTAATTCTTTAAAAACTCTGTACTAATTCTTTCATGTGTGTGTTTTTATGTTCTTGCAGACTTGGAGCTTTTCTTTTTAGTGTTTGCGGCCACTTAACTAATTGTTGAAATGGCTGGCAATCCACAAGGGCCACAGGTAGCATGTGCACCCAAATTTTTTTGGCCTAAATTATCAAAAACTACGGTGAACTTATATCCATTTTATAGAAACTACCTTATAAAACCTATGTTATTACTTATTAGTAACTGCCATGAACTTTGAAAGTACAAGTAACTACAATATGATGTTAAGTTGCCGATATGAAAAAGACAGTTTTACCCTCTTTTTTTTTTCTCCTTCTCTCTCATCTAAGTCTATAATTGCAAATCCATTCCAAACCACTCAATCGTCTCAACCCCTCTCGTATTTAGTACTCACTGCCCTTCACGGGCAAGGCTTCTTCTTCCATATTCCCAAGTCTACTTCACTTCATCAAGCAAGCACTCCCCCAGGGCGATCCACCCAGAGCATATCAGTTCAAGATTCAGATATAATTATGAAAATATTCTTCCATTTGTTTTTGTTAATCTATGGACAAATTAGTAGAGCCCTATCAGCTTCATCAGCATTAATACCAAAACCCGGTGTGAAGTTAGTGTCAGGTTTGGTTTTCTCTGCTCAATGAACTTACACTAGTATATCATTGTATTTGTTCTGCTATTGGTGTTTATACTCTGTTTCAATTCCTTCGGGTCAAGCGAGTCATCGATCAATTACTCGTCAACCCAATTGAGTCTATGACAGCCCAACCTACATCATCACTAAAAGAGATGAACTGAAATAGACAGAAGATAGCTAGGAAAGGGGAAAGAGATGTGATGACAGCATAGATGAATGAAAGAGGAAGATGGAGAAGAAGAAGAAGAAACATGGTTTAGACTGTAAGGGTTGGTCAAATTGTACATCACGGGGACTGCATGTGTATGTCTTGTCAACGAGGGTAGTTTCTTAAATAATATTTTAGAGTAGCTGCTTATAATTGAGAGTATAATGTAGAAAGTTCATGGTTGATTCATATTAATCACTGTTACTTTTTTTATGCCACTTTTACTTTTTCCTCTTTTACCTGCTTGGTAAAAGGCTACACTATTTGAATTTTCCACTCGAGCTAATCCCATCCCTTTAGGATGGAAGGAAAACATATTACTTTCACGAAACAAATCTAATATATTCTCTTTAAATTGAAAGGACACTTAAACCACCAGTGGGATGTATGGACCCACCTCAGAATTTTGGTCCACCTATTCATATGCAGCTGAAATAAACCTTTAGCGGTGTTATTATATGTGAACTTATCTCATACCTGTCTTTTATTTGGTCCTAAACACTTTTTTTGGGATCGCGCAGTTTAGACCTGGGGTTCCACCGCAACATGCTCATCCATTCATGCCCCCAGCTTCTCATCAATTTCTTCCTGTTGGTCAAGGGACATCACCCCTTTTTGTCCAGCCGTCACAATATATGCCTCCAAGATCAGGACCAACAATGTCATATATGCAGCCACCACAAAACGGAGCGGTTGCAAACAATCACCAGCCTAATTTAAATGGAGCTGGGATTCCTCTTTCTTCGTCATATACGGTAAGATTTTGTGTACACCCTAACAAATTTTCATGTTTGACTCTGATTTCATTCTGTCATTCACATTTGCTGTATTGGCTACAGTTTGCTACGTCTTATGGCCAGCCACCTAACACTATCAATGCCCCATCGCCATATCTTCAAGCACCCCAAATGCAGACATCTAGTACACCTGTAGGGGGACAACCTTGGTCTACATCTGAGACTCATAATGCACCTTCGATGCACACTTCACAACAATCTTCACCTGGCACCACTGAGGCTGGCTCTTCTGATTGGCAAGAACACACTGCTGCAGATGGGAAGAGGTATGTCAGCCCGCTCTCTTTGCATCTTGTTGATTTGATCTCATTTTTGGGGCTGCCATCAATGAACTTTCTATACTGCTACTATTTTCCTAGATTGCTCTATTCATTCATGTTTTATTGTATTTAATATAGATATTATTACAATAAGAGGACCAGGCAATCTAGTTGGGAAAAGCCCGCTGAGCTGATGACTCCCCTTGAGGTGAGTTGTGTTGAACAATGTGTCTTTCCCCCTTCTTACAGCCAAACTCATGCCTGCTTTATAACTGTCCCAACCATGGAGCTAGTGATACGTATCATGAATATGATGACAATTGTAACCACACTGGTAGATCAAAATTGTTTTATGTGTATTTTCTGTTTTCTTTGCATGTTCTTCCAACGGTTTGTAGATATCTTTTGGCACGTTCTGGAGCAAAAACGCCTGCTCTTTATGGTCATTATGAAGGCGAGGTTTCAACTTTCTCAAGGCAGGCAAATATTGCTACCTTTTATCTCATAATGAAGGGATTTTTTCTTTCTTATTGCGACTTTGGTCAACATAATGTAGGGGTTAAGAACTTCAACAAACTTGCTGCATCTCATTTTTTGTAATTCCGGCCCATTTGAAGCGACGTTTGGTTGTTATTCCTTCTGTTTTGTGAATTTCCAAGCTAGCCTGCTCTCTCTTCTTGCGTAGATGGACCTTTATTTAACACCGACATCATCAGTGCCGTTCCTTATGACAAATTAACAAACCTTCAAGTATGCCTGTTTTGTTGTCAGCGTGGAGACAAGTGTTGCATGTTATGCATATGTTTCTATTGGTTATTAAGTTCTCAAAATTTAAATATGGCTGTATAGTTTTGTATTTGTTTCTCTTTAAATATCTATTCTCTAATATAATTATAATCTTGAGTCATGTAATGAGTTGCATTAAATACCTTGTGTATATGAGATGAAAAATTATACATGAACAAGCACATCTTTAATTGATGGACAGTCACCTAAATTTGGAGCATACATGGACAATAATATATGTTGCAAGGAGGAGACGTATCCTTATCGGATTTGTATCTATATTGGATTCTTTTGGATTCCCAATGAATTGTGTCGTTTTTTCCTCGAAATTTTGAGTCTACAAATTTTTCCATCTGAATGCTTATCCGAATCTGTGCTACATAGAACATGATTAATAATATTGCTTCAATGTTTAAATACCATCTTTCACTTAATAAATTTTGGTGTTGGATGAATATAATTATGTGAACACATTTGGAACCAATGTTGTAGAGAACGGATTCGGAGTCTATTCGGTTGGCCGGTAAATAAAGAATATCCTGTTTATTCGGTGAATATTTGGTTTATTCATGATATGCGACCATTAATATTTTCATATCAATATTACATATAAAAAATTCAAAAAAATATAAAGATATAGAAAACTAATATACCCGTGGCAAGACATCCAAACTAAATCGGAAGATTGTGTAAGTGTGGTTCCCACTTGTTTTTTAATTAAGTCGTGAATCCCACACTTGGTTTTTTAGTTGTGTTTTTTTTGTTTTGGACCTAATGAGCCAATTCGGCCGAATATTCGATATTGGGTTTGTGTGGTGAATATTCGGTTTGACCGCATATTTGACTGAATATTGTAGTGTTTGTTTGTTTTGCCACCGAATCCGAATATTCGGCCGAATATCCGTTTTTCAACACTGTTTGGCACTCCACAAATGAGTGCAGTCTTCAGTACCAACAGCAAATGTTGATGCCACATTCTCTTAAGTCCGATTGTCAAAGTGATGCAAATTTTGAGATTGTTTGCCCTTGATTGCAATATCTAATGTAGATCTCGTGAATTTCTTCATATAAATCACTGCCATCAGTGGCAGGGTTAGAGTTTTATACTTTTATGTCAGGTGGGGTAAATGATTTCAACCAGATAAAAATAGAAAAAAAATCGAGCCTGAAATTTTTTGAAAGACAAGTCAAAAGAATCATCTTGTAAAATAACTACGAATATCCTAATCTAATGGATAAAGTATATTACATAGATTTCTAGGGATTGACATCTTCCGTATTTAGGGCCTTTGGCACTAGGTGGTTCTAAAAGTTAGGATTTGGTCCCACAATAATAGCACAGAAGCAAAATAAACAATATTACAATATATCTGTTATGTTAAGTTCAAATGCAAAGAAGAGTTTGACAAAATATTTTATTTGTGTTCAGTTTGTCCTAATCTGAATTAAATTTTTTTAGGAGATAATGCTGTAGCACACACTTTATAAAGATGTAGTCATCAATGCGGATGTTTTTTTTTGCTCAATTGTTTTTCATTTCAGTGTTAACTAGAGCTTATTGCCACTCACCCCCTCTGCCAAAAATGATGTTTTATAATTTCCATTATAAAGGCCTTTACAAGTTCAAAGAGAAAAGACACAGAAAATTAAACAAGGGAGTATGTCAGAATCTCCAAATAATTATATCGTTGGAATTCTTTTCATAAACAAAAATTAATGAGAGTTGTTTTTCCTAAACCAGTTATTAAATGACTATAAAGAGATTAGGGGATTAAAAATTGATATTATATCACTTTGGTCTCTCACTATATTTTTAAGTTGTAGCATCCAGCATGCAAATTTAAAGAGAGTAAGAAGCTATTTTTACAAGGGAAAAGGCTCGACCCAGGACTTTCAAGTCCACAATCCTAAACTATTAGCAATGTGCAGAATGCATTAACTATTTACTTGTATGCTGCTATTCATATGATCATTTACTTACACACTTACTGTAGGAAAATTCCCGATCCAGATTGAACGCCCGTCTGTCCTCGACCTACCCTAGATCCACCCAAGCCGTTATTATTTACATTTCCTTTATTTATATCTTAACCGTTACTGCTTGCCTGAATCCCTTCCAGAAAATTTCTGTCTTGTGCAACCTTAAGCCTCCTAAGCATAACCTATCGCTGTACATGATATATTTTACGTATGGGCTGCATTATAAGAATATTACTTTTTTTAATTTAGGAAAAAACTAAAGTTCACTTGCTCATGGCATTCACGACTTGGTGTTCAGTACTTGATGAATGGTCTGCTCATTGTAATTTTGTTCCATAAAAGCATGCATGAACCTTTCTTGTTTGATATTAGTTCTCTTTGGAAGTCTGGAACAGATCACTGTATAATAGCCGTACCCTTTGAATGTCCATTCCAAATTACTATACAACAAGCTGCTTACCAAGCATTAATATTACTCTTTTAATCTGGTGTATTCAGGAGCAGCCCAACATACCTAGAATCAATGACGATCTTATAAGTCTTTATGTGGTTCTGCCCCATACCGAAACTATTGCATTTACTTATTTTTTATCTGAACTTTTGCTTATGCTCAGCCTATTCTGATTTATAATCTAATTCCAGCTCGAGTTTCTAAATTTCTTTCACCATATGCTAATGCTCAATTTCCATCATCCTTTAGTCATAGTATATGGTTATGGCATGCTGCAGTATGATGCATTTTTTATGTGTTGACTGGAATAGTTGTATAAGATCTGTCACTGGTACATGGTAACTTAAGAGGTGTGCTATGATATATATTTTTGGAATCATGCTTCATTCTGTATACCTTCTATAATAATCAAATCTCATTACCTGCTATAATTTTAAATATCTTCTGATGGTAGAGTTCCTAGAATTTATCCTTCTGGGATATTGTTTCTTGTAATTGATCCAAACAATTTGCTCCCACCAATTGATTTCTTCTCATACAAGAATCTCTTGTCGCTGATGAACTGTAGTTAATATAATTTACAGCCTATTCTGCACATGTTCATCTGTTTAAACATGTCTAAGGAAAAAACTTTCTGCTTTCTTATGACCTTTACTGTGCCTCATGTATGTAGAGTCGTAGTGCATTTAACTGCTGTTTCCTTTAGGGAATGACTATTATTACTATATCACATCATTATGTGTGGTGACACATCATCTCCAGACATAATGTTCCATGTTATTTATGGTTGCTTGCTGGACAATAGTTCAAGTTTGGTCCGTCAAACTTTTGATATAACTTTTCATAGCATTAAAAAAATATTGGATACTATAAATGTCAAAGTTTTTCTTATCTTCTCGTCCCTTTTGTGTTTTTTGTTGAATTGAATCCATCTGATTGACTATTGATATTAATTATATTGGCACTCATATATGACTGCAATTTTTGCCAGAGAATTTTCTTTTATTTAGCACTTAACTTGCATTTTACAATCAGCCTATAATTTTGAGTCATGCGGTTGATGGCTCAATACTGTTCTGTGTACCATATATATAGGAAATTTCTAATTCCACTGCACCCTGCTCAACTTTACCTTTGAGAGAGATGTTTGAAGAACTGGGTCTTGTGGAAAGTACTGAACTCCTTTAAAACATTGACAGTTTATCTAGGAAGAGAACTTTGTGGCGGAGACATTTCCTAATTTAATATCAGTTCTTTAGAAGTCGGCGAGTTGTCATCTGTCTGTTGATTATAGATTTGTAGTATTTCTTAGTCTGTTAGTTGCTCAATGATTGTTGGAGTGTGCTCTTTGTTCCTGACTTGTAGTTCTTTCCTTGTCCATACGTAACCTGGATAGCGGGCCAATATATATTGTTAGCTACTGCTACAGGAAATACCATCCAGTCCTTTCCAATATACTCAATTGATTACAATATACAAAATTTATCATTGAATATTACACGTTTATGTTATATTTATGCTCTTCTGCTGTGTGCCTTACACGATCACTGATGCATTTTCTATATTATTACCTTCTTTTAAATCCAGCCATTTCAAATGAATTTAATCTCTCTTTATCTTATGCTTATTTGATTAATAACATGTCATAGAGGGCTGATGCATCAACTGAGTGGAAGGAAGTCACCACTGCAGATGGACGAAAGTGAGTGTTCATATTCTTTCCTTGGTTGATCCCCAATACTCTACACATTCATATTCTTTCAATTTTCCTAATGATTCTAACCCTCCTACATGTGGGAGTATTTTGCAGGTATTACTATAACAAGGTCACAAGACAATCCAAATGGACTATTCCTGAAGAACTCAAGGTAATTATATTTATATTTTACTCCTGCTTCCTTTTATCTAAAGCCCTTTTATTCAAGGTTTACTGTGGCTTCTTTTGGCGTTTCATTATTTTCTCATATTTTATTTTCAATTTACTTCGCAGTTAGCTCGCGAGCTAGCAGAGAAGGAGGCATCTCAGCCAACGGTAACAGAAACAGCGGCAGCTTTAAATGCTTCTGTCGATACACCTACTCCAATGGACACAACAAACCGTTCAACTGCAGCTGCAGCATCTACGGTAGCATCTAGTCCAGTTCCAGTGACAGGTGCCAACTCTGTCGTCCCTCAGAGTACAGTTTTCAGGATCACATTGTTGAAGATCTAGTTGCTTTTTAATGTTTGGTGTTGGTTAATATGGTAGTTGTTAGCTTAGTATCTCTGTCAAAGCTTTTAGTAGTTGATTTAGTTATTTTTGTTAAGAATTTTTATGATAGATTAGTTGTTATTTGGTTAGGCTTTTTGTTGTCAGCTTTAGTTCAGATTGGATCTTAGTTGCTTATTTATTTACTTCCATGAAAAGGGCCTTAATGTAGTGATGAAAACAAGTTGGAATGATGAATAATTTTTTTTGGGGGTAAACGTGCTTATGAATTTTTTCCCCCAAAACAATTTTCATAGTTTTTCTCATATTCTTCACAAATCTTTCCGATTACTTTTTTCTCTCTTGTAGCACACTAATTAAGGCTTCAAATATCAAATATTTTGAACATATTGGATGGGTGTTTTCTATATCGGCTAGCAGATATCGATCAATATATCTGGGATACGGGTCAATAGTGGACGTTCATATCTAATGTTTATTGGAAATTTATATATACATATTGGATTGGATTTGTATTGGTCATCACATGTATTTATACATTAATATTTTATAGATCCAAGATCACATCAACAGAGTTCCTAAAATGGCAATATTGTTTCAACTCAATTAAAACAATAGAAAACATAAATTACCTCAAAACGTTTACCTAAGTTTACGTCCGTATCGTTCTTTTATTGTACTTGATAACCATTTTAAGTTTCTATTGCTAGCAGCAGTTTGATATCGTGATGTGAGAATGTATCTTGAAAATATTCTCATGTGAGAAAGTCACTTTTTTGGATGCGTAGAACTTTGGTCTGTAATGTATTGTCAAATTAGTCCCATTTCATCTTTTTCTTATTTATTTGGGTAACACTTGCAAATTTTGAAAGCTAACTATTGCTACCTGATATGCCATTGCACCCGAGCTAATAATTATGGGTGATATATGGGCGAATACAAAACGGTTGATTTGTCCACTGATATTCAAAATATTGGGCGTATTTAGGCAAAATGATATCCATCAATTGTTGTTTGTATCGTCGAGGGGTCCCAATCCGGTATATCTGTTGATATTTGAAACACTATGGCACTGTCAGGTTCTCTTTTAGTTGCTGTACTTCCTGCTCTTACGACTTCTGCTACATTTTTTGATACAACAGATGCCTCTGGTGTATCAACATCAAACCTTAGCATGCCTTCCACACCATTACCCCCTGTTTCTGCAAACGCGGGAGTTATTTCTGTTTCTACTACGGCTACAACTACGGCTACAAAGTATGACCATTGTATCTTACATAGCTTATTCTTGTGTTTCTTTACTTAGTTTTAAACAGCTAATTCTATGCTTATGCTTCTGGAAGCAGCAATGAAGATATATCTCTGCCAAATGGTGTAACTGCAGATGATGGAGCTTCTGCTCAGGATTTGGAGGTACGGCCCCATTGAAGTTACTTGCAATCTGGTTAAATTGATATATAACATAGTTTTGGAATATTGGCAACACTTATGTTGACGACCTTTGGAATGTGGTGAATCCCACATTTTTATTTGAGCAATAGAATCTATGCCTAATCTGTTATTCTCCGGTTTTAATTGGACACACCTGGGGTTGTGAATCTTGTGATGCACATCAAATTCAAACTGATCTGATTTGCTGTTTGAACTTTGAACCATGGGAGTCTTAGAAAACAGGATTAAAGGCTTCTTTGTTTCTACAATCAACCCTACTGATGCCAATTTTTGTTAACAAGTGCTCCTTAGCATGCATAGGAAGCATTCACAAAGGATTGAGTCAGTTGATAATGTGTAGAATAATGTTAGTGTCTGCCATCTCTTTTTCAAGATAGCGCTGATGAGCATCCTAACACAATCCTTTACCTAATTTTGTTTGTGATCTTCACTGCTGATTAATTCAGCAAGAGTGCTGTGTACTGAATAATTGACTCTTTTTTTCCTTATCTGTCATCATAGAGTTGGGGTAATGGGTTTAAATACATGAAGTTTGTAATCTCTAGGCAGTATTTGTCAACCCCCATGGCATTCATGTGGTAGATGGAAGATACTCACCTTTATATTCTCCCAGTATGCTAATTTATTTTCCCCTTGAAATCCGGAATTGTTATGTGGCCGCGGCATATGTTGCAGGAAGCCAAAAAAGGTATGCCTGTAGCTGGAAAGATCAATGTTACCCCCTTAGATGACAAAGTTGTCGAGGAAGAACCTCTGGTGTTTGCTAACAAACTGGTAATAATTTTAGACCTATACCTGAGAGCTTCCTTTTTTCATTACTCAAGATGTTTGTAATTTGTTGTTGATAAACTTGCAGGAGGCTAAAAATGCCTTTAAATCATTACTTGAATCTGCAAATGTTGAATCTGATTGGACATGGGAGCATGTATGCATCTTTCATATATTTTTCTCTTATAATTGCTCTGGACTGTTGTTTTAGAATATAACTTGAATACATGTCAGGCTATGAGAGTTATTATAAATGACAAGAGATATGGTGCTTTAAAGACACTCGGAGAGAGGAAGCAAGCATTCAATGAGGTATGAATGCACGATGTACAGTCTATCAAGCTATTTTGAATTGATTGCACTGCTTTTGAGAATATTTTGGGCTCTGAGTATCTATGGAGTCATTGTTTCTAGCTTTCTTGGATTATTTATTATTGAAGTTATTCATGTATTGTTTCTACCTCAGTACTTGGGCCAAAGAAAAAAACTAGAAGCTGAAGAGAGGCGGGTCAAGCAGAAAATAGCACGGGAAGAGTTTACTAAAATGTTAGAGGTAACCTGTGTTCTGCTTCAGGGTGGTTTTGTAGACTTCCTCCACTTCTATGTGTTCTAACTTTATGTGTGTTGATATATCTATAGGAATGCGAAGAACTCACATCATCCACCCGATGGAGGTTTGGTCTCCTTTTTGTGCTTTTTTTTATCTATGAAATAATCTGATTCAAGGCTTATACCTGATAAATTTTAACATCTTTTTTGTGCTACTAAATTAAATACTGTGCTTAAAATTTTGGTCAACGTTTTACCTTTATAAAGGTTCAATGTCTGTTAAATACTAAATGTAAGGTTCAATGTCTGTTGAATACCAAACGTTTGATTTTGACTGTTCAGCAAAGCAGTTACCATGTTTGAAAATGATGAACGATGCACTGCTGTTGAGCGCCCTGCAGATCGTAAGGATCTCTATGAAAACTATATGGTGGAGCTCCAGAAGAAGGTATACAACCCTGCTTATAATTTTTTTTGGGTTTGCCTGTCTGTAATGTTGATATATATGACTTATTATTTGTTAAGAATGAAAAGGTGATTGAACATTGTTAAACATTTCCCTCTGATTTGTGATATGTAAAGCAAAATGA